>JAWZSL010000003.1:11193879-11808879 GCA_034769285.1 Lutjanus argentimaculatus | reverse complement strand
TGATCCTGATTCTGGCTCAGGTATTTTCCATTTCCCCTCTAAAACCAGGTATTAGTCTAATCTCTGTGCTCTCTGCAGCGTCGCCACAAACTGCTCACGTCCTAATAAGTGATGAATCCTCCCTGAACCCGGCAGACCGGCTGATCCCCGCGCTACAAGGTGCAGCATAAACAACAACACCACCAACACACACACACACACACACACACACAAAACACACACACACACACACACACGGCTCCTAAAGTCAGGAATTACACTGCACCCTCAGGCTCTTTACAATCACTGCTAAACCAGGAATTAGATCGAGTCCAATCCTCCTGGATAAAGTGCTGCAGGTGAGAGCAGGTGAGAGCAGCGAGCCGAGTCGAGATGTTCAGGGGGTGAACAGACGTGTTTCTGCAGGTTTTATCTGGTGATACGATATCGTCAACACAAATATCAACGTTAACGATATTATGACATCAGACATCAGCCCGACCGGCCGCGTCTCAAAGAACTACAAAGTCTTCAGTCATATCGTGTTATCACATTTCACACCACGTGACGTCTTTAAACACCAACAGTGACGAAACTGCAAATAATTCAAAGGTGAATTCTGACGCGACACCAAGTTTGAAGGATCAGAGGAGTCGTTCCAAAGAACGAATTCAAATTCAACCAATCCCTGTGAAGTCTGCATGACCTGACAATTCTTCCCAATTAATGCCACTTTTTCACAAATTTGACCAATCAGCACAGCTTCCTGCAGTTCCACCAATCATAGCAGTCCTCCACACAGACATCAAGTATGTGTCAATGAACCGACTCAATGTTTTATTTCTTTGTATTTTTACTTTTTGTTTGTCATTGTAATTGACATTTATTAATGTTCTGTAAGATTTTGTTTGATTTTTTCTCATCTCAAGCTGTTTTGGTAAGATTCCTCTGAAGACTCAGAAGTGCGGTTTTATTCTCACTGGAACAAAATTTGCGACTTTTACATGCTCACGCAACTTCAAAAAATGCCTAAAAACATTACAACCTGCATTGCAATCTTTTAGAATATCTGCTGTGAAATCAAGCAATTTCAGCCGCAACAGTCCCAAACAAAAACACCAGCGAAAACCTGGAGGGACTGATTACTGATTTATTTAGTTATTAATATTATTTTTTATTTGCAAACGTTATTTTAACACTTAGTAGAGATGATTTACAGGTTAGAACTGACATCTAAAGTTACACAAAACTTGATGAAAATACATTTAAATGTCCAAACATCTTATAGAATTTCTTTTAAATTAACAAAACACAAAAAAGATAAACATACTCCAGATTAAATTCTTAATGATAAAATGTGATTTTGGGCATGTATATATATATATATATATATATATACACATATATATACATATATATATGTGTGTGTGTGTGTGTGTGTGTTATAACCTCTGATGCTTAAAATTAAAATTAATAGAGGTTGATTCTTACTCATTTTGCAGAGTCAAAAATACCTCCATATATGAAAAACATCCATATATGAGTCTATTTTTTTAGGAAAATGTTGCGTATTACACCTTTAACCATGATGATTATTGCTGATTATTGTTAGCACGACCAGAACTCATAAAATGGTGTTAAATTACGGGGGAGTGAAGAGGAGCTCAGCTCTCCTGTGAAGGACATGAAGGCATTTGACATGCAGGAAAATAAGGCTCCACCAAAAGCTGCTGTGTAAAACAAAATCTGAAATTACACATGAAAAGCATAAAACGTGAAGACGTGACACACAAAATGTCCTTAACAGTGGCTGAAACACGGCATCCAATCAGATCACGTTGAACAAACACCAACATCAGTTCAACATGAATCAGATTAACAACACAAAGTGACTCTGTGGCCTCCAGGTGAGTCTCAGCTCCACAAACGTCCTGATTCCTTCAAACCTTTCAGTTCTACGTTCTCTGACAACAACAAACAGAACTCGTCTCCAGCAGCTGCAGATGTGTCAGATGTTTACTGAGCGACTCGACCTGCTGACACGATCCTGACAGAAGATCCACAAACACTACATGTGTGAGTCTGAGACATCATCCTGCAGAGTGAGACGCCAGATTTCTGCAAAGAGAGGTCGAGCTCGTCTCTTCATCAGAAACACCTGGTGTCACAGCTAAAGAAAGGCTGTGTTCAGTTCAGTTCTGTCTTGTTTTACATCATCTGGGCCATCAGAGACGTCTTTTGGCCACCAAGTTTAGAGGCTCGGTGTCTACCCTGAACACTGATCAGTGAACCACACAGTGCATTCACGAGCAGGTTGGAGCTGAGTGTCAGTGTGTAAAAACTACTTTAGACTCATGAGACCTGCAGCACAACAACACACCAAACACACAAACAAACAAACAAACAACAAACAAACAAAGTGTCAGAGGTCAAACAGAGAGACATCCTGTGGGTCTGTGAGTCTCACCTGGACTGTGTTTAACATCAGGGTTAAAACACACACACACACACACACACACACACACACACACACACACACTGAGCTGGAGCAGCTCTCACTTTGTTCTGTGAACTGAAGCTTCACACCTGCCTCCACTCATTAACTAATGATCCACAACATCTGAGTTCATTAACAGCAGCTCACATCACATGATCACATGATCACTACCAGAGAAAACACGTGTAACACAACAGTAAAACCTGATTAAACTGACAAAAAGTCGGGTTCAGTCCTGCAAACACATCATGAAAAACACAAATAGAAATTGTTCTGTGAAGAACAGTGTGGATATTTTAGTGTAAGAACAAACAAAGAACATGATCCAGATGTTGATGCAGGTCACATGATGACGGCACACAGGAACATTTGTGTTTCCAAACAGTCCGACCTCCTGCAGTGAAAATCAGGGATCTGTTTCCTCCCCTTTAATGCTCTAATCTCTCCATCCCTTTAATTCAGGAAGTGGTTTAAAGCCCCCCCCACCCCCCACCCACACCCACACACAACAGACACGCACACACACACAGACATGCACACACACACACTTACACAGACACACACAGAGACAGTGGTTAAATCAGGGCGAGCTCCTGCTGCCCTCTGAGACTCACTGCTCTACTGTACAGTCCTGAGGCTGTGTGTGTGTGTGTGTGTGTGAGTGAGCGCGCGTGTGTGTGTGAGCGCGCGTGTGTCTGTGTAAGTGTGTGTATGTGTGTGAGATGTAGACACACACTGACTCATCCTCCAGCAGAGTAGAGCTGCTCTCTCTGCAGTCTCACCAGTGTGTGTGTGTGTGTTGTGTGTGTGTGTGTGTGTGTGTGTGTGTGTGTATGTGTGTATGTGTGTGTGTGTACTGATGATCTGGAAGCTTCAGTGTTTGTTTGGACTTTCTGTGTTATTGTTTACATCTAAAAGAAATGTTTGATTTATTTTTCTTCTCCAGTGGAGGTGAAGTTTGGGTCAATACATCGAAATGTTAATATGAGACTAGATATGATGTTATGTTTTGGGTGTAATTACCCACATTACCAATGATTATTGATCAAAAATCTATGTTTGATTTAGTCCATATCAACCTTGATATTGGCGCTGTAATCTGATTGGTGCAACATCTCTACAGTCAGAAACTAAAACTCGTTACATCACTTCCAGGGTTGGGAGGGTTACTTTAAAAATGTAATCTGATACAGTTACTGATTACTTGTTACACTATGTAGTCAGTAAGTTACTTTTGGTTTACATCAGTACCAAATAAACGTGTCCTGTGTGTTATTTAGCCTGATATAAAGTTTTATGTTCATTATTAGATTTATTAATTGTTTGTCCAGATATTCCTTCTGTTGTCCCCAACAGATACAGTTTACAAAAAAACTAAATATGTTAGCGGTTGGTCTGTGTAGCTAATGACAGACGTCAGTCTGTAAGTGGTTGGCCTGTATATTTTATATTCTAAGGATTTTATCTAGAACCCATCCAGGGGGTTCTACCAAGAACCCTTTTATATTACCGTACAAAACTCTCGTCAAACGCTGCTTCAATGATTTCATCAATACTTGAAGAACTCTAAAAATGGTTCTTTGGATGAAAAGGGTTCTTACAGCCTGACACAGCAGATGGTTTGTTAAACAGAACCATGTGGGAAGTCGTCCTGAGAAACTGTTTGGAAAAGGGCAGGCACCTCCAAAAAAAAACACAGGTGACTGGATGAACCATCAGTCCATCACATCTATCACATGATAACAAGCTTCTCGTTATCATCACACCGAAAACCACACCTGTAGCTGCAGGTAGTCCCTCCGACAACTCTGATTGGCTGCAACACTTTTGGCGCAGATACAAACGGATAACTTGAAGCCTGGAGAGACGGATTGTCTCGTGATCTTGAAAATCCAGCTGCCTCACAAAGTCAGGGTTCTTAATGGAACCCATTGACAAACACTTTCTTCAAAAAAGCGTTCTTCAGAGACAAACAGTTCTACGTAGAACCTCAGCCCTTTGGGAGGAACCCTCATTTCTAAGAGTGAAGGAAAAGACACCAAATATGAAACATAACTGTTGCAGTTTCTCCTGTGTGGGACCTTTGAGACTGACTGGACCTGATCTGAACTGAGACTCAAAAACCAAAAACCACAAACCTCATTTCTGCAGGGTTCATTCAGGGATCAGAACCAGTTCTGATTTATTTATGTCAAAGTGACATGAGACTAAATATTAAAACCACTATCTGTCCCAGATCTCACTCAGGTCCACTCTGCTTTATCTTCTCTGTTTTATTCATGTCAGCGTCCTCTCCGTCTCTGTCTCTGTGTGTTATGTAAGCTCTCTGGCTCTATTTCTGGAGTGGAGGATCTCAGAGGAAGCTGCCGAGTCAGTGGGACGGTTAAAAATAACCTGCACACATCTGATTGGCTGACAGCACGGGGCTCCTTCTGCATACATAATGAGGCGGAGGAAGAGGAGGGATGAATGAAACCAGTGAAGAGGACGGAGACGATGCTACCCAGCTCAGTGTGTGTGGTGTCCAAACGATGCCTCTGATTGGCTGATGGGAACATCACATTTAAACATGAAACAGTAATGACCAATCACTGTCAGCCAACACTGTGTCTGTGAGCTCTGATTGGTTACTGACAAGGACGACCAATGAAAAAACAGCAACACAAATATTCTACAGTTTTGAGAGGCTTTTGAGGTTCTTGAGGGGTTACCAGAGGTCATTGAGAAGGTCCCCGGGTTCTCAAGTAGTTTCCAGAGGTCCTTCAGCTTGTTCTAACGACCAGGGGTCCTGGTCGAGGTGGGATGTTTAGGTTCTTAAAGAGGTTCCAGAGGTTCCTGAGTAGGTTCCTGGTTCTCCAGGAGAATCCAGAGATTGTCGAGGTTGTAGATCTAGAATTCCTTTAGAGGGTTCCAGGAGTCCTTGAAAAGATTCAAGATTGCCAGAAGAGTTTCCAGGGATGTTTAGGTCCTTTAGAGAAGTTCCAGGGGTTTGGGAGGAAATTGCAGAAGTTTCAGAAGTTCTTCAAAGATTTTAGGGTTCTATCTGCCCTTAAGGAATTTGTGTAGGTCCTAATGGACGTTCTTACATTGTACAAGGAGGCCCAAGAGGTCTTTGAGAAGGTTGTAAGGTCACAGTAGTTTAGCGGGATAAGTTCTAGATGTCCTGAAGAGAAACCCCTGAAAAAAGTCCTGGAATAGGGTGCAGAACTTTCTATGAAGGTTCCAAAGGTCCTTGAAAAGATTCCATGGATCCCAGAAAAGGTTCCATGGGGTCTTGTAGAGGTTTAAGAAGGCCGTAAAAGATTTTAAGGTCGCAGCTGTCCTTGAGGGATTACCAGAGATTCTTGAGTATGTTCCTGGGTTCTCAGGAAAGTTCCAGGTGTCCTTGTTCCATGGGTTCTAGAAGATGCTCAGTGGCTTTTCATAGGGATTTGAGGTTTGAGGTTACAGTAGTTCAGCAGTTCTTCGGGATATGTTCTAGATGTTCTAAAGAGAGTTCCAGAAGCCCCTGAAGAAGGGTTTCTTGAGGGGTTTCCAGAGGTCCTGGCAGAGAGTGTAGAAGTTACTATATATGTCCAAGAATTCCTTGAGGAGTTGACAGAAGTCATTTATGGGTTTTCAGAAGTCCTTGAACAGATTCCATGAGTCCTAGAGGAGGATCCACCAAGGTTCCAGTAGTCCTTGGAAGGTTGGCGGAGCTCACTGGGGAAGTTTCAGTGGTCTTTGAAATGTTCTACAGATGTCTTTTGGGACAATCGAGGGGTTATGGAGAAGATCATAGGCCTCTTTAAGAAGTTGTAGAGGCCCTTGAAGAGTCCTTGAGTACGTCAAATGTACCAGAAGAGGCTCCAAAGGGTCTTGAGATGGTTCCATAGGTCCTAAAATTGTAAGGTTCCAGATGTTCTTGATGGGAACAGATAGGAGAATCCAGAGGTCCGTGAGGGAGTTGTGGAGGTCACAGCAGTTCTGCAGTCCTTGAGGATAAGTTCTAGATGTTCTAACGAGAAGTCTCTGAAAAAAAGTTTCCAGAGGAGCTTCCAGAGGTCCTTGAAAAGATCCCATGAGTCCTAGAAGAGGTTCCACAGGTTTCCAACAGCGTTAAAAGATTTCAAGGTTCCAGTAATCCTTGAAAAGTCACCAGAGATCACTGGGAAGGTTCCAGGAGTCCTTGAGGAGTCCTTGAGTAAGCATCAATGAAGTGATGAAACATTAAAATGGTTCTGACTCTGATAACCACCGAGCTGATAACACACCATCATCATCATCATCGTCACTGCCCTCACACCTCCTGCTGCTCTGCTGCAGCAGGAAACGCATCATCACTCACATCAGCACTCAATGGTGGAGGAGAGATGAGAGAAACCCTGTCATCTTCACTGAGGGGTGGATGGAGAGAAACAGCAGAGAGAGACGGAGGAGTGAAGCTGAGAGGAAGGAAATTTATATTTTACAGTCTGATCCAGCAGGAACAACGAGAGGGGAGGAGACGGATGGACGGACAGAAGGACGGTCAGATGGATGGACGGACGGATGATGGATGGACGGATGATGGATGGATGGATGATGGACAGACGGACGGACGGATGGATGGACGGACGGACGATGGACGGATGATGGATGGATGGATGGACGGACGGACGGACGGATGGATGGATGGATGGATGGGTTGATGATGGATGGATGGATGGATGGATGATGGATGGTTGATGATGGATGGATGGACGGATGGATGGGTTGATGATGGATGGACGGATGGATGGGTTGATGATGGATGGATGGATGGATGGATGGATTGATGATGGATGGATTGATGATGGACGGATGGATGGATGGATGGATGGATGATGGATGGGTTGATGATGGATGGACAGATGGATGGATGGATGGATAGATGGATGGACAGATGGATGGATGGATGGATGGGTTGATGATGGATGGATGGATGGATGGATGGGTTGATGATGGATGGATGGATGGATGGATGGGTTGATGATGGATGGATGGATTGATGATGGATGGATTGATGATGGACGGATGGACGGATGGATTGATGGACGGATGGATGGATGGACAGATGGATGGATGGATGGATGATTGACGGACAGATTGATGATGGATGGATGGATGGATGGATGGACGGACGGATGGATGGATGGATGGATGATGGATGGACGGACAGATTGATGACGGATGGATGGATGGATGGATGGATGGACAGACGGATGGATGGATTGATGATGGATGGACGGACAGATTGATGATGGATGGATGGACGGACAGATGGATGGATGGATTGATGATGGATGGACAGACAGATTGATGATGGATGGATGGATTGATGGATGGATGGATTGATGGATGGATGGATGGATGGATTGATGATGGATGGACGGACAGATTGATGATGGATGGATGGATGGATGGATGGATGGACGGACAGATGGATGGATGGATTGATGATGGATGGACGGACAGATTGATGATGGATGGATGGATTGATGGATGGATGGATGGATGATGGATGGATGGATGGATGGACGGACAGATGGATGGATGGATTGATGATGGATGGACGGACAGATTGATGATGGATGGATGGATGGATGGATGGATGGACGGACAGATGGATGGATGGATTGATGATGGATGGACGGACAGATTGATGATGGATGGATGGATTGATGGATGGATGGATGGATGGATGGATGGATGGACGGACAGATGGATGGATGGATTGATGATGGATGGACGGACAGATTGATGATGGATGGATGGATTGATGGATGGATGGACTGATGGATGGATGGACAGATGGATGGATTGATGGATGGATGGATGGACAGATGGATTGATGGATGGATGGATGATGGATGGATAAAACTCAGACCATTAACTTCCAAAAACAGCGACGTTGAAACAGCTGAAATATTTTTTTGTGCCTTTTGTCCATAAGAGGACAAACAGGACAGCTTATATAAACATATTGAGGATGTATGTGGTTGGTGTGAGAGATGAAAACTCAGCACCTCGCACAGCGACATCAAACAAGTTGATTGATAAGGGAGTCACAATTCTCCAAAACCACGATTCAATTTTGAAAAACTGAACCAAATCGTGACTTTATAATCAATCAGAGGATCAGAGGATCCAGTCCAGCTGATTTATGAGAATCCCTGAGCTCAGCAGACTCTTCGCTTTAATTCTCGTCTTCACCTTTTTCAAACATTCCCACATTTTCACAGTCAAATCTCTTTTTACGATTGGATTATAAGAATTGATTGAGCAGATCTGTTGACAGTCCTGCTGTCTCTGAACCAGCAGCGGTCAGTCAGTCAGCTGTTTGTTCAAACCTCTGAGAAAATTCTGAATGAGAAAATTAATGAAAGTCACAAATTGTCTTGAATCACTCGTGTGTGTCGCTGAGGAGCACTTTTCTTTTCTCCCACTGTGTTTTTCTGTTTTTATCATCATAAGTTAAGTTTATTTTGAGATTTCACCTCAAAATCAATAAAATAACCACTGATTTGTTTCTGTCACCTGAACGCCTCACACCCACGTGTCTCTGATGTGTTTGAGGACCTGTTGTCGAGGACTGAACGTCTCCTCCACCTGTTTCCTCGCAGCGTCTCCATCATGTGTGCAGGCTGCTGCTGCAGCTGCTGGTGGATTGAGGCTGAATGAGGCAGCAGAGCTCACAGGCTGACAGCTTACATAAGCACACTGTACGCTGTGTATTATTCTCCAAACATGGCCTTAATCCTCACACTGGGAGAGATGAGTCTCCCCAAGGTGGGATTTCTGCTCTGAAGATGAGCTGCTGTGATGCTGCTGCTGCTGCACGGGAGCATCTCACAGATCTGTGATCACAGTCAGAGCTCTCACACAAACACACACACACACACACACACACACACAATCTGGTCATGTTGGAGTCACATGACTCACCTCTGGATCTTTTTAAAAAGATGACACTGATGACAGTGATGGTGATGTTGATGGTTTCTGTGTTTCACTTCACCGTCAGAAAATCTGCGGTCTGTTCCTTTAACATTCATGTTGTTGTTTTTTCTACCTGCTGTGTAAAGAAAGTGAACACTCAGCTGGATGCTTCATTTTCACTCCAGTGTCACCAGGAGTGACGTCCTTATTGGACGATTCTGAATGATCACAACCCTTCCTAAGTCCCGCCCCTTTTTGCTCTGTGCTCCAATAATGGTTAAGCAAGCTCAGCTCACTTTCTCTTTTCCTGTTTCCTGTCCTCAGATCTGCTCTGAGATCAACTTGTCTGTGCTGAAAAAAAAAAAATCTTCAGAACCTGAAAAAAACAACGTATTCAGCCAGCTGTTAGCAAAACATGAGCTAATGAGCTCGCTAATGTTTGATGTAGATTATCCAGCTAGTTAGCTAATGTTTCCCTCCTCTCCTGTTTCCTTATGTTGTTACTTCCGATAGATTTTTTTTTGCCCCCCCCCCCAAAAAAAAAAGTTTTGACCCCAACTGAAACTCTCAAAGTTTTATTGAGATAATTTACTGTCCTTCTTTAAATAAACTTCAATCTTTGAATTTTAGAAAGAATTGTATTTCAACAATTACTGAGTAAACTCAGTGTGAAAGTGAATAATGGATAATATTTTAATATTTTCAATTAAAACCATTTAATTGTCAGATAAATCAGGTTCACTGCTCACTGTGAAAAACTTTTGAAATTCAATTCTTTGAGTTTCTAAACCTCAAAGATTCAAGTTTATCTAAAGAAGAAAAGTAAATTATCTCCACTAAAGATCACAGGTCAGCAGAGTTTCAGTCGGACTCAGAACTCAATCATCTGTTGCAATAAGCTGCCGTGAAATTTTAAGTTGTCTCACATTTTTATTTGAAAGTTCTTAATGAGATGAAATTAAAAATAATGAGATATCTAATTAACTTGTTACTAACTAAGTATTTAAGGTGTATATGCGGGTGTTAGGATGAGATCAGGTGATGCAGAAATAAACTGACCACTGACCAGGTTTTTGGTGAATCAGGTCTCGGTGGTTTGTCATTTTTTACAAAATGGATCCCCTGAAATAAAGTTTGGGAAATGCTGCAGTAAACTATCAGCTCATGTTGCTCACGGTGCACAGCTAAACGTGTCCAGGTAGAACTCAGGCTGGTGAACTTTGGTTCCACATGTTGGTGAAGGATGTGAGTCTGATTAAATCTCATGTTTCAGATGTTTTTACAGCCTCATTATTCTCTCTTCTTCTTCTCCTGCAGGACGTACAGTCCTTCAGCTGCTCATATGACTAATCATGTTCTTCATGAATCATCACACACACACACACACACACACACACACACACACACACACACACACACACACACACACACACTCGGTGGATGTATACGTGTCAGTGTGATGACTGACTGCCTCACTGACTGAATCACAGCCAAACATACAGTCAGAGCCATAAACATGATCAATGTGACACACACACACACACACACACATTCTGCTCTGAGAACTCATTATTACAGCAGAGACACGTCCTCTGCACGCCGGCGGCCATATTTAAATCACCTCCACCTTCCCCTCAGCTCCCAGCATGCACTGGGACAAGATTTACCGGTTTAATCAGATGAGAATTCAAATGTTCATCAGGAACCGAAAGCAGGACGAGATGTGGAACCAATGAGAACCCCCCAAACACACACACACACACACACTTTACTCTCCTGTCCCATATTTATCGCAGCCACAGACTCTGAGTGATGAAGCAAACATTTTTTAAGCATTTGAGCTTTTCTCTCCTCTCTCGTTTCCTTCTCTTGTTTCCTCTTCTTGTTTCCTGAACACACACTGACTTCATGTACCTTTCACAATAAAAGCCCATCGTCTCTGAGCGTGTCCTCGGGGGAGCAGCTCTGTGTTTCATCGTATAAAAAGTGAAACTTGTAGCAGCTTTAACATCTCCACCATAAAAGAAACCCGAGTAGTTTTTCTTCTTCTCTCTTTCTCTCTCTCAGTCAGAGTCTTCCTCATCTTCCTCGACGTCCTCGTCGTCCTCGTCTCCTCCCGTCAGAGCGGTTTCTTCTCCTCCACTGGGCAGGCCGGCCGGGAGGATCCACAGTAAATCCAAACAGACATGTTGATTAATTTCTTCACCCAAATGTGTAGTGGAACAGAAAAGGGGCTGTCACGCTGGCTGGTAGACAAACAGAGATGTTCGCCGAGCCATGAAGTGTCACTCTGCTGTCTCCACCTCCACTACTCACAAACAGTCAGCGCCAACCAGCAAAACAAACGCACTTAAAACCAGGACGAGCACACGGTGTGACAGAGGTCAGAGGGTCAGTGCATCGATGTTACAACCGCAGAGAGGTCTCACTCTGAGCAGAAAAGATTTACTGCTTACTGTACGACCTGAGGGGCCACAATCTCATTTTTAAATTGGAAAATCAATCGATCAATGATTCTCACAGTAATTTTTTTTTCACCAGCGTCCAAAGAAAAAACAGTAGTTCAAAGACGACACAGTGACACCAGCTGTTACATCACATATATATATACTGACAATCTTTGCAAAGAGGAATTTAAAAATGTAAATGACAGTTAAACCAATGATCTGTTGATCACATCAAGACTCGATGGTTTAAAGGGACAGTCCACCCTAAAATAAATAATACACATTTTTGCTGTAGTGCTGTTTATACATCTAGTTCAGCGGTCTGCAACCTTTACCATCAAAAGAGCCATTTTTGGCCACAAAAAGAAAAAACTAATCTGTTTGGAGCTACAATGAATAATTTCTCTCTTTTCAATCAATCAATCAATCAAATTTTATTTGTATAGCCCTTTACAATAACCGAAAGGTACCCAAAGTGCTTTACAACAAAGCCATAAAACAATAGATAAAAACACAGGTTTTTGACTGAAAGGTGCCACAGTGCTGCAGGTTATTAAAAGCCTTCCAGACGTACATGAAATAGAACAGATAAAATAAGTACGCCTACAAAAAAACAACAAGAGTGCCTTAGTCAGAATTGAACACCAATCTAAAAAAGTGGGTCTTCAGCTTCGATTTAAAAAGGCCGAGATCAGTAGCGGTGTGAATGTCGGGGGGCAGTTTGTTCCACAGTCTGGGAGCAGCGACAGCAAAAGAACGGTCACCCCACTGTTTGTATCTCGACCTTGGGACTTCTAACAGAAGCTGACCCGAAGAACGCAGGGCCCTGCCATGATCACGGATAGTTAAAATCTCAGACAAGTAGGAGGGAGCCAGGCCATTGATGGCATTAAAAACAAACAACAGAAGTTTAAAATCAATTCTAAAACAAACTGGAAGCCAGTGGAGTGACGACAGCACAGGAGGATGTGTTCACGTCTGGACGTGCTTGTTAAAAATCGGGCAGCAGCATTCTGTACAAGTTGGAGACGTGAGATTAAAGACTGGCTGAGGCCAACGTAAAGGGCATTACAGTAGTCCAGCCTCGAACTGATGAATGCATGGATTGCCTTCTCGAGATCCTGCCGACTGAGAAATGGCTTCACTTTGGCCAAGAGACGGCGCTGAAAAAAGCTCGTTCTAACAACAGAACTAATCTGTTTATCAAATTTAAGCCCACTGTCAAATGTTACCCCAAGATTTTGTACAAGTGGTTTAAAAAGGGGGCCAGAGTACCAGAGTTTGTTGTGAAAGCATTTGACATTGGTGACGTGCCAAACAAAATACATTCCGTTTTGCTGTCATTCAAGTGTAAAAAGTTCAGTGCAAGTCATTGCTTTACATCAGAAATACAATCCAGTAACTTAGTAAGTGCAGTCTCTTCGTTGGGTCTCATGGGCAAATATATCTGCAAATCATCAGCATAAAAGTGAAAAGACAGATTGTGTTTTTTTTATAATTGATCCCAGAGGTAGCATATACAATGAAAACAGAATAGGGCCAAGAATAGAACCCTGAGGTACCCCACAAGGGAGGGATGCATATGAGGAGCAGAGGTCACCAATCATCACAGAGAAGCTCCTATTTGCCAGGTATGACCTAAACCATTGGATGCCGACACACTGCTCTAGGCGAGATACAAGGACTGCATGGTCGACTGTATCAAAGGCCGCTGTGAGGTCCAGCAGCACCAGCACGGCGGGATTCCCAGCATCCACAGACAAGGCGATATCATTGTGCACCTTTAGCAGGGCTGACTCAGTGCTATGTCGGGATCTGAAACCAGACTGGAATTTATCGAGAACAGAATTTATCTCTAAAAATGTCTGTAATTGAATAAAAACAACTTTTTCTAAGACCTTAGAAAGAAAAGGCAAATGGGAGACAGGCCTAAAATTGGACAGCACAGAGGGGTCAAGATGTGTTTTTTTAAGGAGGGGCCTAACCACAGCGTGTTTGAAGGCAGCTGGGACAGACCCTGAACTAAGACAAGTATTTATAAAAACAAGCAGACTTGACCCAACAGAATTAAAAACATCCAGAATGATGTCTAAGGGACAGTTAGTGGGTTTCATGCCACTAACCACCTTAGTGAAAAACCACAGAGAAATAGTCTCAAATCGCTCGAAAACAGCAGACTGTGTCTCTTCTCTGAAGACTTTTCTTTTCTTTTTTTTTTAAATTTAGCGTCCATAGCTGCCTGAGGGAGACGCCAAGAAAAGGCAGCGAGTCATTAGTCTGACTCACTGCTGGTAGAAGTCCTGCCATTGGTCGCTTGCATCATGGCATCACAGCGTCCACTATCTACGTTTTCGAAGTCTCAAGGAAACAAGAACAACCTCTGAGCTGCAAACTGCACACTGAAAACTGCAAATTAGCACCTAGGATGCTAACGGTACGAACGTAAACAAGCTAACAGCCGTTAGCTTTTCTTTTGCAGTGATGAAGTCATTTTAATGCAGAGCTCACCTTCCAACATGCAAATGTTCCACCCAAACAAGTTCCCCCTCGACACTTTTTTTGCAGCATCACCGTCGCTGCATCCTGGACTTAGCTCCGCCCAAGATGTCTGTGATTGGTTTAAAGAAATGCAAATGAGGCAGAATGTGTATGTGTGGAGCCAGACCTACCAAGCCACAGACACCGGACAACATATTGTTAGAGTGAGAGTCACTTTACACTGGAACAAAAATAGTTGAGACAACTCAACACTTCAAGGCAACAAACTGCAACAGATTTTTAAGGTTTTGCTGATCTATAATCTGACCTGTATTTGTGTTTAGATGAAGGAAAAGTAAAAGTAATAAGTAATATCAATAATAAGTAAATTAGTGATATCTGAAAAATCTACTTAAGTATAGTCACAAAGTATTTGTACTTAGTTACTTCCCATCTTTGCCCCTCAGTCGTCTTTCTGCCACTCAGTGGGTGTAACTGCAGTGACTCCGCCCACTGTGACATCACATGCAGAGTCTCTATAAATAAATATCCTGTTCCCCAGACACACGAAGAAATCTAAAAATCATGACTCATGTCGCAGCGTGTCAAAATAATGACAACATGACTTCGTCCTACATGACCTGAACGCAGCATCGAGAGGGAAAAACACAATCTGACACTGATCATCACGAGTCAATGAAAATCAGAAACAAAAAATTTATTTATGTCTGAGCATCAAAGTGCTGAGTGACGTGTAGCTGTGTAGAACCCAAAGAGAACCGCGCAGACACGGGGAGAACACGCACAAAGTTTGATGTTTCCAGACGGGCTGATAACCTGAGAACCAAAGTGTTTCACTCAAACATCAGTCAGCTGATCGCTTCCTCTTCTTCTTCTTCTTCTGCGCTCTGTGTTTGTGTAAATGGACAGTTTTTAGTCCAGTCCCAGGCTGAGCCGTGGGAGTCTGCAGATTTCCACTGCGCCCGAACACAACAGCAGCTCGTCTCACTAATTAACAGCAAGTCAAACCTCAGAGGAGGAAGTCATTAATGAAATCAGCTGCTGAGTCTGGAGCACAAACGTCTGCGAGGGCCAGACGAGGAAATAACCTGCAGCTTTTATAAAACACTGACGTCTGCTTCATGTCGGGACGAAGATTTCAAGAACAATCTGAACTCCCAGAATTTAAATATTCAAATAAAATAAAACTACAAGCCGTGTCTTCTAGACTCCTCTTCACTTACAGGAACAGATTTACACATCTTAGTTTTTCTCATTTGAAAACATTTTGGAGGCTCAAATCTCTTTACTTCTGTTTTACTTTTGTTTTATCAAAGACAATCTTCACATTTATTCAGCTGGAAGCAGAGCGCTCGGCAGCTGTGCTTGAAAAAAAAATGTCATAAACATGAATTGTTTGATATTTTTACAGTAAAACTGACAATTTTCATAATAGTTGCAGATTATTTTTGACTCCAGGTTTTGCGCGAGTGGCGTGAGGAGCGAAGGCAGCAGGGACTCACCGACGAGCTAACGGGTTAGCTCCACTGGCTAACAAGCAGGGAGCAGCAGATCACGGGTCGAAGCTACTTACTGTACGTGCGTCCGTGCGCTCCACATGCGCCACACGTTTGGACCAGTTTTTAGTGATCAATCTGGCAACAATTTTTCCACTAATCGATTAGTTGTTTGATCAATAAAATGTCAGAGAAGGATGAAAAATGGATCTTTGTCAACTGAAAAGTAGGTCCAAACAAATATGGCGCATGTGGAGCGCACAGATGTACGTGCGCACATGTTACAACCTATTTTTCAAAGTCTTTTCTGTAACCATTATTTACATTAATTCGATTGATTGGTCAGTTATTTTCTTGATCAATCAATTAATAGTCACAATCACAATCTTGTCACTTGAAAAATACGTCCAACAACAGGTGCAAACAAACACACAAACTCATACGACGGCAGAAAATATTAGCTTCACACTCTGAGACCTGAGGACCAGCAGAGTCAGAGACGGTCCAGCTGTCTCCTCTTTCTGTCCCTCTGTTTCTACAGCTCCTGTCGTTTGTTAGTCTGAGTGGAGCTCTTCCTCCTCCTCTTCCTCCTCCTCGTCCTCCTCCTCCTCTTGTCGAGCAGCCGGCCGGCAGGAAGCGGGAGGCGGGCCAACAGTGCTCGCAGTAATGTGCCGCACTCCGTCCTCATTACCACACATTAACACTTATTAACACAGTAAACCCACAGCTAATAGCTTGATAAACACAGGAACACACTGGGAGGAGGAGGAGGAGGAGGAGGAGGAGGAGGAGGGGGAACAATGGCGGCGTGAGCGGCATTTCCTGTCTGCGAGGAAACGCTGCACAGCTGGGAGAGACGGGGTAATTAAAAAACAATTATAATTAATCCCAATTTCCCAGAGAAGGTAAAGAGAGAGAGCAGGTCAAATATGCAGAGTTAATGATTTCATCAAAGTAGCAAAATATGCTGATTTATGTCTGCAGCACACACACACACACACACACACACACACACACACACACACACACACACACACACACTTTCCATTAAAGTTTCATCCAGGTTTTCTTTAACTTTCCCAAAAATCTCAGCCGACATCACAACTTCTGTCTGAATCTGTTGGAACCAGACGAATCTGTGAGCTCGAGTTTTATTTGTTCTGGCAGATCTGTCGATGAGGACCGCCCACTTGCCCCGAGGGCAAGAAAAAAATGCCACATTGGGCAAATAAATTTGGTAACCGACCTCCCAGACTGTGCAGCTGGTAAAAAACAAATTGATTTAAAAATGATGCATCTTTTTTTTCAAGCTTTTAGTGATGTTTGAAGTTTTGTTTCCTTCTCGTTTTATTTGGAATCAGTTTTATTCGGGCCTGAGCACCGAACAGTGTGAGGACCCGAATGGACTTTTTTCTTTTTCTTTGTCCTCTTCAGTCACATCTTTGAGGAGCTAAACGTGCTCGATAGACCATGAAACTTGGCACAAAATTCAATTGTGGTGAAAATTTCTGTGTGACATGGTTTTCAGCGATGGGCGTGGCAAAATGGTCTGACCACCATCATCATCATCATCAAGGTCCATTTAGTAGCTCTTCTGGAGCTTTCAATCTGATCGAACAGTCCAGTCCTGATGGAATTAAAGGTTTTATATAAGTGCTGCAAAATTAATCAAAATTTTATTGAAATCACAACATGGCTTTCTGCAATTTTCAACTCGCAGGAGGTGAGAAATGTGTGAAAAAACTTAAATAAATGAACGTTGAGGTGCAGATACACTTCAGATTCTACAGACTTAAAAAAACATCTTCATTCAGTTCAGATTCCTACAAAAAACGTTTTAACATGTTTTTCAATCAAAATGAGAATAATGACGTAAAAATGATCATCACCTCTGATATCTTGAATCATATCACAGGAGTGAGATCAGTCAAAATAATCAAAGACTGGCTCTAATGAAAACCTGAATATTGTGTCCACGTAAACTGAGCTTCTCTTTCTCACTCTGATTATTGATCACGACACTATTATTGACTGATCGATCAGTCGATCGCTGTCAGCCGGTCTGAATCGGTGGTCCTTCTCGCTGTAGTTACAGTCTGTGCTGTTTGTTGTGTTGTTTTTCTTCTCAGTGTCACATAAACTCAGCTGAACTAAACCAAACGTCTCCAGACTCCCACTGAGCCTGGCGGCCTCGGAGGAATCTGGATCCCCCACCCCACCCCACGTCCCCGTCCCCCTCCTCTCGGCCCCGGAGGATCCGGATTATTCCAAACTTCGGGATTATGTGCGAGCGCCGGCTGGCTGC
This sequence comes from Lutjanus argentimaculatus, assembly GCA_034769285.1. Taxonomy (NCBI): domain Eukaryota; kingdom Metazoa; phylum Chordata; class Actinopteri; order Lutjaniformes; family Lutjanidae; genus Lutjanus; species Lutjanus argentimaculatus. The sequence goes on along the minus strand of JAWZSL010000003.1, from coordinate 11,790,717 downwards.
GCCCTCGTCATCCTCGACAACACACAGCAGCATCAGACAGCAGGAGGCCAAACACACGACCAACAGCCTGCAGGTGATCTTTACTGTGATTCTATGTATGACAGTGAAGGGCGGAGGTACGAGGTTTCAGCTCTGTGCAGCACTCACACACACACGTGTTCACACACTGAACCGACAACATGAAGAATACAAGAGGTTTAGCAGCCACAAAAGACAGGAAACATTCACGTCACCTTTTAGTTTGTTGGTTTATTTCCTCTTTTCCAGGCAGATGTTGGTTTTATAGCCTGACAGATGTTGGATCCACATGTTGTTTTAGTTAAAAAAAATCAGATTTTTCATCATTTAATTGAATTTGAAATGGTGCGAATAATGAAACTGGTGTGAATCTTTTTGGTTCTGAAAACACTGGTCAGACTTCTGATGACTTCAGAGTTTAATAAACTGTGACGGTTATTTTGCAAATTTTATGGACTAAATAATAAACTGATTCAACGAGTTAATAATGAGCAAATTAAAGGGATAGTTCAGATTGTTTCAAGCGTGGTTATATGAGGCTCTTCTCCACAGTCAGTGTGTTACCTTCAGTAGATGGAGGTCGACACACGCCCAGTTTGGTGGAGCAGCTAATCAATGTCCTGCTGTGGACACGGTCAGCAGCAACATGTATTTAGACACCTTAGAAAATCTAATCAGTTTAAGTGAACACTATATTTAGAATCTTTTCTCCTCTTTACCTTTTGTCAGACAGACTTTTCTGACAGGAAACCACTGTTACATGAGACAAATATAAATCCAACCAAACTCCATTGAGAAAATTGGTTGTTGTTGGTCTGCTGCTGCCTCTGTTTGTTAGTGAGTTTGTGTTATTGTGAGACTTCAGTGTTTTGAAAGGTTAATTTGAATTCACTGAAATCAAACAATACAGTCCCAGTACACTAAACCCCAAAGTCACACAACCTGCCAACCAACCAACCAGCCAACTCCTGTGTTCTGTAAAATTACTGATTTTTTTTGGTTGGTTTGCAGAGAGTGATATTTGTCTGATATAATGGTGGTTTCCTGTCAGAAAAGTCTGTCTAACAGAAAGGTAAAGAGGTAAAATATTCTACATACAGCGTACACTTAAAGTGGAGGTGTCTAAAATAAGTGCTGCTGTTGACTCTGTCCACAGCAGGACACTGGTTAGCTTCCTACACCAGTACTCCTGATTGTTAGTTAAAATCTGACATCAGTTCCTTTTAATTCCAGATTTACTGTCATCTGTGAGCCCAAAGCATGCTGGGAAAATACACATGGCTGCAAACTACCCATCAGCCCCAGCACTGACTGTCACACACAACTCCCTCTGAGTGTGTGAGAGAGAAAAGGAGAGAGAGAGAAGAGAGAGAGAGAGGAGAGAGACAGAGAGAGACGAGAGAGAGAGAGAGAGAGAGAAGAGAGAGAGAGACAGAGAGAGAGAGAGAGACAGAGAGAAGGGGGAGACGAGAAGAGAATCGACACATCTGCTACCTGTCACCTTCAGTTACAGCCCCCCCCCGTGTGTCAGAGCTGCAACAGGAGCTGTCAATCAACACACACACAGAAATACACACATTCACATGCCACAAAGGATACTGTCAAGTGTGTGTGTGTGTGTGTGTGTGTGTGTGTGTTTGACGTGTAAGTAAGGGATAATGCCCAACGAGGTGTCCATTATCAGAAATGAATGGACGACGCGGAGGCGTGAAGTCCATTCATTTCTGATAATGGACACCTCGAAGGGCATTATCCCGCTTATACCATGGTCACTTACGAAAGAAATAAATATTAAATCAATTATTAATACGTTAATGTTGTTTTTTACCATTAAAATCATAAGTTTTTCACAAGCGGCTGAGTGGACTATTTAATATCTCTCGTTGTGACGCGTTGCCAAGGTAACCGGCTCTGGCCACAGAACCTGCAGCTCGGTCGGCCGCAGCTGTTATATTAGGCCTAATCAGTGGAGGGAAGTGAGATGATTGCTTAACGTTATGTTAAGTGATACAAAGTATCATTTCAGAGGGCAAGTGCACCTCTTACCGCTTTGTGTGTCCAGAGGATGATGCAAAATTTTGTTTCAAAGAATCAAAGTCCACAGATAGTTTCCTAAATCGTTTTTATTGTAAGAAATATTATCCACCATTCACTCTGATCATTTAATGTGTATCAAGCAAGTAAGTCTATCCTAAATCGTTTTTATAAATATTATCCACCATTCACTCTGTATCAAGCAAGTGTTAAATGTGATAAATGTGATAAATAAACTGAAATAACGTATGTTAACGTATGTTCTGAGTTTCTGTTGCCACGGTTACCAACTAGCGTTTGAGCCAGCGCAATAATTTAGAACAATCAGGCTATTTGACCGGAACTTTTTTATAGGTGTCCAACAACACTTTTTAACGGACACCCTGCAGCCAATCAGAATCGAGTATTCACCCAGACCATGGTATAATACAATATAACGGATGTTAAGGCGACTGTAACATTAACAGTCTTCACCATCTGGGGGAAGTGCGTTGGTTTTGGCTCTTGGATGGGAACATGTACAATTTCCAGTAAATCGGAGGTTTGGCAGGACAAGTTGAAGGTCTGAACATCTGGATAATGTCCAAAATGTCCAGAAGAAAACAGATCCCTAGTCACGTACAAACTTACTTTTTGATAAACACATTAGTTCATAGTTGCACACACACACACACACACAACACATTAGTTTATAGTTACGCACGTCCTCACACCCACCCACGCATACACGAACACACTAAGACCACCTCACTAGTATAAAAGATCCTGAGATATGATGTTCTCACACACACACACACATACACTGTGTGTGTGTGTGTGTGTGACAGATGGCCTCAGGATGTTGTTGTTGGGGCAGATTATCCACACACACACACACACACACACACACACACACACACTGATGTTAGCTGCATGCTAACATGTTAGCATTAAAGAACTAAACTGGTCAAATGAAAAGTGCACAAACTGAAACACACACAAACACACACACACACACACACACACACACACACACACACACACACACACACACACACAGTGCACACTTCATGACTTCATGACAAAGTGCAGCTTCTTCGTCCACGTTTGGATCCAAACGAGCAGGAAACACTTTATTTAAACTGAACTGTGTCATTTTGTAGACAGACAGATGGTTCATTTACACTTAATTCACTCTGATGAACTGAAGCTCTCAGTGAACAGCAGGTCAGCTGACATGAAAAAAGTTTTATTCAAATTTAATAAATAATATTTTTAATTTAAAATATATTTTAAAGTTCAAGTTCAAAATAGCATCACATTAGGTGCATAATGACTTGAATCAACTCAGTTTAGGATATAGTTGATAAATAAAAAGTATTTTAGAATCATCAGTGTTCTGTACTTTGTATTTCCAACCTCACTTTGAGTGACACAAGCATTAGCAGTCCTCCTCCTTCCTCTCTCCCTCTCTGTCTCCCTCTCAATCACACACACACACACACACACACACACACACACACGTTGGCTGCAGCGGCGCACACAGCAGCGCATCCAGTGCGCCCTGTCTGCTCAGCTGATTGCTGCTCAAAACAGGTTCAATCTGGAAACTGTGCTTCTTTTTCTACACAGTGCAGCTGAACACCAGGCTAAAGAATACAGTACAGACCAACAGATGTGAATTAATTACAGACCCTTTTACAGCCGACGTCATCGAAAAGCTGTGCACGCATCGTCTGCCGGAGTCATCCAGTCAGGTTATCAAGCTGCAAATGTTGAATTAAAGCAGAACCAACATCACCAAAATGTCTGGTTGTTGCGTTTACGATACGTCAGAATCGATGTTCCACTGGGCGACTTAAGTTGTTCAGAATTCAGGATCATGACGGTTTCAGATTGATCAGGACTGACTGGACTGAGGACACGATCAAACTGCTGTGTTTTCAGCGCTCACTAACAAGCTGTTGTGATCTGCCACAGTTCTGTTGCTAAACTGTGCATGTAGCTTGTTCACTGTAAAAGGTTCTGCTCTGTTAACCGTTAGAATAAGAAAGAGAGAACGAGAGAAAAAGCAACAAACTTCATGTCTGAGCAGAAATCACTTCTACTTTTGAAATCACTCTCCAGACGTGACGACCTGAGGTTAAACAGGGTTAAAGTTCAAATAATGTGGACTTTGAGTGCAGCGGTCAGCGGCAGATCCGAGCAGTGCGCCACCGCCGCTCTTTACCGCTGATGGTGTGTGTGAGGGTCTTAACTTTGTGTTTTCTGTCCCTAAACCACGTCCAGGTCTGAACCGCAGCAACAGTCACATTAAATAGAAAACATGGATCGATATCAGCTGGAGGGAGGCCACTTTGTTCAGGTTATTCTGTTTGTTTCAGGTGGTCCTTGTTCATTTTTAACAATCAGAAGCTCCTGTGTCGTGGCTGCAGTGAGCAGGGCGGCCTGCAGGGGGCGCTGTGGGCTCCTCTCTCTGCTACGTGGTGTGTTTGAGCGAGCGAGCAGCACGCCGACTGTTTGTGTTTGACCTTTTCCATCCAAATGAGCTTTGAGTGCATTGTGCTGAGGAGAGTTTATGAGGCAGAAAATGAGCCCATATGGCTGTGAAATCAGATCAGTATCAGCAGCAACAAATCAAACAACACATGTGACGGCCAGAGACGACGACGACGACGACGACGACGACGACGACGACGACGACGACAACAACAACAACAACAACAACACAGTGTCACTGAAGGACTGACTGCAGGCTGCAGCTGCACCACGATGACGAGGATGAAGCCATCAGACTGATGTGACTCCGTCCACAAACATGAAATGTGCAGAATTAATAATAATTAAGAAAAATTAAACGTTAAATAAATGACAGATTTCTCCTTTAAAGCTGGTTTAAGATCAGGCTGGACTGATATTATCAGTATTATACTATTTGTAGAATTAGATTCTAATAGTGGCCGCGTCTTTAAACATTTTTATTTTACCTTTTTTTTCACCAGGACGTCCCACTGAGATAAAAAAAAAAAAAAATCTTTTTAAAGTCTTTAAATGTTTTGTTGTTCTAAAACTTAAACATATTCAGTTTAACTGATAAAATATTAAAGAAAAAACATATATTTATCCAACAGTAGTAACTTTTTTAAACACTCATCTATGATCTATACTGGGTTTAAATGGTATCTATTACTTCAGAACTTCCTGACATTTCAGCAGAGTTTATAATATATGAAGGTAAAAAATGAATCATTAAAAGCTGCTGACAGCAGTCATGTTATCATTTATGATATTGTTTGTCTTACAGTAACATGTATCTAATATACAGTCAGTTGTCTTGGAGAACTCAGACTGGGTTTAAATACGTTTGGCCCACAGATTCATGAAGAAACGCCTGGTTTCCACGGGTTCCTGCTGAAGAACAAAGTTCTCCCAGATGTGTCTGAACTCAGAGTTCATTAAAGAGGAACGATGAGGAGCAGAAACGGATCGTTACCACGTCACATGATCCAAACATGTCCAATAACTCCTAGGAGCATTCTAAAGTCCAAAAATCAACATGATAACAGATGTAATAATTTCCAATATTACTACGATAATTAAACTGTATCTGATCAATAAGTATTGGCTGTAATTGGATGAATATCTGCTTTGACAGACGACACTGAAATATTTAATTTGAATTTAATCTGAATTCTGAGGCAAAGTTATCCACAGAAGCTCAAGTATCAATCCTTCCTTCCATCCTTCCTTCCTTCCATCCTTCCTTCCTTCCTTCCTTCCTTCCTTCCCTCTCTAGTCCCCGCCCACAGGCAGATGAATTATGGTTAAAGTGTGACATCATCAGCAGCTCTGGACTGTGACTGTCAGTAACTCTGTGTGTGTGTGTGTGTGTGTGTGTGTGTGTGTGTGTGTGTGATGTAATACGCCTCCTCTGCTCTAATCTGCAGCAACATATAAGATTACAGATAATCTGAGTGTGAGCTGACGTCACGACACACTGACACACACTTTACACACACACACACACTATCAATATCAATAATCAATACTACAGCTGCCAATATTATCAATATATTATCAATATCATCTAACAACTAAAAACTTTATCTAAAAAGTTATTAGTGAAATTAAAAGTCACGGTAGGATTTAGTGACACTGTAAAAAAATGAAGACAAGATTTTTGAGTTTTGAAACTCAAATGTTGAAATGTTGAAATAAACTGAGAAGTTTTGGTGACTGATGATCTTTAGGGGAATAATTTACTTTTCTTCTTTAGTTCAACTTAAATCTTTGAGTTGTAGAAACTAAAAAAAACTTAGCTGAACTTTTTTTGTTTCTTCAACTCAAACATTTTCATTTCTCTGAAGAAGAAGAAGAGGAAATGATCTGAACTCAAGATTATTAGTTGGTAAAACTTTTCTAAAACGTTTTGGTTCTTACAGTGAACCTGCAAACACCTCATCTCACTCAGGAGAACCTGCAGTGACCACGAAGAACATGGACGTCTGCAACTACAGCACTGATTCCCAAACTGTGGGCCGCGGCCCATCGGTGGGTCAGTCAGAGGTTGTTTGTTTGTTTGTTTGTTTTGTTTGGTTGGTTGATGACAGTCAGAGAGGAAAACAAAAAAAACATTTGTGTTGTAAGATTTAGACAATAAAATCAAAGTTCCATCAGGTTCCACTTGGTACTACGACGACATTACTGCAGTACCACTGATGGTTCTGCCTCCTTCACATCCTTCATGTATTTGTTCTGCATCCGGACACAGAACAAATACAAACTCCTGATGTTCCAGATGTTTCCTCAGAGGGAGGAACTGTAAAACTACTGCACATGACAGATCAGAGAGTTCTACAGCTGCACCACGAGACACACAAACACCTCCAAGTACTGCAGACGTTCTGAGGAACGTGTTCTCCAAACACTCCGACAGAGATATTAAAGGAATTTTTCACTGGAACCATAAAGAAACACAGTGAACTCAGAGATTATATGATAATAAAAAAGATCATAAAGGTGCTGGAAGGAACCCAGAACCCCTCAGAGAGCCTGTGAGGAACATGCAGCTCGTCTCCTTCAGAACATAAACAAACATAAATCATGAAACAGGTCGGACCAGATCACAGTGAAATAACCTGATCAATAATCAATATTTCAAAGTATTTATGTCACATAATCATCCTGCTGTCAGAGAGAAGAAGCTTTAGTATTATGGGATGTTCTCCTGAGTTACAGGAGTATTGTGGGATGTTCTCCTGAGTTAAGGAGTATTGTGGGATGTTCTCCTGAGTTACAAGAGTATTGTGGGATGTTCTCCTGAGTCACAGAGTATTGTGGGATGTTCTCCTGAGTCACAGGAGTATTGTGGGATGTTCTCCTGAGTTACAGGAGTATTGTGGGATGTTCTCCTGAGTTACAGAGTATTGTGGGATGTTCTCCTGAGTTACAGGAGTATTGTGGGATGTTCTCCTGAGTTACAGGAGTATTGTGGGATGTTCTCCTGAGTTATAGGAGTATTATGGGATGTTCTCCTGAGTTACAGGAGTATTGTGGGATGTTCTCCTGAGATACAGGAGTATTATGGGATGTTCTCCTGAGTTACAGGAGTATTGTGGGATGTTCTCCTGAGATACAGGAGTATTATGGGATGTTCTCCTGAGTTACAGGAGTATTGTGGGATGTTCTCCTGAGATACAGGAGTATTGTGGGATGTTTCTCCTGAGTGTCAGTCACACTGCACAGATCAATAAATCATACAAACAAAAAATCAATCATCTCAAGTATCAGGATTCTTTTTATGACTCATCAATCAATCAGAAATAAGGGTTCTAAAAGGGTTCTTCCTGAACCATTTTCTTCTGAAGATCCTTTTCTGGAAGAAAGGGTTTGTCAAGGGTTCTTTGTGAAACTGAGGGTTCCATTAAGAACCTGTTTCATCCAAAGAACCCTTTTTGGCAGAAAGAGTTCTTCAAAGATTAAACCCTCCCTGAGTGGGTTCTAGCTAAAAGCTGAGAATATAAAAAGGGTTATCTGTAAACCCACTGAGTGTGTCTAAATAAAACACTGGGGGATATAAAGGTTCTTGATAGAACCCCTGGTGTGTTCTAAATAAAACTTGGAATTAAAAAGGTTCTCAGCAAACCTTTGGTGTGCTCTAATAAACACTGGTGGTGAACTGTGGGAACTGTGATACTTGGTCAATTTGCTGAAAAGCTGCAGTGTTGACAGAATCACAGGGGCTGGTTAAACTGGTTAAACTGGTGTGAAGTGGTTAAACTGGTGGAACCGGTTAAACTGGTGTGAAGTGGTTAAACTGGTTAAACTGGTGTGAACCGGTTAAACTGGTGTGAAGTGTAAACGGTTAAACTGGTGTGAAGTGATAAACTGGTGTGAACCGGTTAAACTGGTGTGAAGTGGTTAAACTGGTTAAACTGGTTGAACCGGTTAAACTGGTGTGAATGGTGTGAACTGGTTAAACTGGTGTGAATGGTTAAACTGGTTGAACGGTTAAACAGTGTGAACTGGTTAAACTGGTGTGAACCGGTGTGATCACAACATCGTAACTTCCTGCAGGGACTGATCTGTGAAAGACTCCACAGCTGACCTTCATTTACACATAAAGCAGATTTTTATTATTTTTTGGTAGAAGGTTAGTTAGAACACGGAGAACAGAGAACTGTTTGGTTCTGTTTGGAACAAGCTGACTTTGATTTTTAATTAATTATACAAAAATAGCAACTTTCTTTTAGAATTTTCTCTTTCTCCAGCAATTTCATCACCAAAAAAACAACAACATTTTTTTTAGAACTGCGGCCATGAAATCAGAGATTTTATGCTACAAAAATCCCAAAGAAGACCCACGCAGTCATGGAGGGAACTGACTGTCAGTTATGACTTATATGATCAATAATTATTGATATCAACCAATATGAAACTTCACTATCATTACGGGTTTTTCAGTTGTTGGATAGTTTAATCTACAGCAGTGCAACATAGTTCATAAAATCACTAAAACTATTTCAGAATTTCTGTACGTTCATTTAGAGAAAATGTGTAAATGGAGGAATTTATTGTTTATCAAGTGGAGTTCAAATAATATATATCAGTTATGGTCTGATACTGGTCAATAATATCAGAACATTAGAGCACTTTATGTATATTTGGTGAAATATTAATCCTGTCACCATCTTGTCAGTTGAAAAATAGGCGGAGGCTCCACCTGTTTTCACATGTTTGGACCTATTTTTCAACTGGTGATCAATCTGGCAATAATTTTTCCAATAATCAATTAGTTGTTTGGTCCATAAAATGTCACGACGACGTCAAAATGAAATGACGACATCCTCAAATGTCTTGTTTTGTCCTGGAAGCGGCTGAGGTGAAAAATCAGTAAAAATCACAATATTTTTGATCTTATTGTGACAATATTACAAAGATAACGTTCACAAAATATTAACGCAATGAAATTTTCTGATCAATAATCATCAGAAATGTGGATATAATGACTCAGAGTAAAGACAAATAAAAAAACAGTCTGATAAGTTCAGAAAATAAAATCATTTTACTGTAACAGCCTTTAAAACCAGGAGAAGACGACACTGATGATAAATCACGATATGATGATATCTACTCTCATATCACGATATGATATAATATTGATTTATTGCGCAGCTCTAATCCTCAGTGTGTATCACAGGTGTGTGTTCATGTAGCAGCCTACCTGTTGTGCCTTCAGGCCACACACACACACACACACACACCACACACACACAGCCTACACATGCGTTAAATCCCTCACAAGGTCAAGTTGCAGTGGGTGTATTCCGGGTGAATTCCGGGTGAATTCCGTGTTTAACGTGTGTAAATGTGTGTGAAATGACGACGTACGAAGTGTGCGTTGATGACGTCCTTACCGTACACGCCCTGGCCGTGCACGCCCTGCAGGAAGCCGGTGAACAGCCACAGGAGACCGAGCACTAACCCCATCTTCACATCGTCCTGTGGCCGCCTCGCTGCGTCTCTCCCCCCGGGGAGGAGGTGGTCAGTTCGGTTCCCCGCAGCTGCCGCTGCCGCTGCTGCTGCCGCTCCTCCTCCTCCCTCCTCCTCCTCCTCCTCCTCCTCCTCCTCCTCCTCCGCTCCGCACCGAATCCGGCCCGGTGACCGGTTCTCATCCACGGACCCAAACCCAAACCACCCCCCAGACCCGGGTCAGACCTGCCGGGAGGGTCCGGTGCTGCTCATAACCGGAGCTGCCCTTCAGCTGGAGACCGAGAGGAGGAGGACGGAGAGCGGACACCGGGAGGAGGAGCAGGTGCTCGGCTCGGCTCAGCCGCGTCTCCTTGATGGTGACATTGTAGAGAAAAAAGATCCAAAATGAGCAGAAACACCGACGGAGCGGGAGGCTGCTCACAGGTCCCCGCTGCTCCTCCGCAGACTCCACCGGGCTCCGTCAGTCGGTACCGGAGTTACATCCATCACCCCGCGGTCCTCTGCCCGCTGTCAGCGGCTCGGCGCGGCCCGTCAGGCCGGGGAGGAGAGGCGGAGAGTCGGGCTCCGTGACGCCGCGGTGCCGCTCTGAGGTCCGGCGAAGAAGAGAGACGAGCGGTCAGAGCGGTCGACTCGTCGGTGGGTTTTACCGGTGAGAGACGTCACCGAGCGAACCGAGCGGTAAAGTCCGACAGAGTGGACACGGACACGGCTTCCGGACAGGCGTTTTCAAAATAAAACACGTAAAAAAAAAAAAATGCCGCAAATGTGGGCAGACTTAAGAAAAAAAAGCGCTATTAAATGTTTTGCAGGAAAAAAAAAACAAAAAAAATAAATCAATATAATTTAACAAGATATAAAACAGACAAATTCAATAGAACATCATAAATGAAAAACACAATAATACATCATTATGTTTTAATGGCAGCCATATTGATATGAATTAAACACAGGTTTTAACAAAAGATAAAGTTGAGCTGAAATGAAAACCCCTTTACATCACATCCTGTCTATATGCTATAAATATAACAAATAATGAAATGTTATGTCAACATGTCTATATTTATTATGAATATAGTTAAGGTATTCAGATATTTTTGTTTTATTGAAAACTATTGCTCTAAATTTTCCTCATTATCACGTGACTTCATCTGCCAACAAAAACTGAACTGTCCCTTTAAAGTGACTCGCACTCCCATGATGCATCACTTGCTCTGTCTCCTCTCTCAGGATGAAACTTTTGTAAAAGTCATTTAATCATCCCCTGTTACACCATCGACCATCATTGCCAATATGCTGATAATCAATATATTTCTAATTTTTGTGGTCATTAATACAATATAACACGTGCTAACATTTCATGTTATCTGCTAGCTTAGCTGAGAGCGTCTTGTTACTCGTGTTTCTCATTAACACGTTCGTTACAGGCTCATATCAGTGATGAGAAGCTGTAATGAGATCTTAATAAATACATTCATTTTTTCTTCCTGTAAAACAGAACCAACCAGTTTCAACCAATAACATCATGACATCCACCTGTCAATCAGTCTTAAGCTTTCGGGTGTTCGCCACCTCGAACATCATTCTGCTTCACCAAATTACCATGGTTACCGTGGTTACAGACCCACTGGTGAAAACATATTCACTTTGATAAAAGTAATATCTGTGACAGACGATTATGTGCGAGGCACATTACAGCCACTGCTTCAGCAGCTAATGTTAGCCACATGTAGCATATGATGGGCTGGAGGCGGGGCCTAACTGATGAATGTTTTCTGGTTTTCCATCTGATGTCCTCCAGCTGCTCAGCTTTGACTCAGAGTTAGCTAACACAACATGAGAGAATAAAAATAAATGATCCGTAACAAGAGTCAAAGGTTTTACTTTTTAAGTTAAAAAAAATGTTGTGAATCAGTGATGTAGAAGTTAAATTAATAGGACAAACTGTCTATCAAACAATATAGTTTGATTTATAAAAAATATTATTTGTCTTTCTGAAGGAGGAAATAAATGAGTGTTTGATAATGTTGACCAATAAATTATTTACTGTCCAGGTTTGGGTTCAGGTTTAAAAACTGACAACACATTTTTGCCTCACCTGAATCAGTCAAATGTAGAAATCATAAAATGAACCATGTACAATTTATCTAGACATTTCTAATAAATAATAAGTGTGTTAATTTACTTGTTTGCACATTCATTTCTGTTTTAAGAATTTTTAAAGTATTTTTCTTGTTCCATTTTATTGATTATTTTTTGTATTTTTCAGTCAATTGGTTTCAACATGACTCCTGAAATTCTGTTAAAAAACAGAAAAATCTGTCATCATAGGCCTATATGTGATGATACATAATATCTTATCTCGTTATTTTAACTTTTCAACACATCTGTTTTGGTTTTACTACATTTTTCCAAGAAATATAAACATCATCTTACTCCAGTGTTGGGAAGTTAATTAATGCTTTATCCGTTTTTCATGTTACCACGTGCCTCCAAACTGTAGTCTTTTATTTTGACAGGAGTGCGGCTTTGTTCCGGTGTCAGTGACGCAGGTTTGACGTTGAGCGGAATCTGCCGCGCGGAACATCACGAGCCGCTGGTTTCTGTCCCTCACGAGACCACAGGAGCCTGTAGGCGGCACAGCGCGAGCCCTCATCATTGCGCACGTGTGTGATGTTCTCTTTTTTTTTTTCCGGGAATCCTGAGTGAGGCGGGAAAACAGAGAGACAGAGAGACACCTCACTGTCACACAAATGATACACTGAACACACAGCTGCTCGTTCTTGATTCACAGAAAAATAAAAATCTAAAAAAAATAAAAATAGAGCTGCGGCTCTTTATTGATTCCTTCTGTTGTAGAATCATTCAGTCATTTCATCTTTCTTACATTTTCAGTGACATCAAAGTGATTTAAGACGATACAAAAGTTAAGTTTCCATCCTTTAAACTTTCCAGAGAATCATCAAAATAAAACAGAGTTTGTGCAGAATTCACAGGGATTGGTTGAATTTGTGTGAACGGTCATGATCTCAACATCACAACTTCCTGGAGGGACTAGTTCTCTGCTGCTTTGGTTGTTCTGCACCTGATTTATTCAAAGTCAACACACAGAGGACGGCTGTGTTTAATGTCCCTGCACTCAGACTGCAGGTTCATCACCGTGTGTGCTGCCTTCAGACGCCTTCAGGATGAATGAAGTGAACTGAGTGAATCAATTAGTGAAACAGCTAAAACAAATTCTTAATCTTTTGTTCCTTCTTGTAAAATATTGAATTAAATTCGACATGTGATCTTCTTTCTTTCCTTGTAAAAACACTGAACAAACTGTTTCCATTTATTCAACATTTACACTAAATTTAGGACATTTTATTGGCAGCAAACTGAACATTTTTACAAATACAGTGAACTTTAAGCAATAACAGGCTAGTTCTTTGTTTTCATGTTGAAAGTCCACAGACTTAATAAATCTGACAGTTTTATAAGTTAATTGAGGGGAAATTTTATAAATGTTGTGAAATGCTACTTATGACAAATTCTTAATTATTTTAGTCTTCTTGTAAACCCACAAAATGTTTTAAAATAGTTTTTTTTCTTTCATTGTGTAAAAAAACGTGTCGGTGGTCACTGAGACACATGTGGAGACGCCTTCTAATGCAGATGTGAACTGATGTTCTCAGAGCTGAACACATGTGATCAGATCATGCAGACACATGTTAATAGCAGGTGTGAACGGGGCCTAATTTCACATTTTAATTACAGCAGAGCAGCAGAATCCTAACGGCCTCCTCCTCCTCCTCCTCCTCCTCCTCCTCCTGCAGTTCATCCGTCCACATGCTGAAGAATTAACAGCAGCGAGTTTCCCTGCAGCGCTGCTGCGTCTGGGAGTCTGCTCAAACAGCTGGGAGGCACCAAACTTTAATCAATACGATCAGTAACGAGCTCCGCTGCCTCCGTCACTGTGTGAGTTTCATCTGTGCTCACATTTATCTTGGAGTCGCTCGGGGGATCCTGCAGCCTGTAAATAATCTACAAGTCGTTTCATTGTGTTTAATATTTACTGATAAAAATATAATCAGTGTTTTCATCTTCAGCTCGTTCTCATCTTGTTCCTTCACAACCTTCTAACTGTTCCTCATTAAACATCAGTTCTCAGAGACAGAGACTGTCAGGCAGCAACATTCACTTAAACTGATCTCATATTGTCTCTTCTGTCAGAGGAGTCGACTTCAGACGCAACAAACGTTCTGAACAAACCAAATCTGCTCTGATCAGGTGTCTGAATGATGGATCCCACCTGAGCATAAACTCGAGGGGCGTGGCCTATTCTTATTATATTATTAGCATAGTTAACACCCCCTTAACTTTACATGTAGCAAACGTTAGTGGTTGGTCTGTGCAGCTAATGTGAGGTGTTGGTCTATGTGGCTAACGTTAGCAATTGGTATTTGTAGCTAAAGTTAGCAATTGGTCTGTGTAACTAACATTACTGGTTGGTCTGTGCAGCTAACGTTAGCAGTCAGTCTGTGCAGCTAACTTAACATCGGTCTGTGCAGCTAATGTTAGCGAGTTGTCTATGCAGCTAACGTTAGCGGTCGGTCTGTGCGGATAACGTTAGCGGTCGGTCTGTGCAGCTAACGTTAGTGGTTGGTCTGTGCAGCTAATGTGAGGTGTTGGTCTATGTGGCTAACGTTAGCAATTGGTATTTGTAGCTAAAGTTAGCAATTGGTCTGTGTAACTAACATTACTGGTTGGTCTATGCAGCTAACGTTAGCGCTCGGTCTGTGCAGCTAATGTTAGCGCTCGGTCTGTGCAGCTAACGTTAGTGGTCAGTCGTGCGCTATGTTACGCTAGCTGTGCAGCTAACGTTAGCGGTCAGTCTGTGCAGCTAATGTTAGCAGTTGTCTTACCGGTAAATGTTTCTGTAAATTAGATGTTGAGTTTGAGTTTTTTCATGTTTTGAGTCTTTTTTTTTCTACTGACAAAATAAGAACAAGAATAATCAAACTTATAGTCAGTAAACATGTTCCTGCATGAGGCCCAGGGTTGATATAAGGTCGTGAATATGATTCGTCACAGTCAGACGTCTGGAACTGCTGCGACCAAACAAACACTCTGTTCTTAAAGACGCCGTCTCATCAGAGATTAAAGACAGCGTCTTCGGGACAGGTGAGTGTGGATGGACAGACCCTGTCAGGACAAAAGATCAGAGACGATCCTGCAGACCGTCTGAAGCTTCAGTACTCCAAACAAAAATATCAAAGTGTGTGTCTGTGTGCATTAACAGAATAATGTGTCTGTCTGAAGAGTTCGAGGACAAAGCAATTAGTTGGAGCTGAACAGATGCTCTCTGCTTCTACAAGAGACGACCACAGGAAGACAGGAGGACATGAAGAGGAGGAGGAGGAGAGGAGAGACAACAGGATCCATAAATAAACTATTTACAGTAACTGCAGCTCAGAATTTTCATTTACAATAAGTTAACTGAATAACTTTAAAGTATGAAAACACATTATTTCATTTTCAGTAAACTCAGTATGATAGTAAATAGTTTTTTAATTCCTAAAATATTTGTGTTTTAGGGACATTTTTCCCTCATTAACTGAAAATTATGAGTTTAATAAATACAAAAAAGAAAATGCTACTGGCACTCATAAATACAGACTCAAAACACAGTTTTGTCCCAGTTCTCAATGATCAATGAACAATCAGCAGATTAATTAGCAGATTAAAACCCGGGTTTGCAGCAGGTGATGTCTTCCCTGCACGCTGCAGGGACAGGAAGTGAGGACAGGAAGTGGAGACAGGACAGATGTTCAAGAGACACGTCCAGACGTCTGTCTGCTACCAGTCACACACTGAAACACTCTGGGCTGAATCTCAAACTCCTTCCTCCACAGTTTTGCTGCTGTCACAGATCGTTACAGCGTTTCCGTCTCCCCCGAGCCGCAGAGCGTCGTTGGCGCCCGCGCTGCGTTTGACTGTTTCCATGGTGAAGCTGGGTGTCAGCTGGCGGCGGGTTGATAACAGCAGAGATCAGCACTGAGCCGAGTTTGGTTTGTTTACGGCCCTGAGGGACACATGAAAGAAGAGACGGAGCGAAAAAAAACCCCGTCAGAATCAACCGTCAGCAGCTCTGAACGGCGGCGGCGGCGGCGGTGGCGGGTCGACCTCCAAGCAAACTGCACTCCCTGTTTCAGCTGGTAAGTTGGTCAACTCTCCAGGCAACCGTTGCTGCTGACTGCAAACATCCAGTCAGCTGCTCAAACTGTGCAGCAGGTTCACGTTTCATTATTAACACTCAGGAGCTTCACACACACCTGCCTGAATTTATTAATCTGATATTTAATTTTTTAATGATTGATTCCACAAAATCCCTTAAAGGGACAGTTCACCCCAAAAATGCATACGTTTCCTGTTTCCCTGTAGTGCTGTTTTTGTTGGGAGTTGCAGAGTTTTGGAGATGTCGTGTTGTAGAGAAATCTGACTTCTCTCCAATATAACAGAACAAACGCTCCTTTTACGTCTGGTATTAAAATATATCCAGATTGTGTTTACACAGACCTCAAATCTGAACACAATGCAAACCAGACGACTTCCAGACGTGATCAGGCAGATCTGATCATATTCTGATCCTGAAACATTTACACCTGCTTTAACATGTGTTTCCCTCATCTGGATAAATTATCTGGATACAGATCACATTTTAATACCAGGTGTAAACAAGACTAGATGTCACTAAAAGAGCCAAAAATACATTTGAAAACCCCAAACCAGTGTCTCTTTCCAGAATATATGACCTGGTTACTCATAACTAGTTCTAGTAGATTCTACTGCAAAAGTTACAAAAGAAAGCCTAGTGTCCCAAATCACATAATTTCATTTTTTACCTTCAGTACGTACTGCAGCTGTGTTGCACACATACAACCGAGACATACTACTTCCTCATAACACTGCGCCCTGAACTTTGACCCCCTTGTTCAGACACAAATCACAAAGGATTGTGGGTCAGAACATCCAGAGAAGCATGCTAGCTGACATACTGTAAACTGTGACTGGATGCAGCAGGACATCCTGGTATTTGACACACTCTGTACTGGGACATACTAAATGTTTTTCCTGTATACTAAGTAGTGTTCTGGTATGGATTCTAGAAACACAAACAAACACAGCTCAAAAAGTCCACTCCGGGTTTTACCGGACTGCAGGCAGGTCAGTCTAGTACCTGAACTCTTTTACTACGAAGACACGCTGTTGGAACACGTCCACAATGTGTCTCTGCATTGTCTCTCTGAAATAATCAGGGACGTCTCTGAGACAGACTCAGGGATGGCAGCATATGTGGCTCCAAATCCCCCCAAACCATCACAGCTGCTGTCTTTACAAGTTAGTGCTGGTGACATCTGGATGGTCCTTTTCCTCTTTAGCCTGGAGGACACGACGTCCATGATTGTGAAAACAATCTGAAATGTGGACTCGTCAGACCACAGCACACTTTTCCACTTTGCGTCAGTCCATCTCAGATGAGCTCGGGCCCAGAGAAGTCTGCAGTGTTTCTGGATGTTGTTGATATATGTCTTTCTCTTTGCATGGTCGAGTCTTAACTTGTATTTGTAGCTGCAGAGACAAACTGTGTTTACTGACAACAGTTTTCCAAAGTGTTCCTGAGCCCATGTAGTATCCTTTATACAATGATGTGGGTTTTTAATGCAGTTTTTAAGTGCAGTGCTGCCTGAGGGGTCAAAGGTCACAGACATTCAGTGTTGGTTTTCAGTCTTGTTCCTTACGTGCAGAGATTTCTCTGGATTCTCTGAATCTTTTCATGATATTATGGATTGTAGATGGTGAAATCTATAAATTCCTGCAGGTTTGTGTTGAGGATCTTAAAATTTTGGACACGGTTTTTGGAGCGTTCCATTAAACATCTTGTCTTTGGACTCTATTTAACTGAACTGAAGTTGAAAATGATTTGCAGATCATTGAATTCTGTTTTTATTTATGTTTTACACAACATTACAACTTTTTTGGAAGTGGTGTTGTGTATTTTTACACACTGTCTCACTGTCCAACAGTCTTCTTGAGTCTTATTAGCTCACATGACACTGAGATCCAGAAGAACAACAGTCACGTTTGAGCACTGTCTCTGTTGCTGAGCTGAATTATCCACGCAGTTGACGTGCGTCTCTGTCTAACGGGATTTGGGGGGGGGTGGGGGGTCTGTTTAATCTTCATCCAGAAACAGAGCGTTTGTTCAACGCTGCAGAAAATCACAGACGAATGAAAGAGACTGCAGCAGCTTTGTTTGCACTTTTACTGGATGTGAGTTTCCTGCTGTGAGTTAATTAACCACCGAGTTCATCAGCAGCAGATGAGACCTTAGAGTCCTGAGACGACAGATTACAATCAGGACAGAAGCGAACGAGGACAAGCTTCTGTCTTCACCTGATGAAGAGGAGGAAATGACTCTTCACAGCACATCACTGCGTCTCCTTAAAGTATTTGTTTCCTCCCTCATGTTGTTTTTTTTCTTCAGTTCGTCCACATTTTCATTTTCTCCTCCAGTCTTTACATCCTTCTCTTAATGTCATCATGACCTCCTCCTCCTCCCTCCTCCTCTGCTCGTGATGTCCTCCTCGGTGATGAAGTCTCAGTGAAGTCTCATTGTTTCTGTGTCTCTTTGTGTTTGTATTGTCGTCACAAACCTTCATTTTGTTTGTCTGAAGGAGACAAAACAGAACAAAAGACGTCGTCAAGGTTTAAATGGATTAAAGAGCTCAAACTGTTTGAAATGAATCACTCGGTTATTCAGCAGCTGGTTGGTTTGAATAAATAAACCAGTTTGAATCAGAGCTGGAACCAGTTCAGTGTTTCCTAACACTCACTGTCGTCTTGTACTTTTCTTTTTGTGGATTTTAACAGTTTTTCCGTTGCTTCGAGACGTTCTCAGTGGGTGTTGGACTCCTCCAGGGTTCTCCCCTGGTCTCTGATCCTGTTTGTGTTCTTCATGGACAGGATCTGAAGGCTCAGTCAGGATGAGGACAGTGTCCACCGCGGAGCGGCTGACGCGCCGTCAGATGCTTCACAGAGCGCACCGTGGATGACGCAGCGTCGATGCCACATGGCGCCCTCACAGACGCTTCACACGAGAGCGCACCGCGGGCAGAGCAGCTGACGCTTGTTTTTGTCTCTGACAGGTCAGATTGTTCTTGTTAGTGTCTGACAACATGATGGAAAGGATCAATACAGTCAGAGAGCTTTTTTTAAAGAGGAAGAGACGTTTGGTTTAACTAGAAACAGCTGATTTATTGATCTCAACAAACAGAAACAACAGAATCCTTTTGCATCATTGTCAGCTTCATTCAAACTTTACAGAAACTAAATAAAACTCACCAGAAACATCTTGGTTTCATCTTTCCACTGTCCCAACAATCATCAACAACCCAAATAAATCCTGAATTAACAGTGTAAAGGAGCACGGAGCGTGGAGTGTGCAGCGCAGGTGATGCTGGACAGCAGCTGCAGCTTCAGGAGAGAAACTCTGCAGATTCAGGCAAAATATGACAGAAATTATGACACAGAAATGGAAATAAAGCTACGGCAAAAACTTGATAAATACCTGCAACAGTGAAGCCACTGGAAGTCGATTCTCAGAGTTTTTTTGTAAAAGTTATTTTTCAGTTTTACATACAACTTCAAGCAACATTAGGGCTGCCCCAGCTAATCACATTTAATCAAATTTGGCTTGTTACAGTGCAGTGCTCCACACTAAATTCATATATGAGCCTTGATGAGTATGATTTAGTAGTTACTCGTGTTTTAATGTCTTTCTTCATCATCTGTGATGTGAAAATATCAAATTTTCTTTCAGTCAGAGAAATTAAAAGTGTGAGTCCTCCTGTAGTTCAGTTATAAAATCAGTGAACTGCACCGCTTGTAACTTGTGGTGCCATTTTACTCCTTCATGTTGAAAGGAGCCAGTGGATTCAGGTTCTCCTGGATGATGTTCTTTGGAGGTTTTCTGTGCACGTCAGACTGGAGGAGACCTCGAGGTAGACCCAGACCTCACTGGGGGATTACATACCTCATGATGCCTGTAAACACCTGGAGATCCTCCTGGAGGAGCTGGAAACCTGAAGGAGACGTCTTGAAGACACAGCTCAGCCTGCTGCCACCACGACCCGACCCCGGAGAGAGGAGGGACAGTTTTAGACCTTTAGTGACGACAGTTTGTGAAATCAAGACTTTTTTAAAAAGTGATGACATTTTTAGAAAAACTTTTGAAAAGTGAGAATACTGTTCAGCAGAGACATTTTTTTGACATTTGTGGAAAACAAAGACACTTTTTAATGTGGGTGTATCTTTGATAAAACAAAGACTTTTTTGGAAAAAGTTTGAAATCAAACCAACATCAATGAACAAACAGTGGGACTTTAGTGAAATGTTCCTTTAAAGCTGCAGGATCAGTGTGAGTCTGTGTGTGTTAACGTGACATGAAGCTTTGATTTAACACTCACACACACGCCGTCTCCTCTTTAAACACACAGTGACGCTTCGCTCCAACATGAAACTGAGCTCCTGTTCAACCTGATGTGAAGTGAAGTCCCTTCTGATGTTCATTTAGTATTCATCACACACACACACACACACACACACACACACACACACACCACAGGTTAGTTGCTCCTGCAGATAAAACCAGAGCGACTCAGCTGCCTTTCATCACAGAAACAACATCACAGGATTAAAACACGTTAGAGAAAAGAACAGAATCAGTCGTCACTGTGATCCACTTTAAAGGATCTTACACATAATAATGATCAGAAGGATCACAGTTTACAAACTGCAGAAATTATTTACTGAGCTTCTGCAAACAACCAAGATTTTTGGGGGCATTTTATTGGACAGTGACGGATGAAGACAGGATATTGAAGGAGGGAGGTGGAGGAGAATAAGACAACAGAGGTCAGTTTTAAACTCACTAATCCATTATTTGATTTAAGCCTTTTGACCAAATCTGCCGTATAGGTCGTCTGTGCAAGCAGCTGATCACAACCTGTGGAGTTTCTCTCCTGAAGCTGCAGCTGCTGTTCAGCATCACCTGCGCTGCACGCTCCACGCTCCGTGCTCCTTTACACTGTTAATTCAGGATTTATATTTGGGTTGTTGATGATTGGTGGGACAGTGGAAAGATGAACCAAGATGTTTCTGGTGAGTTTTATGAGTTCCTCTAAAGTTTGAATGAAGCTGACGATGATGCAAAAGGATTCTGGTGAGTTTGTTGAGATCAATAAATCAGCTGTTTGTGGTGAAACCAAATGTCTCTTCCTCTTTAAAAAAAAGCTCTCTGACTGTATTGATCCTTTCCATAATGTTGTCAGACACTAACAAGAACAATCTGAGCCTGTCAGAGACAAAAACAAGCGTCAGCCGTCCTGGCACGGTGCACTCTGGTGAAGCGTCTGACGCGTCACCCCCGCGCACTCTGGGTGCCTCTATGAAGCGTCTGACGGCGCGTCAGCTGCCCCGCGCACTCTGCGGTGCGCTCTAGTGAAGCGTCTGACGGCGCGTCAGCTGCCCCTCACACCCCGCGGTGCGCTCTGGTGAAGCGTCTGACGGCACGTCAGCTGCCCTGCGCGCTCCGCGGTGCGCTGTGGTGACGTGTCTGACGGCACGTCAGCTGCCCTGCGCGCCCGCGGTGCGCTCGTGGTGACGTGTCTGACGGCGCGTCAGCCGCCCCTCACGCCCCGCGGTGCGCTCCGGTGAAGCGTCCGACGGCGCGTCAGCTGCGCTCCGTTTCTATCACTCTTCTCTGCTTCCATCAGGTGATTTGGAGACTCGGTCGGGGGGCTACTGTACACACATTAAAGTTAAATAAAATGCAATCATTTAGGCAACTGCAGCAAACCATCATTCTGCAGAATACATGCTGCTTTTTCACAGTGGTAAGAAAAAATCCTTACAGTTACAGCCCTGTAATCACATTTACTGTCACACAGCGACATCTAGAGGCTGTAGTATTTATGACAGGAGCAAAGGAGGAAGTCAGGTGATGTAGTATAATATAAAGATCAACAAAGTCTATGTATGGAGGAGGTGAGGTGGATGGATGAATTGAACAAACACAGGACTTTGACCAGGACACTGTCTGTGTCCCCTGTGAAAATAAAAGTCAGTGTTGACTTATTTCACGAGTGAAAGTGTGAAGTCTGAGAGGATTTTGTGTTAAGGAATTTTATTTTAATAATAAAGTCTTGTTATTTTATTTATTTTTTTTTTTTTTACTGTTTTAACAACTGTGTGTTCCTCTCTTCAAACTGCATGTCTGCTTTCGCTTCAGCCTTTGGGCTGATTCTGGCAGGTTTTCCATTCATTTGCATTGTCCCTCTCTAAATAAACTTGAAAAATAATTCCTTTTTTACAGAATGAGACCTGCTGTACTGAGAGGGATGAGGATGATGAGCTTCACTTATTTCAGGGAACTTTTCTGAGCTTTCACAGCTGTTTGTTGCTGTTTGTTGTCATTGATTTTAGTTTAGAGAAGAAATGAGACAAACCTCTAGAGGACAGCAGCCCACTTCATGAAAAATAAAAATAAATGAACCAAACTGAAGGTGATTTCATGAGATAAGATGATAAAAATGAAGGTAAAGATGCTGCTCACTCTGAAACACTTGACCCTGTTGTCGACCTCTCATCTGAGGGGAAACTGTGCAACAAACTCAAAGTGTTTCTGCAGCGAGCCGAGGACGGAACCCGTCTCAGCAGTTAGAGCATCTTCACTAAAGTCAACATGTGTATGTATTATTAACAGAGCAGAAATCTGCTCCTCACCCTCATCAATAATGCAGCGAGCCATTAGGACGAGCTGAGAGGACCAGCAGTTTGTCTCCTCTGATGGAGCTGGGCTAACACTTTCCCTCT
The DNA here is from genome assembly GCA_034769285.1 of Lutjanus argentimaculatus. Classification (NCBI taxonomy): domain Eukaryota; kingdom Metazoa; phylum Chordata; class Actinopteri; order Lutjaniformes; family Lutjanidae; genus Lutjanus; species Lutjanus argentimaculatus. Next base: position 11,767,779 of record JAWZSL010000003.1, on the reverse strand, counting down.
GCTTACACTCTTTGTGCTAAGCTAGGCTAAACCACAGAGATGAAACTGATGCACATGTGACACGTCTGACTCTGTGAAAGACAACAGGAAGAGTTTATTTATTGGATTGAACTGCTCCTTAAAAATTTGTATGTTAGTGACATAAGTTCAATTCAAACAAGTTACACCATCCAGCTCCTCCACACACAAACTTTCTCACTCTTTTTACCAAATCATGTTTTTTTTTCTTATTGACATTCACGTGCCAAATGACACGACATCTCTGTCTAAATTAGTACTAAAATTAAACTAAAAACTGTTGATTTGGACTTTTACTAAACTCCTCTATCAGCCCACAGTGAGCCTCATGTTTTACCTGCGCTGTCAGCAGCCTGACAGGAGAGAAGCTCTGTGGTGCGCTGGAACTCTTTAACTCCGATCAGGACGAGTAAAACTGTGCATCCCAGGGCACCACAGAGCCTCTCTAGTGTCTCCTGTCAGCAACATGATGTTTTTGACAAGAAAAGAAACATGTTTTAAAGTTGATGCTGAATTTACAAGCAGAGCAGGCACAAATGGTTAACAATTCATCGTAGAAGTTTCACTTCCTGCTCTGTGTGCAAATAAACACGTTTGCAAAATTAGTTGTTGTTTTTTTTTTACCAGCAATCCAACAAGAGCAGCTATCACACATTGTGACATGTCCACACCTGGTTTAACATGGTATAACACCAGGTGTGAATGTGTGTGAACACGTTAACACCAAGTGTGAATGTGTGTGAACGTGTTGACACCAGGTGTGAATGTGTGTGAACACGTTAACACCAAGTGTGAATGTGTGTGAACGTGTTGACACCAGGTGTGAACGCGTTGACACCAGGTGTTGAATGTGTTGAACGTGTTGACCCCAGGTTGAATGGTGTGAACGCGTTGTAACCAGGTGATGTGTGAACGTGTTGACACCAGGTTGAATGTGTGTTAACATGTTGACACCAAGGTGTGAATGTGTGTAAGTTGAACCGTTGAACCGACAGGTGTGAACGCGTTGACACCAGGTGTGAACGCGTTGACACCAGGTGTGAAGATAGTGTGTGAACGTGTTGACACCAGGTGTGAATGTGTGTAACGTGACACCAGGTATGAACGCGTTTGATACCAGGTGTGAACGTGTTGACACCGGTGTGAACAGTGACCAGGTGTGAATGTGTGTGAACGCGTTGACACCAGATGTGAATGTGTGTGAACGCGTTGACACCAGGTGTGAACGCGTTGACACCAGGTGTGAACGCGTTGACACCAGGTGTGAATGTTAGTGTGAAACGTTTGACACCAGGTATGAATGGTCAGTAACAGTTGATCAACAGATGGCGCGTTTATACCAGGTGTGAACGTGTTGACACCAGGTGTGAACACGTTGACACCAGGTGTGAATGTGTGTGGAACGCGTTGACAACAGGTGTGAATGTGTTGTGAACGCGTAGACAAAGGTGTGAATGTGTGTGAACGCGTTGACACCAGGTGTGAATGTGTGTGAACGCGTTGACACCAGGTGTGAATGTGTGTGAACGCGTTGACACCAGGTGTGAATGCGTTGACACCAGATGTGAACGGGGCCTCAGTAACAGTTTGAGGTCAACAGATGGCCATTGGAACCTAGAACTCTGTGAAGACGCTCGTCTCCTCCTTGACTCTTCATGCTTAATTTTTAAATAAAAGTTCTGTTTGGACCCTGAATTTCGATCTGAAACCTGAAAGTCTTTGTCTCTTTTCTCCTGTCCGTGTCCTCGTCCTCTTTTCTTCTTCTTGTCCTGTCAGCGACTGAGGCTGCTGCTGTCTTTGAAGCTGCTAACAGCTTTTGTTTCAGCTGTTGGAGTTTTTGTCTTCAGGGTTTGATCACCTGTAAAAAATACATTTAAAAACTGAATTATAAATGAAAAGCAGGAGGAGAGTCGGCCCGTTTGATTACCTGTCTCCCACCTGAGGGCTTCTGCTTTATTCATGAGGAGCGGTGAAGACGCCAGCGCCGCTCTCGAGGCCACAGCGTCTCTGGGGGTGGGGGGGTGACATGCCACCATCAGAGTTTGAGTTTCACCAGAATAAAACATCTTTTATTCATCGAGAGTGAGCGACTCTCCTGTTCCCAGAAGAAGAACATAAAGAGTCGCCGGGTGTATGTGACAGATCGATGTTGTTCTGCGTCATGTCGCTGTCGATTCACATCCAAGTTTAAAAGGAACAAGGAGGGATGGATGATTTGTTGTCATGGCGATAAGCGCTGATTGAGCTCCAGTTTGAATGTTTAATGTTGTCTCAGTAATCAGGTGAGGGAATTAAGAGCCGACTCTTAATTATAAAAGACGGCGAGGAGGAAAACTCCAGAGAGCGCCGTCACACTCGCACAGGAAATGAAGCCTTTAAACACTGACGGACGCTAAGAACCAACACATTCAGAACATACAGGGAACATTTATACTATATACAGGAGGAGACAGGAGGAGATAAATTTACAACACTGAACTCATCATCAACCAGACCAGTGATTCCCAAACTCTGGGTTGTGACCCTCAGGTGGGTCACAGGAGATTTTATTTTGGTCACCAAATAAATAAAAGACTATGGTGGAAACTGTGTGTATTATTTAACTGATGAGACGGAAAACAGCTGATAATTCCAGCTAAAAGTGCTAATTTTGCCTCATTTATGAAGTCAGCTAAAATGTCCTGCACTGTAAAAAATTTCAAGACAACTTCCTTTAAAGATTTTAGAGCCCAAATAAAACTAAAAGAAGTTTTTAAAAAGTTTCACCAACTAATAAAGTTTTGTTGAGATAATTTACTTTTCTTCTTAAGATAAACTTGAATCTTTTTCAGAAACCCCAAAAATTATATTTCAAAAATGTTACTTGTTAAACTTGTTGAAGTGGAAGTAAATAATGGTTCATATTTTAATATTTTCAGCGCCCAAATGATGACAAATCAGCTCATTGTGAATATTTTTTGAAACACATTTTTTTGGGAATTTTCTAAACGACGATTCATGATTATTTTCAAGTTGTTTTTTTTTTAGGTTATTTCAAAACATAAGAGTTTGATTTAAATTCTGATCCTGATTCTCAACTTTTTTTTAGGTTTGTTCTCTTGATTTCCTGAAACAGTGGTGACCTGTTAACTCAGACTAAATGCATTTATTTCTTATTTGTAAAGTATTGTGTATATGCATTCGTCAAAGTGGTTTAAGGTGACGTGAAATTACAGTAAAAACTTTCAGGAATGTTTATTTATGCACAAATTAACTCTCACAAGATTTATTGATGAGGCCTGTTGTGAATCAGGTTGCAATGGTTTGTCTGTTATGCCAGATAAAGGTTAAAATGATAAAGTTTAGGAACTGCTGGTCTGTATTGTACAGACTGTACTGTATGTGCAGTAGTGTGATTGTTCAGTGGGGTTTTATGAGCACCTGCTGCCCTCTGCAGGACAAACTGTGAACTGACCAGAGACTCATGTCTGTCTCCTCCACATCACCAGGCTGAGACGATGTAAACTAAAGACAAGTTCCCCAAAAGCCTCATAAACTAAAGACTCGTTTAGAAATGAAGATGGACGAACAAGTGACTCAGGAGGAACCAAACAACATGAACGCCTGCAAAAAAACAACACAATACATGAACCATCATACAGACATCTGGTAACTGTTTATGATTCACACTGAAACACCTTGAAATTATGTTTGATGATGTTATGTTATAATTCATGGTGATTATGCAGCTTCACAGGCTGACGCTCCTAAAGAAGGAGCTGGTCAGGGGGATAACACAGGTTCTCTATCGTCTCGAGACTCTCTCTCCACTCCGTTACATATTCCATATGTACGGGATATGACCCCGGCTGCTTGTCAGGGTACGTGGATAATTCTTTAAGACACACCGGCTTGCCCGGCCACGTCCCATTGCGTAGCTATAAAGTGTCAGCGCTGGCGTGTAAGCACTGATTGTTTGATCTCCACGTGTGCGTCAGGGTGCAGTGTCTCACAATCCACGTTAGAGAAAGAATTAAGCAAGGGTACAGTTGTTGAATCTGCTTACCTGTTGTAAGTCAGGGGCGTCTGTCTTTGGAGCCTCCCTGGATTACTGTATCTTAGAGCTCTTCCTGTGTGTTTTTCTGAAGAACAAAGTAACTGAGTCATCCTGTCTGGTCGAGCCGGATGTCCTCTGGCTCCCGGCGGTGGTGGCTGTGTTCCTCCCAGCGTATTGCTTGCGCTCGTGAGCTAACGCGCTCAGTGGATACACACTGGGTGTTGACTGTGTTGGCGCTCTCTCCCCAACGTATTGCTCACGGCTCGCGAGCTGATGCATTCGGTGGATAAGTACTGACTGTGTCAGCTGCAGTGTTAGTCGTCTGTCCAGGTCTGGTCGAGCCAGAGCTGAAGCCGGCTCCGGCTCCCGGCGGTGTTCTCTTGCCGGCGTATCGCTCGCGGGCTAACGCGCTTGGCAGCTAATGCCGTCTTTCCCTCTCCAACAGATCCCCCCTCCAATAGTTCAAGCACTCCCTTGTCCACCCCATCATAGCATACGGCCCCCACGGCGGCCGGCACGCACAGTCCATTACAAAGAAAGTAGGAAAGAAAAGAAGGGAAAAAATAAAGTAAGTTAGCTTCGGTGCTAACGGCTAAGCAGGAAGTGACGCGTACTTCCGGGTCAGTATGGCGACTCAGGAGGGACATTGTTGGTGGGCTGCGGGTGGCGATGCCCCTAGAGGATGGGCATGATAGCTGCGTGTTATGTCTGGGGCATGAACATGCTTTAGTTTCAAAGGAGAACCCTCAGTCGTGCATGGACTGTTTTATTTTGCCTGCACGTACCAGAGAGGCCCGTTGCCGTTTTTTTGCTTCTAAGCGTACGGGTGCTCGGTTTATGAGGGACCAACGTGTAAAGCTAGGAGAGTGGTAGTGGCTTCAGAAGGCATGGGGGAGTGCTCTGGTGCCTGGCAGGCTCCATTACCCCCTCTTCAGCCTATCATGGTCCGGCCGTCCGCTGAGCTTTTTCCTACACTCAGGGTCAGGGGAAGAGGAAGAGGGGGCTGAGGGGGAGGATGTAGATGTGGAGACCATCTCTTCTCCTGAGAATAATGACCTCTCTTACACACAGCCGTCCGTTAGTGAGGTAACTAGGGGGGAGGTAGCCAATCGTTTTGAGGAGGTAATTAGCAGGGCCTCTAGGACTCTGGGTGTTGCCCTTCCCGAGAACCCCAGGGCTACATCCTCTTGGTTCGAAGAGGGTACGGAGGTGCGCGCTGCCTCAACCCAGGTGCCGCTCCTTCCTGATTTAAGGAGCTGCTGTGCCAGCAGTTCCACACTCCAGCCGCTGCCCACAAGTGGTCTGCAGCGTGTTGCCGGTTTTCCAACATGCACGACAAGGACCAGATTGCTTGTGGGACACTTCCCCCAGTGGACCGGACCCTCACTCCACTGGTTTCCCCCTCTAGCTCCATACTTGGCAACGCCACCTGCTCCAGTAAAAATTGCAGGGTCATGGATAGCCTGCTCGCCAGGCTACATAAACCCATGGCGGTGCAGACTTGGCTGGCCAATACAGGCGCTATTTTGTCCCTTTACCTCCGTGATCTGTCTCAGCAGGTTCAGCTCGACACCAGCGTCGGAGAGGAGCTGCAGATGGCCTCCTCATGCCTCTCCTCGGTCATGAGGGAGCAGGCTGAGGCGGCAGGCAGCGCCTTAGCTTCCTTTTGGGTAGCTAGGCGCCACTTGTGGCTGTCTCAATCCCAGCTGCAGCAGGGGGATAGAGACTGCCTGCTTAAAGTGCCAGTGGAACCCACAGCCATGTTTGGACCTCACGCCACTGCCTTATTGCAACAAGCGCAGGAGAGCCGCCGCTGTGCTAAGGAGGTTTCAGTGGGCCTTGTGAGGCATGCTACAGGCTCTAGGCCTAGACAGCCTCGCTCTCGGCCAGCACCAACTCCTGAGGCCTCGTCATGGGGTCAAGGGGACCTCAGACTCCAGCTAGAGGCCTCCCGGCAGCATAAGCGTCGCCGCCAGGGCAGGGGGAGAGGACCTAGAGACCTCTGCTAAGGCAAGGTCCCTCTAGACCCTCACCCTCCTGACAATCATCGGGCTTAGGCCAACCATTTTTCTCCATCTGCGGCTCGCAAGACGGCCTGGTTGGCCCTGGAGGCCGACCCGTGGGTGGTTTCCACCATGACCCACGGGTACCACATTCAGTTTTCGCGCCGACCGCCAGTTACGAGGACGCCCATATTCACAACAGTGGCCGATCCTCACCAGAGGGCGGTTTTGCAGGCGGAGCTGTCCACTCTCCTGGAAAAAGGGGCCATAAGGGAGGTGGCCTCAGGGGATCAGCAGGCGGGGTTTTTCTCCCGCTACTTTTTGACCTCAAAGAGAGATGGAGGCTTTGTCCAATTCTGGACCTCATTGGGGCTGAATCAGTATCTCCGGCCCCTGCGATGCCGGATTCTGACGGTCCCCAGGGTGAGGCAGGCAATCTCCATAGGAGACTGGTTTGCTACCATAGACCTAAAGGACGCCTATTTCCAGATACCCATCTGGAGTGGTCACTGGCGCTTCCTACGGTTTGGGTTTTCCGGCACAATATACGAGTTTCGGGTGCTGCCGTTTGGTATCTCTCTGGCACCGCGTACCTTCACTCGCTGTATGGATGCGGTTCTTTCCCCCCTGAGGCGCAAGGGCATCAGGATCCTGAACTACCTCGATGACTGGCTGGTCTGCGCAGTCTCAGAGGAGCAATGCCGCCAACATGTAGCCCTGCTGTTGGACCATGTTCAGAGTTTAGGCCTGCGCCTAAACTACAAAAAGAGCAAGCTCGAGCCGGCCCAGGTGACCACCTTCTTGGGTATGGTCCTGGACTCAAGGAGCGGTACAGTTGCTCTGACCCCGGAGAGGCAGCTGGCTTTCAGGTCCTGTGTTGCCCTGTTCCAGCTGCGCGCTCTGGTCGACTGGGGTCTCTGCCTTCGCCTCATGGCAGCCATGGTGCAGGTGGTCCCTCTCGCCCTCTTGCGCATGCGGCCTGTGCAGAGGTGTCTGCTGAGCTTAGGTCTGTGCCCTCAGAGGTCCCACAAGACCAAAGTTCTGGTCTCTCGGAGGCTCCACAGAGCCCTACAGTGGTGGAGGGTCCCTGCGAACATCAAGGCGGGCCGCGATCTGGGTCCAGTGATCTATCACCAGCTGGTGTACACCGATGCATCCCCATCAGGGTGGGGTGCAGTACACGAAGGCTGTGGGGTCAACGGTGTCTAGACCGGCCGGTGGCAGGGTTAGCACATAAATGTCCTAGAGCTGAGGGCGGTTCTTCTCGCTCTGTGTCATTTTTTGTCGAGACTGAGGGATCATCATGTGATTGTCCGCACCGACAGCACAGTGGCAGCCGCTTACATCAACAGGCGGGGGGGCTGGGCTCCCCGGTCCTGTGCAAGCTGGCAACCATTCTCTGGCAGTGGGCCCACCCCCTCTTCCTCTCACTCAGAGCAGTGCATGTGCCGGGGGTCCTGAACTCCGCGGCGGACATCATGTCGAGGGGGGGCCCTCACCCGGGGGAATGGAGACTCCATCCGGAGGTGGTTTCCGAGCTATGGCGTTGCTTCGGCAGGGCGAAGGTCGACCTGTTCGCGTCCTGGGAGTCGTCACATTGCCCACTCTTTTTCTCTCTGCGGAACGACGAACCCCCTTGGGCTGGGATGCTCTGGCTCATCCGTGGCCCAGGATTCTGCTTTACGCCTTTCCCCCCTTCACTCTTCTCCAACCTCTTCTTCGAAGAGTTCTGGTGGAGCGTGTACGGGTGATACTGGTGGCGCCTCTGTGGCCCCACATGGCATGGTTCTCAGCAATTCCACCTCTGCTAGACGGACCACCATGGGAGCTCCCATCCCGGAGGGACCTGCTCTCCCAGGCGAACGGAGCCCTGTTCCACCCCTTTCCAGCGGGGCTCAGGCTGGTGGCTTGGCCCCTGAGAGGGACAGGCTCCTGGCCTTAGGGTTACCGGAGCCTGTAGTGGCAACGATTCAGCAGGCCCGGGCTCCACCCACAAGGGCGGCTTATTCGTACCATTGGCAACTGTTTACTGCCTGGTGTGGGTCTACCAGGTGGACCCCTACTTAGCCTCGGCTCAGCAGATCCTGCAGTTTTTGCAGTCTCAGCTGGAGGCACAGAAGGCTGCGGTAACACTGCGAGGATTGGTAGGAGCAATTAAGGCAGTGCGGATCGGTGAGTTTGCAATGGGTGCTGAGGACTGTGCCCTCATTTCTCGGTTTCTCCGGGGGGCCCGGAGGCTTACGGTGCGATCCACTGGTCCTGCAGTTCCCTTGTGGGACCTGGATGTCGTCCTTGGGGCTCTTCAGAGTTCCCCTTTTGAACCCCTTGGGGGGGCTGATTTGAGGTAGCTTTCCATTAAAACTGCCTTTCTGCTCGCTGTTACCTCAGCCAGAAGAGAAGGGTGAGTGAACTCCATGCACTGTCAGTGCATGATGACTGCTGCCGGTTCTCCTCGGATGGTTCTAGTGTTGTTCTGCGGCCCAACCCAGCCTTCCTGCCTAAGGTCCTCACCGAGTTCCACCTGTCTCAATCGGTCGAGCTTAGGTCTCTCTCTTCTCCTACTGCTGGCGAGGACGCTGAGCAGGGCCTGCCCGCTCTGTGCCCAGTTAGGGCCTTGACGGAGTACATTCAGCGGACTCAGGCTATCCAGAGGTCAGATCAACTGTTTGTTTGTTATGATACTGGACGTCTGGGAAGACCTTTGTCTAAGTCCAGACTGTCACACTGGGTGGTGGACGCTATCCGACAGGCTTATGTCCTGTCAGGTGTGCCTGTTCCATCAGGGGTCAGGGCACACTCCACTCGGGGTGTGGCTGCCTCCTGGGCCTTGTGGCGGGGGGCCTCCCTTGCCTCCATTTGCTCTGCCTCCATCGTGGTCATCCCAGTCGACCTTTACCAGGTTCTACCGTCTGAACGTCGCTGCCAGCCCCTCCTTTGGGGAGCGGGTGCTGGGCGCGGCCCGACGGTAGACATGTTGTCTCCCCTCGGCCTTGCGTCTTGCGGGCTGAGTGAGCGGCTGCCCTGTGGCCAGCCTGGCCCCTGCGTCTGGCGGGGCCCCCGGCTGGTTCCCTTTGGTTAAGCCTTGCGTCTTGCGGGCTTCCATGGTGCCCCTTTCCCTCTCAGGATGGGCCCTAGTGCCTGGTGGGGCCTACTCCTGTGACTTGTATATATTGTATATTTGTACATAGTTCGTTTGTTGCACGTTGTGGTGTGGGATTGTGGGCTGCACCGTCTCCTCACGGGGTGTCTTAAAGGTCTACCCGTACATATGGAATATGTAACGGAGTGGAGAGATAGTCTCGAGACGATAGAGAACGTGTGGTTACTTTGTAACCTTGGTTCTCTGAGTGAAGAGACTATCTCTCCAGTCCTCAGGCCGCTCGGAGACACGTTTCGATCAAACTATCAGTGATTACACGCCAGCGCTGACGCTTTATAGCTACGCAATGGGGCGTGGCCGGGCAAGCCGGTGTGTCTTAAAGAATTATCCACGTACCCTGACAAGCAGCGGGGGTCATATCCCGTACATATGGAATATGTAACGGAGTGGAGAGATAGCCTCTTCACTCAGAGAACCAAGGTTACAAAGTAACCACACATTATCCAGATAGCGCTGGGTGCTATCTTGTGCATTCAGACCTGTTGGACTGCAGACTTGTTTTTACTCTGATGTGTCGAGCACAACATAACTGCACCTGTCCATGCCTTCGTTTTGCCTCAATTTTCAGACCTCCTGCCCACGGCCGCACAACCAGGTGCAACTTCATTTGTTATCTTGCAGACGTGGCAAAAACAGCAACTGCGCTGGTGGAAGATAACAAAACCACCTGCGCCACCAGTGCAACAGCTTTGCACCAGGATTAAGACGAGCCCCATCGTGTCTGATTGTGAATAAAGTCGATGTGAGCTAAAGTTTATCTAGACAGTAAAAAGAAAAACACCTCACACAGAAATCAGAGTTCTGCTTTTTCATCATTTTTAATTTTCTCTTTTCACAGAGTGCACAATAAAGAGGGAACAGGTGTCGTCACATGATCAGATTTATATTCATCAATAATAATAAATGTGAAGGAACATGAGAGAAAAAAACCCACCAAACATTCATTTGATTATTTGAATAAAGCCTCAGTCAGACTGTCTCTGCTCAGGGACTCTAATCTGTCTGTGGGTCATTTTTCAGCCTTGTTTTTACTCCCTATCCCTTTATTTTGGTACATTAGCAGCATTAAAAAACCTGCTGAATCAGCTGTTAGCAGCTTCTGTTCTCAGTGTCTCCGTGGAGACACAGACAGCTGTGACCAGATCACCGTGATACTGAAGAAAACTAATAAACCTGAAGAAGCTCAGGCGGGTTCTGCAGCCTCTTGTCTCTGATCTCTGAGAGGATGTGTGGACATGTATTGTGGATGGACATCAGAGACACTGATAGTCCTGCTGAAGGTCCAGACCAGACTCTATAGGGTTAAAATGTAGTCCTGCATGATGAGTTAAATTTCTGAGGGGTCCAGTGAACAACATTTCCCACCTCCTCCCGTCTGACTGAGGCTTTAATCATCATGTAATAACTGACCTAAACTCTATCCACTGTAGGGAAACTTGAGGAGCGCGGCCTGTCCAGGGCCGAGCTGCAGGTTGGTCAGGACCACGCTGCTGTCCACAGGCAGGACGCTGCTGTTGGTGCTGAAGGCGACCGTGGCCTGCCGAGGCAGCGCCGCGCCGCTCAGCCGCAGCGGGGCCGCCTCCTCCGCCCAGTTGAAGGCGGCCAGGTAACGCGTGCTCTGATCCCACACCCGCAGGTACGCCAGGGAGGAGGAGGAGTTAAAGAGGAGGACGAAGTCTCCGAACAGCAGGGAGCGCTCTTTACCACGAAGGTCGCTCCCCACCCTGGAAAAAACTGCGACAGGACAGACGCTCGGCCCTCTCCTCCTGGAGACGGAGAGAGGACACGATCACTACACACCATCAACGAGTACTACTGGTACTGCATCGAAAACTCAGACTTCTCTTTCTACCACTGCTGGTACGAGTACGACTATTCCAACTACTGCTACTAATGTTTCTACCACTACTACAATGACTGCAGCACGGCTGGTACCAACACTACAATAACTACTACTACTGTCACTGCTGCTAGTAAACTCACTACTACCACTACTACTACCAGAATTAATGGTAGGACTTCTGCTGTACTACTTATACTACTGCTACTTGTACCACTCATACAAACTTTTCTATTATGTACCCTCAGTTTTCATGTTTTACTGTAGTTTTTCCCTCAATATCAGTATTAACAAGAAGTTTGAACATGCAGTAACGTGCAGTAACGTGCAGTAACTTGCAGTAACTTGCAGAATCTCAATGTTTTGTTGATAATGCGTCAGTTTACCTGCAGAGTTCCATTCAGCTCCTCGTCAGAGTCCCAAAGCATCCTGGGAAACTTGGTGCCCTGTAAACAGAGATGACAAAATGTGAAGATCAGTGAGGAGGAGAAGATGTGATTTTAAAGACCTCCTGAGGGGAGTGCTACTCGAGGATTTCCATATGCTGCGACTTCACACTGCAGGCTGCAGGGTTCATGTGGCTGTCGTCTACTTTTCTGTCTCCTTTTTATTTCACGGAACTAAAAAATTAGAAACATCTCCTTCCTATCAGCAGTAGCTGAGTTCAGGGTGGTATTATATTTTTGTCTGAAACATTCTGAAACTTTTCAGATCTTTTAATAATTGTAACACATAAAATCTGTCTGAGGCTCTACAGGGACGGTGACGTCCTCACCTCGTCCACCAGGCCGATCTCGTCTCCGTAGTTGATGACTGGCGTCCCCGGCAGCGTGAGCAGCAGCAGCTGGTGCAGTTTGACCAGAGCCGGGCCCACCAGCGACGCCAGGTGACCCTCAGCTCGCCCCCCCAGGCTCCAGGCCAGCTTGGTCTGGCTGTGGGACGAATACAACAGCTGGACAGACTGAGCGTGCTCCATGGCGTCCGGGTCGCCGGGGCGGAGGACCCTGGAGATCAGCAGGTCAACGCCGGTGGAGGAGAGGAGGTTGGACACGTCCTCAGCCGAGGAGCGCTCTGTGACGCCGATCAGGACTCTGGAAAACACATCCAACCTTTATTTCATCATATCCAGATTCTCAGCTCGTGTTTTCAGATTTTCAGGTTAATTTATTTCAATACTTTACAAACACAAAGGAGGTTTTGAATTTCACACCTTTCAACGGTCCTCAGTTTATAAAAAAACAAAAGAGACCAACTAAAATTATTTGTTGAATAACAAATAGAGCTTTTAAAAATTACAATACAGATTTTAGTGCACTCCCTCATCAAAGAAAGAAATCACACATTAACAGCTGTAGAGGATAAAATCAGAGAATTTTATGGTATTTTGTCTAATTGTTTTCTTCTTTTGTCTCTTTGTTCAAAATCCTGAAATAATGACCTCTGCATGGTCGTGTTTATGCAACAGGATACATTTTTCATTTACCACACACCTCAGGGATCAATTCTTGGACTAGTTATGTCATTACTCACCATAACATCTCATTTCCCCCGTTATGCAGATGATACACAGTTTTATCTCCGAGTGCAACAAGCTGCCCACAACACAGAACTGTGTAGCTGCTGCTTATCACAACAGGTTTATAAAACCCTACATTTTTGGCCGTGTGAAAAATTATCTTGATTTTGTATGCATACTGTGTGCTCAAAAATGAGCCCTGCAGTCCAAATAGTGAGCTGGAGCCACAGACTGTATATGAAGGAGGCTGTGATCCTGTTTCATATATGATCTGTGGTTGAAGTGAGTCGTTTCCCCACGAAAGCTATGCAGGAGCACTGCAGGAGCACTGCAGGAGCCCTGCAGGAACCCTGCAGGAACCCTGCAGGAACCCTGCAGGACAGGACAACCCAACATCAGAACTGGACAATAATAAGCAACTATCAGTCCTCCACTGTCAGTCAATCAGCTGTTTTTAACTCTGTCAGTTGTCTGTTGATGTTCAGTCTGTTATCCTGAAAACATAAAAACACACTCTGGAGTTCAGTGACTGTTTGTCTCACTGGTGCCAAACTCCATGAACATTTTGCTCAATGTAACAGTTCTAAACATCTACGCCTTCTAAAAGGTAATTAATGATTTATCACGACTCAAACAGACACCGACTCATTCAGATAAACATTCTGCATTAATTTGAACTCTGATAAACATTAAACAGGCAAATTAAAACATTTATTCTGGTCCAGAGGAGAAATTTCAAAGGAGAAAACGCAGGCTGCAGTAAGTATTTCATGTTTCATGATCTCTGATGACACATCATGGTCATTTTGTGATTTATTACAGTAAATATATTACAGATTATTCCTCTCATATTCATTTTTGTCTGTTTTTACACACCAAAGCAGACTGTAGATTTGTTCTCACGTAAACTGATTTATTATGTTTGTTTTTTATCTTCCTGTCCCCGTGTCTTTGTCATTGAGGTGTGTCCCGGATGAGCCGGACCAGTCCCAGTCCCAGTTTCTAACCTCTTGTTGGGATGCTGCTCCGTCTCGTTCTGGACGATGGCTCTGATGTCCGTCCACAGAGACGGCACCACGGTGGCGACCCGCTCCACCCCCGACAGCTGCACGCCGTCCACGCCTTCGTTCATCCAGAACACCAGAGCGGACTGAGGAGAGACGCAGAGACTGTTAGACACAACGGCAGCCGCAGCAGCGCCCCCTGCTGTCTCACACAGTGTCTGTCAGTCCTCCCTGTCTCCTGAGGTCTCACTCTCTCTGTCCTGCACACTCACAGCTGTATGTACCGTATATAAGCTGTATGTTGAGAGAGAGAGTTCACCTTCAGCCTCTCAGCTACGTTGGTCACGCTGATGCTGGAGAACCAGGGTCCAGATGATCCCTGATAGTTTGGAGTCAGATCCAGAACCACAGAAATACCTGCAGAAACAGGAGACACACAACCCGGACGTTTATTTCTGTGCTTTAGTTTTTCTCTGTTCTTACCACAAAGTTCATGAATCCATTTCACAGAAAGACAATTTGGACTTTTTTTTTTTTATTAAAAATTGACTCAAAACGAGTAATCAATTAATTCTGTCACAATCTTATCAGTTGAAAAATAGGTCCTTTATTTTCCTGTAATAATTACTGATTAGTCTGTTGATCATTTTCTCCATTAATCAATTAGTTGTTTGGTCAATAAAATGTCTGACAATTTTGAAAAATGTCCAAGATGACAAGACAACACTTACACCATATCACAATATAACGATATCCAAAATTGATCACGATATCTCCTCTCATATCACAATATAATATTGATTTATTGCCCTACTCTGGCATGTTTAAACAATACTTCCTCTTCACGTGTTTTCATGATATATGATATATGATATGTGATATGTCCACAGGTATATCCGTCCTCACCCTTCTTGTGAGCGCCCGGACAAGGCCTTTAAACTGCTCCAGGCTTCCGGCGTCGGGGGAAACCTCCTCGAACCTCAGATTCACGGGGTCGTCAGCCGGAGCGACGTGGATCGGTCCGACCACCACGCCTTTGACCTTCAGCTGAGACAGGCTGCCCACCTTCTGCTCCACACCTGAGGGACGGAGACGAGGACACGTGAGCGGTGACACGGAGGAAAACTCCGTCACTTAAAGGAACAGTTCAACATTTTAGGAAAAAGTCAACAAGTACAGAAACGTGTCTGCGTCTTGTTCAACTTGTCAAGATGTTTTCATATTGTTGTCTTTTATGTAGTTTTAACTGTTCTTACGTCGTTTTCGTCTTGTTAGTTTTTTGTCTTTTTGTTGCGTCTTACAGTTGTTTTTCGTCTTGTCTTTTTTGTCTTTAACATTGTTTTTCTTCTTGCATCTTTTTTCTCTCCTATCTTTTACCTTGTTTTTGTCATATCTTTTGTCTTGTTTTGTCTTTCCCATCGTTTTTAGTCTTATGTCTTTTATGTTATTAGGGGCCGGGCAGCCTAAGCTGCCAGGACCCTATTGTAATCCTGCATGTTCCTTCTTCTTCCGAGGAAATCCTACTTCCCATGCACGAAAAATGACCAAACTTTGCACAAAGGTCCAGTCCCATGTCAGATTGCCTCAGCTGCAAAAACAGGCCAATAGTCCTGATGGTGGCGCTACAGCAAGCCTCTAAAGTTCAAAATTTTGAAAATTCATAACAAATCAACCATATGTGCTACAGATTTACAACTTTTCACCAAAATGTAGCCCCATACTGAAGAAACTTTTGTAAACCTATTGCAAATTATGAAGTCCATCACTCTGTTTTTTTTTTCAAAAACTGTAAAACTTATTAAACCTATCTCCTCCCACAATTTTTGCTCAATTGGCACCAAACTTGCTACAGAGCATCTTCAGACTGTCCTACACAAATGATCCACACAGATTTTTGATTTATGGAAAATTGAGCCTACAGTGCATCAAAATGTTTGACTGTAAACGTATTATAAACATATACTTGCAAATTCTTGCTAAATACATTTTCAATGTTCATGAAAAAAAAGACAAAATTTTGGAGTCATGGTAGATGATGTTTGGAAAATATCAGAATTTTATCTCAAAAACTGAATTTTTTTACAGCATTTTGAATTTCACTCTCATGCGAACAATTGGAGTCAATGCAAAAATGTCATTTTTAAACATCAGTTTTTCACTTTTGGAGCCAATAAATCATTGTTAAAAACTAATGACCAACATCTCCATGCTGTCTAGATGCAATTTGTGTATTTTGGGATTTTTGTCTCAATAACTGAATTTTTGACAGCCATTTGAAATCTGCCTTTACATACTAACAGCTGCTGTCTTGCACACAGGTGACTGGCTTAGTCAATTTGTGAAGCTACAAGTGGTGTTTCCATTTGCCAATTAGCTCAGTGAGATAGAGGATGGTTCTTGGTGTTGAAGGTTGTGAGTTCAAGCCTCAGCTTGTACAACATTTCCATATGAGAAATCTACCCAAACTTTTCACAAAGGTCCAGTCCCATGCCAGATGTCCTCAATTGGAAACACAAGACAATAGTCCTGATGGTGGCGCTACAGCAAGCCTCTAAATTTCAAAACTTTGAAAATTCACAACAAATCAACCATATGTGCTACAGCTTTGGAACTTTCACTTTGAAATGTTCTTTTCCATGGCATGGATGGCTGCTGCCTGGCACCCTGATCCTTGGCTTAGTCAATTTGTGAAACCACACATGAACTGTCACTTGCCAATTAGCTCAGTGAGATAAAAGGACGGACTTCAGTGTCAGAAGTCGTGAGTTGAGCCTCAGCTAAGGCAGGATGGACTTTCAAATGTGAAAGCCTTATGTTCAGGTATCATGCTATGTGGATTAGAGACTACTAAGGTTTAAAATAATTATGATTCAGGGAGTTTTGGGAAGAGACAAATACTCTTTATCAACACGTTTCCCTGTTATCTCTTGTCTCTTTTCCCTGTTTATTTGGCTTAGCTATCAGTCAATATGCAGAGTCTCTTGTGCCAGAAATTGTGAGTTCAAGCCTCAACTGATGTAAAATGCACATTAGAATGCCACCTTTTTTTTCATCTTCCTACACTCTGCTTGTTGCTCAGAATTGACTAATTTTGCCTAAAATTGCCCGGCCCCGACCATTGCTGCGCAGCAGCTATAATTTTCATCTTGTTATGTCTTTTAAATCATTTCTGTTTCGTCCCGTCTGTCCTGTGTGATAAACTCTGATGGATCCACCACTGAATCGTCTTTTCTATGTGTTATTGTTTCGTCCATTCAGGTTGAAATCAGTCTTGATGTCTGAAGGCGGCGCACAATGATGCAAAATAACAATAATCAATAATTCACCTCAAAGTCATTAAAACTAAAGTAACCAGTCTGTTTATAAAATGTGAGGAGGAGAAAGTTCAGATATTTGTGATCAGATGTCAGAAAAATAAAAACTCAAGTAAAGTACAGATATCTGAAAACTCTACTCAAGTACAGTAACTAAGTATTTGTACTTAGTTACTTCTCTCGATCCAAACAATCAATCGATTGGTTGAAGAGTAGGTAGAATTTTTTCTTCTGATTGTTTTTTAAATGTTCAGCAGTTCAGTTCAGTGTCGATCTTCATGCGTCTGAAAATATGGAGAGAAAAAGTCAAGGAAACACTGAGGAAGATGAAGTGACCAGATGCTGAAGTCATCCTCACGTCTGGTGTGACAGGAAACGTGTCGATCGTCTCTCTGACTGCTGCTTCAGACTGTTTCACTTCTGCTGCAGACGTGCAGATGTCTGCGCTCCTTTAATATCGGATTCTGCACGTTCCATAATGTTTCCTAAGATCTTTATCTTTTATGAATCAGATTACCTCTGCTCTCCTTTAAACTGCTGTGACTCTGACAGAATCTCCTAGAACGCTGTGTGTGTGTGTGTGTGTGTGTGTGTGTGTGTGTGTGTGTGTGTGTATGCGTGCTGGACGTTCTCACCCTTCAGGTTGCGGGCGTCGGTGAAGGCCTGGATGTTTCCGATCTGGTAGAGCGGCCCGTTGTTCCACCAGTTGGTGGCGGGCAGGTCTCTGCAGCGGGGAGCCTGCAGGATGATGAGGACGGCTCCGACCAGCATCCCCAACCAGCCGAGCCAGAACACCACCAGCAGCGCCCAGCGGGTCCGCACCCAGCTGACGAGACATGGAGGAGAACCAGAAAAACAAACAAAAACAAATGTTATCATCATATAACATCATACACAGGGTCTGTTTCTGCAGATTATATCAGAGTTCATATTATACTCAACACAATCCTGATGTGAGTGAAAGCAGCTGATCATCGAGTTCACTGGTGGAAATATCAACATTACTTTGTTTTTAAATCAGAAAAGAGGAACAATATCACGGTGACAGTTCTGCCTTCTGTCAACATCTAATATAAACAAACAGGAAAGAACAACTGCCAACGTGAGCTACATAAACCAACCTGCTAATGTAGAGAACATTATCCTAATGTTCTCTACATGGATCAGCTGCTAAGACCCAGGGAACACTGAGGGGTCAGATGCAAACATTCCTTTCCTAAACATTCAACTAACCTCTCTGGAACGTACTGGGAACGTAACATTACCATCGTTTTTTTCCTTGTTAGTTTACCTAACATCCCAGAACCAAAACCAAATATTCACAGAACGTTTTGGGGAACCAGATTTTGTTAGCTGGGTTATCTGTGTGGTGTTTGTGGCCTGATATCAGATTTAAAATGCAGAGTCACAAACGCTCCCAGAACATTTCTGAAACGAAACCACAACGTTCTTTACTGCTGGAAAAACTCTTCTAAGATCGAGGGAACGTTACAGAGACAAATACAAACATCATGTCTTAAACATTCAGTCAACCTTCACAGAACGTTCTGTTAACATAATAATGTTCATGTTTATGATGGAAATACTTCATATTTAACATTTAAAGAACAGTAAGAAAAATGTTTTAGTTACCTTACAGGAACATTTAACTAACCTCCTCAGAACGTACTGAGAACATAACATTACTGTTGGTTTATGTCAGAATAACTTGTCAGTTTAACATCAAGGACACGTTCTGTAAGAACGTTCTATCAACAATCCCAGAACCAAAAACAAACGTTCTTAGAACGTATGTGGTCTGAAATCTGAGTTAAAATGCAGAGACACACCCTCAGTCTGCACAGTGTGTGTGTATATATATATATATATATATATATATATATAATATATATATATATATATATATAAAATACACATATGCGTATATATTACGCATATATAAATATATATATATATATATATAGTGTGTGTGTAGTGTGCAGTGTGTGTGTGTGTGTGTGTGTGCAGTGTGTGTGTGTGTGTGTGTGTCCTCCTCACCCCGGGGTCCCCGCCACCCTCAGCAGCTCCTCTTTGTTCAGGCCGGTGAATTTCACCTCCTCCGCCTCTTCGGGGATCTTCAGCTTCACGGAGCCGTTTTTCTCGGCCTCTGCCGCGGCAGACGGAGCGTCCTCGGCCCGCTCTCCTCCTCCGGTCATCGGCTGCTTCTCCTGCTCCTCCTGGTCCAGGTCCGCCTCGCTCACATCGGCCTCCGTCGCGTCAGCATCCGCGGGCACCTGAGCGGGATCCGCCGCATCCACCGTATCTACCGCATCCACCGCATCCTGCAGCTCCGCATCTTTGGTCGGAGCATCCTTCAGATCCACGTTCGTCTCCTCCGTGTTCATACCGGCGACGATTTAACGGAAATTTACCGTGAAATTAATCAAGACGAGTTCAGCTAGAGAATCACAGCAATGCGCTGAACCGTCTGATGTGTTCGTGACGACTGACCGTCTGTCTGACTGACTGTCTGTCCGCACAACACTGCAGCTCGTGCTGCTTTCAATGCCGTCGGAATAATGGAAATTTGACTGTCCACAAACAGTCTCATCTCAGCCAGTATTCAGTACTTCTTTACGACAGTAAAAATACAAATACCACACAGTACAGGTAAAAGTCCTGCATTGATATATGATGATGATGATGATGATGAGATGAATGATTAACAATAAGTCCAAATTTGGTGATAATTTATTATAAAGAAAAGTATTTTTCATTTGTTACCATTTTTTACATGTATACTATGACCCCCGAAACCCTAATGTAAATCACTAATTATTGCATAACGTTGATATCATTATTATAATTATGACCATTTATGTGCAATGCAGAAATTTGCACTTATTTATGTAATTATTCTTCTTATTGTATCTGTAAAGTCACTATGATATTGTTTTGTCTTTGCACTAATATATATACACATACATATACATATATACATACACATATACATATATATATACACATATACATATATATACATACACAAAATACATACAATATTTTACATAAGACATCTACAGTTATTAATCCATACACATATACATAATAAAAGACACAGTAACTAAATACCATATCAAATTAAATGTGGTGTAATACAAAATGCATATATATACATATATATACATACACATATATACATACACATATATGTGTACATAAGACAGTCACAGTGGTGGATGTAGCGATCCCAAGTGACAGCAACATCAGGAAGAAAGAGCACGAGAAGCTGGAGAAATACCAGGGTCTCAAGGAGGAGTTGGAGAAGATGTGGGGTGTAAAGGCAAATCCCAGTAGTGATCGGGGCACTCGGAGCAGTAACCCCAAAGCTGGGAGAATGGCTCCAGCAGATACCAGGAAGAACATCTGAGATCTCTGTCCAGAAGAGCGCACTCCTGGGAACAGCTAAGATCCTGCGCAGAACCCTCAAGCTCCCAGGCCTCTGGTAGAGGACCCGAGCTTGAAGGAGGCACAATACCGCCCCAGGTGGGGCGAGAAGGGGAATTTTTTTTTTTTTTTTTTTTTTTTTTTTTTTTTACATACACATATATACATACACATATATACATATATACATACACACATATACTATATACACATAACACATATACACACATATATACATACACACATATACATACACACACACACATATACATACACAACTACACATCACATACATATACATATACACTACATACACATACACACAACAATATACATACACATACTACACACACACACAACATATACATAATACACACACACACATACATATACATCACATCACACATAATACATATACATACACACATACACATACTACACACATATCACATACACATATACATACGCACACTACATCACACACACACAACATACATATATACATACGCACACACACACACACACATACACATATACATACCACACACACACACACATACACATATACATAACAACACACATATACATATAACATAGACACACACATACATATATACATACACACACACACACATATACATACACACACACACACATATACATAACATACACACACACACAACACACACACAATATACATACACACACACACATATACATCACAAACATATACATATACATACATAAAACACATATACATACATATATATACATATACATCACACACATTATACATATACATACATATATACACATATACATATACACATATACATATACACACATAACATATATACACATATACATACACACACAACACATATACATATACATACACATATACAATATAATATACATACAATACACATATATACATATACATAACACATACACATATACATATACAACATATACATATACATACATATACACATATACCAACATATACATATATATACATATACATATACATAACACAATTACAAACACATAATATATACATTATACACATATCACATAACACAATACACATATAATAATACATAATAACATATACACATATATACACATACACATATACATATACATACACACATACACATATACATACATACACAACACATACACATATACATATACACATACATACAACACATAACAATACAACAACAACACAATACAACATTACACACACACAAACAAACAACACACACACACACAACATACCATACAACATACAACATACATACATACATACATACATACATACATACATACATACATACATATAGCTCCAGTCGAAACCCCAGAAAAAAAAAAAAACCTGTCAATGTTGGCTAAGAAGTGTAAAAGTGATATGATAAAATATCATTAAGGGTTCAAATACACCATTGAATCTGTACAGTCAGACTCTGGGACGCTGACTGTCTGCCTCATTTGAAATGTCAGGTGGAAAAACAGGACGTCAAATGGCGTCCAAGAGCTCGTGTGTACAAAGTGTGATAACTGTGAGCACATTCGGTGTGTTTCACACAAAATTTTAAGGCTTAACCATGTCTGTACAGTACAGACTCCTGTACCATTAATGTTTGCATCGTCTGAAATTTTACACTGGCAAAAAGCCGTCAAATGCCGTTCAGGAACTGATGTGTCGAGCCCTCTTCTTCTTCTTCTTCTTGCGTTTCATTTACTAGTTACAGTTCACTCATGTTCGTGCAGTATGGCTCACTGTACTGTAAAATTGATGCTAGTTTGTTTTTCACTGTTTTGTGTTTTTCCCACCAGAATTTATTTAAAAGACTGTTTCATGATTAAATCACATAAAAACTGTTTAATGTGAAACACATTAGACAGAAAAATGTCAGGTTGTATCATTATTTATCATTATAATTGTTTTACATGGAGGCATTTTAAACCACATGACAGTAAGGTAGAAGTGAATGATATTACATTTATTGTATTAATTTCTATTTATACTTCTTGTGTGACTCTTTGCAGAATGGAATATCATCCTACATTCAGGCGGCAACATTCATCCTTCGAGCTCGCCCTCCGGCCTTCACCAGATGCGTCAAGGCTGGCCCTGGCCTATCAGAGGCAGGGGTCAGCTGCAGTGTGTCTGGTGAAGAAGCCAGAGAGGGTGAGCGAGGAGGTGAGGGCCCGCGTGGTCCAGGCGGGAGGAGACCCCGGTTGCTGGCAGCTGGTGCTCGGTGAGAGGGAGCTCCAGTTCGGCCAGTACCGGGGTCGGACCTTCAGGTGGCTGCTGGAGAATGACGCCGGGTACGCCGCAGCCATCCTGGCTTCCCACCTGAAGGAGAGGGAGGGTGGCGACACCTCCCAATCGCCCCTTACCGTCAACTTAGACGACCTCGCCTCCTATGCCTGGCTACCGAGATGGTGGTGGCCATCCAGCGGAATAGGGTGCGCGAGGGCTCCGTGTCAGTGAGGGGCATGGACGACACGCTGGTGGGGTTTGGTCAGCACATCAACAGGACCTACAGGTCACCAGCAGCTAGACTCGGACGCAAGAATCGCAAGCTCTGGTGCAGGCGAGAAAGCGCAATAATGTGTGAGCTAACACTTTGTTTTGTCCCGTTGTGGTCGTGTTCTAGTTATCTGCAGTGGCTGAGGAAGCAGAAAGTCAATCCTGGGTCCCGGATGCACACGCTGCAGGTGCACGTGCTGGGCCGGGACGGCGAGGTCGCTGCAGCCGGTGTTCCGGATTAACTGGTGGCTGAATTAACTGGTGATATTAAATGCATTGTGCAGATGTGCCGCAGCTGGAGCCTGCGAGGACCCATTGTTGACATGGTTATAAACTGCCTGCTGATGGTTTCCCGATGGCGATTTCAGAGCCCATGAAGTAAAAGAATACAGAATGTGTCTGTAGAAGTCACCGCAATTTATACTTATGTACATATTTCATTGAATGTAGCTTCCACATGTATTCTTTACACAGATAGGTGACCGTGTCGATGCCTGTTCAAAATGCTGCAGACCGAAATAAATCATTAAAATCTCGGTGTTGCGCTTGATATGTTGTCGGTTTCTTAATGCGCTAGTCGCCTAATGCACTCCGTAAGTGAAACATACAGTCTGATGGCAAATTAAATGTTAAATCATACACAGCTCGGACGCATGTGGCGATCGCAGCTGTGTCACAGTGCAGCAGTGCTCAGATTAACTTGTGATACTTCTTACCATCGATCATGTTCAATATTCCCTTTCACCACGATCGTCAGTCATCATGTTGTACATTTAAGTCCACAGAGAGTCCTCTCGCACCACGAAAAGCCCATCGACCATGTTTTATACAGTTGTTAAACGTGTTACTCTGTCAGCACTATATCCCACGGAGTTCAGCACACTCCCTCATCCAGGTGTGACGAGTGGAAACTCATTTGGCTGGAGGGAGGGGCCGATGGTGGGCCTCCGACCGCTTTCTACCTCAGTTAAATAATTTGATTCATACTGTTGATCAAGAAGGAGGGACAAGGTATGCCTTTGTTTAATGATGTGGCTGTTAGTGATTGAAGGCTGATCCCCTAGCCAAAAGTCACATGCATCAAAAGATTTTTTCAAGAGAAGATAATTCTGATGACACCATAAAACCTCTTATGAGTTCTTCCAGCTGTTTAATGTTGCATCAAGTATCAATGCAAAGTGTCACCAAAGCATTCAGCACAATGCAAATGCAGTCTTTAAATACAGCAAGAGATCAGATATATATTCAAACCTTGCACCAGCATGATTTAGTTCATGTTGAGGCAGTAATTTTGCAAAACGAGGATCTTCAAATACAAGGGTTGAGTTGGCTGGACAGACACCAACTCTTGTGACCAACACACTGGCAAATGTGACACTAACACAGCCTGAATGGGTGTATATTGTGGGGGAATTGCAGCATCATATCAAAACCACACAATAGAATGCCCTACAATGAACAATGTATTGATCTGTCAACACAGTATTCCACAGTATTCAGCATACTCTCTCAACAAAATTAGACAAGGCTGATAACTAATCTGGCTAACAAGGAGGCGGGGGGGGGGGGGGGGGCAATCCCATGCTATATAAGGTTGGTTATCACACCACAGTTTTGTGGGTTTTTCGATAGGTTGGTCAGTGATAGTACAAGACGGTGATTTAGTGATTTAGTGAGTGACGGTGAGTGACAGTGTGTGACAGTGTGTGACAGTTGTATTGAGTGTGAGTTTGATTGCTGCTTTTGTGGACTGTGGTGTGCTTGTTGGCTGGTTGAGTGGTTTTGTGTTTGTGTGAGACAGTGGTAGGTGAGTGGAGAGGAGGAGTAGGTGTGAGACAGGTGAGACAGGTGTAGGTGGTGGTAGGTGGGTGGTGGTGGTGGTGGTGGTGGGTGTACGTAGTGGCAGGTGAGCTAGGTGGAGGTAGTGGGAGATCAGTGCAGGTGAGACAGGCTGAGAAAGGGAAAGGTAGGGATGGATCCCAACACTTTCCGTGAGGTTCTGGACATCAAGCTCCATAACCGTTATCCTGAGGGCTCAACAAGCAAACAGCGGTTTGCGATGAAGAGACGTGCTGACACCTTCAGGGTAAAGGGTAAGGTTTTGTGCCACATGGACTTCAAACAATTATCCACATGGCTTGTAAGACCTCCAATTAATCTAATCCCTTGATTTCTAAACCCAGATGGAGAGCTGTACTATATTTGCAGGCGAAAGCAAAACCAAGCAGAGCACCTGGCTAAAGTTGTGGCATCTGCTGAAGAGGCAAACCAACTCTACATTGAGTTCCATGCCAGCCCTCTTGGTGGACACTGTGGTGTCGAGAAAACTCACAGTGCCATCATTGCTAGATATTATTGGCCTGGCATGGAGGGTGACATTCGCAAGTGGGTGAGTTGGTATCCTCAAAAAGATGAGGGATACACATTCAGGTTAACGAGCCAAATAATGTTTGTTTTCACAAATATTGAAAGCCTTTATGTGGATGTAATACTGAACTAATTTCCAGTCAAGGTCATAATTCTTGGTTTGTATTTGTCTGTTTTAGGTTGCTCAGTGCCCAGAATGTCAGGCCAAGGAAAAAGCAGCCAACTCCTTTTTTCTTTTTTTCTTTAATTCATTCTTTCATTCATTCACTGACTGAAGAATGCACAAGAAGGCTTTGCAGAAATGCAAGCACCTGGAGGAGGACCCTTCAGTTCCTTCAGTGAAACAAGGTGTGTACAGAAACTATTAGTTTAGCAAATATTTTACAATTGAAAAGATTTAAGAGGATAACAGGCTCAGTTTCTCCATGATTATTAAAACATTTTCTTGTTGTCTTGCAGCACCCCTGAGCGGCTCTCCTGGTCCGGGTGAGGAGACCAGCAGCAGCAGCAGCGGCCCCGAGGAGAGACCCGAGCCTCTGAGGAGGAGGAGGAGGAGACCTGCCGTCTCTCCTCCACCTCTTCCACCTCCTCCACCGCTGCTGTCTCCTGCTCCACCGCTGCTGTCTCTTCCTCCACAGCAGCTGCTGCCTCCCCCACCACCGCTGCTGCCTCCTCCACCACCGCTGCTGCCTCCTCCACCACCGCTGCTGCTGCTGCCTCCTGCTCCACCACCTCCAAGCCACCCACCCGCTGCACGGTCTACAGGAGAAAGAAGAGGGCAGAGAAGGACAGGGCCGTGCTGGCCCAGGCGGGGGCGGAGAGCGGCCCGCAGGGGACACCCGGGGCCCCCTGCAACATCTGCGGCCACCCGAGGCGCTGGGAGAGCAGGCACGCCTACTACCAGGGGCAGTTTTACTGCTCCATGGAGGATGGGCCCGAGGGAAGGACGCCTCAGGAGTGGGTGGCGGAGAGGAGGGGCCCCACCAACGTCTCCATCCACAGAACCACCCTCTGGAGGATGAAGAAGGCATTTATGAAGGACGAGGAAGAGGAGGCCGCTGCCGCCAGCCAGCCACAGGGCAAGAAGAGGAAACCGCACAAGCTCTGGACTTGCCAGCGCTGCGGCCAGCCAGCCCAGAAGGACTTTGGCCACAGCCAGCTTAAACAGGCCGGGCCAAAAAAAAGAATATTTTTGTGCCCTTTTTGAGGGCAAGAGCCTGGACCTGTGGCTGGCTGAGAGGAGGGCCCAGCGCTGACTGAACCACTGAACCTCTGGCTGGCCCCTGTGTGGATTTTTTTTAATTTTTTTATTTTTTTGGGCATGTTGTTTACATTTAATACTTACATTTAATAAATCTCTTTTAAACCTAAAGTCATGTGTCGATTCTCCTTTCTTTCTACTTTGAGATATTCTTTTGCTCTCTTCTGCACAGTTCCAAATCATTTTGCAATATAAATAAATAAAAATAATAATAAATGAAAAATAATAATCCTCTTTTGGCGTGAAGAGGTCCTCTGAACATCTTACTTTCGTCCTACTTTAGAGCCTGCCCAACTTCCCCATACTCATGGGGGCGAAACCAGCAGCAGCGCCTGATTCGCCTGTCCTACTTTAGCCTGTTTTTTCGCAACGTTTCATTGGCTCGTCTTACTCCGAATTCAGCGCATGCGCACTTAAAAGCCCGTCATTCTGCATCGGGACTCCGTGCTATCGACTCGAAGAAGCGACAGAGTCAGAGAGAGAGAGCGAAATGTAAGGAACATAATATGAATTTAAATGATGAAGTCTTTAACATTGTTAAAATGACTGCCTTCGCCAGGCGGAATTTAAGTCGCTGTCTTTCGTTAACGTTAGTTCGGCCGTCTTCAAAGTGTGTTTTTGCAAGCGTTAGCTAACAAGGTGCTCCAGTCGAAACCCCGGGAAAAAAACGTCAACGTCGGCTAAAAAGTGTCAAAATATGACGGTATAATGTCACGAAGGGTTCGGATATATTAAGTGTGATAACTGTGAGCCGCTTCTAACAATTCGGCGCAGGTCACGCCACATTTTAACATTAAATTGAATCCGTACAATCGGATTCCGGGACGCTGACCGTCCGCTTCGTTTGGCGTGTCCAGTGGAAAAACGGGACGTCAAATGGCGACCGAGAGCTGGCGTGAACAAGCACGTGTCAAACAATTCGGCGTGTGTCACATAACATGTTAAGGCTCAACCGTGTCCGTACAGTACAGACTCCCGTACCGTTAATGTCCGCATTGTCTGAAATATTACGCGTCAGATCTGTTCAGAATGATGTGTTGACCTTCATCTTCTTACATTTACCGGTTACAGTTGATTCACGTTCGAGCAGCACGGCTCACTGTACTGTAAAATTGATGCTAGTTTCACTGTTTTGTATCTTTTTTTTTTTCTTCTGTTATAATTTATTTAAAAGACCGTTTTATGACAAAGTTGCATTTAAAAACTGTTAAACCGGTGTTTAATTCTGATACATTAGACACAGAAAAATGTCAGGTTGTATCATTGTTTATTATTATGATAATTGTTTTACACGGAGGCGTTTTAAGCCACATGGCAGTCAGGTAGGGGTGTATGATATTTCATTTATTCGTATTAATTTCTGTTTGTATTTCTTGTGTGACTCTTTGCAGAATGGATTACTGTCCAAACTTCTCTTTCCAGCCCTCGTCCTCCGAACTCACCCTCTGGCCTTCGCCGGAGGCGTCGAGGCTGGCCCTGGCCTATCGCAGGCAGGGGTCAGCCGAGGCGTGTCTGGTGAAGAAGCCAGAGAGGGTGAGGGAGGAGGCGAGGGCCCGCGTGGTCCAGGCGGGACGAGACCCCAGTTGCTGGCAGCTGGTGCTCGGTGAGAGCGAGCTCCAGTTCGCCAGTACCGGGGTCAGACCTTCAGGTGGCTCCTCGAGCACGACGCCGGGTACGCCGCAGCCATCCTGGCGTCCCACCTGAAGGAGAGAGAGGGCGGCGACACCTCCCAATCGCCCCTCGCCAGCAACAAGGACGCCCTCGCCTCCTACACCCAGCTCTTCCCGGAGATGGCGGCTGCCATCCAGCGGGCTAGGGTGCGCGAGGGCTCAGTGTCGGTGAGGGGCATGGACGAGATGCTGGTGGGGTTCGACAGCACATCAACAGGTACCTACCGGTCCCTGTAGAGTCCCGGCAGCGATGTGTCGGACGTAAGTACGGCAAGCGTCGGCGAAGGTGAGGAAGCTGATGAGTGTGTGTGAGCTAATGCTGTGTTTTGTCCCTTTGTGGTCGTGTTCTAGTTACCTGCTGTGGCTGAGGAGACAGAAGGTCAGACCTGGGTCCCGGATGCACACGCTGCAGGCGTACGTGCTGGGCCGGGACGGGGAGGTCACCGCAGCCCGGCCGTCGGCTGCACCCCCAGCTCAGCAGGGAGCGCCGCAGCCTCCTGCGGCCAAGAGGGCCACTTTAAAGGAAAAAAAACAGTACAGCCCAATCGAGGTAAAGAAAACAAGATACTGTCAGGTCTTAACCACATCAGTGCTATCACTCTCATGTCCAAATATTTCCTTGTTTTTCCTCTCAGATATCGGAGCCTCTTGAGCTTGTTGGGATGGATCTGGTGGGTAAACTCACAGTGACAGATGGTGGCAACCAGTACATGTGTGTAATGGTTGACTATTTCACCAAATGGGCAGAGGCTTACCCACTCAAGACTAAAAATGCAGTAGAGGCGACAAATTGTATAATGGATTTCTTTTACAAATTTGGTGCACCCAAAAGACTGCTGACAGACCAGGACACTGAGTTCTGCAACAAGGTGAAGTAATGATGCTTTATGAATTCCCAAAATATAGACTGCTGTGCCTACTTATTTCATGTTCGTCCATCTGTTCTCTTTTTAGATAAACTATGGTCTGTGTGAGGAATTGGGCATTAAAAGGAGCCTCTGCTCCCCTTACCATCCTCAGACCAGTGGTCTTGTGGAGAAACTCAATGGGACAATACAAAGGTATAAATCTTCAATCCAATGGTATGCATGTTCAAACTAGACTGTCTTCTAATGGGCTGGTGTTTTGTTGCTCCTTGCAAAGCAGCCTTATGGCTCATATGTACCCAAATAATCTTGTGCCTTCTCATATCTGTGCTTCAATTTTTAGGACCCTCAACAAACTTGTTGCTGACCACCCACAGCATTGGGATACCTATTTGCAGGCAACAATGTTTAGTTTGAGGACGAAGAAACAGCTGACAACACAGTATAGTCCATATTACCTGATGTTTGGGAGGGAGGCAAGGTATCCGTC
Organism: Lutjanus argentimaculatus; assembly: GCA_034769285.1. Taxonomy (NCBI): domain Eukaryota; kingdom Metazoa; phylum Chordata; class Actinopteri; order Lutjaniformes; family Lutjanidae; genus Lutjanus; species Lutjanus argentimaculatus. The sequence goes on along the minus strand of JAWZSL010000003.1, from coordinate 11,738,263 downwards.
AGAGGTACCAAGAGAGTACAAGGTAAGATTATCCAATGTCCTCATCTGTATTTAAAAAGCACTTTTCCATCCATGTTCTCAAATTCTTAAACAATTTATTGCAGGTCACTGAGGACAAGATCAGCAGCCTCCTGCTGACAGAAGAGGTTAGCGAAGGGATGAAAAGGCAGGAGGTTGTGTATCAGGATGTAAAAGCAAATGTGAGAAAAAGCCAGGACAAGGTCCAGAAGAGGAAGCAGGAGAGGGGCCAGGATGACCATTTCCAGGTGGGGGATATTGTTCTCTCCAGAAGAACAAAAGGCAGGAACAGAGGAAAGGAGGCAAACTGGAGGCCGACATGTTGGGACCACTCCAAATAATTAAAATGGAAGGAAAATGTGCAGACCTGGTGTCTAAACGGGGTAAAAGAACAATCAAGGTCAATATTGACCACTTGGTACATTACGTCCAGCCAGAGGAGAGGATCCCTGCCAAATTAAAAAAAGTGGCGGGTCCCTCTCCTCTGGCTGGTCCATCACAGCCAATCATTGCCCCTGCACTGGCATGCCCCAAGGCCCCAACTAACGCCGAGGACCCACGTGAGTAACATTCCATAAAATGCAGTCTGCATTATGCCTTTCAAAATAACTATCATTTCTTGTTTTGCAGTGATCAGAGAAATATGGGCAGGAAGGAAGCCAAATATCCTGTGGTCAAAAATAGGTTCCTACAGGCTTTATAGTGAGGACCTGATGGTCCTTGCTCCAGGAAAGGAGTTGGAGGGTCGGGTACTGGTTCTTGTTGAGATGCATGTCTTTTGCCTGTTAGTACACAGTAGATCACAAGTCCTTCTTGTACCCATAGATCGTCAATGCCTACATCTCCATTGTGGCAAGGAAAGCTGGAGTGACAGTAATAGACTCCTATGCCATGTCTGCAATCTGGCAGGGTTCGAAAATGGATTACAAAAGGGTGAGTAGAGTGTTTTATCGAGCCAGCACATCAATCTCACACATTGAAATTTGTGGGATTAACTTTGTTTACACATTTTAGCTAAACCTTGGGAACTGTGACGTGGCAGCTGGCGCAGTCTGTGACAAACGGCACTGGACCCTAGTAGTAAGTTGTATTCAATGTAAACAAACCCTGAATGCACTATTGGACTATCTGCTGTATGGAGGGTGACCTCAATTTTTTGTTTGCATTTCCATAGATAATGTATCTTAAGGAGATGAGAGTGGTGTTTGTGGACCCATTCGGGGCCACTCAGGCACAGCTGGACCACTGCAGGGACAGAACGAGGTAAGAAATATCAGCTCTACTTTATGCCTTAGACAGACTCATGTATTTATTCACTTTGGATGATAGTGATGGAGCAATGAAGCAAATAATGACTTTTCTGTAGATTACTGTTGCCTAAGATAAAATAATCTTGTTGTTGTGGCATCATTCTACTGGCCTTCAACTGACAAATGTTGCAATTTAAACCAGCAACTTTTAACTTAACAACCGTTCTGTGTCCTGTAGAGGCTGGTCAGAAGATGGTGTCCTGCTGTTGTGAAGTAGGCGTGCTCCACAGCTGCACATCCCAAACAGCAGGACACATCATCATGTGGGGTTTTGTGTGCAAGGTATCAATTTGACTATTTGACTATCGATCATCAAAAATGTCCTCACAATCCTATTCACCAGATATATTTTAGCTTGCAGAACAAATCCTATTGCGGGACACAGTCCAGTACCCAGTGGACGACGAGGGCGTGACCCAGATGAGGCTTGATATGGCCAAATGTTTGGTGAGAGAGACAGGTATGCTCTAGTGGTTAGCCTTCCCTTCTAGCTGCTTCTGGATGTTGTTTCTGTATTGCCATTAAACTACGTCAATTTCTGCATTTTTACAGATGACCTATCCCAACTCTGTCGGGCATGTGGGGAGGAAAGCACGGGAGCAGATGTCGACAACTGGGTAAAATGACTAATTCAACTCCACAACAACTTCTGGCTTGAAGAATGGGCTCCACATCAGCTAGATTACCTCAGCATCACTGGGTGAACTCTCACATCACACAGCTATTGGAAATGTATGGTTTAATTCACCTAACTAGACTGTCTTTGCACTTTAAGGGCACAGGTGCAGCTGAAGGAACAGACTCCACTCTTAAAAGACAACAGCTAAGCTTAAACACCTGAGTCTGTCACATGCCAGCACACATTTTTAATAGATAATGTAATGTCTGAAGTTTAATGATTGGTGAACTACATCCTGCTCTAGATGAATGTCATGAACCTGTTGAAATTCTGGAAAATGATCCTTGTTTTTCCCTTTCAGCCTGTGCCCTGTGGTTCCATACGGCCTGTGTGGGATTCCCCCCTACAGAGGGAAATTTCTTTTGCAAAATATGCAAATAAATCTTTTTTTACCTTACTGATCAGTGTCTTCTCTTCAGTCAGTCATGGTCACTGTAGCTACTGTTTGGAAATGGTGTTTTCATTGCTTATTGATTATTTATCCAATTTTTTGCATCGCACCTGGGCTGTAGCCTATGGATTTGCCATTGTATTATTACAATTAAAGGTATGAACATGTCTTGTTCATTGTAGGGCATTCTATTGTGTGGTTTTGATATGATGCTGCAATTCCCCCACAATATACACCCATTCAGGCTGTGTTAGTGTCACATTTGCCAGTGTGTTGGTCACAAGAGTTGGTGTCTGTCCAGCCAACTCAACCCTTGTATTTGAAGATCCTCATTTTGCAAAATAACTGCCTCAACATGAACTAAATCATGCTGGTGCAAGGTTTGAATATATATCTGATCTCTTGCTGTATTTAAAGACTGCATTTGCATTGTGCTGAATGCTTGGTGACATTGCATTGATACTTGATGCAACATTAAACAGCTGGAAGAACTCATAAGAGGTTTTATGGTGTCATCAGAATTATCTTCTCTTGAAAAAATCTTTTGATGCATGTGACTTTTGGCTAGGGGATCAGCCTTCAATCACTAACAGCCACATCATTAAACAAAGGCATACCTTGTCCCTCCTTCTTGATCAACAGTATGAATCAAATTATTTAATTGAGGTAGAAAGCGGTCGGAGGCCCACCATCGGCCCTCCCCTCTAGCCAAATGAGTTTCCACTCGTCACACCTGGATGAGGGAGTGTGCTGAACTCCGTGGGATATAGTGCTGACAGAGTAACACGTTTAACAACTGTATAAAACATGGTCGATGGGCTTTTCGTGGTGCGAGAGGACTCTCTGTGGACTTAAATGTACAACATGATGACTGACGATCGTGGTGAAAGGGAATATTGAACATGATCGATGGTAAGAAGTATCACAAGTTAATCTGAGCACTGCTGCACTGTGACACAGCTGCGATCGCCACATGCGTCCGAGCTGTGTATGATTTAACATTTAATTTGCCATCAGACTGTATGTTTCACTTACGGAGTGCATTAGGCGACTAGCGCATTAAGAAACCGACAACATAACAAGCGCAACACCGAGATTTTAATGATTTATTTCGGTCTGCAGCATTTTGAACAGGCATCGACACGGTCACCTATCTGTGTAAAGAATACATGTGGAAGCTACATTCAATGAAATATGTACATAAGTATAAATTGCGGTGACTTCTACAGACACATTCTGTATTCTTTTACTTCATGGGCTCTGAAATCGCCATCGGGAAACCATCAGCAGGCAGTTTATAACCATGTCAACAACGGGTCCTCCAGGCTCCAGCTGCGGCACATCTGCACAATGCATTTAATATCACCAGTTAATTCAGCCAGAAGTTAATCCGGAACACTGGCCTGTACAAGAGCGTCCGGAGGGTCCTGGACATGAACGGCTGGTACTTTATGGGCACGGAGTACCTGGAGTGCTGTTCATGTCACAGGAAGTACGCGGCGTGGGCGCAGAACATCTTGGAGCAGCTGGACCTGGCACACCAGGAGCAGTTTCCAGCTGTTCTCACGTACAAGTAAGCAGAGATATGAGAAACTCTTTTTTGTTTGTTACTGGCATGAGAACAGTGCAGTGTTTGATCTTACACACACACTTACACACACACACACACACACCCTCCTGTTTACCCTGCACGTCTGTGTCCCCCTCCACCACAGGTTGTCCTGCGATAAGACTGTCATTGGGCTGATGAAAGAGCGCACTTTGGGGAACGGTGCAGCTCGCCTCCACACTGCTCTGGTGGAGCAGCACACCAGGGAGTGGATGACCGGTCGATGAGCTACCTTTCCGTGCTCCGCAAGCTTCAGGCACCGGGTGCAGCGCCGCCACGGGACGTGACGCTTATCATGCACCCGGTGCCCACGGTGACCTGGCTTTTGTGCGTCTACGTCAGGGACGCCCTCCCACGGCCGAGGGAGACAAAAGCCAGGGTAACGTCCATCTTTGGCAACATCTTGAAGATGGATTCCACCAAGAAGGTGAGCTTGAATTACGGTGAATGTTGTGAATCAATGATCAGAGTATTTTATAGACATGTATGTAAATGTGTCTGTCTTTTATTGTATGTGTGTAATACACACACACACACAGTTGTATTCTGCTGTTGTGTTTGTATTGTCTTGTAGAGATGAAGAAGGTGGCGCCGCCAGAACAGCTGCCTGGGTCACCAATGTGGGCAACGAGCATGAGCAGTGCTCATGTCCGTCCTCACCGACTCCGAGGGGGACGGACTGTTGCCCATGGTGACGGGCTCATGCGGTGCTACAGAGACGCCTCCTCAGGTTTTGTACGTGGACCGGGACTGAATAAAGTGAATTACAACTAAATCTCCTCTTTAAAAAAATGCTGTAAATGAAAATTCACACTATTAATTTTGATTATTTTTTAATTATTCTGAAACATGTTTCAGTTTGTTCAGTCAGTCGACTTTAAAATATAAATCAATAATTAAAAATAGTTCAGTCCACACAGATCCAGTCAGTTTCTCTCCTGTGTGCTGAACACAGAGTCTCTGAACATCCACTCAGAGCGCTGTGTGGACAGTTTGCAGAGTTTCAGGCAGAAGTGTTGCAATCAGAACGGTGAACTAAAGGCTGAACACAGACTTTAAGAAGTAAGAAAGGAGGGTATTATTGTCAGGATGATGAATGTATGAAGGGAGAAAATCCAGGGGCTGGAGGCTGAGGGCAGCTGATGGCAGGGATCATGACAGAGGGACAAACAAGCAGGTGGATCAGAAACAAGGTGAGAATCTACGAAAAAAAACACAAACAAAAAGTCAAGCTTGAATTCACAATCCAGAGTAGCCTGAAGTGTGACTGCAGGGTCGATTACTGGATGGTTCTCAGGTGAGCAGCAGCGAGCAGGTGAGCTGAATGAACGTAATCAGGAACTCAGGAGTGGGAGGGGCCACACACACACACACACACACACACCCCACACACACGGTAAGAGGTTCTCACTGTTAGAACAGTACAGAAGGAACTGGAACACTGAACGGTGCACGTTTGGGTTCTTTGATCTCCTTCACAAGGATGAACAGTGAACACGTCATAAATATGAATAACCACTAATGTCATTAATTTTATGGGAAAAGAGGACTGAAGGCACAGACTGTTGCTTGGAGACGTGACGGAGGAAACCAGCTGTGATGTCCTCTGTGTGTCAAATCATCATTATTTTCTACTAAAAGTTGTATCGTGTTTAATCCCTAAAGTATGTGAACAGTTTGAATATTTTTATTGTTGCCACATTTATTATTTAACTTTTTTCCAAACTTAAGCATTGACTCTTCATATTATTCATAATTCTATTGTAGTTTTATTCATGTTCCTCAATAAATGTTCTTAATATTTAGCTTCTGGCTTTGGTGCCGTTTGTCAGCAGGATTACAGAAAGACTTCTGGCCTGATTTTTATGAAATTTGTAAAAGTAGAGCAGGAACCACAGAAGCAGCTTTTAATTTCCACACAACAGAAATTATTTTTCCTGTTTCAATACGGCAAATCCACATCAAACACATTCACATTTCTGAGGCAGCAAACAGGTCTGACTTCTTTTTTATTCACATTTTCTGAAAATGATTTAACACACCATGAAAAAAATAAAGGATCCAGAGGGAAAGAAATAAAAACAGCTTTTTTCACACAACACGCCGTCTTTCTACAGAAACTTTTGTGCAATAAACTGCAGAGATATTAAAGAAAAACATTCAAACTTCACAAGAAGAAGTAATATTGAGTGAAGTTTGAAGCTTGGAGATCACAGAAGTGTCAACTGTTGGCCTTCTAGTTTCTAACAGAGGCCGACATGTTGTCCCGCGGGACACGGGATTCCTTCATCACAGGACGGGACAAGAAGAAAGTGAACAGGAGCAAGCGGGAAACAAGACGACAACAGGTAGGTTTCTTAATACAAATATAAAAATATGCCATTTTTAACACTATTCTAGTCATTCTGTTGTCTTTTAATTGTCTCCTGTCTGCTCTGGTGTCTGGTTGCAGCCACTTGACCAGAGCAGGACGTGTGGACTGTGGATTGATGGGAAGGTGCCAACTCGTTCACACACACACACACACACACGATTTAAACATCAATCTAACATGTTTCATGTCTCTGCTGTCTGCAGACTGAGACTCTGTCATGAACACGGGGATTTTTTTTTTTTAAATGTAGATTTTTCTTTGAGTTTTGACCTTTTGTTCACATGCAAACATGCCCGAGCTTTATGGACACGCCTCCCAGGATGAAGACATTCGTATAGACAGAAACTGGGGTTTTTTGGTTTATAATGTCCGAGTGTCCATCACCGTCTTTTGTTTGACGTCAGGATTCTTCAGTTATCCTGTTTTTTGCATGAGGGGCAGTTTAGTGCAACAGAAGAAAACATTTGAACGGTCTGACTGATTTCAGTGAGAGACGACTGTGATGGCCCCAGGGCCTTAGTCCTTCTGTGGTACTGTGTGTGTGCTCTGTCTTGCAGGTTCTCAGTTGGGTGTAGCTGGCATGTCATCAAGTAACTGGGAACACCTGCCCAGTCACTGGGGGTGTCGGCAATCGCAGTAGTAGTAGCAGTCGTTGCGGACGTGGTTGCGGACGTGCTCCCGTCGGCCCCCTCTGCCAGCCATGTTACCTCTACTTTTTACGTTCCTGTCTTTTGTTTTGCACCTCACATCATCCAACACACCCATGCACCCTCACACACCACTGACACTGACTTTCACACCCCATTGCAGTATTTATTGTTTAATATATTTAATAAACTTTTGTTAATTGTTGGAGCCACCCGCCTACATCTCCCTAATTTGCTGCGGCCTCCGAGCCGGCCGTAACGACGTCCACATGTGTGGATTCATGTTGAATTTAGAGTCCCTGCAGGAAGGTCTGATCACATTTCATGCTATTTAAAACAATCCTCATGAATTCTGCACGACCTTGAAATTTTGTCCAAACTGGACCAATCATTGCTTCTCAAGAGTTCTACTAATGTGACACATTAATGTCCTTCAGGGTTTTTATGGTCTCAGACTTTTTCCTTTTCTCTCTTATTCCCTTTAGTAAATTAAATGACTGAGATAAATCAATAAATAAATCAATAAATCAAATATAAAATGAAGAAAATCTGAGGTCATGGAGGAAAGTACGTTAAAAGAAGCAGGTTTGTTTTTTCTGGGTGCAGTTTTGACTCCAACCTCCACATCTTTAGAACAACTGTGGTGAAAACAGCCTGAATGCAGAGACACACAGGAGGCAGAGTTGGGAGAGAACACAGAGGAACAAAGACAGTCTGGCAGGAACAGGTGAGTATATATGCACGGGGATGACTATGGAGAGAATCAGGGGCAGGTGACTAACTGGCAGCAGGTGTGGCTGATGAAGGGCGGGAAAACACAGGAAACTGATTTCACTGCTACTTTTCTAAAGAATTTGTTGTATTTGCCTGTTGTAATGTCTTTAAGTGTTTTTGCAGTGAATTTGTGGGACAGTGAGACAATTTCAAATCATTTTTTGAATAATCAAATCATTAAAAATCAAAGGCAGCTTGTTCCAGGAAGAATATAACGGCACTCTGTTCTCAGTGTTCGACAGAGTTTTCATAAAAGTTCCACCTGGTGACATTTTACAAAAACACAGAATGTATTTGGAGCTCAAAATCAAAAACTATAAAAAAGTGCTCGGAGCTCTGATGAATGTCTGACAAAGACAAACTTTGTTAGTCAGGAGGCTCAGCTGACGCTCAAACCTGCAGAAAAGTTGCAGTGACTGAACAGAATTCCCAGGTTGTGCAGAATTCACAGGAATTTGGTTGAATTTGAGTTTATTGTTGCAACATTGTCAACTTCTACTAAACACGCGGTTTCCCACCATGCTGCGGAGTCACGAGAGCCCTAAAACTAATTAAAAATCTGTCACAGAAAGTTTTACACAAAGTTTCTCTTCATTCCACAGTCTGAGGACGGAGCTGTTACCAGTTAAATGGTAAAATCAGTTGAGAAAGTTTGCCCTGTTTTATCCGAACAATCCTTCACAGCCTCCATTATTTTCATCCAACAGCTCAGCAGGCAGCAGTCTCTCGTCCTGCTCTGCAGCTCCAGTAGTTTTCTTACCTCAGCGTGGGATGAAGTCGCCTTTTCTTTATCTCAGATCCTCCGTAACATTGCTGCAAATCAGAAATGATTTGGTACAAAACAGCAACAGAGGAGACACTGTTTTCTAACAAGGCACACAGGTGGTGTTCAAAGAAAGTGAAGAGTTGACAAAGGTACCGTGGATTTACAACCAGAGCTCCTTCACACACGGAACAACGAGCACGAGAATAATTAGATAAAATAACCGAAACAGAAGCTCCGGCTGAGAACACCGACCTTTTAACAACACGTCATGTTTACAAACAACAACAAACAAACCATAAACAAGTAAACAAGACAATCAAAATAAGAACAAAGACAAAAAACAACTTAAAAACTTTAAGTTCCAGTTCTCCGTCAGTCTGATCGTCCATGTTCATATTTGATCAATACATCATTAATAATATTTCCAGCTCCTCACATCATCTGATCCAGAAACTTCTTTAACTGACACAGTAAAAGAAAAATACGTCTCAAATCATTTTCACTTTCTCTCTTTTGAAACAAACTTTTGGACACTTTCAGGTAATAATTGTCTTTTTTTTTTTTTTTTTTGCTCTGAACATATGTTACGACTGTGTGGTTTTCTCTGTGCTGTGTCCCTTTGCTCTCTCTCCAGCTCCACCCTGAATTGGTCATGAGGAGCATCCTGGCCTGATTGAGGTGTTTAAAAGCACCTGTGCAGGCAGCAGAAGTTGTTGCTGTTAGTGTTGATTTAGTATCTTTGTCTTATGTTAATAAATCCCATGGATTTGCTGGTTTTAAAAGGTGTCTTTGTGGGTTATTTTGGGTCAATTTTGGTGTGTTGTTCACCCCAGTAGGGCCACCTTAGGGTGGGGTGTAACACATAATTTGATCTGTTTTAGAGTCGATCAGATTTTCACATTTCAGATCCTTCAGTTTAATAAATGAGGAGTTTGTTGGTTCTCTGCATGAAGTTTTTCTCACAGTTCTTTTAAAGTATTAAGATTGTATTTGTATCTGTATTATGTTTCTTCACACAGTGAGTCATGTACAGCAGGAACATCTTTAACTTTACGTAATATTACTGTTGACTTTGACATTTTGACTTTAATATAAGTTGCGTGCAGCTTCCAGCAGAGTTTATCAGCTGTTGGAGCTGATCTGAACAAGCTGCAGCTGCTTCTGATTCATCCTCATCAAGCTTCAGTTCTGGAGTCACGTCTCCGAGCAGCTTTAACAGAAACTCCTTCATGTAGAAGCAGATGTTTGTTTGAGCAGATGGTTTTATTACAGCGAGATCAGAAGAAACACATTTAAAAACAACTGACCGACATGAAACCCACTTTATAAAAGTTAGTTAATGTTAAATTCATAATGCTGCCAGTTTTAAAAACCTGTTAGACATTTTTAATTTATTTTCTGAGGCCTAATTTAAGATTTTAAACATGTTCAGGACCTGCAGAAACCCTGCAGGAAATCTGCTGAGTGACCTGTTTCTCTGGTTCCATTTTTAATATTATTTCTGTGATCATCCAATAATTTACTATAATGATCCTTTGTGTTGGAATTTGTTTGTTATGTTATAAATTCAGTTTCTTTTGTTCTTAGGACATAATACAACCTTTTTTTTTTTTTTTTTTTTTTTATAAAAGTAGCAGTGAAATCAGTTTCCTGTGTTTTCCCGCCCTTCATCAGCCACACCTGCTGCCAGTTAGTCACCTGCCCCTGATTCTCTCCATAGTCATCCCCGTGCATATATACTCACCTGTTCCTGCCAGACTGTCTTTGTTCCTCTGTGTTCTCTCCCAACTCTGCCTCCTGTGTGTCTCTGCATTCAGGCTGTTTTCACCACAGTTGTTCTAAAGATGTGGAGGTTGGAGTCAAAACTGCACCCAGAAAAAACAAACCTGCTTCTTTTAACGTACTTTCCTCCATGACCTCAGATTTTCTTCACTTTATGTTTGATATCTTTATTTTACTTGAAGTCCAATTTTGTACCTCAGTCATTTAATTTATTAAAGGAAACAAGAGAGAAGAGGAAAAAGTCTGAGACAATAAAAACTCTGCAGGACACATTAATGTTGGTCTCACTCATGTCAGAAAATTCAGGACAGTTTATAAACAATAACTGTCTCCCTTTTATGCCTTGCAACCAAAATGACTGACACAAAAGCTGCACACTTTAATTAATGTACTTTTTGTATGAATTATGATTTAATCCACCTGTACAGCACATGAAAACAAACTGTCTAAATGTATTCGTGGTTTTTCAGAGTCACTCAAATAAAGTCAACAGCAGGTGACCTCATTTCTGTCCTCGAAGCTTCCACATGTGGACGTAGTCTTTCACTGAAGTCCATCAGACCATTCAAATGTTTTGCCCCATTGCACAAGACGAAAAAGTCAACTCAAAGAAAAATCTACGTTTTCAAAAATACCTGTTTGTGCACAGAGTGTCACTGTGCAGGCAGCAGAAACATGAAACATGTCAGAGGTTTACATCATGTACGTGTATGAACGGGTCAACAGATGACGTTAAGTGTGTCAATTTAAAGTAACAAGCAGTAACACAACGGCCCGCTGATCAAAGTGCATATTTGCAGTATCATGAACTAAGTAACATTCCCAAGGAAAAAAACATGCTGTACTGAGTTACAGCTAATGCAAATCAAACACTTCCTGCTGCTGCGGCATCACATTAAAAGCATGCAATATTAATTTAAATTTATGATGAAGTAGTCACAGGAAATCAGATGTGTTTCAGTGAGCTTAGCATTTACCACCATAGTTCATCAAAGATGCATCTATAGACTGAAACGATTATTTTTGCTATTGTCAGTTTGTGTTGGACAGTAACGGAGCAGTCAGGAGCAGCCACAGTGAGCTGTTAGATGAAGAACTGCAGGCTGTCCCCTGCTGTCTCCTGTCTCCTGCACTGGGTTTGTAATAGTATATTTTTGTTGGAATGATGCCTTTTTGGACTTTAAACTTGAAAGAACTCCCCTGTCCTATCCCCTCCCCGTCAATCCACCGTCCACACGTCCTTCACTGGTTAAGTGGCTGCAACCAGGCACCAGAGCAGACAGGAGACAATAAAAAGACAACAGAGTAACTAGGATGGTGTTAAGAATGAAGAAAATAGCATTTATTCATATTAGAACTGTGTGGGTGTGGGTGTGGTTAGCAGTTAGCTGCAGGTGAGTTGATTGGCTCAGCTGCTGCTGTTTTTTCCTGATTGCATCTCTCGCCTTTTCATGCAGTAGCGTGCTGGGCCTCAGATGACTTCTGCTCTCACAAAGAAGAGGAACTCTGCCTGAGATTTCTGTTAAACAGGGCAGCTGCAGGCTCATGTCATGTGCTGGTGACTTGTTACTGTGTCCTGAGCAGAAGTGTCCAAAATAAAAGTCCTGCATTATGGTCTGAGAGCTGGATCTGTGTCTGTGCTGGGGAAGTCACAGTGAGACGGCTACAAACTGCTTATTTGTATATTTCCATTAAAAACTTGGGTCACACTTTATTTCTCACAAGCTTCCATCAGGTTCGGGTTGTACTTTTTCTTTTCATTTATTTATTTTCATTTATTTTCATTTTCCCCTGTCACTGAAGACTTGTACTGTTTGGTACAAAGAGTGAAGCTTGTTCAGAAAAATGTCGGGCTATAATCAGGTTTGGGCTGAAATATGCTAATGAGGGACGGGTTTGGGACAGAATTTTGTCGGCATCGAGCCTTGACGGGCTCAACTTTTCAGGCATGATTAAAGTGCCACTGCTCGCTCCTGTTGACTTTTTCTTGTCCAGTCTGTCCTGTGATGAAGAGTGAAATCGACTCCCATTCTGGGAATCCCGTGTCCCGCAGGAAAAAATGTTGCCTCTGTGAGAAACTAGAAGGCAAACAGTCGACATGACTGTGATCTGCAGGCTCAAACTTCACTCAATATTGCTTGTATTGTGATTTTTTTTTTTCTTTCTCTGCATTTTATTGCAGATAATTCACATTTTGGCATGAAACGTTATAATTAGCTGCTTGTTTGCATTTATGTTGTCATCACTAGTTAGTTTGAGAGGTCTTGTTCCAGTTCTCCCATGAAACCATTCTTACCGTGTCCGTATTATCAGGTCACAGCATCCACACAGCCTGTGTGTGTCAGGCAGCCATGAGCCATGAAGAGATTCAGAGGCTCGCCTATTTTTCCTGCACAACATGCACAGTTCTGAGCAAAAATACAGTGAAAATGATCTGCTGACAGTCACATGGACATTATATCAGAAACAGGACACAGTTTCAGTGTCTACATCTGCAGTGTCACAGAAAGGGTGCAAGCTGTTCTGGTTTTTTTTCTTCCCTCCCGCTCTGAACGAGGGTCAGTGATCAATGATTGCTTTTAGAAAACTCAGTCTTCTCAACTCTTCTGCAGACAATATGTAGAAAGACGGGCATGCGGTGTGAACAAGCTGTAATAATAGTAATTTTTTTCTTGATATGCATGTAAAATAATCTTCAAAAACTTCAAATGAAAAAAGTTCGACTTGTTTGCTGCCCCAGATAATGTGAATGTGTTTTGTGAAGTGAACTCACCATATTGCAACAAAAGAAATGTTTTGTGGAAATGAATAACTTCTTCTATACCTCCTGCTGTAGCTTTACAAACTTCATGAAAATTGGTCCTGAAGTTTTTATGAAAACAAACTGCAACTAAAGACAGAACCTAAATATTAAGGAGATCTGAAAATTAACATTTACTGAGAAATATGAATGGAACAATGAATAATGAGTCAAAAAATTTAAAATAATAAACGTGGCAACAATAAAAATATTCTCTCAAACATTCACAAACTCTGGGATTCAAAACAACACAATTTTTAGTAGAAAATAATCATGTACATCACAGACACGCTGGTTTCCTCCTTGAGTTGGGACGCCAGGATGGCTATTGTGTATCAGACGTCATTCAGCAGCCACCTGAAGGTCCGACCCCGGTACTGGCCAAACTGGAGCTCCCTCTCACCGAACACCAGCTGCCAGCAACCGGGGTCTCCTCCCGCCTGGACCACGCGGGCCCTCGCCTCTTCGCTCACCCTCTCTGGCTTCTTCACCAGACACGCCGCAGCTGACCTCTGCCTCTGATAGGCCAGGGCCAGCCTCGACGCATCTGGTGAAGGCCGGAGGGCGAGGTCGAAGGACGAGGGCAGAAACCGGAATCTTGGTCTGAATGCCATTCTGCAAAGAGTCACAAGAAATACAAACCGAAATTAATACCAATAAATGTAATATCATTCACCTCTACCTTACTGCCATGTGGTTAAAAATGCCTCCATGTAAAACAATTATCAGTATAATAAATGATGATACAGGCTGACATTTTTCTGTGTCTGTGTCAGAATTAAACACCAGTTTAACAGTTTTTAATTGCAACTTTGTCAAGAAACTCTTTTAAATAAATTCTAACAGAAAAAAATACAAAACGGTGGCAAAAAAAACTAGCAATTTTACAGTGAGCCATACTGTACGAACATGAATGAACTGTAACTAGTAAATCAAACACAAGAAGAAGAAGATGATGAAGGGCTCAACACATCAGTTCCTGAACGGAATTTGACGGTGTAAAATTTCAGACAATGCAGGACATTAACGGTACAGGAGTCTGTACTGTACGGACACGGTTAAGCCTTAAAATGTGGTGTGACACACGCCGAATTGTTTGACATGTGCTCACAGTTATGTACGCACGAGCTCTCGGACGCCATTTGACGTCTTGTTTTTTCCGCTGGTCACACCAAATGAAGCGGACGGTCAGCGTCCCGGAGTCTGATTGTACGGATTCAATTTAATGTTAAAATGTGGTGTGACCTGCGCCGAATTGTTAGAAATTTGCTCACAGTTATCACACTTTGCGCATTTGAATCCTTAATGATATTTTATCGTAATAATTTTACATCAGTTTTTTTTTCCGAGGTTTCGACTGGAGCACCTTGTTAGCTAACGCTTGCAAAAACACACTTTCAAAAAGACTGAACTAACATTAATGACAGAGACTGACTTAAATTTCGCCTGGTGAATGCAGTCGTGTTAACAACAAAGATTTAAATTCATACAAAGTTACTTACGTTTCTCTCTCTCGGTTAATTCCGTCGCTGTTACTTCGACAAGTTGACAGCTCGAAGTCCTGATGCAGAATGACGGGTTTTTAAGTGTCCATGCGTCACGTTTGGAGTAAGACAAGCCAATGAAATGTTGCGATAAATTGGCGCCTTGTGGCTAAAGTAGGACAGGCGAATCAGGTGCGGCTGCTGGTTTTTCCCCAATGCATGTGTATGGGGAAGTTGGGCAGGCTCTAAAGTAGGACGAAAGTAGGACATGATCAGAGTATCTCCTCACTCGAGCCTCCCCGAGGATCTGCTGTGGTCTGCTCGGCGCTGGGCCCCAGCACGGCCACGGCGCTGGTCATCATGGCCTTGCTCCTCTTGGTGTGCCTGATGAAAATAAATTCAGTCGTCATCATCGGTCCACTATAATGTTCTTACAGTCACTGCATGACACACGCAAAAACAAAAATGGGTCTCACCACTGCAGGAGGGTCCGTCGGTTCACCTCAAACAGCTGGATGGGGGCGGCCGCCAGGAGGTCCCTGCTGGAGTGTACGTTGTGTCTGATGAGACTGTAGTCCCTCCTGATGGCGCCCCAGCGGTTGACCCGGACCCCTGCGATGGTACGGCCCTCGTAGTGGATCCGGCACAGCTCCAGAAAGATGGCCTCGACCATCCTGCTGGCGTCTGGAGACTGTGCTGGCCCCGCGCCTTCCCCCAGGACCAAACTGCACAGAGGGAGGGAGAGAGGGAGGGAGAGAGAGGAAGAGAGAGAGGAATTTCTGCATTACAGACCGTAGTCACACGCACAAAGCATTTCACTTTCAATTACACGTTCTACACTTACCGCGTCGCACTGTCGACGCCGGGTGTGCGTGAGCGCTTGGTAGGGCCGGCCTTAAAGCGGCCCTGCAGCAGACGGTCCTGGTGGCACGGGGGGAAGGAGATAGCCGCCTTGTCCCTGTCCGACAACTTCTGCCAGAGCGCGGCTATCTCCCTCACTTGCTGCTGCGTCACGAAGGCGTGGTGACGCAGCTCTACGAGGGCGTGGGCCAGACGGACGGCGTGCTGGTATCCCCCGTGCCCGTCTGAACTCTGTGTGGCAGGATGTATGTGGACCAGAGTTTTTAAAACACAGTCCTTCATTACAGAGAGGATTTTACAGGACAGACAGCGAGCGCACTTACGCCTTCCTCCTCCTCCATGGGCTCGGCCGGGCCCGACTGGGATCGATGAGGCGGCGGTGGGGGTGGCGGCGGCGGCGGGAGCAGCAGCGGCGGGCTGCGCTGGCTGGAGGAGGAGCTGTATCAGGTCAGGAGCAAACCTAATGTCTCCCATCTCCTCCTCCTCAAACCCCTTGTCCTGGTCCTGCTGCTCTCCCTCATACAGCTCTTCTGCCTCGTCCATCCCATCCGGAGCGTCGGGATCCTGGCCGAGATCTTGCTGCAGCACGGTGCCCATCTGGGAGTACAGGTACTCGAGGCCGATGAGTTCCCCTGCACAAAGCGGACAAAAACAGACGCCGTGATGATTTTTGTGTGAAAGCCCCTGTCGCTGCCTGCAGAACCTCTCTCTCCCGACAGCTTACCCGTGTACTCGGCAGGCCTGATGTAAGTCTCAACCAGCGTCAATCCCAGGAGCTCTTGGGTGAGCTGGTTGAAGCCGTGCTGCAGCCGGGCACTGTAGCAACGCAGCGTTGACCTGTCGGCGTCCTGCACTGCCGCCCTGGCCCGGTTTTCATTCCACCTGACCAAGCCCTCCAACAGGTACACCTGAAAATGGAGAGCGTTTGCAGATGTGCCTGCGAGAGAAAGGAGAGGGAGAAAGACAGAGTTAGACACACACACAGCAAACACAGCGGTGCACCGTGTTGCGCACACACAGGCACTTGACGCTCACCTGGGATGAAGCGGCACAGGTGGAGGTGGAATGACTCCAAGGAAGTGGACCCCCTGGCGCAGCGGAAGACGGGGAGCCTGATCCCTCCCCTGGTCACCTCCCCCGTCTTGGTGTACAGGTCCACTTCCTCTGGATCCTGGATGCAGGCCAGGTGGCGACGCTGCGTGCTCCAAATAACCTCCATCCTGTCACGGTCGATGAGTGGGACGCCCATGGTGTCCGTCGTGTCCCAGAAGGAGTCGAGCGTCTCCTGGATGAGGCACTCCGTCTCCTCGGCGCCTCTGGTCCGGCGACGGCAATGACGGGCCAGCTCCCTGGCCGTCAGGGTGATGTGGGTGTCCCTCCCCTCCTCGGACTGCTTGGCCTCCTTCAGGCGCGCCACGTCTCCCGCATCTCACTCAAAAATCGAGAAGGACAGGCGCACCATGAAGAGGCCATACAGCTGGTGGCTGTCGGTGGTGACACCCCTCGCGAAGCGTCGCATGAGGTGCCACACGTCCAGGCGCACCATCAGCTGGTCCCACTCACCGAACACGGCAGCGATCTGAAAAACAAAAACGACAATGTCTTCACAGCTGCGCCAGATCGAGAGGAGAAAGTTATGACGGGGGAATGAAAAAGGAAAAAAACAAAAACACAGAGGCCGTACGGCACCTTGCACTGCCCAGTGGTGGCGCAGCAATCCTGGTCCACATACAAAACCTGAGAAGGGGCCTTTCCGGCGTCTCTGTAGCGCCGCACAAGCCTGGTCACCATGGGCAACAGTCCGTCCCCCTCGGAGTCGGTGAGGACGGACATGAGCACCTGCCCGTGCTCGTTGCCCACGTTGGTGACCCAGGCAGCTGTTCTGGCGGTGCCACCCACAAGCTTCTTCGTCATCTGTTTGAGAAAAGCCGCGTTACGTCACAACACAATTTTACGTGTGTGTGTGTCTCTACACGTACACAATAAAAGATAGAAAGACATATTGCACACATTTATACAATAAAAAGGGTATAGAAATTTACATACCTGTCTATAAAATACTCGGATCACCGATTCACAACATTCACAGCGATTGAAACTCACCTTCTTGGTGGAGTCCATCTTCAAGATGTTCCCGAAGATGGACGTGACCCTGGCTTTTGTCTCCTCCAGCCGTGGGAGGGCCTCCCTCACGTAAACGGTCAAAAGCCAGGTCAACGTCGGCACCGGGTGCATGAGGGGAAGCGTCACGTCCCGTGGCGGCACTGCACCCGGTGCCCGAAGCTTGCGGAGCTCGGAAAGGTAGTTCATCGACCGCGACATCCACTCCCTGGTGTGCTGCTCCACCAGGGCAGCGTGGAGGCGAGCTGCACCGTTCCCCAAAGTGCGCTCTTTCATCAGCCCGATGACAGTCTTATCGCAGGCCAACCTGTGGTGGAGGGGGACACAGACGTGCAGGGTAAACAGAAGGGAGGGTGTGTGTGTGTGTGTGTGTGTGTCAGAGGAAATCAAACACTCTGCATGTTCTCATGCCAGTAACAACAAAGACAAGTTTCTTATATCTCTGCTTACATGTACGTGAGAACAGCTGGAAACCGCTCCTGGTGTGCCAGGTCCAGCTGCTCCAAGATGTCCTGCGCCCACGCCGCGTATTTCCTGCGACAGGAACTGCACTCCAGGTAATCTGTGTCCATAAAGTACCACCCGTTCATGTCCAGGACCCTCCGGACGGTCCTGTACAGGCCAGCGCCGGTCAGTCTGCGACTACAGGTGGGGCACGCCAGCCTGTATGCCCACATCCTGTAGGGCGCCCACAGAAAGAACCGGCACTGGAAGAACGGGTGATGCGACGTGGGGGGCTGAGTGTATAGGGGCCTGTCTCCTGGGGGGAACCACCAGAGGCGGAGCTCTGTGGTGAGCACCGGCTGCCCACCACCACCTCTGGTGAAGAGGGCCCGGCCGACCCAGTCCTGCTGCTCCTCCGGCAGCGTCTGCCTCCAGCCCTTCGGCAGGAGCTGCAACATTCACGTCACTCGGTCAAGATTCAAATTATGTCAACCTCATGTTTGTCTGTGCACACACGACTTAAGTTTTACCTGAGCACCGGAGGGAGCGGGGGCCTGGGGGAGTCCGGCCACGGCAGATCCAGGGGCCTGGGAGGGTCCGGCCACGGCAGGTCCGGGGGCCTGGGAGGAGGGGGGTCCAGGCGGGGAGGGTCCGGGCGGCGTCACTGCTGGTGGGGCGTCCCCGTGCACTACAAAACAGACTCACAGATATCAGTCCCTTACAGCTGAAACGCAAACATTTACATTCGGATACACTCACGCTGAGTGTCGACCTCCATGGCAGCGGCGAGGAGCACGTCGTCCGGCACGTCTGGGCCCGCGGATGCGACACCTGAGCGTGCGCAGGAGACACGCGACTGTTTGTACTTGACCCGGTCCCTTTTGAGCACATGACTTGCGAGATACACGTAAAGTTGAGGAACTTACCGGCAGGAGGCTGCGGCCAGGGGTGCAGCTGACGGCCGGGCTGTGGTGACCTCCCCTTCCCGGCCCAGCACGTACGCCTGCAGCGTGTGCATCCAGGACCCAGGTCTGGCCTTCTGTCTCCTCAGCCACTGCAGGTAACTAGAACATGACCACAAAGGGACAAAACACAGCATTAGCTCACACACGTCATCATGCTTCCTCACCTTCGCCGACGCTTGCCGTACTTACGTCGACACTCGCTGCCCTGGGACTCGTACAGGGACCGGTAGGTCCTGTTGATGTGTTGTCTGAACCCCACCAGCATCTCGTCCATGCCCCTCACCGACACGGAGCCCTCGCGCACCCTAGCCCGCTGGATGGCAGCCGCCATCTCCGGGAAGAGCTGGGCGTAGGAGGCGAGGGCGCCCTTGTTGCTGGCGAGGGGTGATTGGGAGGTGTCGCCGCCCTCCCTCTCCTTCAGGTGGGACGCCAGGATGGCTGCGGCGTACCCGGCGTCGTGCTTGAGGAGCCACCTGAAGGTCTGACCCCGGTACTGGCCGAACTGGAGCTCGCTCTCACTGAGCACCAGCTGCCAGCAACCGGGGTCTCGTCCCGCCTGGACCACGCGGGCCCTGGCCTCCTCCCTCACCCTCTCTGACTTCTTCACCAGACACGCCTCGGCTGACCCCTGCCTGCGATAGGCCAGGGCCAGCCTCGACGCGTCCGGCGAAGGCCGGAGGGTGAGTTCGGAGGACGAGGGCTGGAAAGAAAAGTTTGGACGGTAATCCATTCTGTAAAGACTCACACAAGAAATACAAACAGAAATTAATACGAATAAATGAAATATCATACACCCCTACCTGACTGCCATGTGGCTTAAAACGCCTCCGTGTAAAACAATTATCATAATAATAAACAATGATACAACCTGACATTTTTCTGTGTCTAATGTATCAGAATTAAACACCGGTTTAACAGTTTTTAAATGCAACTTTGTCATAAAACGGTCTTTTAAATAAATTATAACAGAAGAAAAAAAAAAAGATACAAAACAGTGAAACTAGCATCAATTTTACAGTACAGTGAGCCGTGCTGCTCGAACGTGAATCAACTGTAACTGGTAAATGTAAGAAGATGAAGGGCTCAACACATCAGTTCCTGAACAGAATCTGACAGCGTAATATTTCAGACAATGCGGACATTAACGGTACGGGAGTCTGTACTGTACGGACACGGTTGAGCCTTAACATGTTATGTGACACACGCTGAATTGTTTGACACGTGCTTGTTCACGCCAGCTCTCGGTCGCCATTTGACGTCCCGTTTTTCCACTGGACACGCCAAACGAAGCGGACGGTCAGCGTCCCGGAATCCGATTGTACGGATTCAATTTAATGTTAAAATGTGGCGTGACCTGCGCCGAATTGTTAGAAGCGTGCTCACAGTTATCACACTTAATATATCCGAACCCTTCGTGACATATACCGTCATATTTTGACACTTTTTAGCCGACGTTGACGTTTTTTTCCCGGGGTTTCGACTGGAGCACCTTGTTAGCTAACGCTTGCAAAAACACACTTTGAAGACGGCCGAACTAACGTTAACGAAAGACAGCGACTTAAATTCTGCCTGGCGAAGGCAGTCATTTTAACAATGTCAAAGACTCATCATTTAAATTCATATTAGTTACTTACATTTCGCTCTCTCTTTACTTTGTCGCTTCTTCAACTTGAAGTCGATAGCACGGAGTCCCGATGCGCCTCCGCAATTATACAATAAAAAGGTATAGAAATTTACACACATGTCTATAAAATACTCTGATCATTAATGACTCACAACGTTCACCGTGATTCAAGCTCACCTTCTTGGTGGAGTCCATCTTCAAGATGTTCCCAAAGATGGACGTGACCCTGGCTTTTGTCTCCTCCAGCCGCGTGAGGGTGTCCCTCATGTAGACAGACAAAAGCCAGTCCACCCTGGGGACCGGGTGCATGATGGGAAGCGTCACGTCCCTGTGGCGGCACTACACCCGGTCCCCAAAGCTTGCGGAGCACGGAAAGGTAGCTCATCGACCGTGTCATCCACTCCCTGGTGTGCTGCTCCACCAGGGCAGCGTGGAGGCGAGTCACACTGTTCCCCAAAGTGCGCTCTTTCATCAGCCCGATGACAGTCTTATCGCAGGACAACCTGTGGTGGAGGACACGGATGTGCGCAGTGGTTAAAGTGGGATTTGACAGGTGGGGGAGCCCTAAAATTCGGTGCTGAGGCGCAGTAGGGAAAATGACGTAAATGATTGCAAAAAACTATATTGGCTTTATTCTCAACTAGACTTGCACCGATTACAATTTTTTGGGCCGATCTCCGATTTCTGATTTGCAGAGTGCTTGGATGGCTGATACTGATTTCGGCCGATTCCGATTTCATTTTTTCCAAACCACTTTACAGCACACAAGATATTGCAAAATTTTCTAACTTTCCTTTGTTAGAACATTTTAACCAAGATACAACCAGCTTTTCAATAATCATGTCTTTGCTAAAACACACTCTACGTTAATAAATAATATATAACTTTTTGTCTATAACATCATCATATCATAGCATGTGCTATATTATTCTTAAGATTTTATTTTCATTGGGGGTAGTGTGTGTTTTCTGGCTCCTATTTGCTACCAGCTGAGTAACAGGGTGCTTTTATTAATTGGTTAACGATCACAAATCGCCATGAATTCAAGCATGTCTGATTATGAATGCACTTAATACAATAACTTTTGTCTCTACCATCTTAATGAGACACATAACACACTGTCTGCCACCAGCTTTGTGTGGAAATACTTCAAAATATTAAACAATGAAGATGCAAACTGTTGCTGCAACTTTTAGAAGCTCAGATAAAATTCCCGGTGAAGCTCGAAGCTTCAAGATCACTGGATTTATACTTTATCCAAAACATGTCGGGGTGAAATACTGCATGTGATGGATTTACCATCAGCAGCTGGTTGTGGCCAAAAGCCCCCTCACTGAAGAAAGACACCAACATCTCCAGGAAATGCATACAAAGCCCTAGACCAAGTGAGTGAGAGCTTTTTTCTTAGAGTTTTTCTTTTTAAACTTTCAGTGATAATTAACTTTATTAAGTCTACGATGTTGAACATCGCAGTGTGCGCGGTGGAGCCGTCTGCTGCGCTCAGCAGCAGCCTGTGAATGCGAACGAAGTCTAGAACCTGTTTCAGCTCAATATCATGACTTTGAAAACACCAACTGACTTTTTTTAAACGAATTTCATTAGATTAAAATATGTAGAAGTGTTAAATATCACTTCCATGAGGTTGTTCAGTCAGACAGTAACAGATCACAGACTGAACTTGGCATTTCATCCGCCTGTGCAGCTGCAGCAAACGTCAAGTTACACGCAGCCTGCAGTTTATAATGTTGATTAATATTGAAATGGCGGTCTTCTTCCTCAATAATAATTATTGATATCAGCAGAAAATACACTAAAGTGGTCAGGTTGGGAACCTACATACATCGGGATATATAGCGCCTCTGTTTCCAGGATAGAAAATGTAATTTTCGGGAAAATATTCATCCCGACGCCCCCAAAAGGCTCTGTCAAACTACGAAGTACGAAATTGTGCAAAAACAACTACAGAGAATAACAGTAAAACAGTACCTGAACAAACAAATAAATCAACAAAGTCAGGATCAGCACCTTGGAAAGCGCCGCGGCATCCGCGCCTTGTGAGAGCGCAGCGGTACCAAACACCTGAGGCAAAGCATGTTATAACACGTTATAACATAATGTGTTGTTTTTGTTTTTTTGTTTCTTTTGCTGCCGCAGCGCGATGGGAATTTGACCGGCGCTTTAGACCGTCAAATTTAGACTGACCGGCCGGTCGCAGGTCATGGATGACCACGTGAAAACCTGCCCGAATCCGAGCACTGCCGATAAATCCGTGCAAGTCTATTCTCAACAGAAAAATACAGGCGGATTAACAGGTAAAAACACACATAGCAATCTAACATGGCTAACAAACAGAGAAACACAGCAAACTAACAGCTACTGGCTACTGCCAGTTTGAATTGAAAAATTTATTTATTTGAATAAGGTGGGCGAGCTCGCTCCGGAGGGCTCCGGCCCACTTTAACCCCTGGATGTGCGGGGTAAACAGGTGGGAGGGAGGGAGGAAAGGAGGGAGGGGAGAGGGAGAGGGAGAGGGGGAGAGAGAATCAAACACTGCACTGTTCTCATGCCAGTAACAAACAAAAAAGAGTTTCTCATATCTCTGCTTACTTGTACGTGAGAACAGCTGGAAACTGCTCCTGGTGTGCCAGGTCCAGCTGCTCCAAGATGTCCTGCGCCCACGCCGCGTACTTCCTGTGACATGAACAGCACTCCAGGTACTCCATGCCCATGAAGTACCAGCCGTTCATGTCCAGGACCCTCGGACGCTCTTGTACAGGCCAGCGCCAGTCAGTCTGCGCCTACAGGTGGGGCATGCCAGCCTGTATGCCCACATCCTGTAGGGCGCCCACAGGAAGAACCACGGCCACTGGAAGAACGCATGATGTGACTTGGGGGGACTGAGTGTAGAGGGGCCTGTCTCCAGGGAGGAACCGCCAGAGGCGGAGCTACATGCACACACAGAGTCAGGGAAAATCTGTGGCTGTCTTCTGCTCTCTGTGGTTGGAAGACTGGCTGAAGGTGGTTTGGAGGTGTGTCCAGGTCAGTTAGAAAAGATCAGTCTAGCCTATCAGCTCTGTCCCTCTGCATTTTACAGTGGCACCTTCTGCAATCACCTGACGGCCCTCGTCTCTGGAACGAGGGGCCACTCGGTGTCAACAGGTGTCGCTCAGGTGTGATAATTAGAACGAGAGAAAAGTCTGTCAGCTGTGTGACTCAGGGGATGGATGTGGAGGATGATGGATGGATGGATGGATGATGGAATGGATAGATGGTAGATAGATGGATAATATGTTCTTTTTGGGATAATTGTTTTCACTTTCCGTACAGCCACGAGAAATTACACAAACACAACATCAATACCACAGACATATACCCGCCACCATACACATATACATTCCCCCACATTTACAATCTTTTCATTCTCTTGTTTAGTTCAGTTATGGCATATGGGATGAAACTTTTGTTGAATTTTATTTTCTTCCAAGCCAGCGACCTGTATCGTTGGCCAGAAGGAAGGAGTGTGAAGTATGACTCCATAACTCCATCACTGCTGTCATTGTTTTATAACAGTGTCAATGAGAAACCAGACTGTGTAATAAAATAAAGTCAAATATAAAATAAGTCAGCGCTTCATGTCGCCCTCATCATCGTCATAAACAGGACCTGATGTGGAGATTAAAGGTGAGACAAAACTCACAGAAACAGCCTGGTTTTATTTTACAAATCCAACATTCATCAGTCACAGAAGGACGACTTTGTACGGAGGACTGAGTACAATAAAACTCCATGTTTGTACAGTGATATGATTATTTTTGATATATTTTATTAGGGCTGTCAGTGTTGACATGTTAACACATCAGATTAATGATTAAAAGTCAGTAAACATAGAAACCAACAGTTTAATTTGTACCTCATACAAGATTTATACTAGTCTAGTATAAATTAGTTAGTATTGATTTTATTCTTTATGTGATATTGTTTTGAGTAATCCTGACAGAGAAATGCAGTGAAAATATAACGGGAGTAATAACAATAATAACAATAATAATAATAAGTTTGAAATATGTAGCAAGGAATCTACAAAACAGAAAATCACAAGCTTTAGATATATAACGTTTGTAATTTTATTTTTGCAAAAGACATATCCAGTCATTGAAATAAGCAGTGTTATATTTTTGTGACCTTATTGTGTTGTTATATGAGGACATCATGTTTGTTTTCTCCAAATATTCCTTCCTGTTCAAAGGTGTTTTATCCAGTTTAATTACAAATACTAAGTTGACCTAACTCAGTTTTTATCAACTTGTTATTAACACTCATTTTAAGTATGTTACCTGCACTTTGGGGTTGAAAAGCTGTCAAACTCAGTGTACATGAGTTGGATTCACTTAAACAAAGTACTTGGAAGTTTTTTTTGTTTTTTTTAAAAATGTAACTAAGTACATTACTCTTGTACTTAAGTATCCCACAAATTAGAGGCACTTTACATGAGTAGCCTATTATCTGTTTGTCACTGCCTACTTGTAGCCTACTCCACCACATTTCATGGGAAAATCACATTTTTAAGTAGGCCTATATGTAGGCAATAGAGTAATTAACAAAACAAACATTTTATATGCATAATACTGTAAGAACTTATAAATGATCGTGTTTTGTCATAAACTAAACTAAGAGCGGCTAAAACGATCAGTTCATAAATTCATTAGAAAGATTTGGCCTCTACTTTTGGCCTTTCATTTTACAGTCTAATAATTAATGATAGTGAATATCAGCCACTGTTTCTGAGGCTTTATAATACCAACATTTGACACATGGATGGTCTGTCTTGTTCATTAGTTTTCTTTGACTTGTTTTTGAACATTTTCAGTGGGCATCTTTTAAACAAAGAACGGTGAAGTATCTGTTTCAGACGTGCAGATCACTCCGCCTCTTGGCCCATCACCTTATTCTGAAAGATGCCTGGACACGGCCAACTGTGGGTGGACGTCCTTTCAACAGCAGTGGCCATTCTTGTCTGCGTTACCATGATTTTCATTCAAATAATTTTATGCTGTCTTGTAGAGACTCAAGGTCAGTTTTATGTGTTTGCTGGTTAGGGATAACTTATATGTTATATCACAGATAACGTGTGGTCATTTTGCTGCAACATGGCTAACAAGGATAAAAATGTAGTTCACATTATTACCTTATGTAGCAAGTTACCTGGCACCGTCAACCAAGAGTCCAGTGTGTTTATAGATACACAAGTGCTGATATGAGTTTTGCACACTCAGGTAAACAAGTTAGTCTAACTTGTGTACTCGCAATAAACAAGTTAGACTAATTTGTGTATTTTAAGTTCACAATACTTAGTCTAAGTATTGTGAACTCAAAATAAATAAGTTATTTTTAATTTGAAATCTCAAGTTTGCTTTACTTAATTTTTTTGAGGCAATGAGTTTGCATAATTATTTTTTTTTTCTTATTAGATTTTACAGTGTAATCTCAAATACTACTTGGTTTAACATGCATGGTTTTTGAAGGTGGGAGAACTGGTTGCTATGGTTTCCAGTGATATAAAGTCCTGTTACGTTGCTGCGAAGCTCAGCCTCTCAGTTTTAACTGGAGGACAGTGTGAGCTTCAGGCAGCTCACAGTATTCAGATGAAATGTCACAGCACCTCTTCTGTAGGTCACTGTGTTCCTGTTATAGATGGTTTATAGTCTGGCTGAGCCTGAGCTCAGTGTCACTGGTGCCTCTGAGCTGAAAGTTTAACTCTGGCGACTGTGGGTGTCCCGAATTCTCCGGAGCTCCTGGACCACTTTATTTTTTTCCTTCACAGTTTCTATCTGCTTGATCAGAGTTTCCTTGAGCTCGACGGTGAGCTTCGCAGACGTGGTCTTTACTTTTTCAAGTGCAGAAGAGGTCTGATCAACTTCCTGCTGCAGCGTGGCGTTTCTGGTCTTTTCAAGTTTTAGGGCATCTTCAAGTTCCGCCTGTCTTTTCTTGCTCTGTGACTTTTGTGCTTCGAGCTCAGTGACCATCCTTTGGAGCTTATTGATGTTATTTTGATTCTCAGAGATGACTTCATCTTTCTTCAACATCATCTCTTCATGGCGTTTATACAGAGAGCGATATTTTGTTTTGAGTCTGTCAAACTTTGTGAGACGCTCCTCAGATGCAGATATTTCACCGTGCAGCCTTTTGTTCTCAGAAGTTAGTCGTTGGTTTTCCTGAGTCACACGTTTCAGTTCCTCTGCATCCTTCTGCTGCTGGCAGACAGCAGCCTCGTAGTCCCTCTGGAGTCCACAGTGTTTTGCTGTCATGTCTTTGAGGTCTGACGCCTGCTGAGTAATTTGCTCCAGCAGCGAGGAAAAAGTGTTGTTCTTTGTTTCAATAATATGTTGAAGATCCTGAATATTTGAGTGCAAGGACTGAATTTTGGTATCTTTCTTCAAAGTTCCCTCCTGTTGGTCAGTGAGGCGTTCCTTCAGTGCCCTGACTTCAGCATGATTGCCCTCATGTTGTTGTTTGAGCTCAGTGACCAGGTTTTGGAGCTTGTCGATGGTACGCTGTTTTTCAGAGATGACTTCATCTTTCCTCAACATAATCTCTTCATGGCGTTTATACAGAGAGCGAATTTTGATTTGAGTCTGTCAAACTTTGTGAGACGCTCCTCAGATGCAGATATTTCACTGTGCAGCCTTTTGTTCTCAGAAGTTAGTCGTTGGTTTTCCTGAGTCACACGGTTCAGTTCCTCTGCATCCCTCTGCTGCTGGCAGACAGCAGCCTCGTAGTCCCTCTGGAGTCCACAGTGTTTTACTGTCAGGTCTTTGAGGTCTGACGCCTGCTCAGTAATTTGCTCCTGCAGCGAGGAAACAGTGTTGTTCTTTGCTTCAATAACACGTTTAAGATCCTGAATATTTGAGTGCAAGGACTGAATTGCAGTGTCTTTCTCCAAAGTTCCCTCCTGTTGGCGTTTCTTTAGTGCCCTGACTTCAGCATGATTTTCATCACGTTCTGCTTTGAGCTCAGTGACCATACTTTGGAGTTTGCTGATTGTACAGTGATTCTCAGAGATGACTTCATCTTTCTTCAACATCATCTCTTCATGGCGCTCAGAGAAAGAACGATGTTTCGATTTTAGTTTGCTAAAGTTTTTCTCTGTAGCCTTAAGTTTAGCTCTGATATCTGTGTTCTCCATCCTTAATGTCTCGTACATCAGTTTCTCTTGGGATGCAGATATTTCTCCGTGCAGCCTTTTGTTCTCAGAAGTTAGTTGTTGGTTTTCCTGAGTCACACGGTTCAGTTCCTGTGCATCCTTCTGCTGCTGGCAGACAGCAGCCTCGTAGTCCCTCTGGAGTCCACAGTGTTTTGCTGTCAGGTCTCTGAGGTCTGAAGCCTGCTGAGTAACTTGCTCCTGCAGCGAGGAAATAATGCTGTCCTTGCCTTCAATATCACTTTGAAGATCCTGAATATCTAAATGCAAGGACTGAATTTCAAAGTGCAAGGACTGAATTTCAGTGTCGTTCTCCAAAGTTCCCTCTTGTTGCTCTCTGAGGCTTTCCTGTAGTGCCCTGAGCTCAGTTTCGTCCTCCAGAGCCGTCTGGAGCTTCTCAATCATCGTCTTGTTTACTTCAAGCTCAGCTGTCATTTCAGCGATTGTAACTTCCAGCTTTGCTTCTCTTAGTTTGTGCTCCTTCTCTGACTTTAGAAGCTCATTCACTTTTTCCTTGGTGAGTTCCACTTCAACACAAAGACTATTATTTTTAGCTTGCTCATTCTTAAGAGTCTTTGCAAGAGCATCTTTTTCTTTTTGCTCCTGCTCCAGAGTTTCTTTCTGCTGAACTGTGGCCCTTCTTTCCCTTTTTAAGTCTTCCTGAAGAGCAGCGTTGGCTCTTTCTGCCTTTTTCAATGCATCTTCAAGAGCATTTCTGGCTCTTCTCTCCTGCTCGAGGGCTTCCTGAAGACCAGAGGCTTTGATGATGTCCCCGCTGTCCTGGTCATTTTCTTGGTTGAAGGCGGAGGGCTGCTCCTGAACCTTTTCCATTAATTTCTCTCCAACCTTCTCTTTGGTTTCTTCCTCACTCTCCTCTTCACTCCAGTCAATCTCATATTCATCAAGAGGGGTCTCTACGACATTAATCTTTTGGAATGATGAAGAGTGGGACGGCAGGGGTGAAAGTCCCCATGATTTGCCTGTGTCCATTTTCTTCTTCTCCAAATCCTTTTCAACGGCAGCTTTGGTCTGTGCCTTCTGAGTTTCCTGAAGACCAGAAGCTTTGATGATGTCCCCGCTGTCCTGGTCATTTTCTCGGTTGAAGGCGGAGGGCTGCTCCTGAACCTTTTCCGTTAATTTCTCTCCAACCTTCTCTTTGATTTCTTCCTCACTCTCCTTTCACTCCAATCAATCTCATATTCATCAAGAGGAGTCTCTACAACATTAATCTTTTGGAATGATGAAGAGTGGGACGGCAGGGGTGAAAGTCCCCATGATTTGCCTGTGTCCATTTTCTTCTTCTCCAAATCCTTTTCAACGGCAGCTTTGGTCTGCGCCTTCTGAGTTTCCTGAAGACCAGAAGCTTTGATGATGTCCCCGTTGTCCTGGTCATTTTCTTGGTTGAAGGCGGAGGGCTGCTCCTGAACCTTTTCCGTTAATTTCTCTCCAACCTTCTCTTTGATTTCTTCCTCACTCTCCTCTTCACTCCAATCAATCTCATATTCATCAAGAGGAGTCTCTACAACATTAATCTTTTGGAATGATGAAGAGTGGGACGGCAGGGGTGAAAGTCCCCATGATTTGCCTGTGTCCATTTTCTTCTTCTCCAAATCCTTTTCAACGGCAGCTTTGGTCTGCACCTTCTGAGTTTCCTGACGACCAGAGCTTTGATGATGTCCCCGCTGTCCTGGTCATTTTCTCGGTTGAAGGCGGAGGGCTGCTCCTGAACCTTTTCCATTAATTTCTCTCCAACCTTCTCTTTGGTTTCTTCCTCACTCTCCTCTTCACTCCAGTCTTCAACCTCATATTCATCAAGAGGGGTCTCTACGACATTAATCTTTTGGAATGATGAAGAGTGGGACGGCAGGGGTAAAAGTCCCCATGATTTGCCTGTGTCCATTTTCTTCCTATCCAAATCCTTTTCAACAGCAGCTTTGGTCTGCGCCTTTTGGGTTTCCTGAAGACCAGAAGCTTTGATGATGTCGCCGTCATCCTGGTCATTTTCTCGGTTGAAGGCGGAGGGCTGCTCCTGAACCTTTTCCATTAATTTCTCTCCAACCTTCTCTTTGATTTCTTCCTCACTCTCCTCTTCACTCCATTCAATCTCATATTCATCAAGAGGGTCTCTACAACATTAATCTTTTGGAATGATGAAGAGTGGGACGGCAGGGGGAAAGTCCCCATGATTTGCCTGTGTCCATTTTCTTCTTCTTCCAAATCCTTTTCAACGGCAGCTTTGGTCTGCCCTTCTGAGTTTCCTGACGACCAGAGGCTTTGATGATGTCCCCGCTGTCCTGGTCATTTTCTCGGTTGAAGGCGGAGGGCTGCTCCTGAACCTTTTCCATTAATTTCTCTCCAACCTTCTCTTTGGTTTCTTCCTCACTCTCCTCTTCACTCCAGTCTTCAACCTCATATTCATCAAGAGGGGTCTCTACGACATTAATCTTTTGGAATGATGAAGAGTGGGACGGCAGGGGTAAAAGTCCCCATGATTTGCCTGTGTCCATTTTCTTCCTATCCAAATCCTTTTCAACAGCAGCTTTGGTCTGCGCCTTTTGGGTTTCCTGAAGACCAGAAGCTTTGATGATGTCGCCGTCATCCTGGTCATTTTCTCGGTTGAAGGCGGAGGGCTGCTCCTGAACCTTTTCCATTAATTTCTCTCCAACCTTCTCTTTGATTTCTTCCTCACTCTCCTCTTCACTCCAGTCTTCAATCTCATATTCATCAAGAGGGGTCTCTATGACATTAATCTTTTGGAATGATGAAGAGTGGGACGGCAGGGGTGAAAGTCCCCATGATTTGCCTGTGTCTGTTTTCTTCTTCTCCAAATCCTTTTCAACAGCAGCTTTGGTCTGCGCCTTCTGAATTTCCTGAAGATCAGCAACTCTGGTCTTCGACTGCTTCGCCTGTGAAACACAAAACAATTATGATTAGTTTGTTGTTCATGTGCAGTTTTTTTAAATGAAGATATTCATCCTTCAGCAATATTTGTAAAAACTAAATGATCAGGTTTGTTTTACTCAAAGGTTTGTGCAGTTGTACAAAACTGACACAAGTGTGGGATAATAATCATAAACAGGTCAATAATGTGTTAAAAGTTATTTCAACACAACTCTAAATGAACTGAACTATAATAGGCTAAGTATGCATACTTGATAGTTCATTTCATACAAATTCATTTTATAAATGTTTGTATCTGAAACGTTCAATAATGTGAGCAAGTAACTTTAACACATTACAATTACATAGAGCTGCAATGATAAATTGATTAATCAATTAGTTGTCGAACTATTTTAATAATCTATTTATTGTTAAATTCTCTGTTTCCACTGTGTTAAAATGTGAATATTTTCTGGTTTCTCTCTGACAGTAAACTGAATATCTCAGTGTGTCGACAAAAACAAGACATTTGAGGATGTCATCTTGAACTTTGGTCTGTAAGCATCAGAAAAAAGGTGAATAAAGTCGATGAGTGTTTTCCAAACAACTAATCAGTTAATTAAGAAAGTAATTTACAGTGAAAATAATCAATGGTTGCAGGTTGAGGGGTCAGCAGGCGGTACTTGCCATCCCCTGGTGATGCTCGATTAAGTTACACACTCAGGACTAAACGCTCCTCTGACCAATCAGCAGTCTGCAGTGTTTGCCTGTGTTTTGGATTGTAAATGGTAACGGTAAGCTAACAGATGCATTTTTATTATTTTTAACCAATTAGTCCTGTAACTTTTTCCCAAGAAGTCACTTTTCTTCTTCTCATCAAAGCTGTTTCTCTGCTCAGCTGTGCTGCTGTGCAGAGACTGACCCCTGCTGGTGAAAGCTGCACACTGCAACACAGCATCTCCCCTTCGGTTTAATAGACAGAGGAGCGTCTGTATTTCTGAGGATATTTAACATCACATGGTCAGGATTTCTTAATACCCTGGAACACTGTAATACCTTTGAACCGCCCAAACCGAGTCTGTTCGCAGCAGCCACTCACATACACACCAGGACTGCAACTAACGGTTATTTTCATCATCCATTAATCGGTTTGTTATTTTGAAATGGTGAAAAATATTAATCAGTGTTTCTCAAATCCTAAGATGTCACTATTGATTATTTTCTCAATTAATCAATTAATTGTTTGGTCCACAAAATGTCTGAAAATGGTGAAAAATGTTGATCAAAGTCTAAGATGACATCCTCAAATGTCTTGTTTTACTCACAACTCAAAGATATTCAGTTAACGGTAATTGAGAAGTTAAAAAAAACCCAAAATAATTCACATTTAACAGGCTGGAATCTGAGGATTTTCACTTTTATTCCCTTAAAATTGTTTTACTTTCATTAATCATTGCAGCTCTAATACGCCACCATAAGTGATAAGTTACATCCAAAAATATTCTTTCTGTGTTGCCGGGCAGAAATCTGCACTCTTCTAGTTTAACTTAGTTTAATCATAAATAATTTGTCAGTAATTTTAAACATAAGTTTATATAATTTCATGCTGAGTTTTTGACGTGTGTGTAAACAGGTATGGTAGAAAACGAATCACTCACCTTCTCAAAGTTTTTTCTGCGGGAAGCAGAAGGTCTCTCTTCAATGTCATCAAGAAAATCAAGAAGCTCCTGAGCCTCTTTTAAGACATCGTCCATCTTCTCTACACCGAGAGACCTTTTTCTTGTGGTCGACTTCGAATCCATTTTTCTTCTGCGGGGTTAGATGAAGAAAAAATTGGCTGCGCCTTCTTGATACTTTGGTTTTCGTGAAGTTTTTTAAATTCCTGTAAGAACTGTTACTCAAACTATAACTGTGAGGTAACACTGAACTGTGAGATGTGTCTGACCACAGCTGAGTGACAGAGAGGACATGTGGAGTGATGTCATCAAAGCACCATGATGATGTCACAGCCTTCCATTAAAGGTCATTCCAAATTTTAAAAAAGTGTTCTATCCTTTTATGGTCATGACCTTATATGGTCATGCTTATGTTTTAAATGTAAACAGTAACATTAATCGGTTATTCTGTTTTCAGCTGCTTTACTTGCTGCCAACAACAATAATTAACACATTCCACATGTTTTTTATACACTGTAAATGAATTATGGTGTTATATTATTGGGATGTTGTTTTTGTTTGAACACAAACCGACAGGCCACAGTGTAAGAAAATAAAACGTCCCAGAGTGTCTGTGTGACGGTTAAAGTCCAACTTTGTAGTTCAGACTAACGACTGATTGATGGTCAGTAAACCACATTTGACTTGATGTCTGCTGATGAACACAGCAGCTCCTGATCCACACTTCATCTGTCAGAAACACAAATAAAACATATTGATTCTAGAAGTTTGAACAAATGAACAGACTGTTAGTTAGCATCACTTTGTGGCGTCTGTTTCTATGGAAACACAGGATCTTTGTTCCATCTTATTGGCAGAAATGTAAGTCGTTATGAGAGACTTTGTCCAAATAATGTCTTTGAATCTCAGAATAATGAGACAAAATATTGACTGTATACCTGAAAATAATGAAACTTTATTAAGATGATTAACATACCAAGTCATTGTTTTAAGATATTATGTCATTATCTAAGACATGAAGTCGATCTTTTGAGACATGAAGTTATTTTCAAAAAGTTTCTCATTATTGTCAGACAATAACTCGATGTATGAAAGTAGGGGAGACCAGGGACGATTATAACTTTTTAAATTAAATTTTCCTTCATGACTCACAGACTACCTGAAACAAACCATCCTTTGATATGACAAACATATCTGCGAACTAATTAGGCTGAAATATTAAATTTCATGAAAGAAATCAGAGTGTTTTCATTCTGCCCTCGTTGGGGACAAGTGCAACAGTGGTTGGGGGCAGTTGTAACAGTGAAAAAATAGTCATTAAGTCCCTCTGTATTTCAAATAAAAGCACAGCTCAAAGTAATCACATTACTGCTGTAGTATCTAATAATTTTACTTTTTTTTGTAGTGGTTTGAATTCTTTCAGATGTCAGAAATCGTTTGCTTTGAAAGCAAAAGTTTGTCTCTACTTTCTGTAGAAGACTAAAGATTTAAATTATCTGACGTGAGTTAAAAGTAACTTTACATTTACAAATAAAATAAATACAAAAAGATGAAGAAATGAAGGTGAATGAGTTAATTTTAATTCCTGTGAACTGAAACTCGTTTTCAGTGTGAACTTGAACCAAACTGACCAGCTGCAACATTAAAGTCATTTACACATGAATGCATCAATAATTCTAATAAAATCTATTGTACATAGATACGGTTCTGAAATGGACGATTCTGCATTTAAGTCTTTGTTTTACTGCTGATATCTTTGCACACTGTGGTTCATTACTGTGACTTTAGTGCAGATCTGAATATTCTTCCCTCCACTGCTGACAGACTTAGTTCTCTGTTCATGCTGACGTCAGACATGAAATGAATCAGTTTTAGGGTGTTGTGAAGATAAGAAAACAAAAATCATCACATTTTCCTGAACAGAATCAGTCTGTATTTCTGCTTCTCTGCAGGTCAGTTTGTGGTTTGTTACTTTGACCTCAAAATATTCATTAATTATAAGTCCAGCTGAATTTTAAAATCCCCTTTTAAACTCTTCTGGATCAAATCCGCGGTCACACGGGCCCAGACGTGTCCTGAAGCACATTTATCACTTCTATCATAAACTGTTTGATTAATGGGACGTGTTCAGTTCAGCACGTAGCGAGGAGGCAAACTCTGTCTCCATAAAAGTGTCTCAAACTGTCCTCATATCTGAAAAAATGAATTCCACACTGACAATAATCAGACCTGCCTGAGTTCGGTCGACAAAATGATCATTTCTTCCACACGTGAAGTTGCTGACAAACATGATTTTCTACTAAAACCCCTTTTTGTTTTTCTGTAAACTTCAGAGAAATACTGAAGCTGAGTGCTTGATTAGTTTCACATGTGGTGAAAAGCAGGTTGATCCCAGATGAATTATTGTTCCAAGTGTTTAAAACCAGCTGGTTAAACCCCACAGGTTCCTCATCAGTAGTGGAACAAATATTCAGATCAGTGACTTTAGTAAATGAACCTAAACTATAAAACACAGCTGCAAGTGGGAATGAACAGATTGATCAGTGTTTGTGAGTCTCTGGATGATTGTAAGACACACAACACACAGTCCTGCAGAGGTCGACACACTGTTGGTCACATGAGGATTTGAGAAGAGACTCACAGACTGCAGCACTGAGGACACAGTTTTTTTGACAGGTAATTAGTTTTATTTTAAAATGTATCCTGATACAGTTACTGTGTAAACATGTAGACTGAAGTTTGAAATCTTGTTGTGTGAGACATCAGCCACTAGGTGGCGGCAGCACAACAAATCTTAAATAACATGAAGAAGAGACCAAACGGGGCTTCATGTGTCTCTCTGCTCCTCTGTGTTGACACCAGTGAGCTGAATGGATGTGTGAAGTGATAAAAAGACACAACACAGGACAACTCAATGTCCACAAAGTCTTATTATTGATCTCATTACATCAGTAAAGACATGAAGGCCAGTGTATCACCCTCTAACACCCGAGTAAACAGTTGAACAGGCAGTTCGTTGCTCAGGGACTAAACAATCCATTTAAGGAGGAAAAAAAAGTCTTTTGTGGTCATTCCACCTTAAGAGAGTCCACAGAGCGTCTCGCTGACCTCCCACAGTTTCTGGGCCACGGCGTCGTCTCGGGCCCGGGTGCACACTTCCTGCACGGCGCAGCCGGAGAAGTAGCGTCCGCTCAGAGGTTCGATTCCCTCCTGCAGGGCGCAGTGCAGCGTGGTCTGAGCTCCGGCCTCCGGGTCCAGGAACAGCAGCTGGGCTACGGGCTCGATGAAAACCTTCTGCCACAGGCTGACGTGACGCGACAGCTCGGTCCGGACGATACCTGCAGGACGGGAAGGTTTGAATCAACGGTGGACACGACAATGGACTATTAAAATACTGACACGGTGTTACAGCGGCTTTTTGTCTCGTTACGTTGTTTTTTTTGTTACATCCTTTTTTCATCTTGTTATTTTGTGTTGTTACATTTGTTTTTTGTTTTTCATTTTTTTTGTCTTGTCATGTTGTTTTTTGTTACACTCTCTAAGGGTGCCAACAAGAACCTTTTTGTATTCCAAGGGTTTTATGTAAAGCCCACCCAGGCGGTTTGTCCCAGAACCCTCTTATACGTGTCTGACTGTCAGTTTTTTATTAAAGAGCCTTTTTGTTTCACCAGAAACAGGTGATTTATTATATTTCCTCTCAGGTCTTCTGCTGCCTCGTTTGTGTTATTGTGTGACATTTGTGTGTTATAAAAGGTTAGAATATTGATGAGTCAGCAGTGGACCAGAGGTAAAAATGAGTTTTTGTCAAGAGGCTCAAGTCCAAGTGAAGTCACAAGTCATTGGTGTTAAAGTTCAAGTCAAACTTTTTGTTTTTGTCTTTTTTTTAATTTAGTCGAGTATAAAGTCATGAGATGTGTGAGTCCACACCTCTGCAGAGAACATCAGCAGGGTGTAAAGGTGTTACCTGGGTGGACGCTGTAGCAGGTGACATTGGTTCCTTTCAGCCTCTTGGCGAGCTCGTGGGTGAAGAGCACATTGCACAGTTTGCTGCTGCAGTAGGCCTGGAAGAACTGCCAGCTGTACCTGCCCGTGCCCAGGTGTTTGTTCACCGCCAGCGCCTGAGAACACAACAACATCAGCGTTAACGCAGGATCACCTGAGCGACAGGCTGCATTACTGCGCACAGGTGACATGAACAGGCATGTGATGACATCATGCATCCACGTGCGGACAAAAGACTGCGAGGCCTCGAGGTGCAGCCGAGGAATGTTCTCTGCAGAGACGACGCAGATGTGAAGGAATCCCTTTGTGTGTTCATTTGACATCATGTTCCACCTGAACACGAAGAACCAGTTCTGATGCCCAGTGACTGTTCTTCAATCAGAACGTTTGAGGCAGAGCCAGGATCAGTTGTAGAGAAACTGACTGTTTTCAGATGTGAAGCCTCAAATCATTCAACTCTTATCTGTGACTATTTTCAGTCTGCAGTAGGATCTACCAGAAACTGCTCAGTGTGTTATCTGTGGGTTGTCTCGATTATCTGGATGGATAAATAGCAAAACAGGACAAGAGGAAAACATGTTTTCTTGATTTCTGCTTGAACTGCCTCTTTGAGTAAAGTGGAATGAAGAAATTAGAGTGAGGACATTTAAGAAACAAAGAGGAGGAATCAAATGAAAAACAGGACAAAGAATCGAAGACAAGTTGTGTTTTTATGCTCATTTTCAATTTGTGCAGAAAAGCTGAGGAGTCGCTGCAGAGCGACGAGGAGACTGTGACCTTCTGTTAGTTTCATTCATGAATTCATGTCAACAAACGCCAGCTCCTAATCACATGACCAAACAGGGATTCATCCACTTTTTCTTTTGCAGATTTATTCACAATTTAGGTTAAATCTGCGATACTTAAAAAAAAAAAAAAAAAAAAAAAAAGAACAAACACACACCCCACCTTCAAAAAACAGGACACACAAGAAAATCAATACCAAGAAGAAAATAATTCTAACTGTAATCAGTGTGCTGTATTATATTTATGTACAATAAAGTGAAATCTTGTGCACTTTGACTCACCTCGAAGTCAATGTGTCCCCAGCGATGAGCCATGGACGACAGAGTGACCACCCGTCCTCCTCCCGCCTCCTTCAGGCGCTCCAGCAGCAGGCAGGTCAACAGGAAGTGACCCAGGTGGTTCACGCCGAACTCGATGCCGAAACCGTCCTCCGTCCGCCCGTCTGCCACCAGACCTTCAGGACAGAGACAGACAGACAGGAACATGTCAACACGTGTCTCAGGTCTGTCTGCGCTCAGCTGCCTGATTGGTTTGATGTTTTTCAGACGAATAAACGCTCAAAATCAGCCCAAATATAAACAATGTGAATAAATTAGTCAACATTAGTGATAGTATTGTGCTTCATAATAAGCAGTTTATGGTCTGAAATGTCCATTTTTGTTCGTCTCACTTTTAAAAACACCACAGATCATTTGTGTGTGTGTGTGTGTGTGTGTGTGTGTGTGTGTGTGTACCGGCGTTGTTGATGAGCAGATCCAACCTGGACTCAGTTTTCAGGAAAGTCTCGGTGAAGCAGCGGACGGACTTCAGACTGGCCAAGTCCAGCTGCATGTAGAGCACATCAGTACTTCCTGTTTCCTGCAACGACATCATCAGATAAAGATGTTTGTTTTTTTTTTAAATTAAATTTACTGTAATCAGACCACAGACTTTATGTAAAGACTGACTGATGTTGTAATTCGTGATAATAATAATTTTCATTCCTTTTATCAGAACATTTAACACTTGATCGTATAAACGTGGTGGTAAGTTGTAAAAAAAGATTCAAGTGCTGAAGACTTCAGATCAAATAGATTTTGGATGAAGTGTTTGAAACTGAAGAAATTTTCTTAATGTTCATTATCTGACTGACTGATGCACAAAATGAAGACGACTGCTGGAGCGACACAGAGGCGTGAACGTGTTCGGGGCGTCGCTGAAAAGAAGTGAAACTCCTCCTGAACAGGTGAAGGTGAAAACTCTTTATTTATTGTGAGTATCAGCTGTTTCCAGGCTGCAGCAGCAGGTTTGTTCTTGATGCTCGTCTCAGATTTTATCGTCTGAACGTGTGAACGACCTGAAAGATTTTCCTCTAACTTCAACTCCCTCCAGCTGTTAGAGTATCTGTCAGGGCCAAGACTGACTTTTTTATTTTACAAGGCACACAGTAAGTGAACAGTTTTTGCTCTTTTTCAAAGTCTAGTTTTTATTTTTATTTCTTTTATAATTTTCGTTGTCAGTTTCAATTAGTTTCCAGTTTACTTGTTTGAATTTAGTTTTTATTGTTTAAAATGTTGAGTTTCACTTTAGTTTCAGGATTAGTTTATTATAATATGGAGGGTATTTGTCAGAGGAAAGATTTATGATTTTTTTAATTTTAGTTTTGTAAGTTTTTTAGCTTTTTTCCAAAGTCCAACTCTTATTGTCTTAAACTTCAGCTCACTAAAATGTTTTGTTCACACCAGATTTTAGTTTAGTTTTAGTTCACTGTAATAAAATCGCATCCCTGTTCTGATCTGTTTTCCCTCTCCTCCTCCCCTCCTCCACCTCCACCACCTCCTC
Source organism: Lutjanus argentimaculatus (assembly GCA_034769285.1). Lineage (NCBI taxonomy): Eukaryota > Metazoa > Chordata > Actinopteri > Lutjaniformes > Lutjanidae > Lutjanus > Lutjanus argentimaculatus. Next base: position 11,699,251 of record JAWZSL010000003.1, on the reverse strand, counting down.
CTCCTCCTCAGTCTCTACCTGTTGTATATCAGCGATGGCCGCCTCGGCCTTGTCCCGGTTTCTGCAGGCCAGGATCACTCGGGCTCCCTTCCTGGCCAGGTGCAGAGCCGTGGCTTTACCGATGCCGGTGTTTCCTCCTGCAGCAGGAAAACACAAACTATCAACAACGACAACAACAACACAAACAGACTTTACTGTGACTCATGAACAGCTCAGACAAATCCTGCAGATTCTACCTTTAAATATCTTCAGTTCACAAAGTTAAAACAGAGAAAAGAACCTGAGGATTTAAATTCTTATGAAACTGTCTGAGCTTCAATGTGCTGCTAGAACGGTTTAAATAAAACTTAAGCTTCAAAACACATCTTTTTCTCAGTTTATCGTCATCAATGATTAATGGATAATTGATTCTTAACATTTACCTTAAAAAAACAAAACAAGGTACAGACTCATATAAACTAACAGGACTTCAGGAGTTCATGTCCCATGTGACAGTAAAACCTTATTAAAAGTTGGAAGGGACATAACGTTATGTGCATCACGTGACTTTTGTCATGTGACTTTCGTGTCACAAGTCGCTTCATGTGCGTCACATGATGTAGGAAACATAATGTAGAAACATGTTTTTATCTGAAACCAAACCAAGTAGTTTTAGTGTGTAAACTGAACTGAACAGCGGCTGTTTCACAACATTAATCACAGAGCTGAGTTTTCAAAAAATCAATTCATTGATTTGATCTGATTTTCCTGTGTGGTCTGATATCGATTCATAAAATCCCCAAAACTGATCTTTTAATATACGTGGTACAGCCTGTACTTTTAACACGGTCAGTCTAACGTGACCAGCCTTTGGCGCAAGATCTCATAGCATGACGTCTGGTAACGTGACGTCTGGTAACGTGACGTCTGGTAACGTGACGTCTCGTAGCATGACGTCTGGTAACGTGACGTGTTGTAGCGTGACGTCTGGTAACGTTACGTGTTGTAACGTGACGTCTCGTAGCGTGAGTCTGGTAACGTGACGTGTTGTAACGTGACGTCTCGTAACGTGACGTCTGGTAACGTGACGTGTTGTAACGTGACGTCTCGTAGCATGACGTCTGGTAACGTGACGTCTCGTAGTGTGACGTCTGGTAACGTTACGTGTTGTAACGTGACGTCTCGTAGCGTGACGTCTCGTAGCGTGACGTCTGGTAACGTGACGTCTCGTAACGTGACGTCTGGTAACGTGACGTCTGGTAACGTGACGTCTCGTAGTGTGACGTCTGGTAACGTGACGTCTCGTAGCGTGACGCTCGTTGCGTGACGTCTCGTAGCGTGACGTCTGGTAACGTACGTGTTGTAACGTGACGTCTCGTAGCGTGACGTCTGGTAACGTGACGTGTTGTAGCGTGAGATTTGACTAATTTTAGTGTGCTGGTCAGGTCATATTTAATAAAAAGTACATGATTAATGTAACTACTGTAAACATTAAAAACTGGTATCCCAACTGATTTGTGAATCAAATGGGGACCTTCTGAATTAAAGTTGGCATCTGAATCGATCCCCAGCCCTCCTTAATTTTCATTATGAACTTAAAAATGAGGGCCACCCAGCACCCTATCAAGGCCCAGATTTGGCCCACAGACCACAAGTTGAGTATCACTGCTCTATCACTGCAAATAATTCTTGTTTTACCTGGTGGAGTGCACGAATGAACGTCCTCTCTGACAGGATATTTTTGATTTGTGGACAAAAGAAGACATTTGAGGACGTCATCTTGAACTTTGATTACATTTTATGGAACCAACAACTAATTGATTAGTGGAAAGATTATTGCCAGATTGATCACTTGTTGAAAAACAGGTCCAAATCTCCACCTGTCTTCACAGGTTTGGACTACATTTTTAAACAGGTATTAAACAACTGATTTTTAAAGTAACCCTTCCAGCTCTGTCTGTGATGAGGCAGTGCTAGCCCCGCCCTCCCCAACAGACTCACCTGTGATGATGACGGTCTTTCCCGCCATAGGTAAGTTTCCTTTACACTTGGACCTCTTGAAGAGCGTCTTTGTGAGGAGGATGTATCCTCCCAGCACCACAGCGGCCAGCAGCAGCAGCTGAAACATGTCGACAGCCAGCAGAGAGGGAGAGACAGCCACTGCAGCTCAGCCTCAGCCTTTTTATACACCTGGTGGGAACTCACCTGTCTGACCGGTTCTACCTGGGCAGGTGAGTCACAGTTCGGGGCCGGTCCGTCCGGTTCCGCTAGTGTTCCTCACCGAGTGAAACTCTGCTTAACTTTTCACCCAGTGACTGCGAGGGTCCCGCTGCAGAGCGCGGAGGGGCGGGGCCAGATTAAAAGGCGGGGTCTGCCACACTATACACTGTTAAAAAATAAATAAATAAAAATAGTTGAGATTACTTAAAATGTCAAAACACTGCACTGCACTATTTTCCTTCTTTAGACAAACTTGAATCTTTGAGTTGTAGAAAAAAATGGACACTGAGCTGTGAACCTGATTTGTCTTTTTCAGTGCCCGAAAAATAGTTTTAATTGAAAATATTAAGATTCTAACATTTACTTCAATTAATTGACTCAATTAAAAAAAATATATTGTTCTTTTAAAATAAGTTTATATAAAAATAAGTAAATTGTCTTAACAAAAGATTAGAAGTTGGTAAAGTTTTTCAAAAATTCAAAAATCTATTGCAGTCTGTTGCCTTGAAATTTTGAGTTTTCTCAATTTTTTTCATTTTATACAAATAAGTTATCAACACTCAAACAAACTGAAGCAATCAGTCGCCACAATTTTCTTGAGTTGATAAACTCGAAAGTTGGAGGTGATCAGAGCTTAAATATTTTGAGTTACATGCACTCTTTAATTACAGTTAAATTAAAATTATTGATCAAGAATTCAAATATTGTCAGGAACTGCAACTCTTACAGGAGGTGAATAAATCTGAAGTATTAAAACACATATTTCATGTTCAGTAAACTCAGAGTAATAAATCAAATATTTTTACATGTTTAGGAGTCTTATCTTTGGTCTTTTATTTTTTTATTCTTCATTTCTTAATTTAATTTGATTTTTAAAATTTATTTTCGTCGACAGATCTATTCTTTTTATTAACGGCACGCCTATGACTCCACGGTCCATCAGGGGGCGCTGAAGCGACAGACTGCACACTGAGCGCAGATGTACAGCAGAAGAAGAATCAGCGGAAGTGACGTGTTGTTGTTTTGAAAGAGGGAAATTTAAATCTGACTACGTTCACATCAAGTAAACACAAACAAGCGGAATAAATCTTCACAAAACGACGAAAATGATGAAACTCTGACGTCCTTCACTCCGGATGTAAAGTAGGTTTGATTTAAAGTTTTCACTAACAAACAGTTTGTCGTGTTAAAGTCAAACCCGCTGTTTTAAACGCTAACGTTTCATCAGCCTTCAAAAAACTGCTCATTTTAATATCACACATAGACGAGCTTTGTACCACTTCAACATATCTTTTCTTATATTTAAAAGAAACCGTTTTTTACATTTTATCGTGTTTATTTCACACAACTTGTTAGTTTAGTCTAAAAGTATCTTTGCGTAGTTATAATGTTTTTATGCATTTTATTCATTCAGTCCTCTCCAGTTTATGACGTAAACTGACCGCAACAGGTTTGATAACCGTCAACTTTAAAAGATCCCGGTGACGTCACACCGGAGGAAGAACTACAGCAGAGCCAGAGGGGGAGTGGTGTGTGTGTGTGTGTGTGTGTGTGTGTGTGTGTGTGTGTGTGGTGTGTGTGTGTGATGTGTGTGTGTGAGAGAGAGTGAGAGAGAGTGTGTGTGTGTGTGTGTGAGTGTGTGAGTGTGTTGTGTGTGTGAGAGGAGTGTGAGAGTGTGTGTGAGAGTGTGGTGTGTGAGTGTGTGTGTGTGAGTGTGTTTGGGGGGGGACTACCTTCTCCTATTAACTAAATATTAAATCAAAAACTCAACGTCAAAATTAGCTCAATTTCAATACTTAGAATTCTTCAGCGATTCTCTGATTGTTTGTTGTTACCAACTGACTAATAAAATAAGGCCCATTGTCATTACATTTTAAATAAATTATTTAAATTTTGACCATATGACCCTTATGTGGCATGTTCCAAATATATATGTGTGTGTGTGTGTGTGTGGTGAGAAAAGATATATTAAAAGATTGATTTTTGGGATTTTATGACTCATTATTGGACAAGGCAAAGGAAAATCGATTCAAATCGATTACTCTTTTGTTTTCTTTAACCCAGCCCAGGAGCCAGCAGGATCTCTCTAACTTTTTTTTTGTGGTGATGAACGATGAAGCTGATTGGTTAAAGCTCAATAGATTTGACCTCTGACCCCCGGTGGCCTGTCTGCATTCCTGCAGGGTCGTTTCACAGCAACATGAGGAAGAAGGCGAGGAGGTCGCAGGTCACAGACGGTGGCAGCAGCCAGGAGGAGTGTGAGTCATTTACATCTGACTGTTTCTCATATTATCACTGTAATCAATATTTCACTGTCACCACCATTGTTTTCATCACAGTCAGAGGGAATAGAAGAAAAAGTCAAACTGAGCAGAACAAAATGTCTTAAATCTGCATTTTATAGCTCATGAGGGACATCTGATATTTTGTGTCATGAATTATTTCACAGATGAAACGTTCATATGAGGAGTGTGACACTGGAGGTTACTGAATTAAGTTATACAAGAGTCCAAAGTGATGACAAATCATTTTCTCTAAATTTGTGACCAAATAGCTTAAAATAATAATGTTGCAACGAGGGCTGCAAACTGTTTGCTCTTGGTAAAAATTAAGGAACAGAGAACCCTCTAAATTATGGTACAATGACTGATTCAGCGAAGAACCCTTGATGAAGAACTCTTTTTCTAAAAAAAAAAAAGTTCTTTGGATAAAAGGTTTTTTTTTTAACAGAAAAAGTCTCACAAAGAACCTTGACAAACCCCCCCAAAAAGGTTCTTCAGAAGCAAATTGTTCTTGAACCCTTTTGGAACCCTAATTTCTAAGAGTGTAGCCTATAAAACATATAAAGTTCTACATATTAAACGCATATCTCAAATCTGCATTATACTTAAGACCTTTATTTGATAGTGGATTGATTGAATTTTGCATGATCGATCAAATTCTTAATGACCGATTGATCGATCATTGATTAATTGTTATCATCCCTAGTTTGCAGCGTGTTGCAGATGTTTTCTTGGTGCTTTAAAGGGAAAATTCTGCACCTCTCATGTGTTCATGTGATCAGTGTTGATGGTAAATGTTGTAATTTAAAACTATAAATTCCTCAGTGCTGCTGTACCGACAGAGTTCTCCTGCTGCACAGATACTGTTGTTCTTCCTGCGTCCAGTGATGTCACAGTGATGTCATTGGTGAAGAATGACAGACTGTTTCAGCTTGGATTTCTAGTCTGCCCACCTAATGCTGTGCTTTGGCCAACAAAATAACAGCTACAGGCTATAGGACGGTGATACACTGCAGCATTAACGTTGGAGTCATAAGCTTGTGTGCAATGCATCCTGGTACATGTAGGCACAGTGAGCACGATATCATTTACCATCGACACGGACTGAACATCTACATGGAAGGTGGTGAATTTTCCCTTTAAGAAGATATTTTTTCTCAGTCATGTAGAATTAAAGAGTGTGTGTGTCCCTGTGTCCCTGTGTCCCCGTGTCCAGGCTGTTGTCTCTGCAGACTCAGTGATGATGATCCGGCCATGTTTGGAGAAAAAGTGATGCTCAAAGAGCACAAACTCTCCGTCCACTACTTCTGTTTGGTAAGTCTGTGTTAGAGAAATTCTAAAAAAGACACAGGAACAAAGTCTGAGATTCAAAAGAGTAGGATATTTAATGAAAACCTGCATGCAAGGGAACAAGTTACACACAGTCTGCAATGTAATTGTTCAAAGATACAGTGTTAACACAAGGTTTTTATATTGTGAAATGGGCAGAGGTTTGACGTTCCTGTTGACATTCTGATTCTGTGAGCTGAACTGTGTATCTTACAAGGGCAGATGAGCATGGTGTCCCTGATAACACAACAAGAGATTTCTTTATCACACATTTGTACGGTCATGTTGAACTTTCTTCGCACGCCTGCACAATGATATATAAAGTACGAAATCATACTTTTCCAACATTTCCCTCCTGTTTTTACTTTATATATACAGAAGAATATCAACAGAATATCAACAGAATAGAATATCAATATCAATAGAATAGAATAAATAGAATAGAACATCAGTAAAAAAATGAATAACAGACAAAAATCAGTAAAGTGTAAATAATAGAAATCATGGTTACTTATACAGTATATACATACATGTAAGTCAGAGTATTTCTGTGATATCTGTATACTACACTTCGATTAGATTTTCATAGTACACTTCATTACAGGATACAGACTTTAAATCATCATCATCATCAGTTTGTACTATCATGGTTTTTGTCAAAGCAGTATCAATCAGTCTTTGAATTAGTCCTTGAATACATGGAATGCAACGACAACCACAGACAGACGTACCTTTAAAGCCGTCACGGGTAAAGTTTACAAATTGTTGTTGATTGTAATAGATGTAATTTATCCAGTCTACATTCTTGTTGACTGTGGCTTATTTCATCAGTGTACACGTGTGAGTCAAATGGAGCGGAGGTTGAGCGCTTCTCTCTATGTAATTTGAATGTATGTTTCTGTGTGACAAAGTCTACTAATGGCAGAACATAGAAATCATGACCAGTTGGATCAGAGCACATTTCCCCTTCCAATCATAAGGCAGAATCGATCGAAGTACTCGTCCCCCACAATACCACCACACGTCAGCTCGAAGAATAGTCTGATTCTTCAGCCATGAATCTTGAATGCTTGTATTTTCTAGCAGACAGAGTGACATTACACCACGACAGCTCTCCCACATCCTGCCCCATACCGGTATCAATGCCGGTATCATTTCATGCATATGGGCTGAAGTAAGGAGGTCGAGTTACTGCAGTTGGAGGGAACAGATAGTGTAGGGTGGTGCAGTTAGTAGGAGGGTGGGGGATAGTGAACAGTTTAAGGAGACAGTGTAACCCTTTGGGATCATTCTGGTTATCTAAGGGAAATGGAACGGTGCCCTACCAGGTCTGGCTGCTGTACATGCTAAACAATTAGTCTTATTCGGCCTATTATTTTGAGCAGTATAGATCAACCACCGCAACCATTCGTTCACGTCTACAAATCCTGTTTCAATACTTACTCTGTCTAGCAGTGTTAAATTGGTAAGGTTACACAAAAATTTTAGCAGTTTTATGTTCCCCCTAAGTAAACACTAGAGTTAATGGATTAGAGCTCTCGCTCAGTGACCTTTTACCCATTTTGATCTTTCATCCTGCTGAGATTTCATCTGTGGATGCAGTTGTCGCGTTGACTGGATGCTGCTGCTCGCTCCCTCGGGCCTCGTACCATACAATAGGAAGAACAATAATGAGAGTTAGAGAAAGTAGAAAACAAACAGTTCCCCTGAGTCCACAGTCCTGGTTGTCTAAATGGATGCCATGGGCGTGGTCTATCCATGATGAACTATCAAGTAGACTAGAAGTGTGGCTATTGATATTACCAACAACAGAATAGATATTACTGTACTTGACTGCTTTGCTCAGTTATTTTCATTTATTATTTTTATTCCCTGTTATTTCATTCCCCTCTATCACCTCAGTGTGTATTCTTCACTGGCTCCCTGCGACTGGGTGCACCTTATGCCTACAGTATCACCCCCCGCGTTGCAAAGTACTCCTATTGTTGTCACTTCCCCTGGGTCCAGACTCACATCACTAAGGTGGCGGGTTCAGAAACCTACGGTTCACCTGTTGTTACCAGATGATGAGCCCTTTTGCAGTGCGACAGATGGACCCAGGAGCTTCTCTCTGCAGTTTTCACTGCTGCTGGTGTTGGTGTGGTCAGGAGGACTTGGAATGGTCCTTCCCACTTTGGACTGGACCAGGTTTTCTTCTTAATGACTTTGATGAACACCCAGTCCCCTGGTTTCACCGTTGGTGCTGTTTGGTCAGGTTCCTGTGTTGGAATAGAATTAGCAGATTGATCATCTCTGTTAGTTAACATCCTTCTCATATAATCAGCTAGAGTCTCTTCTGCTGCTTCATCAGGTCGGGTGAATGGTCTTAGTTCTGGAATGACACAAGGTCTTCCATACATCATTTCAAATGGGGTGAGGCCTGTGCTTGTTAGTATAACATGCATATTTAATATCACTAAGGGTAGGCAATAAAGCCAATTCTTCCCTGTCTCTTCCATAGTTTTTCTTAATTTGGACTTAATGGTTCCACTGAATCTTTCTACCAGCCCTGCTGATTGTGGCTGATATGCACAATGATTTTTTAACTCCATATTAAGGTTCTTGGCTACTAGAGTGATGATGTTATTTACAAAGTGTGTTCCATTATCGCTATAAATTCTTTGTGGAATTCCAAATTGTGGTATTATTTCTTTGACTAAGGCTTTAGCCACCGTTAGTGCATCTGGATGTGCACAGGGGAATATTTCTATCCACTTAATGTGCATGTCAGTTATTACCAAACAGTATTTCTTTCCTTCGCACTTATTTAATTCAATAAAATGCGTACAGATGTGTTGAAATGAAAATTTTTAGAGTAATTTGTAAATCCATATGATGTAAATGTTTGCTCTATTGCATGTACCATCCCTCCCGTTGAGACATGACATTGTCCGTGGCTCAATAAAGCAGCATATCTGAACAAATTACATGGAAGGATTGGTTTACCCTTTAATCATTCATAAATCCCTTTTTCATTTTGTTTTGCTCCCTTCTTCTGCTACATTGGCTGTTCTGTTTGAGGTGATGCTTTTTGCATATCTCTTAAGATATCACTGTCTGTGTTGCAGATTTAGCACTTCTTTATCTTCTCCTGTGTTTTCTGTGTCTGTGTGTGTGTGGTGGAGCTTGTCTGACCCCCACCTAGTCATGCTGTCTCATTGTCATGTCTTCCTAGTCTGTCTCTTCTGCCTCTTTCGTCCACTGAATAGGATGTGATGCAGCTAACGGTGTGTCATAGATTAAGGCTGACAGTGGAGAGGTTACTATTGCATAGTCTGATAACTCCTGCAGAAATTTACCATTATGACATCATTTGTCACTTAGTTTGAGGTTTTGGTGTTTGCAGAATCGCTGTTTTCCTTTCCTCATCTAAATGTCTCCCTTCAGCTGACAAGCAGTATCCCAAGTACTTGATTGTCATTTTGCACAGCTGTAACTTGTTTTTGCTCACTTTGTGCCCTTGTTCAGCTAGAAATTTTAATAAGGCTAAAGAATCTTCTAAACATGCTTTCTCTGTTGGTGATGCTAGAAGAATATCATCCACATATAATAGAATTTGGCTTCCTTTTGGAGGTTGGAATTTCGCTAGATTTGCGGATATAATTTGGGAAAATATGGTTGGACTTTCACAATAACCTTGTGGAATTCGTGTAAAGGCATACCTTTTCATTTTGTAGGTAAATGCAACCCAAAACTGGCTGTCCTTATGTATCAGATCAGGAAAAAAAATGCATTACTGATATCACAAACAGTAAAGTATTTGGTTTTTGGCTTTAGCTCATTTAACAATGTATGTGGGTCTGGCACTGTTGGTGCTCTGGGAATCACTGCCTTATTTACTGCTTGTAAATCTTGTACCATTCTCCATTCAATAGAGTGTTTGTTTGTTTTTTCTTAACAGGAAACAAAGGTGTACTGCATGGAGAGTCAGGACATTCAACTAATACTCCTGCTTTGATTAAGTAATTTATTATAGGTTCTATGCCTGCTTCAGCTTCAGGTTTTAATGGATATTGTCTTTGATGTGGCCTGAATGATGATTTTGGTGTTATTGAAACAGGTTCTACTCCTTTAATTAATCCTACATCTGCTGATCCTTGAGACCATAATTTAGAAGGAATGTTTCTTAGCAATTGTTCCTCACTATCAGTTAGCACATATGCTTCTCATGTTGACCCTGGCTCATCCAGGTGTGTGCTTGTTTTAGCAGTTGTTCTGCTTTCAGGCTGGGGGAATATTGAATTCCCTTGCTGTGATCTTCCCAGTCTGAAATTTCCTCACTCCCATGTTTACCACATACATAACAGGCATCCCTGTTATCACATGGTAGGTCAGTCAGGTCTGTGTCTCCGTCTTACAGTATTGTCTCCCTTTTTGTCAGTCAGTTTTGTGTATAAATGATCTCTTGTCTCAGTTGTCTGATTTTAGTTGCCCTGTTGCCTCCTGAACTGTTTTTAATCCTGAGTCAACCATGGAAAGTTTTGTTCAATTCACTGACACTGACTTTTATTTCTGAATTTAAGTCTGACATATATCAACAAAATAATCCAAACTTCTGAAATATGTCACAGTTTCATGAGGTCTGACAGACCTTCATTGAACTGTTTAAATAGGAACAATATCGCAGTTTAAAGTGATATTCCACTCTTAGATAATAACCCACTCAGTATGTCCTCACCTCTATGCTGATGTGATGATGGTGAAGATCTTCAGTTCACTAAACAATCCTGGAGTTTCAGCAGAAAACAGGGTTGCAGCCAAATCCAGTACAATGGCAGTGAATGGAGACCACGGATAAAATGTTAAAAAAAGAACACAAAACAAACACAAAATGTCTCCATCCTGCTCGTGTGGTGTAATCCAAGTGTCACGAGCTGCGACATTAAAATTTAACCACAAAAGACGCCATTTACACCATGTTTTTAGCCGAAATGTCAACTGTAGCATGTAGCAGGTAGCATGTAAACATGGCGTCGATGTATCACACGAGCAGGATGGAGACATTTTGTGTTTGTTTTGTGTTCTTTTTTTAACATTTTATCTGTGGTCTCCATTCACTGCCATTGTACTGGATTTGGCTGCAACCCTGTTTTCTGCTGAAACTCCAGGATTGTTTAGTGAACCTGAAGATCTTCACCATCATCACATCAGCATAGAGGTGAGTACATACTGAGTGGACGATTATCTGAGAGTGGAATATCACTTTAAGTGATTTCCTGTCATCCTGAAACATCACTGAGGTTTCTCACTGAGTTCTGTTCCTCAGATATTAACTCTTAGAACGACCTGAATCTGGTTCTGACTCGTGTTTATCTCCGTGTGTCTCAGCTGACGTCCTGTGGAGTCTACCAGCGAGGAAAGGAGAATGAGGGCGTCTTTGGTTTCCTGGTGGACGACATCAAACGGGAGATCCGCCGGTCGTCTCGGCTGGTGAGACACTTTCATTTCATCTCAAACACACAGACGACGACAGGTGAAGTCAGGGCTCTGAATGAACTTTATCCCTGTTCTTCTTCAAACAACTAAATTTATTCTTTTCATTTTAAATGATAAATATGAATCTGCTTTGCTTCAGAAACTTCATTGGCTCATGGATGTTCTGTTAGTTGTTCTCTGCACTTACATCTCAGTAGCTGTTTGGCCACAACCTGTTTTCATTATTCTTTTAGTCATTAGTTAAGTTACTAACCGTCTGATCAATAAATGCATCATTGCAAATTGCAGCACAAATGCAAACCTGTTTCTGATCAGTGTACTGAGACGGACATTTACACAGACACTTGAACATCTCATCCTAAACACTTTTATTTCACCATGCCTGTGTGAAAGTGTGTGTGATGCAGCGTTGAGCGTCTGGTGGTGCCAGTAACACCTGATGATTAAAAATTAAAATCACATTCATTCCAAGATGCATAAATGTAATAAATTCATTAGTAATGATGAGTTTCTCTGCTGTCCCAGACACCGTGTCTTTGTGAAAAACCTAGAAATCTCGGTGCATGAAATTAAGGACATCTGGTTAAAACATCACCTGGGACACAAACTTGGTTAAACCAGTTTGAGCTTCACACAAACAGACCACTGACACGAGAACCTGAGAGTCACTCTCTCTGCCTCGTTACTGTGAGTTTACCTCGAGTTCTCTGTGTGTTTCAGACGTGTTCCTGCTGTAAGAAGAAGGGCGCATGTGTCGGCTGTTACGTCAGAAGCTGCAGGAAGATGGTGCACTTCCCCTGCGGGAGGAAACAGAAGTTCATCTCCCAGTTTACTGGACTCTTCCCGTGAGTGCTGACCAGAGCTGCAGCTACCGACTGTCTTAGTAATCGAGTATTCTCCCGATTATTCTATCAGTTAATAATATAAATATGGAATACTTTTGCTTTACTGAAGAGCAATAGCTTTCATTGGTTTCCACTGTATTAAAATCGACATTTTTATTGTTTAAATCATACTGAAATATATATGTTCTGCTACACTGTGTTGGTGCATTTTGCTTTGTTTCTTACACCAGCTGATATTTTGCTTTCATGGGTATTTTATGAGTCACTGTTTGAGGAGTGTGTGACACTAATTTTGGTTTGTTTCTTTTTTTTGAACAAATCTTAACCAACTTCCTAACCAGCCACCATATCACATCCTAAACCATCTGTTACATAAAGCCATAAACACCATAATTCTTTACTAGAATTTACTCTTGACTGTATGACTGATACGTTTTCTCAGCTCAGTCAGGCTAGAAACACTTGTGATTTCTGACATGGTTGGACGACACGTTGATCCTCTGTGTCTCTGCGTCCAGGTCGTTCTGTCCGGATCACAGTCCCACTCAGTCTCTGTGTGTGGGTTCAGACCTCAGTCTGCCTCAGACCTGCTCCATCTGTTTGGACTCCATCGAGCCCGTCCTCTGCTACTCCGTCCTCAAGTGTCCGTCCTGCCACGCCAGCTGGTTCCACAGGGACTGTGTGCAGGTACTCTCGCTGTATTTTATTTTATCAGGACATAAGGTCACGTTGCAGATTATCTGCATAACTGCTGAAATTGTTTAGAAAGCTGCAAGAACAATTTGATAGACAGAAAATTAATCTGCAACAATTTTTTTTAAAATAATCATTTGTCTTTTTAAACCAAAAATCCTGATTTATTTCCAGTTTATTTCCAGGTGTGTTAGCAGGTTGTGTCGTGTGCCTCAGCTGACCTGAGTGTCTTTGTGTGTTTGTGTGTCAGCGTCAGGCCCACAGCGCCGGCCTCTTCTTCTTCAGATGCACTCTGTGTAACAACAAGGAGAACTTCCAGGAGGAGATGCTCCGGATGGGAATCTACATCCCAGAGAGGTGAGACGACAGCAGCCGGCGTGTTCACATCACGTCTGAGCTCTACAGTGTTTCACATGACGACTCCGAACATGTAACAGCTCAGAAACACCTGACACCAGTCGGCTGGTTCGAGATGAACTGCGCCTCAGGAGGCTGCAGCAGGAGGCAGAGACAAAAAAACTGCAGTCAAGTCAGACAGTTTCCATCAGACTTCAGAGGATAAACAGGAAGTGACATAAATATCCTGTTAGATCACCTGTAGGTTACCTGTAGTCTGCAGACCACGTTCACAGCTGAAGAAATAAAGTGTGTTGTTGGTCGCTAGCTGTGGTTAGTGGTCGAGGTTAGTTCCCCCGACTGTTAGAAGCATTCAGGTTGTTTTGCAATTAATCGATTAATGATTAATGATTAATGATTAACATTCTTACTCCAAACGTGCTGCTGCAGCGTTTCTTCATTGGTCCGTTTGTGATCAGATCACCTGATTGGCTGCTAAAATGCAGATGAAAGGTTCAGATATTAATTCAAGTTGTACTCAACCATGGATTTAAAAGTAACTAAGTAGATTACATGTTGTAATGCAAACTTAAATACAAGTAAAAGTACGTACTTAAATCTACTACCCCAAAAAATACTTAATTGCAGTAGTTTGAATATATTGTAATTGTTTACTTTCACCTCTGGGAGTAACTACTGAGTACACTGGATTGTGAGTAGAAGGAAACAGAAGTCAGGTTTTTTTTTAAATTCACCATATGTCCTTTTCTGCAGAGATGCATCATGGGAGTTGGAGGCCAACGCGTATTCAGAGCTGCTGGTGGTTTATAAGCGCTGTGATGCTCTCACCTGCGTCTGCAGCGACGGCCGCACGCACTCTGCCAAGAGCGGGTACGACTTTAACCTTCATTTCATCCTCAGATACCAACACAGAGCTCACATTCACAGAAAAGAAAAGAATTTAACAAACCTAAAACTCCACCAGCTCCCCCCAGAGGCTGGAGTGTTTAGTACGGCCGCAGTTCTGACTGAGAGCAGAGAGGTTCTGTAAAATCATCTCTGTGGGAGCTGAGAGCCAAAGAACACACAGATGTTTGGTTAAAACTGTTATTTTGAGATAAGAAGAATGTAGAGATGTAACAATATATTAAATATTGTAATAAAAAAAGGTCTCAACGTGGTACCAGACTGTGGTGAGATCTACTGTGATATTACATTATTTTATTATTTTTGCTTTGTTTTACAAAAGGACTGACAGGTTTTATGCAAACAAAAAATACTGTACCTATTTATTATGTAATAAAGGACATTCAAAAAAATATTGAGATAAATAACATATCATGGACTTTTTATGGCGATATCATCGTATCTTGAGTTTTCAGTATTGTTAAATAATAAATAATAATAAACAATAACCCGTTATCATGAGAAAACAGTCTGTTATCCTGAGACAGGGCTGCACAATTAATCACATTTTCAATAAAACTGCAATATGAACAAATCATGGAAGCAGAACCAAATCACTTGAAAAATCAAGCCTTTGAAAAGGGAAAAATGTGAGAAAACCTCATCATACTGAGGTTCTGTAGAGCTGCAGAGACGACCTGAACTATAAATCTTTGTTCTCCAGATGAAAGAATACATGTTTGTTTGGTTCAGACCTCAATAAAGATCACATCATCGTGATTTTAAGAGTTTTTTTTTTCAGTAAACATGAAAATTCTGATGCAAAACTGATCATTTCCACTAATCGTATCACTTATTGTAATTTCAGTCAAAATAATGGCAGTATGACTTTTTTTTTTGCCAAATTGTGCAGCTCTGCAGCTACATCTTGTCACGAACCAAAGTTTTGGTGACGTTAAAGGTTCAGAGATTCACCAAAACGTCAGACTACAAGTTTGAAAATGAACCAAATCTGTCGGTCTGCAGTGAGAAAGACGTGAGCTGATCAGACGTGTGAAAGTCCTCCTGTTTTCCTCCCATGATCACGTTGTTGTTCTGTTGTTGTTTGTTTCAGCTGGTTTGAGGTGATTCGCTGCCGACTGTGTGGATCCGGAGGGACTCACAGGAAGTGTTCCGGGCTGAAGGTGGACACCAGCGACTGGGCGTGCAGCGACTGCACTAAGGCCACTGACGGGAAAGGTCTGACCGACTGATCGACCGACTGATCGACCGACTGACCGACCGACTGACCGACCGACTGACCGACCGACCGACTGATCGACCGACTGACCGACCGACTGATCGACCGACTGATCAACTGACTGATCTGCTGCTTTTTCACTTTACATCAGTGTCGTCTGTATCTGAACATGATCAGTTCATATTTCTGAAAGAGAAAACTCTGCGAAAAATCAGTTTATTGTTCCTCTTTTGCTTTAGTGTCATTTTGTGATCAGACGTTGACACTGACTTTTCCTTATTATTATTATTGTTGTTGTTGTTGTTGTTGCAAGTAACCGTTTCATCATTGATTAATCTGCAGATTATTTTAATTATATAATTTATAATTTGACATATAAAAAAAGATAATTAATTTACTATCAGAAAACCAGCAGATATTCACCTGAAGAGCTGCAACAAAACATTTATTGTTTAAAAAATATTAATTGATTATCAGAGTTGATGCAGATAAATTTTCTGCTGACTGAGATATTTTATTTGGAGCTTAAATGATGAATCAAGTTGAGTGATACAGTCTTTACTGATATTGTTGTTATTATTATTCTGTAGTTATTATTATTATTGTTATTTTTTTTATGTGAACCATGTGTTCGTCTTCTTCAGCCTCCCTGGTCGCGTCTCCTCAGGCAGCTCAGAGGAGGAGTCTGCTGTCCAAACGCCTCCTGTCCTCCATCCACTCCCCCATCAGCTGTAAGAGGTACGAAAACCTAACGCACCTGTTATTATTACAATTATTAATAAAACCAATAAGGAAGAGCAGTCAGTGTCAGACATCCTCATCATACTGTAGCAGTTTGAATTAAACTGAGTCTCCCTGTGGTCTCCAGGGAAAATATTACACCAAACTCCCTTTAAGAAATGTGACATTTTAACAGTTTAACACACATCCACAAAAACACAAAACTCTAGAAACACGAGATAAAAGCAACCACATGTCCACAGTCTTCCTGTCAATTCAACATCAATATAATCAATAAAGACAAACTGTATTTCTAACAAACTTTACAGTTTGGATTTTGTCGCTTCAACTCTACCAGCCTCTGTTGTTTATAAGTGGGAGAAAGCGGTGGGAGTGAGAAATAATTAAATTAATTAAATTGTTTTTAATAATATGACTGGTAGTGTTGGTCATAGCAACTTGTATCAATGAGGGAGAATCTATTAAACATTTAACATTTTATGAAAATGTATTTCTCCACCTTGTTATTTTGACTGAATCATTTGAAAGGTGCAGCGTTTTTAACTCATTTAACCGACATGTTTTAAACGCACAAGTACAAAAGTATTGGTATTAATTCATCGTCTATTGCTGCTCCACTTGTTCAGCTGGTATCGATGAGTGGGACAGTGTTTGTAGGGCAGCATCGCTGGTGCAGTAGAGCCAAAAGTAGAACTGACTCAGGTTTTTCTGATATTTTATTCTTTTTAAGTTTGAGGTGTCTGCAGGTTGTTTGTTTTGGTGAAAAATCTGCAGCATCATTTGTTGTTATTGATGGAATAAAATCAACCTTTAAAATTGACAGTAACGTGAACGTTCTCCGTCTCTCCGTCTCTCTCTCAGACCGTCGTTACCTGCAGGGTCTGGATCACCTGAGGAGCTCCTGCAGGCGTTGGCCGCTCAGCTCCGCCCACGCAGGGTCCAGGTGGAGGTGGGCAGAGATCAGGCTCTGTCTGCCGGCGTGGAGCTGGTGAGGAGGACTGACTTTGACCCCACACACACCCTGTCTGTCAGGTTAGTGGACCAACAGCTCCTCCTCCTCATCCAGTCACTAAGTTAGTCAAGAGTTTTTTTTTAAATATAATAAAAATAATAAAATAAAAATAATAAAAATACAGATATTTTTATTTTTAAGTGCTGAACAAACAAATGTCAGTAAACAAAAGAAGAAAGTCCATCCTCACTCACTCTCAAATTAAATACACTTAAAGACACATTTACTCGTTTGTCTCCCCTCATCAACCGTCTGTCTGTCTCCTCTGACCAGTTTCAAAGACCACCGACGGGCTTCATTTCCCAGCAGCCTCCGGGACAGTGACACGGCGCGGCAGTACTTCCTGAAGCTGCTGATGCAGCAGATCCAGGACTCTGTGGTGTTTGAGGGACCAGAAGGATCCAAGAACCTGGTGCTGGACTCGCAGGGTAAGAATCTTATTTTACTCCTGGAGGTTCATGATTCATGTCCAGAACTACAAAAAAAGCCTCTTGGAGCCAAAAACTAAACCCAACAGGAAGCCGACCATTTTGAATTTTGTGTGCATTTTTTTGCTATTTACAGATGTTGTACATTAACAGACTCCTCCTAGAGAATTAACTCACTCCACTTCATATTGAATCAGTCTGATCTGAAGACCTTTGAAGTACTAAATTGCAAAAAAAATTTTGATTTCTTTGAAGGACGTGTCGGTGACATGGCATCAAATTTCAATGTTTCACCAAGAAACAGGAAGTTGTTTTAACTCAAAGTCACGGCCTGAAGACATCTACATGCTAATAATCACTTACAGTTGTAGCGCCACCTACTGGCAACAGGAAATGACAGATTGAAGCTGAATTGAAGCGTCTTCGATCATTTGATGTTCTCCTCATACGGTGATCAGGTCGATCTTAAGTCTGGAGAACTTAACGGTTCTACACTGTGAAGGCTGTGACTTTTCTTGGAACCCTTCGTGAGAGTCCTGGCCTTTAGACATGTACAGAGCCTTGTTCAATGTTTAAACTGTGTATATAAATCAGATTTTATAAACTCTAGATATGTTTTGTGTGTAAAAATCTTAATTTCTAAAGTAATTAAAGCCGTCAGTCAAATGTAGTGAAGTAAAAAGTTGAATATTTCCCTCTGAGATGCAGCGGAGTAGAAGAAAGTGATGGAGGATTAAATTCCTACTCGGATGAAGTACAAATATCTTCACGTGTCCAATGTGGTGTTTGTGTGGTGTGTGCGCGTGTGTGCGCGTGTGTGCGCGTGTGTGTGCGTGTGTGTGCGTGTGTGTGTGTGTGTGTGTGTGTGTCCAGCTCTGCGTGACGACCTGTACTTTGACGTCGGCTGCCTGCTGGCGCTCTCTCTGGTTCACGGCGGTCCTCCTGTCGGCTTCTTCTCTCGCGCTCTCTACCAGTGTCTGTTCAACTACCCGCCCAACCGGCCGCTCACCGTCACACACATGACCCCGGCACACACTTCACCCGCCAGGTCGGCAGGGTGAGTAACACACACCAATAATAAGAGCATCACTCAATCTCATAATCAAAGGTAGATATTGATTTGCTGATTGATTTGCTGATTTTAGATCGCAGAGGCGAAGTCTTTAGACGAACTGAAAGAAGTGATGGCGGCGAATTGTGAGTTCATGGAGCTGGCCGGCTGTAACCGACCAATCAGCAGGCTGGAGGAGAAAGAGGCTCTGGTGGAAGATCTGGTCAGCTTCATTCTGATCACCAGGATGCAGCTGCCACTGCAGAGGTACAGACTGTAGTGAGGATGTTCCTGTCCATTAAACTCAAGTTTTAATTTAGACTAGTCGAGTCTAGGAGTAAAAAAAAGACTCAGTTAAAACTGAGCAGAATTTATTAATTGATAATGTTTAACACTTTAAATGTTTAAATGAATGAATGTGGTGAGACATGTAAAAATGATCATTACCTCTAATATCACAAATCATATCACAATTACAGTTGTGATATTCGACACCCTTTGTGTGACTGTCTGAACTCCTCCTGCAGGTTTCGAGAGGGTCTGCAGACGTTGGGCGTCTTTGATCAGGTGATTAAAGTTTTCTGTTAAACAGCTTTATCACACTGAAGATTTATGAGACAGAACAACCTGAGACTTCAGTAACAGTGACAGTCCTGTCATGTGACGCAGGTGCAGCTCTTCCCGTCGGCGTTCTGCAGTGTTTTCTGCGAGACGGCGGTTCGGCTCACGGCTCAGACGGTCGACCAGCTCTTCACCGTCAACTTCTCGCGGCAGGAGGACAAACTGGACAGAGAGACGCCAGTCATCACCTTCTGGAGACACTTCCTGCTGGAGTGTGAAGGTACGCGAGCTCCACTGCAGATACGATCTCACAAAAGATGAGATAATAAAATAAGGATTTTGAAAACGTTCACCTGATGAGTTTTTAAATCTAAATTTCTGCACAGTTGTAGAAGCTCGTTCAAGAGGCCTTAGACTTACAAGAATTAAATAATACACACAAACACATGAACGGCTTGTTTCGGTCAGATGATTGAAGTGATTGATAGTTTAAGAGCTCCTGGACTCTGAGCAGCTGTCTTTCGGCTCTGTGTCTCAGATGCACCTGGTCCTCTCAGCCCTCGGTAAAGTCCCACGATAGAGTGAATGAAGTCAAGTACCGTGTGAGCTGACAGACTCCTGGGCTGAGCGCGTTGCTCATTACTGGACTCTTTTTAAAAGCGACTTTTCCTGCAGAGTTCCCAACATTGATTCAGGGTCTTACAGAAGGAACGTGCACACGCAGCTGCATGGTGAACAGCCAATAGGAGCCCCCGGTCTGAGATGACCTGTGATTGTTTAAGTCCTCTGTCACAGTCAGATTCTTTCAAGTCTGAAAACAGAACCAAGAGGAGGAGCAGAAGTCATGGTTCTGTCACGTGTTGCCTCCAGCTGTAAATTGTTTCACTCCATTTCTTGTTGATAATAAACTCTCCTCCTGTCTCCTCTTGTTTTCTCCTCTCCTCAGTCGGGCGAGCTCCATCTCTCTGCAGGACTTCTTCGTTTCGCACAGGAGCCGAGGAGATCCCAGCCGCTGCCTCCTCCTCTCCTCCATTTCCTCTCCACCATGTCTCGTCCTCACCAGGAGCTGAGGAGGAGGAGGAGGAGGAGGAGGAGGGGAGGAACGAGGGGCTGTTCCCTCAGAGGGAGCCCGGCTCCAAACACCTCTCCTGCCTGTCACCTCTCCTACCAGCTTTCAAGAGCTCCATGGAGCAGGCTGTCAGCCACCATGTGCACCTCCTCCCCACAGAGAGCTAGAGGAGGAGGAGGAGGAGGAGGAGGAGGAGGAGCAGAGCATTTTGGGCCAAAAATATTTTGGTTTGCATTTAAGATTAAACTCTGTTTTATTTTTATGAGCAGAAATCTGTTGCGTGGCCTGCAGCTTTTTATTTTTCTATGAAAGTTTCTTTTATTTAGATGCCCGAGTGCAGTCGGGTGATGTGATGAAATCTGCTGTGTCACATTCTGAATTTTTTTCTATAAATGATAGATGTTAGATTTACTCCTGTGACATGAGCAGCCTGATTTAATACCATGGTTATCACCATCTTGGATTAGATACACTTGCTGTTGGTTTGAGATTGAACATGAGAAAAATGTAGAATATCACCAGATTTTACTTTAAGGTTTGTAAGATTAGCTGGTTTAAAAGCTGCTCACATCCATCAATTGTCTCATTATGAGAAAAAAATGATTTCATTGATCAATGGCAGCAGGTTTAAAACTGGAAAACCAAAAAAAGTAAACATCCATAACTTCTCTCTCGCTGTGGTTGGACACGTTCAGTAGTCTTTTCATGATGAAGCTGATAACTGAAATGTTTTCATCAGCAGTCAAAGCAAAAACCTCAGAAAACTCTGAATTTACCTTTCAGTGTCCTCTTTAATTTGCCATTTTTAAAGCTTTTTTCCTGCTCTTTCCGTGTACATCTGGCTCAGATGTGCTATGATAAAATATCTTATGTTTTCTAAGTTTAAAAACTATGGTGTGATTATATCCTTTGCCTTTAAGAGCTTCTTTTAATTCATGTTTTTATTGTACATAGTTTTTTTTTTAATGCTTTTGTTTGCACTCGTTTCTCTTCTTTGTCATATATTTGTCTTTCTTTTTTTAAACAGTTTCTTTTGGATCAGACTCTGAGTATCATGATTCTGTTGACAGTTTGTAGTTGAAAATAAACAGCGATCAAGGTTAATGACACAAGACAACAAACACTGAGAGAAAAGGAGCTTAAAACTGCAGACATGTTGGCTCCGATTGCTCAAACGCATCATTTGACTAATTTCCCATCTGATGAGATGAATTAAAATGATTTTATGGATTTTGTTACCCCAAAATCTTAAAATACAATTCTGTCATGATAAAAACTTTATCATTCCGCTCAGGAACAGTTTTGTTTCTGTCACAGACCTGATTTGGTTGATTTTTTTTTTCTGTCTGTTCAGTTGTTGTTATCAGACGATTTCTTTTCTGACTTTGTGGATTTCTGTCGTTGAACGTATGTTTTTGTCCGTTTCCTTTCTTGTTATTTATCTGCTCTGTTTGCTGCATGTTTGTGCTCATTTACAAGTGTGACTTTTCTTTTTCTTCTTCTTGTTAATTATAAATGCAGAAACAAACCACTTTGTTGTCCTGATTTGTTTTTAAACTTTAAATAACTGAACAGAACAAACTGATCTTTATCTGCTCAGACAGAATTTTACACAGACACCAAACTGAATATCTGATTACATACAAACACTGGGTTGGGACCCACAGGTGGGTCACAGGAGATTTTATTTTGGTCGCCTATGGAAGAAAGACTATGGAAGAAATTTTGTAGTATCTTAATTATATTCTTATAATTCGGTCTTCTAAAATGTTCTACATTCTTGATAAGGGGAAATGAAACCAATGAGATGTCCTGTTAAGTCAGACTACTCATTTATAGTGTTTAATGTGTCAAGATTAGGGCTGCAAATAATTTATTGCCAATCAATCTGTTTTTTTCTTATTTTAAATTTAAGCTTTCAGCATGTTCCTCAGACAAAACAGACAAAACAATGTCCACATGAGGTGCAATTACTGCCAAGTAACAAAAAATAAGATTTTTTAAATATCAAATATAAACAGAAAAATGTAATAATTTATATACAAATAGGGTTGCAGCTGGCTTTGGCTGAGTCAGTTCCTGAGCACACAAATCCAAAAGTAAGTAGAGAAAAACATTAAATAAAAATAAATAAATTATTTTTTAAAAATGCACAGAAAATCTAGTACTTTATATGCAAAAAAAAAAAATTGGAAAATATAAATACATAAGTGTATAAAAACAAACAAATAAAGGTAAAAAATAAAATAAGAATGCTTATAATTATTCCTTTATATTTTTTATTTGGCTTCATTTATTTTTCTTTATATTCCCACATTTATTAATATACTTAAGTTATTTATTTACTATTCAAATGACTCCATACAATCATAGTATTATCATCATAATTGAATTAATTGATTTTGTTTGTACTACTCTTTTTATTGTATCATTAACACGTCGGCGATATTGTTTACAAAACATTCATGCAGATAATAAATACTAAATAAATAATAAAGAATATTTAATTGAATAAGATGTTGTTGATGAACCGCGGCGGAGTGAGACCTTCTTCTCTCCTACCGCCTCTCTGCTGGCTGGTGTCCGAAAGCAGCGGAGTGAGACCTCTTCTCTCTACCGCTCTCTGGCTCGGTGTCCGTAAAAAGCAGCGGAGTGAGACCTCTTCACTCTCCCCTCCTCTCTGCCGGAAGAGAACAGTGCCACGTCATGACGGTCTCCGTCACCACCAACAACATCCAACATGGCGGCGTCCGTCAGGGAGAAGCAGACAGGTTTGTCGAACTGTCTTTCTTCATTAACGGTTGTTTTCAGAGGTGCCAGCGGCGGGAACGGGCCGCAGAGAGTTAAACGCAGCCTCGTTCTGACAGCACAGATTTATTAAAGACTGTCACCGCTCTGACCCGCTAGCTAACCTGCTAACTAACCACTGAGCTGCCGCTAGTTGAGCTGATTAACTGATGTTTCGGTTTCACTACAGACACAAACTGTTCACACTTGTCACCCACATACGGACTAATTAACTAACCACACTGTTAACTAGTTAACTGAAGACTTAACCAGCTGATTGGCCTGTTAGCTAACGGTGCTGCTAGCTGTGTAGCTTAGCTGTGTGCAGATTAATGTTGAGAATAACGTGATGAGATGGAGTCACTCAGAACAGCTGATAGAAACTGAATCATCCCTCATTCAACTTCAAACGTGGGAGAAAGAAACTCAGGTTTGTGTCGTAGCAACACTTTATTTGAGACAAAGTTCAAAAGTACGCTGACAAAATGAAAGAAACGTTTGTTCAGAGAAGATTCACACTTTCAGAAATCTTTCATAGTGCAGCAGTTTCCAAAGACTGGTTCGGGACCCACAGGTGGGTCACAGGAGATTTTATTTGGGTCCCCAGAGAAATAAAAGATTATGGAGGAAATTCTGCAAATGTAAGATTTATATCTGCAGTACAGCTTTTATAAATCATTTAAAATATGTTGTTTTACTGCTGAGAGTTAACAACAACAGCCTGTTATTTCCATCTAAAGGTGCTTATTTTGTCTCATTATGAAGTTGGCTACGTTCATGTGTGCATGAATGAACCCTTCCTCTTCCCCGCTGTGATCAAATCTTCAGCCACACGTCTGATTCGTCTGACTGTGTTTGTGTGTTCGTACCTGCAGTTGCTCTGAAGCGAATGCTGAACTTTAACGCTCCTCCTCTGAAGAACACGACAGCTGAACCAGTATGGAAGGTGAGAACATCTTCGGCTGAAAGAAGAGTCTGCTCTTCTGTTTGTGGTTGTTGTTTTTCCTTCTTTCCTCAAGTCCAGGATGGCGTCCTCACATGGATGTACGTCTGTGCGCTCCACCTGTTTTCACATGTTTGGACCTATTTTTCAACTAATGATCAATCTGGAAATAATTTTTCCACTAATTGATTAGTTGTTTGGTCCATAAAATGCTGATTTAAGTCCAAGATGATGCGTTCGACATGTCTGTAAAACAAAGATTTGTTTAACTCAACATGAATTTATACAAACTTGTCAAAATTGTAATTTAAAAACATGTAAAACTGCATTGCTGTGTATGGGATTTCCGTGTTTTCTATCCTCCAAAAATGAGGTCGTGGTGAAGTAACCCACATGTGCCGGTTTGATGTACAGCCACAGCTCGTCTAAACTAAAAGTCAAGTCTCATCATGTCTCATCGTGTTTCCTCCTCGTGTTCAGGTGCTCATCTACGACCGGTTCGGTCAGGACATCATCTCCCCGCTGCTGTCTGTCAAAGAGCTGAGAGACATGGGCATCACCCTGCACCTGTAAGAGACACACACAAAAAATCTGTCAATAAATTATTCATCTTTCTAATTCCAGTGGTGGAAAGTAACTAAATGTATTATATAAGACAAATATCACTCCAACCAAACTCCACTGATAAAAATCAGTTATTTTACCACACAGAACACGGGAGTTGTTGGACTACTGCTGCTTCCATTTGTCAGTCTGTTTGTGTTTTGTGTGACTTCTGTTTTTTGACAGGATAGTTTAGATTCGCCAAAGTGACACAATGACACAAACACACTAACAGATGGAAGCAGCAGTAGACCAACAACTGCCGTGTTCTGTGAGCTAAAATGACTGATTTTATCAGCGGAGTTTGGTTGGTTAGCAGTGAGTGATATTTGGCTCATATAACAGCAGTTTTCCATCAGAAAAGTCTATCAGAAAGGTTAAGTGGTGCAAAATATTCCTTTAAGTAAAAGTTTGAATGTGGTAAAACATCTGGGGTGGACCAAGTCTAAGTTTCCCAAGATGTCCTCCCTCTGAGAGTTTTTCAGTTAAGTTTATCATTTTATAGTTGTCATTGAAACAAAGTGTTAAATTTAGTGTGTTTGTCAATGTGTATTGTGTGTGTGTGTGTTTCAGTCTGCTTCATTCAGACAGAGATCCTATCCCAGATGTTCCAGCCATCTACTTCGTCATGCCTACAGAGGAGAACATCGACAGGATATGCCAGGTACACACACACACACGCACACACACTCACTCACTCACTCACACTCAGTAAGAAGTTAACACAGATCTTTAATCGCGCTGACACATTTTCACACCTTTTCTTTCTTACTTTTATGGTCCAGTATTTAGCATGTTAGCATTCTCACGTTTAACTTGTTAACATTTCTCTGTTGTGTCAACTCATAATCAATAGATGCTGTCAATCATTTTTTGTTTTGTGTTTGTGTGTGTGTGTGTGTGTGTGTGTGTGTGTGTGTGTGTGTGTGTGTGTGTGTAGGACCTGAGGAACCAGCTGTATGAGTCGTACTATCTGAACTTCATCTCTGCCATCAGCAGGAGTAAACTGGAGGACATCGCCAGTGCTGCTCTGGCTGCTAACGCTGTGGCTCAAGTCACCAAGGTTACCATGGTTACTGTGTTTAAAGACTGATGAGTGTGAGATTATACAGCGATGTTATGTAGGAGCACCAGAGAGAAAACCCTGGGTTATATTTAAGATTATTCTATTATTTAATCAAATTTATTTGATTAATATGGTGTTATGTGATTATGAAGTGTCAGACACACTGTGAGATAAATAACTGACCTGCTCTGTGTGTGTGTGTGTGTGTCTCACAGGTGTACGATCAGTACCTGAACTTCATCACGCTTGAAGACGACATGTTTGTCCTCTGCCATCAAAACAAGGAGCTCATCTCGTACCATGGTAAACACACACACACACACACACACACACACACACACACACACACCACACACACACACACACACACACACACACACACACAGATTGTGTTGATAGCATTAATTGTTGTTTGTTAAAGAGCTCATTCAAACACAACCATCACTGTACCTGCAGCCTAAACGGGTTCAAATCAAAGTTCCAGTATTTCCAAGCACATGAATTCTTGTAGTTTGACATTTCTTCTTCACATGGAGCTGTATCATTGTCTTCAGGACACTTCTGTCAAATAAATTTACATAGAGCAGCAACACACACACACAACAAAGCTAACGCTAGCTCAGCTAATGTAGCGCTGTAGTATGAACCTCCACAAAAAGCACACTAACATGAAAAAACAGTTACCAGTTTAGTTGCTTTAATCCAGGCGCAACATTCACACACTTTCTCTTGACTGTCCCTCAGTATTACAGCATCGTCCCAGTCTGTGGGAACAGACACGTTAACAACATGCTGGTGCCAATTTTTTACAGGACAACTTTCAAAATAAACAACAAAACAACCTAAAACATGGCAGAACTTACAGCTCGAACAGTTACCAGCAGGCACTTGTTGATGAAGCAGTCCGACAACTGGGATGAAAGCAGGATGAGTTTAATCATTAAATGTGTCTCACCTGCAGCCATCAACAGAGCAGACATCCAGGACACAGACATGGAGGCCATCATGGACACCATCGTGGACAGTCTCTTCTGTTTCTTCGTCACTCTGGGTGAGTCTGTGTGATGAGCTGCGACGTTTTGTGCCAAAATGTAAAACGACTGAAATGTTTTTTGGTCACTATGGTAACACTTTCCTCAGGTCAGCCTCCGTGTTGATGAATAAAACAAACTCTCAGGCAGCTTTTCTAAATAAATTGTGATGCATTTTTCCTTGTTTTTAGTCTTTTTTTTAAAATGAAATTGCAAAAGAAAGTTGTGATTTTTATTTGTTACATATATAATTCATTACAATCAAAGGCAACTTGTTGAACACTCAGGACGGGGTGCAGTTTTGTTCCCTGAAACATCACCAAAAAGTGCACAGAGTGATGATAAATATCAATAACAAAGACAAACCTGCTCTTTTCAGCACCTGTGACAAAATGAAAAAAATATAAATGTAAAAAAACTGGTGAATAATAAAACAAAACATTGACTCGGTTCACTGAGACGAACATGTTTGATGTCAACTTTGTGGGAGTGTGCAGAGTTTGGACAAAACTGCAAAGTTGTGCAGAATTCATGGGGGTTGATTGAATTTGCATGAAGCAACATCCCAACTTCTGGAGGGACTGAATAATCCCCTTCTGTTGAACTTATATAAATCTATTTTATGATGGTCTGGTATCAGGAATACAGTCTGATGTCAGTCTGAAGTCTTCTCATCTTTCTCTTCCTGGAGTCTAGGAAGAGAAAGATGAGAAGACTTCAGACTGACTTACTAAACTTTTTCTCTGGTCAAAGAAAAAGTATAAACGTTGCAATGAGTGACTCAGCAGATGATTTAGTGATTTTACATCAACATTATAGCACCTTTCTAACACACAGACAAGACAGATGACAATCATGTGATATATTTTTTTATAAAGGGGGAAAAAAATCCTCATTTTGAAAAATTAAAATGTTCCCAGGTGAATATTTTTAATCTGTCAGGTGACTTTAAAACTTATTTCACATGAACCTTCTAGAACTTGAATCTCAGTGTGCTTCTGTTTCTGTCCACTAGATGGAAACATTCACTCAATATCCAAAACTTTCAGTCAGAATGAAACTGACTCAGACGCTCCAGTTTCTCTTCTTCCATCAGGTTCAGACTGATTCTCCTGATTTAAAACCTGTTTTTTCTAAAAGGATTTGGAGCACAAAGACAGGAGTCCTTGACTTTGTTTTCATGTGTTCATGTGTTCATAAGAATGAGACTTTTAAATTAAATTGTGTTGTTGTTGTTGATCAGGCGCGGTGCCCATCATTCGCTGTCCCCGTGGAAACGCAGCAGAGATGGTCGCTGTGGTGAGTTCACTCTGATGTCAGCCAATCACAAAACATCTGCGTTTTTTTAAGGTTGATGTCAGATGAAAGCTTGACCCTTAAAAATAAACCTTTTAGATGCAATACAAGCAGCCATATTTGTAGTTTTAACACCACTCACATTCATTTTCATCCAGAAGTCTCACAGTTTGCCGCCCCAGTTATTTCATGTCTGTGACGTCCTCAGATGTCTCGTTTGACCTGTCACACTCTGGTCAATTGAAAAATAGGTCCAAACATGTGAAAACAGGTGGAGTGCACGGGCCTGTTTTCACGTTTGGACCAATTTTTCTACAAGAGATCAGTCTGACAATAATTTTTCCACTAATCGATTAGTTGTTTGGTCCATAAAATGTTGAAAGATGTACAAGATGATGTCCCAAAATGTCTTGTTTTGTCCACAACCTGTCTCAGGCACCAAGAGTTTAACTGAAATATGTTTTTTCTTGTGTGGAAAATAAGTTGTCATTACTGAACGCTGTGTGTTTTTGTGTGTGTGTTGTAGAAGTTGGATAAGAAGCTCCGCGAGAACCTGCGGGACGCCCGAAACAGTCTCTTCACAGGAGATAACATGGCCGCTGGACAGTTCAGGTAAACAACAACAACATTAAGTGTGAGGTCATGTGAAACTCCACTTCCCAGGATGCACCTCTGTGTCACTGTATGTCTCTCTCTCTGTGTACTTACACTAATCGTTTTCTGTTTCTTTTCTCCTCTCCAGTTTCCAGAGGCCTCTGTTCGTCCTGGCAGATCGTAACGTGGACATGGCCACGCCCCTCCACCACACCTGGACCTATCAGGCGCTGATCCACGACGTCCTGGTGAGCCGTCCGTTACCTGTCTCAGAATGAGCTGATGTATCTAAACACGTCAAAAACAAAAAGGTTTATACGTTGGCAGAACTCTTTCTCTAACTTCGTGGACATTTTATTGTCAACAAACATGTGGAGGCAAACAACATTGTCTCTCAGTACTCTCTCACTTCCTGTTTGTGACTCTCACCTCATTGGTTCCTTCTAAAGATGTAAATCTTTGAAAACACCTCACTAATATATTGTTAATTTTAAGTTTCCTCAAACAGCTTCTCGCTGTAGTTTTCATCAAAGAAACAGGAGGAAATTGTGCATTTGTTGGGGACTATTTTCAGCGGCGTATTAATCCACATTCAGTCCTCCAGTAAGTATTTGGGGCAGCAGGATGGTGTGTACCAGCTGCTGTGGGCATGGTCGGCAACAAAATGTGTTTTAACCACTTATAAAAAGGTCCACGCTCTATTTAGAACATTTTCAGCTCTTTATTTTGCCACCAGACGGCCTTTTCTGATGGAAAACTGCCGTTCTACAAGACAAATATCACTCTCTCCAAACCAACCAAACCAAAAGTTGCTGCTCCTCCGCTCCTCCCATCTCTTAGTTTGTTTGTCTTATTGTGTGACTTTGGTGAATCTGAACTAACCTTTCAAAACACCAAAGTCACACAGTAACACAAACAAGCTAAGATATTGAGGCAGCAGTAGACTAGAAACTCCTGCGTTCTTTGACGTGAAATTACTGTTTTTGTTAATGGAGTTTGGTTGGTTT
Source organism: Lutjanus argentimaculatus (assembly GCA_034769285.1). NCBI lineage: Eukaryota > Metazoa > Chordata > Actinopteri > Lutjaniformes > Lutjanidae > Lutjanus > Lutjanus argentimaculatus. The sequence goes on along the minus strand of JAWZSL010000003.1, from coordinate 11,669,757 downwards.
CTAGAGAGTGATATTTGGCTTATATAACAGCAGTTTCCTGTCTGAAAAGTCTGTCTGACAGCAAGATAAAGTGGGGAAAATATTCAAAAGTATTTATTTGGTAACTTTGACGACAGTGGAGCTCTGTGGCACAGAAGAGAAGATGTATCAGACTTTATCCTTGTTAGCAGATATTGTTGGTTTGAGTCTGAACAAAAAGAAAATACAAAATATCAGCAGACTGATCCTTTAAATCATCGAGGCAAAGAGAGAAGGTGAGACACAGTAATTCATGCAGAGCCAGATCACTGTCAGCTGGTGAGGTGCTGAGGTTAATACTGACAGCACTGGAATGTAGAGTTACATGGATGTGTTATGTAACATGTCATCAGCACGCACACCACACACCCCACACACACACACACACACATACACTGACTAGCACCAGCAGACCAAAAATCTGGCAAATACAGCGTGAAAACATCACTCTTAACAAGTCCTTTAGTCTCATTTTCATCCTCCAGACTCATTTTCAAAATTCAGCCAGTGGTTTGGAGTTTATTCTACAGCCCGACTCATACTGGGTTTTTAGGGAATAATACCGAGATTCAAGCTGTGAAAACATCTGATCATGATGTACTGGTTTATATTAAAGCGATATTCCACCCCAGAATGATAATCCACTCAATATCTGCTCCCCTCTGTGCTGATGTGATGATGGGTGAAGATCTTCAGTTCACTAAACAATCCAGAAGTTTTCAGCAGAAATCCAGTACAATGGCAGTGAATGGAGACCACGGATAAAACGTTAAAAAAAGAACACAAAACAAACACAAAATGTCTCCATCCTGCTCGTGTGGTGTAATCCAAGTGTCTGTGAGCCGCGACATTAAAATTTAACCACAAAAGATGCCATTTACACCATGTTTTTAGCTGAAATGTCAACTGTAGCCTCCCAGGTAGCATGTAAACATGGCATCGATCTCGTGAGACTTCGTATATCTCTTAATGGACGCACGTGTGAAAATATCACGAGATCTCTTGTGCATCTGGCTCGAGTCTGAGAGGCTACAGTTGACATTTCAGCTAAAAACATGGTGTAAATGGCGTCTTTTGTGGTTAAATTTTAATGTCGCGGCTCGCGGACACTTGGATTACACCACACGAGCAGGATGGAGACATTTTGTGTTTGTTTTGTGTTCTTTTTTTATCCGTGGTCTCCATTCACTGCCATTAGCTGCAACCCTGTTTTCTGCTGAAACTCCAGGATTGTTTAGTGAACTGAAGATCTTCACCATCCTCACATCAGCATAGAGGTGAGTACATGCTGAGTGGGTTATCATTCTGGTGTGGAATATTGCTAAACTGAATATGTTTGAGTTATGGACAAAAGACATTTGAGGATGTTATCTTGGACTTTGATCCACATTTGGTGAAAAAAATCATGTCAATTGAAAAATAGGTCTAAACATGTGACAATAGGTGGAGTGCACGGATGTACACCTGTGCGCTCCACCTGTTGTCACATGTTTAGATCTATTTTCAACTAGAGCTCAATCTGGCAATAGTTTTTCCACTAATCTATTAGTTGATTGGTCAATAAAATATTCTTTCCTTTGTAGGGCAGAACAGTAAAATATCGTCCTGCCTGATTTATCGGTCAAACTTGGCCTCTTCTTGCTAACATGTCCCTGACACGATGACTGTCAGCTCCTTGAAACGAGTCTCACTGCACCAGAGTCGACAAAATGACACTTCAACAAGTTGACTTGTTTTGAAAACAGGTGAAAGAACGTCTACATTTTGTTAACGTCTTTTCGTCTCGATCCAGAATCCAGGCTCTGATCTGGTTTCTGTTGAGGCGACGGCGGTCCAGATGGCTGCGCTCTCTCTGTCTCTCTCCTCTCTTTCCTATAAACATGTCAGGATCTGAACGCAGCCGTCTGCCACCCAGCAGGAGACGGGATCCCAGCACTAAATCTCTCCCCTCTCATCCCTCGACTGTTCCCGTGGCAACAGCGATATTATGATCTGCTGTTGGTTTGTGTGCCGGGGGACGGGGATCTGTTCCCCGTCGGCCTCTGTCAGGACTCACTATGGTGTAATTAGCAGTGATGTGCTGTAGGACTTCATCCCAGATATCTTTAACATATCTTGGATCATGTTTTATAATCACTTCAGAACCATAAACTGAAGGTAGATGATGACGTCTGTGGTTTTTCTTGGTGGTTTCACTTTGGATTCAGTTGATTCAGATGACTTAAAGAGTTGATTTAGATCATTAAACGCAGGAAAAATCATTAATAACACAGAAAATGGCGTCAGCCGTGGCCTCAGGACGAGACGCTCTTCAGGTTGTGGCAGAAAATGTCGACTCTCACCTGCCAAAACAACCGATGAGGAACGCTGCTCAGGAAAGATCAGCGTGACAATAGGTTGGAATAAATCTCAATAAAAATGTTTCTTCTGTTTCGTCCACCAGGACTTTCAGCTCAACAGGGTGGTGATGGAGGAGGGGGCGGGGGCGGAGCCACCTCCTGCCGGCGCAGACCGAAGAAGAAGAACAGAAAGAGCTACGACCTGACTGCTGCCGACAAGTTCTGGCAGAAACACAAGGGCAGGTCAGTTCTTCCTCTGGAGGAAGGGTTACAGGAGGAAACCACTGGCCCTGATACAGGCTGTAAACGCTGTGTCAGCGTGATCAATATTCACTCTGTCAATAGCAAATAATTCATCCAGCTGAAGACAGGTGCTTTTATTTCAAACAAAAATGTCAAAATTATATTTAGAATAACAGAATGAAACCAGGAAGAACAGAAAACCTGTACAACAAAAACCACAAGTGAAACGACACAGAGCTCTTTAGTTCATCACAACAGAGTTTCCATCCATCTCTGAGGACTTCACGGACACAGAAATCTACATTTCTCATCATTTCTCCCTAAAGACGAGTCAGAAAATCTTTTTTATGATTAATTCTTACTTGAGCCTACCTGAGCATCGAGGCAGATGAAGTTTAATTAACGTGCTGTGTGTTGCAGTCCGTTCCCAGAGGTGGCGGAGTCGGTCCAGGAGGAGTTGGACACTTACAGAGCCCAGGAGGACGAAGTCAAACGCCTGAAGAGCATCATGGTGAGACACAATTAACTGAACATCGAGTCCAGGTCACAGGTCAGAACCGAGTGTTTTAGGTTTTATCAGAGTCAAAAAGGTCATATTCAGGGTTCGAAGGTGTGTTTTTTGTCATGTCCATGTCCCCTAAAACGTCTGCACAGACACAAGTCATTATACTCAAGGTCAAAGTTTGTCACTAGTGATGTGTAGATTTACTACGTCACATTATGTGTTACCTCTGCAGCTGCACAATTCATCATCATACTTTCTGCAGTATTCAGATCACAGGAGGAGCAAAATTAGTTTTTTATTGGTTCATGTTGACGGAGCAAACAGAAAAAAGTTTTCGGACACTCCATGCATTTGCATTAATATTGCATTAAGAATCACTCTTAGGTCTTCAAGTGCAATTTCTTTTAGTACAGTCACAGCCAAAATACTAAACAAATCCTCAAAAAGCCATTAAAAACTTCAAATTGATTGGTTCCATAAAAATACATAAGACATTTTTATTATTGGGTCATTTTGGTGCCAGTGATCCACTAATGAAGGTCGTGCTTTTTATTAAAAGACACAATCTTTGTTGCCGTGCTTCGTGTCTATATAAAGCCAGCACATTTGAAAGTTCTTCAGAGACAAAAATGGCTAAAACAAGGAACCTAACGCAGGAAACACGCCTGAAGATACAGATTCTCAGCCAGGAAGTGCAGATGCAGTCCTTCAGCAGTTGGATACACTCTGCAGAAATACAGATGAACCAACAGCTTGGAAGACAAACCAAGATCTGGGCGTCCAAGGGTTTCTTCAGCAAGAAATGACCGCATCCTGATCGGCATGTGCAGGGAAAACCGCCGAATGACATCACAGGAGCTTCAGCAGCAGTGGTCAAACCAAACTGGTGTCCAGTGTTCCACCCACACTGTACGTGGCCGACTTTTAGATCATGGCTTAAGGTCCTACAAGGCTGTCAAGAAGCCCCTGATCAATGAGAGACAGAGGTTAGCCCGGCGCCGTTGGGCCCAAGCACACAAGAACTGGACAGCCAGGAACTGGAAGAAGATTCTGTGGTCAGATGAGTCCAGTTTCCAGCTTTATCTTCCTCCTGCTAATGTGAGGGTACGCAGAAGGCCAGGCGAAGCATTATCTCCAGCATGTACAGTACCTACTGTCAAGCATGGTGGAGGCAGTATCATGGTTTGAGGATGCATGAGTGCTGCTGGTGTTGGTCATCTCACTGTCTGTGATGGCACATTGAACTCTGACAAGTATTGTGCCATTCTCCAAACCCACATGCTCCATTCTGCACGTGCACTGTTCCGTCGAGGTCAAAACTGGATGTTTCAACAAGATAATGCCCCTTGCCACACATCCAGAGCCAGTAGAACTTGGCTGCAGGAGCACAGTATCCAGGTCTTAGAGTGGCCAGCTCAATCCCTGGACATGAGCCCCATTGAAAATCTGTGGTGGATTATCAAAAGGTCTGTTTCAAAGCGTAAACCAAAGAATTTAGAAGAATTAAAAGCAGTAATTCAAGAAGAATGGGACAAGATTACCCCTCAACAGTGTGAAAGGCTCGTGGGGAACATGCCAGCAAGGATTAGAGCTCTACTGCGTGCTAATGGCAGGACTACTAAATATTAATCTGATGATGTGATGGTTTATTTATTTTTTGTTCAGTTTTGAACACATTCTCTGTTATTTGTTGACTTTGATACCGACAATGTTGCAAACTGACATATTGAAACTCTGACTGGAAATTGTGACTGGAGACGACTGTTTGTACGTGGTTAGAATTTGATCAATAACAGCTGATCACAGTTTATTGTTTGATTGTTCTTTATTGTTCTGTGTGTGTGTGTGCAGGGTTTAGAGGGGGAGGATGAAGGAGCCATCAGCATGCTGTCAGACAACACGGCCAAACTCACCTCAGCTGTCAGGTACTGAACTCGGTCACCTTCACCAGCCAACATCATCACTGCTTCCTGCTTGTGAGCGAGGACGCCCCTTTAATACCCAAACATGATCCTGTCACCTGTCACCAACTCACCTGTTCACCTGTGGAACGTTCCAAACAGGTGTTTTGGAGCGTTCCACAACTTTCACAGTCTTTTTTTGGTCTATAAAATGTCATAAAATGGTGAAAAATGTTCAAGGTGACACCCTCAAATGTTTCGTTTGTCCTGTCACAATCTTGTCAATTGAAAAATAGGTGGAGCGCACGGACGTACGTCCGTGCGCTCCACCTGTTTTCACATGTTTGGACCTATTTTTCAACTAGAGATCAATCTGGCAATAATTTTTCCACAAATTAATTAGTTGTTTGGTCCATAAAATGTCAGAAAATAGTGAAATAGTCAAAAAATTTCAGGATGATGTCCTTAAAATGATTGACAGATTAATCAATAACAAAAATAAAATTTTATGCAGCAGCCCAACTTCTTTGGTTGCACCATAAACCTCACACTCATTTTTTTTTTAACAGTATTCATGCAGAAATAAAACATTTTATCCACGTTTTACGAAGGATTGTCAGGTTCAATATCACTCCGAGCTTAAAACTAGGTCACCTGGTTGATTAACAGGATAAATGTGGGTTTAAAAGCAGCGGCTTCCAGCGCCGAGTTTGGATTTCTGTTCCCCCCTCGGTGAGTATCTGTGGCAGGTTTCTCAGTAGCTCCTCCAGAATGGATTTCCACGGACTCCAGAGGACAGATGAGCCAGAGAACATCTGATTAGATCTTTGGTTGTGACTGTTGTTTTTAATCTGTAACCATGAAACCGTGTTAGAGTCTCGCGTCCCCTGTCGACCAAAACAACCTGCCGCTGCGAGTCAAGAATCCACTTTGACTGTAGAATGTAACTGACAGGGATGTTGTTTTTGGGCGAAAAACAGCCGGTTGGAGAGTTGTTGAGTGTGACGGTGGCTCGGTAGCGTCCCTGATCGTCTTTCCAACAGATTAAACTGTGAGATAGTCCGGTGTGAAGTGTTGTGTTGACGTTCATTAATCGGGAGCAGATTGAGATGTTTTCCTGTGTTCCTGTGTTTGATTTTGTGCTCGTGTGTCGCCCGCAGCTCTCTGCCCGAGCTGCTGGAGAAGAAACGACTCATTGACCTGCACACCAACGTCGCCACGGCCGTCCTCGACCACATCAAGGTACGCCGCTGTCACCATCATCACGCTGTTTGTCACTGTGTGCCAGTGTTGGCAAAACAAAATGAATCAGAGTAAATGTTCTGTGGGAGTGAGAACATCAACATTTTAGTTTCTTTTTAATTTTATGTGAAATTAAATTCTAGGTGTGTTTTCAAAGTTTAATTTTATTTTGTTTCAAACACACGAGTTTTTAGTTTGTGTAAATAAACACACTCGCTGTAGCCTTGGTAGCCGTTCCAGGACACTGTTGTTGATTACACACCACAAACAGACACGCACACACGACAGGAAATGCAGCATAGACATGTATACACACACGCCACATGGTTCAGCTTGGGGCGCTGACACCACAGTTTTCTTATAAAACTTTGTTTTAAAGTTGTCAATCCAGTGTGATAATGAATGTCTTTGGACAAGCAGCCAAAAGCTGTGGATAGTTTCTGCAATTTCTGATATTCGATGGATCCAAATTTCACCACGAGCTGTGAGGCCTGTTGGTGTGCAGCCTTGGACCCGGTCTACCAGCCTGCTGGCCTGGACTGTTAGCCTCCACCTGCTAGCCTGAAATATTAGCCAGCTAGCTGCCAGCTCCAAGCCCCCAGCCTTCGCCCCTGCCTGCCTGGTAACCTCCATCTGTTAGCCTTCAGCCTTGGACCCTGCTTGGTCGCACAAAAACATTTTTATATTCAAACGTTCGTGGTCTACATGGAGCAGTTTCCTGTTTACATGTATGTCTTGACTGGACCTGAATGGCAGCGACGTTGATGTATCGCAGAAACAAAGCGCTCAATGCAGCATCTGTGTATATTTTTCTGTAGAATATCATACCAAGGTGTGGATCTTGGCACACTGGGGCTGAGTCAGCCAAAAAAAAACGGCTAGCTGCACAGCTAACCAAGCTAACTGGTCAGTGCCAGTGACAGTCATAAATCATCTCAAGAGGTTTATCCCAACATAACAATAAATATAATATCTTTCACTACATTATTATTATTATTATTATTATTGACAAAATGAAATATAATAAAAAGGGTTAACATTTAACACATGAAACATATTAAGTGTATACACACACAGTACACAGTACACAGTAGTATCAGTACACAGTAGTATTGAACACTAACTTGCTGCTGTTTCTGTCCTCAGAGTCGTAAACTGGACGTTTACTTCGAGTATGAAGAGAAACTGATGAGCAAGTCGACTTTAGATAAATCACTGCTGGACATCATCAGTGACCCTGATGGTACGAAACACACACACACGAACACACACATTTCTACTTTATTTTATACTTTATTATTGCAGAAGACTAAGATAAAACAAACTAAACTGGACGTGAATGTTTGCGTTCCTCAGCCGGGACCCCAGAAGACAAAATGAGACTTTTCCTCATCTATTACATCACAGCTCAGCAGGCTCCTTCAGAGGTAAGAAACAACACAACACACAACAACAACACATGAAATACAACATGAGACAAAGATTTTCACACTCAAACAAAGTGAAAGTTCAAAAGTCATTTAAACAGTAAAACAAATCTACTAAGTAAGTAGGGGCAGTATTTGAGATTTGAGTCAGTGGAAACAGGTTTTTTTTTTTTTTTTTTACAGGACTCGTCTGGTCTCGGTGCGTTTATGTTTATATCCACCTCACAGTTTAAATCTATGTGCTGTATGATGGAGGGTTTGGTGTCAAGCAGTCAGAAGGATTTATTAGAAAATAGGGTTTAGCTCCGAGCTCGACCTTTTCTATTAAATCTTTGGACATCAACATGAAGTTTTGAAGCTTTGCTGAAACACCCTGTAGACAAAGCTGTTCCCGTGTGTCTCATATTTCTGGCCGCAGTTTAAATATTCAGTCCTAGAGGTGCAGAATGTTTTGGAGTTTATTCGTCAGTGTTGTGCAGACCTAACAATGATTCCTTTGACAACAAGCTAAGTGTAACTAATAATATCCATCAGTAAAGTTTGGCTCTTTGAAGAAAACGGCTTCTTTCTGTCAACATCCAAATATTTTCCACGTTAAAGAAGGTGTTTTCATTTCAAGTCCACCTAGCAGCTCCAAAAAAACCCACCAGAATCTGAGCTTTTCAAAGCGCTGCTCTGTGGGATGTGTGGACGGGCCACCGTCAGAAGTGTGTTATTGGATCTGTCATCGTGTTTGACTTGGTGAACTGGGTGACTCACCAAACCACCGCTGCACCGGTTTAACCACAACCGTCACCGCTTGGCTCTGATCGCTCAATTGTTCTTTTAAAGCGGAGCCACATCAGTGAATTATGTTCAGGAGGAGTTCACCTCCGAACCCGAGACGCAGCGGCAACACAAACACACAGTTCACTTCAGTCACGGTGGGTTTTTACGTAACCAGAACTATAGTAAGGCACTGGAGCTAATTTACGCTCGTATGTGGACAGCCTCATCCACGTTTTCTGTTTTTTTCTGTTTGAGGCCTCTGATTTCCAGTGACGGGAATCTTGATGCTACAACATGCGTGTTTTTTTAGACACTTTTTAAAGTATTGCATTAGAAAAGGTTTAAACTTTAAACTCTGCTCTAACATAAGCTGCAAACATTAGCATGTCCAGCTAACTAGTACTAGCTTACTAGCTGCAGTAACTTTACCTCCAGTCAAACTTGTTAGATCCACTGCATCTGCATTTGTTCTGTGGGGGTTTGAGGAGGAGGATGTGGGCTGATGAAGAATCAAAGTGGGTCAATGCATCTCTGTCTGACTCGCTGTCTCAGGTCTGAGCCGGGTTAGCTTAGCTCTTATCCCGGCTCTCTTCCTGTGGTGATCGTGGTCCGGCTGGTCTGGCTGGGTGACCCGTCTCGAGGTCCGCTGCACTAATCGAGTCCCTGTGCTTCCTTTTCCCATGTGAATGAGTGTATTTCTGTCATCTATCATGTAGATATACCTGCTGTATTTCACCATCTGACCAGTGTTTGCTGAGATGTAAGCTAGCTTTAGCCTCTGTCTGTTAGCATTAATGTTATATCATGTACGCAGCTGTTAGCTAACTTTACATAAACACTTTCACAGGGTTCTTGTTTTAAAACGTGTCAGATGGAAACTTCTCATCTGACTCATGAGTTAGCATTAGCGTTAGCTTACATCAGCCAGCAACACTTATGAAATCTGCCTGTGAGAGTCGTCATTTTGGCCAAAATGAGAAGCTGCAAATTTAAATCTGCATCCTTTATGGCCATAAACTGCATACATGTAGTGCAAAACTTCACGGACGTAGCAACTCAGGAGGCGGGGCTTAGCAAACACTTTTTACATTACTTTAGGTAGATTTAGACTTTTTCAGAGAAGAGTTAATGTGCCAAAAGTTCAGATGTAGTAGTAAAAAGAACAGCGTATGTGACATTGTCATGGATTACACGATAAAGTCCAGTACTTATTCCTCTCGTGGTTGTAATTCATCGTGGACTTGGAGGCATTTTAATTTCTTTTGTCGGCTGTTTTTCTCTGTTTGAAAACTGGTCACCATTCACTTCCATTGTTTGGGAGATTCTGAACACTGTTTTCCTGTGAAACTCCAGCAGAGTTCTGTGGACTAAAAAACTAAACTGTTTAACTTTAGAAACTTTTCTGAACTTTGTGACTTTGCGTATTTTCCTTGGTGGCATTTTCAAGGACGCTCACACATCGAGTTCTTTAAAGTTCGGAAAGTGTTGTTTATCTGGTCAAACCCAGAAAACGAACAGGAAAGCAGAAAACTTTTTAAAACAGTCCATGCTCGCACCTTGTACTGACAGCAGCCCAGAAGCCCTGCAGTCATAAACCTGAGTGACAAGTGGAATTAAAGTGATAGTTGGCAGGAGAAGGTGTTTTTATGAGGACACTGAGTGTTTTCTGGGACGTGTTAGAAGTTGTATGTGAGCAGAGATGCTTCAGCGGTGAGGCGGTGACATGAGGGTTTGTGGTTTAGCTTGTTGTCCCGCCGTGGTTCACTTCTCTCTCGGGGGAACTCTGTGATCCTTGTGTGGTTCAGGGACAAAACAGGGACACTGAGGAGAGAAGAAGATCTGAGGAGACGGGGGAAATTAAAAACACAGCAGGACAATAATCCTCATTCTTCTCCGGGGTAAAGAGATGCTGCAGCGTTCCTTTGAATCAAACAGACCTTCAGCATCGTCACCGCCAGGGCTTAAATGTCAGGAGCCGGCGGTTTGACACTGCGCTTCATTTGAATTATTGTGTTTTTCTTTAGTTTTAATGTTGCACTGAGGATATGCCTGCCTTAAAGACAAATTCTGTACAGAGTTACATTTGTTCTTTAATCTTAAAAGAAAAAAACAAAAATTAGTCAAATATTGTAAAAACCATGGCTGCAACTATTTATTATATTTTCATTTAATCTGTAATCTGTGTCCAAAACCCAAAGACTTTGTGTTTACTGTTTTACATGACAAAGAAAAGCTGCAAATCCTCACATTTAATTCCCAGTCAATGTTGGACATATTTGCTTGAGAAATGACTGAAATGATTAATTAATTATCAAAATTGTATCCAGCTTATTTATTTTTGACTGACAAAAAGCTTTTGAATAACAAAATAACACAAGACTTTTATTGTGAAGAATTTACAGGAAGTTTAGTGTTTGTTTGATGTTTCACAGCTGCTCAACTCGAGCTAAGCTGCACACCTTCAAGCAAGCAGCGCTGTTATGGAAACACAAATCCCCGCCGTGCTGGGCTGACCTGCCGAGTCACACCGAGTCAAGCCAAGTCAGCACACATGTATGGAAAAGGGGTTTTAGTTGGGCCTGGGTCTTAAAGTCGTGGCCACTGGCCATGTCTGGGTGCCCAGCAGTTGTTTACTTCTAACGTGAGGACATTCTGTTTTTCACCGACAGTCTCGCTCACAAACAAACTGTCTCCGTCTGTGTTTACGGAGACGTAATGAGACAAACAAAGAGACGTTACTGCTGCAACAAACTATGTCTCTGATTTCAGGAACAGCTGTAACTTCAGGCTACTGCTGCTCATCAGTCACACTTGCGTTCACTTAGACGAGTGTTCGCCAGGTGCTCACTGATTCTGCAAGACGTCATTTAGGAAACCAGATCATGGATGAGAGGACCGATTCACCAAAGACGCTCAGCTCCTAATTAGCCAAAAGAAATACTCAAAAATAGAATAAAACTCTTGAGTATCTTGAATTCCTGCCTGTATATGTGACAGGTGGTCATTAAAAGTTTGTCATTTTCCTCTTTACTGATAAGAGAAGCTTGAATTCCTGTCAGTTATGACGAACTCTGATCGTAAGTTTTCACAGAGGAAGTAAAAGTCTAAATAGTAGAAACATCCTGAATGCATCCTGCAGCACAACCCACTCCTCCACTGTCCATCTGTAGCATCAGTGTGTTCCAGACAGTCACATTTACTGCCAAACACAGCATTTCTGTTTGACCTTAACTACATTTGACTAGCATTAATTTTTAAGTTTGTTTGTCCAGCTATTTTAAAGTCAAAGTCGACTTTTTACCGTCACGTCTGAAGTCATCAGATTAGAGACTTGATTCTGATTCCAGCTACAAATGTTTTCCACAGTTTGTTCCCTGGTTTCTAAGGCCAAGAACACCTGTAAAAATAAACCTCTGATGTTTTGTGTCATCTCTGATTAAACTCAACGAAGCCAAACCTGACTGTAGGTAGTCTGATTCCAGACCTGTGCTGGCTACCAATGAGGGATTAGAGATGTCACGAGAACTGATACTTTGGTACCAATTTAATGCCAAAATTTGGAAAAGGTGATGGTGCTCATATTTTTGTGCAGCACCGTAGGTACTAGGCTTGGGTGGTATCTATTTTTTTCATACCTTCACACCTCCCTGACATTTCTCCAGGGTACACGCTGTGTGTATATATATGATCCCGTCTAGTGTGCTGTGTTTATGGACGTACGGCCCTCAGATTAATGAACACACAGGAAATCAGCATCATTCCATAGATTCCTGCTAAATGACCTGATGACACTTGTTGCCGTGGATACCAGCACATCATGGCTGAACAGAGATGATTTACAGATGCATCATGTGGCTAATAAACTGCTTTTTCATGGAAAACTAAAGTTATATGCGGCAATATTTTCATGATTCCATATCTAGTCACATTTCATTCAGAGGTCGTAGAGCAGAAGTGACGGGTCACTAATTTCTTTTCTGCCTCCAAATAATTCTTCTGTTGGCTTCTGTTCCCTATTAATGAATTAAGCATTAATAATTTCTTAGTCATAAATTAATTTCTTTTTATATTTTTATTTTCCATCAGTAAAAAAGCAGTTGAAACTTGTTTCAGATAATTTATAATGATGATATTGAAAATTATACCTTCAGGATTTCTAAATACTCTGGTGTCCTGTGATACCTTGATACCATCTAAGCCTCGTAGGTACCGGAGATGCAGTTCTTCTGGACATGACAGGACACATAAACACGTACAAGTGCTGTAGTCTGCAGTTAAACACCAGAGGAAGGAGAAGAACATCAACCAGCAGTGAACAACAACAACTACACGTGTCAGACAGCAACATGTGCAGCTGCTGCAGCAGCAGCTCCACGTCGTCTCGTCCAAAAGAAAAAGTAGTGATGCGTGGATCGACCCATTTAACCCACAGCACGGGTGGGTTCAGATCGACTCTCTAGAAAATACAGCAGGTTACGACAGGCGGGTCAAGTGACAGAGCAGCGGTTGGAGAACTAATGACTTCCAGAAAGACTGCGTGCAATCAGTCAAACACACACACACACACACACACACACTGGCTGCAGTGGTGCACACAACAGTGCATTCAGTGTGCTCTGTCAGCTCAGCTGATCTCTGCTCAGACCACCACAAAATAAGATAAATACTAAAAGTGCAGCTGGACACCAGGTTTAAACCTACGGCAGAGACCTGTGAATTATTATTCTGTTCAAATGAACTGTTAAAGAAGGAAAAAGAGGGAGAAAATGAGAGAGAAAAAGTAACAGACTTAATATGTGAGCAGAAATCACTTTTACATCATTTTACAGACACGAAACATGCAGTGATTTGTGGCAGGTCAGTAAAAAGTTTAATTGTCCATCTGAAGAGTCGTCATCTCTATCATTACAGCAAACTGATGAAGAAAAAAGAGAAGAAAAACCCTGTCAGGTGTAGTTTTCTTCTTTTGTTCAGTGAATGTGAACATTTTGAAAAGTCTTGTAGTATTTTATGTCTGCATCTGCCATCACAGTAAGAGTGGGCTAAAAAACAGTGTGAGCTGTCTGATTGACTCACACCAAGTGGATCTGGAGAATTAAGTGTCGACTTGCAGAGAATGATTGTTGGTTGATTCGGGAAATGAAGGGAAATGAATCGATTTGTGGATTCAGACTTGTTAAATAACAGATTTTTTAAATCTGTGGGTTTGGAAGAAGGTATCAAGTATTTTCAAGTCAAAAGGCCCAAGTGAAGCCACGAGTCATTGAAAGTCCAGGTCAAGCTGCAGGTCTGTTTTGATTTTGGTCGAGTTGAGTCTAAAGTCATCATCAGAGGGACCAGTCATCACCTAGAACTGATTGGTTAATGAAAAACAAAATAACGCCGCAGTCCAAACAGAAATTGAGCAACAGGAACTCAGTGTCAGTATAAATGAACAAAGTGAACTGAAACTGCAGTTCAGATGTTTTTTTCAGACCTGTGAAGCATTAGACTTTGGTGGTTTATTTCTGGGATTTCAGAAATTCCCCTTGAGATTTGCGTCATTGGGCAAATTCAAGCAAACAAAAAATTTCTTGGCATCTCAGAGGACCTGCAGATCTTCCCATCGTCCCGGTGCCAGGCTTCTCCTCACCGACGCTCAAACTCAAACAGCACAGGGGACGCTTACATCACCAACTGTGGATTGGCAAACAGTAGGAATGGTTTAGACAGATGGTTTCATGTCAGCTGTGCCCTCGTGTCCTCAAAACCACATTATACTGATCAATAGCCACATTTTGGACGGGCTTTATGAGAAGCATCTACTTGGCCCCAGCACGTTCATAATTTCATTATGGTAGAACAAAGATGACCGAGCCAACGCTCCAAGTTCCTCTCAGAAACAGAGACCTGGTTAGAGTCACTGTAAGAGGAACACAGCTGGATCAGGTTTAGTTTGGCAGAACACGCCTCTCATCTTTTATGATATGACAGCGACTGTGATTGTTATTAGCTCCACTTCACTGATGCACCAGAAGCTCACTGTTTGCATTTATTTGCATATTTTGACAATGTTTGCACCTTTTCCAGGAAGAGGTTTGAATCAGCCGAGACCAAAGAACATCTGCAGATCTTTTTCTTGTCCCTAAAAATTCCCAAATCTTCAAATGTAGTCAGTCAGTCAGACAGACAGTCAGTCAGTCAGGCCTCCAGCTGCTGCTGTGGGCAGAGAGCCCCACTTGTACACCTGCAGAAATAATTTTAAAAAATCTGTCTCAATTATTCAGTTGGTGATCGTTCAACATCAGTAAAACAGAGCAAAGGCCAGGATGTGAAAGAAGGAGTCATGGTTATTCATCAATAACACTGTTAAACCTCTCCAGTAAAAACACTTGGTGGGGTTATCTGTTTTCAGTGACATCAGGATTTGGGACAGCGAGGTGAAGTCAAATATCGCTCAGCTTTTTCTCCATCTGGCTCTTTAATCGCTGCGTTTCCACAGCAGGAACTTTCCCCAGTGACCGGGAACCTTTTAGAGGACGCGGACATTCACATATTACCCTCCAAAAAAAGTCTGTGCTCCGGAGGTAGCACCTTCCAAAAGTGAGATCTCGTGAGATCACGTGAGATCATCGTGAGATCACGTGAGATCTCGTGAGATCTCGTGAGATACAACATGAGATCACGTCCTGCGAGATCCTGCGAGATCCTGCGAGATCCTGCGAGATCGTACTCCCTCTAAACGAACACGTGGAGTCATTTTCAACCTGCAGGTTTTGATCCTGGAGGTCGGTGTTTCCCATAGCAACGGTGGCATTGAAAACACGCAGAGAGCTGAAGGCCAGGAGAACAGAGAACGCTGCATGGAACAAAATCATGTCGTCAAGAATTTGATCCATCATGTAAAATTTAATCGATCTACTATGAGATAAACATCTGAAACTCAGAACTCAGGAACCCTTTTTGGAAGAAAGGGTTTGTCAAGGGTTCTTTGTAAGACTGAGGGTTCCATTAAGAACCCTTTTCATCCAAGAACCTTTTTTTAAGAGGAAAGAGTTCTTGAAGGATTTCAACTATCCTCAAGGGTTCTTTGTACCATAACATTAAACGGTTCTCTGTAGAACTCTCTGGGTTGATTTAGATGAAACCTGTGGAAAATTAAAGGTTCTCAGTAGAACCCCCGGAATGTGTTATAGATAAAACCCTTAGAATATAAAAAGGATCTTGGTAGAACCCCCTGGCTTGGTTCTAGATAAACCCTTGGAATAAAAAAAATGTTCTTGGGAGTACCCCTTGAACAAGTTCTAGGTAAAACCCTTGAAATATAAAAAGGTTCTCGGTAGAACCACCTGGTTGGATTGTTATTGGAATTCTTATTGAAAGATTCTACATAGAACCTCCAGAGTGGTTCTAGGTGGAACCATTGCACCATAAAAGGGTTCTCTGTGAAACCTCTCACAGGGGGTTCTAGGTGAAACCTTTCACAGATGGTTCTAGATATAACCCTTTATGTTGGGTTCTAGGTAGAACTCTTTGAAAAGGTTCCAAGTGAACTTTTATAAACAGGAACCACAAATGGTTCTGAAGAACCCTGTCTGGTTCTAGTTGTGAGCTTTATTTCTGAGGGTGTATGTAACAG
The DNA here is from genome assembly GCA_034769285.1 of Lutjanus argentimaculatus. Classification (NCBI taxonomy): domain Eukaryota; kingdom Metazoa; phylum Chordata; class Actinopteri; order Lutjaniformes; family Lutjanidae; genus Lutjanus; species Lutjanus argentimaculatus. The sequence continues at coordinate 11,653,696 of JAWZSL010000003.1, read as the reverse complement.
TGATACAGCAGAAGATGCAGCCTGAAACAGTCGGCCAATAGCAGCCCTGTACCTACAGCCTACGTCCTGTGAGTCAGACAGATTTCCCATCATGCCTCTTGGTCTCAGGCTGAGGCCTTCATGGGGACTCCTGTGATTCTCAGCGTCTGCTCACATCTCCAGCTCGTCCTTGGCTTCCTCCGCTGACGGATGGTGTGACAAGCTTCTCCCCTCTGCCAACACACGAGCTTCACTTTTTTCTTTCATCCACCTGAGAGTCGGGATCATCCCAGGATTTACCCCCCCTTCACCTCACCCTCCTCACCCTCCTCACCCTCCATCACCACCCACTCTCTTCCTTCCTGTCATCTGTGGTCATCCCTCTCCCTCTGCGACCAGCTCTTGGCCTCCTCTTCCTCTCCCTCCTTTGATCTCTCTCTCTCCCCTCTTCTCAGACCTCGCTCTCACCCCTCTCCCCTTCTCTCCCCTCTCTCCTCCCTCTCTCCCTCCCTCTCTCCCTCCCTCCCTCCCTCTCTCTGCTCCAGAGTTTCTGACTAATGTGGGATTTCAGTCCCACAAAAACAACCACACACACTCTCACGTGGCTCCAGCAGTTGTGTAATCCCTCCCGCTGAGCCGCCACTCAGGAGCTTATTGAAGAGAAAAATGAATGTAGACGATAAACTTTACGTCACGTTCGATATCTGTAGGTAGGAAGCTGGAATCGGGGAGTTTTGACCTTTTGAACAATTAATCAATCAATTAATCCTGTCACAATCTTGTCGATTGAAAATATTTTTTATTCACTTTGACCTCAGTGTGGTTCCTCAGTAACTTTTTAAATACGAATTCTTGAGGGTTTCTAAAACTAAAATAATCAATTTTATCTAAAGAAGAAAAATAAAGAAGAAAACATTATTAAGTTTGAGTCGGGCTCAAAGATTTACTGAACTTGCCTTGAAATTTTCTGAAGAGTTGACTTCATAATGTGGACACGAGGAATAATAACAATTAATCGATTATCAATTAATTGTTTTTTAAGAATTTGATCGATCATTATAAATTAAATTGATCTACTATCAAATAAACATCTGAAACCTGTAGCTCTGTCTATGTTTCATGAGCTACACTCTTATAAAGGTTCCTGAGGGGTTCTTCCTGAAGGACTGTGGTTCTACCAAGAACTATTTGCTTCTGAGGAACCTTTTTTGGAAGAAAAGGTTTGTCGAGGGTTCTTGGTAAGACTGTGGGTTCCATTAAGAACCCTTTTCATCCAAAGAACCTTTTTTAGAAGAAAGAGTTCTTCAATGATCGTTGAAATCCTTTAAGTTTTTTGTATAATTCAAAACTCAGCTTGTTTCAGGGAGAATAAAACCACGTTCTCTTTATTCTTTGTGTTCTAAGTCACCAAAAAGGTTCAGGATTAGAACAATTCTAACAAAATGTGCTTCATTTGTGCACTTTGGGGGATTTTCTGCAAAGAAGCCAAATCTTTTTGGATCTCAAACTCAGACAAAACAGCAAGAATGATGTCGATAACAAAGACAAAATAAAGAAATAAAATATACAAAAAAATAATAAATGATTAAACACTGAGTTGGTTCACTGAGAGCAACATGAATGACGTTTGTGTGGGAGCTTCTATGATTGGTGGAACTCACAGGAAGTTAACATGATTGGTCAAATTTGGAGAAAAGTTGCAGTGATTGGACAAAAATTGCGAGGCTGTGCAGATTTCATGGATTTACATGAATCATGAACATCGCAGCTTCCTGGAGGGGCTGATTAAACATCCACGGTTAAAAAGTAACTAATACTCTGAGTAGTTTTTGAGAAGAATACTTTGTACTCTTACTTGTAATCAAGTAATATTATAGTGATGTAACTGGCCGAGAGATTCTTTTTTTGTTGTTTGACCAACTCACAGGATTAATTTAATGACAGTAGTTGTTACAGCAGCTGTGAGACGCTGAGTAACTCTTGGCTCATTTGATTAAAAAATGAAGATTTTCTCTTATTCCAGAGTGAAATAATGATGAAAAGAAAGGTGAATAATCTCCTGTGCAAACTGGAAGGAAACAAGGAGGCTCACTTTAATTTGTCGACTTTATTTAGTTGAGTTTATCTGATGTTTGTGTGATTTCTTTGTGTGTGTTTCAGTCGGACTTGGAGCAGTATAAGACGGCTCTGTTGGACGCAGGCTGTGACCTTTCACCCCTCAACTATGTCAAACAGTGGAAGTGAGTCTGTCTGTTGTTCTTAAAGTCATCATCCTGGCACTGTCTGTCCAAAAAGGTGCTGTATAAATAAAGTTTTACTTACTTATTCTCGTCTTTTCAAGGGCGTTTACCAAGATGGCCGCCACCCCGGCAAACTACGGCAACAGTGGAGTCAAACCCATGGGGTAAGTTAGTAACATTAGACATGTTTTTATCGTTAATTAAATGCCTATTCAAAAATGTATATTAAAATGTAAAAATAGTCCAAAAAAAAGTGGAGCTGTGAGGATGAGTTATAATACTCAGTTATAATACCTGTGGTATGTCTGATGGTGTCCAGTTTCTTTTTAAACGCTGACAGTTGTGTTCATTGGAAGAGTTTGTGTTGGGATTCAGCAGCAGTTGTCATTGGTTAGAAATATGACGTCTCACCTAATAAACCTGCAGCTGATGAAATATGACTGGAGACAAAAGATAAAGAAAAAAAAACACTCTGTCACATTAATATGACTGTTAAAACTACCCTTGAGCAAGGCACTCAGGAATAATTTCCAAATCTTCTAATTTAAGAAGAATAAAAAGCTTTTGTTCAGGATATTGAGATCACATCCTTTTTGTTTCCAGATGGAGGTGAGGTCACTTTGGAAACTCAGCTCTTCATTTGTTTTCCTTTAAATTCTGAACAGAGGCAGATAATTCATTACCATCACATAAATCACTCTCCAAAGCCTTTTCTTTTTTTTCCCAAATCGTGAATATTGCTTTTAAATCGTCTGTTTTTAGTCCTATTTCAACTCACTCATGGTTCACTCTTTATTCGTATGTGCCTTTGTGCAAAGAAGTGTACTCTCGGCTTTAAATACAAATATACATGTTATATGCATATAAACACTGAGTTACCTGTTTGTTAAAGTGTCTGGAAATTTGCTTTGAGACAGTAAAAAAATGTTAAATCAAAGTTGAATGTCTCATTAATCATCCACAAAAACCTGAGTGAAAATCAATGCTTGAAGCTACCTGGTTCAGGAAACAGCTCATTTTGCAGATCATGGTTTGAGTGACAGCTTCCTCAGGAGGAAGCTAAACAATGTCCTGTTGTGGACAGGGTCAGCAGGAAAATATATTTCAGACACCTAAAAATCTATATCAGTTTAAATGTACACTATATTTAGAATATTTTCACCACTTTACCTTTCTGTCAGACAGACTTTTCTGATGTGAAACCACTGTTATATAAGACAAATATCACTCCAACCAAACTCCACTGACAAAATCAGTAATTTTACCTCACAGAACAGAGGAGTTGTTGGTCTGCTGCTGCCCCAACTGGTTGGTTTGTTTGTGTTATTGTGTGTCTTTGGTGAATCTGAATTATCCTTTTAAACCACCAAAGTCACACGATAACACAAACTAACAGATCGAGGCAGAGTTAAACCAGCAGCTCCTGCAAGACAAAACCACTGATTTTTCCATTGGAGTTTGGTTGGTTTGGACAGAGCGATGGGACAGAAAAGTCTGTCTGACAGGAAGGTAACGTGGTGAAAATATTTTTCGTATAGCGTATAGTTTCAAGCGTTTATTTTCACCCAGATTTTTGTGCCTTGTGTTGGGAGAGATTTGCAGGCGGTGCAGGATTTTAAGTTGTGACAGGCTGCACACAGATATCTTCTTTGTTCTTTGATCCCGTATCACATCCCGTTCATCCTCATCAATATTTACACCAGGTTCATTTTGTCATATCTGTGCAACATCCTGCACATTCAGCACATCAGTCTGGTGTAAGACACTAAAAAAAAAAAGATTTTTTGGTCGGACCAAACTGATGTTGTGGCATTGAGACTGAAACTGTTTTTTTCTAGATATGGAATCTCTAATTTGAAGGTAGCAAAAAAATGTTTTGGGTTTTTTGTGAGTTGTTCAAAAGACAACAGGGAAAAATACATCATGTGACCAAACTTGATGCAGTTATTTGTGTTAATTGCACAGTTTATCAGGTGTTTTGTGTTGTTATTGTCATGCATTGAATATAATATAAAATAATAATGATATAAATATGTCCCTCGGTCAGGGCTCATCATCTGACTCAATGATAGGAAATGGAGAAAATGTTGGAAGCGCAGCTGTAAATGATGCACTGTTAGTGAAGTGTTTGTTGGTGTAGAGCAGAGACACAGAGACACAGTTCAACTCAAACAGTCTCAGAAACAGTCGCACAGTTGTAGTATCAGTAAAAATGTTTTTATTCAGTCAGTTGAAACAAACAGTTTGTGCTCAGGCTACCAGCCTAACCCTGTCCTCCTCCTCCTCCTCCTCCTCCTTCGTCCTCTGCAGGCTGTTTTCCAGAGTGATGAATACTGGCTCTCAGTTCGTCATGGAGGGAGTGAAGAACCTGGTGCTCAAACAACATGTGAGTCAAATCAACCTGCAGTGAATCCAAACATCAGGTCAACACAACAAAGCTGTTTTTATTAAAGTTCATTAATAACCAGGCTGAAGGTCAGAGGTCAGACTGTACATGGAGGGTCACGGATCAAATTGAAGCCATCACTAAGGACACTAACAAATTAGAAATAAAATAAATATGACTTTAAAATAAATATTCATAATGAAAATAATAGTATAAAGTACCAAAACACAAAGTCACAGGTGGCTGGTCTGCTGCACATCGAGTCATAATTTAATTCAGGTAAAATACCTGATCAGTCACTTTGATCTCTCAGAAATAAAGATAAGATTATAAGATTATAAGATAATAAGATTTTCTCGTGGAGTCATCTGTTATTCACCTGATTCTGTCCAATCTGACAAAATAAAGGACTTCTTGCATGTGTGAAAGAGAGTTGGATCAAAACTGATATTACACATCAGTTTAAGTGTACGCTATATTTAGAATATTTCCACCACTTTACCTTCTAACAGGAAACTGCTGTTATATAAGACAAATATCACTCTCTGCAAAGCAACCAAACTCCATTGACAAAATCAGTAATTTTATCTCACAGAACACAGGAGTTACTGGTTGTGTGACTTTGGGGTGTAGTACACTGGGACTGTATTGTGTGACTTCAGTGAATTCAAAATAATTTTTTAAAACACAGAAGTCACACAAAAAACAAACAAACTAACAGATGGAGGCAGCAGCAGATCAACAACTCCTGTGTTCTGTGAGCTAAAATTACTGATTTTGTCAGTGGAGTTTGGTTGGTTTGCAGAGAATGATACCTGGCAGATGTAATGCTGGTTTTCCATCACAAAAGTCTGTCTGACAGTGAGATAAAGAGACCTTATGATTTCTTTAGGTGTCTAAAATACATGTTACTGCTGAGCCTGTCCACAGCAGGACACTGCTCAGCTTCCTACACTGGTACTGGTTGTCAATTATGGAAGACTTTTCATGATATAAATACAAATATGAATATAAATATAAATATAAATAATCATTTTTCCATTCCAGACGTTTGACACACGACATTCCCTTCTCTCGCTCTCCGTTGGTCTTTTTCTCTTTTAGCTGTTTAACTGTTAAACTAAACAAACTCAAAATCATGATCAGTGTTTGGAGACAAAAGTTTGTTTGTTTGGTTTGTGGATATTTGTGACCAGCCGCCATGTTGGAGGAGAGAGACTGCAATCCTCATCTCTTCTCATCCAAATAATTTATTCAACATTTTCTTTGTTTTTCCTTTGAGTCGTTTTCTTTCTTCATCATGTCTTTCCTTCTGTTGATTCTCCTCCAACATGGCGGCACGTCCGCTGTAACCGTTGGCAGCCGGCCTCGAAACATTCCTCCGTCCTCGGCTGTACGTCTTCACCTGAGCAGAGCTGCTGCACACTTTTTTTTTTTAACCTGCTCCACCAGCAGAGCACCGTGCTGGCTCCACCTGTCTGTATCTGCCAGGAGGTTAAATCAAGCGTACCTAATGGGACTGAGTCTTCGTTCCTGGACAGCAGCGATGATGATGACAACAAGGAGGATGATGGGGTGTTTCAGGGTGAAACTGGCACCGACATGAAGTCATTTATAATCATCACACACACACACACACACACACAGAGGGAGGTGGTGTCTGTTTTCTTCATCCAGCTGCAGTCGGACGTCGATGCTGCGCGGAGCTGCCAGAACATTACAGACACTCTGAGTCGGTTCTGGATGGAGCTGTTGACACTCTGTCAGGGAGGATATTTACACACTTCTTCCACACTCGCATCGCCAATATTTAAAAAAAAACTGTTCACCAAATTTTTGAGAACAGAATCCAAACAAAACAAAGATTCCTGAAGATTAAAACTGTGAAAACCAAAACTGCAGCTCGTCGAAACCTTAAACGAACCTGAAAAAGAAAAAGCAAAGACGAGATGACTCTGGGGTTTTTACTGTTGAAAACAGACTGTTGGAAGTAAATTAATATAATCATAAAATAACGCTGCAGCTGAAATTCCTTTTCAACATGACTTTTAGTTTGTTGAACAGTTTGTGAGACTTTTTTAGTGTTTCTGAAACCACTGGTACACAAGGTGCACGCCGTTTCTTGGCAAATATTACAGTATGTAACAGCAGGACACTGAGCTGGTAGAAATATCCCATAATGCAATGCAGTAATGATGAAAACAACAGACACAGACAGCAGGTCAGTCCTGGCGTCACGTCAATAACACTTCAGTAAGGGCAAGTGTAAGGTTTCACCTTCTTAGATGTTTTATATTTTAGTTAAATTAGTTTATTGTTGGCATGTGTTACCATGGTAATCCTCTCCAACCAGTGAGGAGGCTTCCAGGACGTGACATGACGAGATACAGACTGCTGTTAATTCACAAGTATGATGAACAGTAATAAACGGTATTATAATATATAATCTTGGTTATGTAGTGCAGAGTGATTTGTTTGTCAGAATTCTCAAATTTGTGGTTGAAACAATGAAAGAAATAATTTTTAGATTTGATTTGAAGACCAGAAAATATTTTCTCCATGAAATATAATCCAGTTTCACCAAAGTGAAAAAAGATGTGTTTCTGTGCAGTAATCAGTGCCTCCCACTCTGCTCTGGCTGCCTCTTTCTTTTTCCAACCTAATCTTTGTCTCATTTGTGCTCTAAAAACAATAAATTAATAACATTCACCGTATCACAATACAGGTATTGCTATTATTGTTATATTTTACTTCAGCTGTCATATACCACTGAGCACATCGGCCAGCATGCTAGCCAGCTAGCAGCTAAAGTAGCTAACTGCTAGCAAATAAAACTGTGTCCATCATAAAAGCTATAAATCACTGAAAGTTGAAGCAGACCAGCCGGAGGACTTCACAGGGAAGAGCAGAGGATGTTTTCTCCATGAAATATAATCCAATTTCACCAAAATAAGTGAAAAAGACATTTTTGTGCCGTAATCATAACCTCCCAGTCTGCTCCAGCTCCCTCTGTCTTTTTCTAATCTAATCCTTCTCTCATTTGATGTCTGATAAACAGTCAACTAAAAACATTTGGTGCCTCATATTGCTGTTATTGTTATATTTTAATTTAGTTGTCATATGCCATTGAGCACACTGGCAAAAGGATGAGAGACAGTTCTCAGAAGCACTGGGACTTCAGTCTTGTATAACCAGACTGATCACTGAGCTAACTAGCCTGCTAGCGGCTAAAGTAGCTAACAGTAAAACTGTGTTCATCAGAAAAGCTATAAATCGTTTGAGCTGAGGCAGAGCAGCCGGAGGACTTCATGGGGGAAACCAGAAAATGTTTTCTTCATGAAATATAATCAGTGCTAGCTAGTGCTAGCCAATCAGAGTCGGAGTAGGACGCCTCATGACTTCGCCATCCTGGGAAAGAAAAATTTGTGTTTGCTGGCCTCTGAGAATTTGGCCAATCAGAGGAAAGCGGTCTTCTGTTTGAAACGTCCTGATTCAAACAGACAGTGAACAGAGGGGCTGTATAAAGGGACAGTTCAAGATAAATAAGGATGTGTCTGAGCTGAGGTTCTCTGGTGGAACCACAGAATGAAAATCCAGAGCTGGAAATGAGCAGCATAGATCCTCTTTAAAATTAAAGTCTACAGTGTAAATTTCAATGAACTGATTCATCAGTTTATGTCTGAATTCTGTCCAAGTTTTCTTCTGTTGACGAGACTGTTTATCTGAATAAAATTAAAAATAGTTTTTTTCTTTCTTCTCTTCCAGAACCTTCCAGTCACTCGGATCCTGGACAACCTGATGGAGATGAAGTCGAACCCTGTGAGTTTGTGTGATTTCACTGACGCTGGTAGAAGGTTTGATTCTGAGACCAAACAACATTTTGTTGAGGATCCAGAAATATTTAACGATTTCTTAACATTTTGAGTTCGGACATTTTTCTTTCACTGTTTACTACCACAGTCCTGCACTGTTTCCTCGTGAGCTGCTGCGTTACTAGAATGAAAATCTGCCTCATGAGTCCTGTGATCGTCTGTCTGTCTGTGATTCAGACTAAAACGTCTGTTTCTATTATTTCATAATTATTTTTCTGGAAACGTTGACAGAGTTGTTAAAAATACAACTAAAGCAGAACTCTGGTCTTGTTCTGTATTTTTCTTATAGCCAACAAATATGTTCAGACTGGAGATGTCATATTGAGCTCCGGCTCATCACACAATTATTTACAAACCAATCAATCAATCAATCGATTAATGGAGAAAATAATCAGCAGATTAATCCACAATGAAAATAATCATTAACTGCAGTCTCATACAAAATAAATTCAAAACTTAGAGTACTTGAGTACTTGAAGTACGTTTTCCTGATTATACTCACATACAGGACTTGTAATAGAGTATTTTTACATGGTGGTATCAGTACTTTTCAGTGGTGGAAAGAGGACTGAAAATCTGTACTCTGATATATTACTCAATTACAAACAGAACTACTGATGTGAAGAAAATATTTAAGTAAAAGTACAAAGTGTCCTTCTCAAAAACTACTCAGACTATTAGTTACTTTAGTGATTGAAGTAAAAATTACATTTAAAAAATACTCATAAAAGTACAACTACCCTCCCAAAAAAATGACTTAATTAGAGTAATTGAGTAGTTGTAACTAGTTACTTCCTGGTACTTTTGCTGAAGTAAAGGATCTGGATACTTCACCCACAACAAACACACACACACACACACAGTTAAATTCACATGTGACCACACGTGAACCCGTCTAACACACACACACACACACCACACACACACACACACACACACACCACACAGTGATGATGATGATGAATGAGTGAAATTTTTGATTTGGCTCCTCTGGTTCATGTAGTCATTTGACTCTGCACACACACACACACACACACACACACACACACACACACACACACACACACACACACACACACACACACACACACACACACACACACAGACTGCAGGTTTCTCAGCGTCTGAAGTTACAAACGAGCAACAAAGATCCTGTTGTTGTGACTCTGAGGGAGGAGGAGGAGGAGGAGGAGGAGGGGGGGGGAGGAGGAGGGGAGGAGGAGGAGGGGGAGGAGGGGGAGGAGGGGAAAGACAGGACTGGGATAAAGATGAAAGAAATAGAAGAGCACATTCTCTCTCTATCAGATTGTCCTCTGTGTGTGTGTGTGTGTGTGTGTGTGTGTGTGTGTGTGTTCTTTGTTGCATTTCAGTGTTTTGTTTGCGTGTGTTTCGTTTGTGTTTGTGTTTTTGGTTTTGTTGAGTTGAACATTAAAGGGACAGTTCAGAGTATTTGCAGTGAGGTTGGACGTCGACACTCCTCCAGTTTGGAGAAGCAGCAGGAGTTACTGGTGCAGGAAGCTAAATAATCACATTACGTCTTGTTATGTCCTTTAAGTCTTGTCATATCTTTTGTGTCTCGTTACGTCTTTTAACGTCTTGTTATATCTTTTTTTTTTTGTTTTTTTAAACGTCTTTAATGTTTTTTGTTTGTTGTTAATGTCTCGCTACGTCTGATTCATCTTGTCATGTCTTTTTCGACCTTCTTGCCTTGTTGCGTGTGTTGTGTGTGTGATCTGCACTGACGGATGCACGTCGGATCACCTCGGCTCACTGACGAACATCATATTTGGTTTGTTTCATCTCAACACAAACAGAAAAGTCAAAACCACAGTTTTGGACGATGTGCAGGAACCTTTTCTGGACAAACAACAGTCAGTTCGTCCTGCCTGTTTTCAGCTGGTCCCTCATGAATCTGACAAAGACTTTGCCATCAAAAGAGACATGAAAAAAAAAAAAAAATCACTGGGGGGAAAATAGTAAAATGTGACCTGCAGTAAACTGTGTTACTGTGAAAAGATGAGACAACATTTGTGATATTGACCAAAGTTTTAAACGTGTCTTAGTTTATTTCATGGTTATATTGTCAAATATACTAAACTAAGAGTCCCTGCAGATCAGAGTTTGTCCTCCAGTAGAAACTCGTATCTGATGGAAGTCAGACTCTGATCTGAAGATGTGAGCGGGTGACGCAGAGCTGCAGCTGATCCAGTTCAGGTCTGCAGCTCCACATGATACAAACCCACCATATTTATTATGATATTAAAAAACAAAGAAACATGACGACTTTTAAAAATATCCTTTATTAAATAATAGATCTGATTTGTGCAGAATTTTTGTTTGTGTTTTTCCTTTCAACTTAAATTTCTTCTGCTTTCCTTTTTTATTCAGATAAAATCAGCCGAGACTGAAGAATCTGTAAAAAAAACAGTTGGCATGAATCGTCTTTTGGCAATGAATGTTTGAATTATGTACAACTGCAGAACAACAATAATACATCAGTCAGTAGAAAGAATGAACCCTGTTATATCAGGGTAGATGTTGTCAAAGTCTGGTACAGTATTAAGAAATGTTTTTATTGTGATATTCAGTATATTGTTGCACACTTACTAAACTAAGACTATTTTTAGCTTTATAGGCTGCATTCTTTGTAAATTTGATCTTTGCAGGTTTAATATATACCTGTATTTGCACTATTTGTGTTTTTTATTTAGAAAATATGGGTGAAAGTTTGTTTCAGCGTCCACATTTTGGACAATAAAGTTTATTGTTAAACTGTAAAATATTCTGCCTCCATTGCAGATCTGTGGCAGCAGTGTTTGATGACCACTTTTGAGGGATCATTGTAAAAATCTGTGTTTTATGTGTATATATGGTGTATATATTTATTAGTAATTTATCTTACTCTCGAACATCAGTATCAGCAGCCTCAGTAAATTCAGTATCAGTGAGGACAAACACTCTGGTGTGTAAAATAAGAATAAGGTGACACAGAGTTGATCCAGTTTAACTCTGCAGCTCCGTCACATTTAACTGTTAATGAGTCCAAACTGATTTGTGACGACTCAAGTGTCTGTGGAGGGAAAAAGGAAAAGAAGCGTCCCTGTAATAAAAACAACACGTGTTCATGATCAGCTGATCCTGTGATAAACTGACTGTTGTGATTTAATAACTCAAAAAAGTGGAGTTATTGTTTCAAGACGTTAAATTAAAGAGCTCTTAAATCTGTCAGCAGCAGCCGGTTATGAATCTGTTACATGTTTTCAATGAATTTTAAACTGTTTCAAACGAATACAAGTGAGATCCAGAGAAAACACATGTGGAGGTGAGCGACGGACGGATCAGCTGACTCATGTTTTTTCTCTGTTTGTCTTCCAGGAAACAGACGACTATCGATACTTTGACCCAAAGATGCTGCGAGGCAGCGAGAGGTATCACTCCAACACAAACCAATAATCTCTCCTGATCAGTTTAGTTATTTTTGGTTCTTTTTGAATTCATTTTTTTGTTTTTTGAAGAGGCTCGGTACGTGGCGTACATATATTATTGTTTTCTACAGAACAGACACACAAGGCACATTTTTATTACTATAGAGGCCGAGACTCCAGTTCATAAACTAACACATATTATTGTTCAGTAGCTTCATTCTGTAGAGTCGTGACAGTGTGTGATAATATCTGTGATAATATAATATCAGTATCTTATATTGTGTGAGCTTTCTGTCACACATCCTGACACCAGTTTACACCACAGGTCACCTTCCATTTGTCCTCGAGCTCCTTTTGTCAAATCAGTTTCACTCATGAGGGAATCAGTTATCTGATGAAACTGAAGCTTTTTGGTTTTCCTGCAGTAATCTGAGATCGTTTATAATTGTGTTATCAGCAACATTGTAGAACTTTGACATAATAGAACTTCTTATCTATAAGTACGTCCAGAAAAATCCTTTTCCTACCAATCCTGATCACTTTATTGATCTGTGTCCACATAGCGTTTGCTGTGCGGCCGCTCAGAGCGCTTTAATTTGAAAATTCTTCAAACTTTTCCAAAAGGCGTGATTGTTGTCACAGACAACCAATCATATGCAGGTTTTTAAATGCGGCTTTATCTGCTAAAAACAGGCAAATGGCCCTTTTCCCATCGACCAGTCGACGAGCAGAGAATCAACTCTCGTCAGTGCAGAGCCCCGAGAGAAAACACTTTTTAAAAGTGTCTGTGAGTTCATCTCTCAGGATTCTGCAGCTTCCGACTGAATCTCTGTGGTTTGAGGTTTAGTTTCTCTCCTGCGTCGCTGTTTGTACTTTCAGCTTTCTGCTTTATTTTACTGTCTCGTGTTCACTGTCAGCTGAGAGGAGTTCGTGTACAGAGTCGACATGTTGTGGTTGAGACGTTATTAACACAATAACTTTGACAGCTCTAGAAACTTCACTATGGTGACAGGTTTTTTTCATCTGTATCGCTCAGGCCCAGGTTGTGGTCAGACGCACAGATGTGGTCCTGGACCGGCCGACTCAATATAAACCTGCACGTCTGACAGACGTCTCGTGTTTTTTCTTTTTGCTGTGGTCTTTAAAGAGCTTTTGAGTTTTGTTTTTTAAGATTAAAATTCTGTTATCATGACCGCTGTAGTCCAGATGCAAATCCCTGACGTGCCGAGTCAAACCGAGCCAGCGCACATGTGTGGAGACGAGCCAGTGAGAACGAGCTGCTTCCTGTTGGTGCTCGCAGTGAGGAAAATGTCAAAGAGCAGAGGGGCGATGCTACACTGTGATATTGTTGTCATAGAAACAAAACACACACACGCCATCAGTTTTCTTCCAGAAACAGAAAAACACTCTGTGGACACAGGCCTTTGATTTAGTTGAAGTGTTCAGTCAGCGTTAGCGGAGCTGCTAACAGCCTGTTGACTGGTAGAAAGCTCAGAATGTCTCATCATCTTCACTCCTCTTCCTCCTCCTCCTCTTCTTCTTCTTCAGCTCAATTCCCAGGAACAAGAACCCGTTTCAGGAGGTGAGCAGAGTTTCTGTTTCTGGACTAAAGTTTGATTGATGAGATTCAGTCCAAGTTATTTCCAGGACAAACAGAGGACGAAGAAGAAACACAAGACAGACTGGAAATGATGCTGCGCGTCAGAAATCTGCTGAACTGCGGTGAACTGCTGACAAACCTGACGGAGTTAATTCAGTTCAGAGGATTAAACTTTATCTCCTGCTGAAAGAGTCTAACACTCTGTAGTTAAGCCGTAATAAATCAATAGATATAATAATGATTTAATGATGTAAACCTGCTGTAGACTTCACCTGAACAGGTGTGAAACTAAAACCAGTATGACATTTCTTTTCTCACCTGTTAGTTGGCATGTGTGACAGTAAAACATCAGAGATGAGTTTCAGAGGAAAGTTAAGACCAGGAACTCTCTGATTGATCTGCAGTTGTTAATTGACCCTTCACTAAGCCCCGCCTCCAAAGAGCAACTGTCCAATCACATCTTAGCAACCATAACTAGGTCTGTCAAGCTTTCCATTTCTCTTTCTGTCTGGCTAACTAACGCTAGCTTACTAGCTACAGTAACTTTACCTCCAGACAAACTTGTTAGATCCACTGCATCTGCGTTTGTTCTGTGGGGGTTTGAGGAGGAGGATGTGGGCTGATGCAGAATCAAAGTGTGTCGACGATGATGCTGGCTGGGTGACCCGTCTCAAGGTCCGCTGCACTAATCGAGTCCCTGTGCTTCCTTTTCCCACGTTAATGAGTGTATTTCTGTCATCTATCATGTAGATATACCTGCTGTATTTCACCATCTGACCAATGTTTGCTGAGATGTAAGCTAGCTTTAGCCTCAGTCTGTTAGCATTAATGTTATATCATGTACGCAGCTGTTAGCTAACTTTACATAAACACTTTCACAGGGTTCTTGTTTTAAAACGTGTCAGATGGAAACATTAAAACATCAGCTGGAGACTCTCAGCTGACTCAAGTCCAGTTAGCATTAGCATTAGCTTACATCAGCCAGCTACACTTATGAAATCTGCTTGTGAGTCAATATTTTAGCGACAAAATCCACTGTCGTCAGCTAGAAATGAGAATCTGCTTTTGTTTACGTCTCTGAGGAATCACAGACCTCGTGTTTCAACAATTACTCACAATTTTGATGCTAAATCTGCTGCTGTTATCACTGTAAACTGCATAAATGCAGAGAGAATGGAAAACTTGGCAGGCGTAGCAACAGTAACTAAGGAGGGCGGGGCTTAGCGAAGGGTCAGTTCTTTTGTACAGAAATGTGATCTTAGTTGCTGCAGACAGAACCAGATTCACTGACGTGGAGTCAATCTGTTTTCAGGCCATCGTGTTCGTGGTCGGAGGAGGAAACTACATCGAGTACCAGAACCTGGTGGACTACGCCAAGGTACTGAAACACTGTCAGGGTCCAAGCAGCAACAGATTCTTCCTCCTCCTCCTCCTCCTCTTACAGTTACAGGTCCCAAACTCTGCAGAAAAATGAAAATCTTACCCATAACAGAGGAACAAGTCTACTGATTGGCCAGGTTTTTTACAGTCTGCTTGGACCCCAGTTATTGATACTTTTTCTTCTGCTATTTGGTTTCTAATTTATTTTACAAATTTTACATAAATATGTGATTTGAAAGTACAGAGATACTGTATACTGTATACTGATGTTTTGTTTTTAGAGACATTTGTTTTTGGTGTTTTATAAAGTGTCATTTCCTGTTGGATCAGATGGATGTTTGGCAGCAGGAAACATGATGATGTAACTTCCTGTGTTTTCAGTTCAAACAGGGAAAGAAAGTTGTTTACGGCTGCAGTGAACTCTTCAACGCTGCTCAGTTCATCAAACAGGTGAGACACAACACCTGTCCTCTTGTCCTGCCGTCCTCCTCCTGTCCTGCCATCCTCCTCCTGTCCTGCCGTCCTCCTCCTGTCCTGCTGTACTCCTCCTGTCCTCCTCCTGTCCTGCCATCCTCCTCCTGTCCTGCCGTCCTCCTCCTGTCCTGCTGTACTCCTCCTGTCCTCCTCCTGTCCTGCCATCCTCCTCCTGTCCTGCCATCCTCCTCCTGTCCTGCTGTCCAGCTGTCCTCCTCCTGTCCTGCCGTCCTCCTCCTGTCCTGCCATCCTCCTCCTGTCCTGCTGTCCAGCTGTCCTCCTGTCCTGCTGTCCTCCTCCTGTCCTGCTGTCCTGCTGTCCTCCTGTCCTCTCCCGTCCTGCTGTCCTCCTCCTGTCCTGCCATCCTCCTCCCATCCTCCCATCCTCCTCCCGTCCTGCCGTCCTCCTCCCGTCCTCCCGTCCTCTTCCCGTCCTGCCGTCCTCCTCCTGTCCTCCTGTCCTCCTCCTGTCCTGCTGTCCTCCTGTCCTGCTGTCCTCCTGCTCTGTTCAAACTGCAGAATTAATGTAAAACTAAAGGAGAGAAATGAAGTTTTATCTCGTACCTTCAGTGACCTCAGTGACCTCCTGACCTTTCCGTCCTCTCTCTCCACAGCTCTCCCAACTGGGCCAAAAGTGATGGGACACCACCAACAATCTGTGAACCTCTCTGTCTCCTGTCTCTCTGTCTCTCTGTCTCTTTCTTCCAGTTGTTTTATATTAAACTCTGTTCTGTAAATGAATTAAAACATTTCCCATCTGAACTGTAACTTCTGTCTCTTCCTCTCAGCACTAATAAAACTCCACAGTTAAACTCACTGCAGCTTCACTCTGTTTATTCACTCACAGTGATGATGAAGGTGCAGCTTCATCATCAGCCCAGTTTCAGTCTCCTCACCGGTTTCCAGTCAGTTTTCCAGTTCATTTAAAGCTCTTCATGCTTCAGTTCAGTCTCAGATCCTCAGGCAGGACTCTGTAGGCTGCAGGTCCTCAGTCCTGGATCAGCTGTCAGGACCCTTCAGGTCACATCTGAACTCTGCCTGAAGATCTGAAGCTTCACGATCAGAAACATCTTTTAAATCAGAGTCTCTGTGGGCCTCAAACAGTTTTCAGAAGTCTCAAATCCAATAAACTGAATTTTAGGCCTTAAAATGTCATCAATGTGATTTTGACCGGTCTTATCGGTTCACGTCGTTAATATTTCTTTTATAAAGTCGCATCAATTTAAACAAAACTCATCCTCGTCAATCATCGTGCCTGTAGCTTTGTAACTTCAGGGTCACATAAAAAGATAGGAAATTTGAGTCTCCATGTCCCAGACTTTGTGTAACCTCACTGTGCGAAAATAATTCTGCACAAATTTTAATTACAGGTAAACAAAACACTTCTACAACCACAAAACCTTTGTACACACGTGCAAATGATACCTGTGGGCACAAAACTTTTTTCACACATGGACAAAATAATTCTACAGCTAGAAAATATTTTTACATGTGCGCAGAATATTTCTACAGCTGCAAAACTTAACGACACGTTCACAAAAAGGGTTTTTTTGCATATGCACACTAAAGGTGATGTGAAATTATTTGTGAACATTATTTTACAAGCTCAGAATCTTTATGACCCTGATTTGTCTCCATACAAACATGGACTCTGCAAATGTGGACGTGAAACAAGTCTTAAATTCACTCAGAATGGTTTCAATGAAGTCTTAAATGTGACTTGATGAAACCTGCAGAGACTTTTATTTTATTAATGTTAGTACTGTTTGTTATTTACCACGTCGGGACTTGTTTTTTTAAGTATTATTCAGGTTTTTTTACGTTATATTCCTGTTTGGATTCCATTTTGTTTTCTGTTTTTTTCCTCCTTAAATAATTTAACGATGACTTGATCAATCATGTAAAGCTCTCTGTAGGTACGAAACAGCTGATTTCATGATAAACGCTTAGTGACACTGTTTCAAATTGTGTAATCCAAGTCTCCTAAAGTCCCAACATGCCGTTTGCACACCGTCACACCACACACACACAGTTCAGACAGTGTGCACGTGAACGTGGCTCCAAACTAAAATCTACAGAGAAGATTCAGGATAAAAACATGGTGGAAACGACATTGTTGGTCAACTTGGCATGTTGGAGCTTTAGGAGACTTGGATTACACCAGACGAGCAGCATGGAGGCATTTTATGTTTGTATTCTCTTGTTTTTTCACATCTGTAAACTGGTCACCATTCACTTCCATTGTTTGTGAGATTCTGCAGCACTGTTTTCCTGTGAAACTCCAGCAGTGTTTTGTGGACTAACAAACTAAACCCAACCTTCAGTCGGCATGAGGGTGAGGAGATAATGACTGAATTCTTGTTGTTGGGTGAACTATCCCTTTAATCACCACCTGAAATTCACTATAGAATAAAAACTAAACGATATTTTTGATAAAACCTTGAGTTTAATTAATTTAATCAGCTCAGTTTTCTGTCTGAGGATGTTTTGTGTCGATCAGACGAGAGAAAACTCATCAACAAACACTCGGTAGGTTCAACTGTCACCTCGTTTAACTCTCATTAAATGTGTTTTCCTTCAGACTGGAAACTTTCTCCAGTCTGAGGAGGAGGAGCAGGACAACACGCACACACACACACACACACACACACACACACACACACACACATATCATCCATCACTCTAAAGGCGGCCTGGCACAGTGTGGTACAGCTCTGCTGCTGCTGCCATGTTCCTCCAACACCACAGCACCAAAACAAAGAGATCAATCTGAGGATTATGTCATCAAGGCATTTTAATCTGCGTGTGTGTGTGTGTGTGTGTGTGTGTGTGTGACCAGTGTCGGAGCTGATAAAATGCTCAACTGTTCCCTCAAATAACTAAATTGTTCTCCTGAGAGTCATTTTAGCTCCATGTGTCCTGTTACATCACTGTAATATATTACTCAGTTAAACTACTCGGAGTATTAGTTACTCTGTAACTGCTGATGTTTAATACATTATCAATAGCAGCTAATCGATCAAAGAGGTTTCTGTTTGTCCAGATCTCTGTTCTGCTGCTCGGTGGTCACACTCACCTCTCCAAGGTGTGTTTGGTTTTTGGATCCTGGTTCTCATTGGTCTGTTTGTGATCAGATCACCTGATTTGCTCCTAAAATACAGATGAAAAGTTCGGATATTAATTCAAATTGTTCTCAACTATGATTTTAAAAGTAACGTTACACGGTGTAATGCATACTGAAGTACGAGTAAAAGAACAGACTTTGTACAGTGATTTGAGTATTTGTAATCAGTTACTTCCAGCCCTGAAATCCTTTTTACAGGTGATTCGTGTTGCAGTTTGGTTCAGTTCAGGATAAAATCATGTCTCAGGTCTGAGAACCTCCTGCTCCCAGCAGCTCAAAGGTAAAATCAAAGTTCCAGCTAAGTGCACGTTCCCTGTGTTCTGTGTTCTGTGTTCTGTGTTCTGTGTTGCAGTCGGCCTCCTGATTCGTTCTTTCTGGTCCAACCAACAAGCTGCAGCTTCTGATTCTGTTTACAGAGTTTGTCTGTTTGTTTTCTGTGACTAACAGATCAGAGGAGCAGAACAAAGACGCTGTCAGGATGAATCTGATAAAATTACTGCTTTTCTGTAGAAGTGAGTCACGTCGACGCTGGAAACTCTGACGGCAGAAAATCCCAACGAGATGAAGTTTCTGTCCTAAACGTCCACATCGTAAGTACAGCTGATGATCTCAGTGGCGACGCCCCAAGGAGACAAAGTCTCTCATCAAACTGATTAAATCCAAATTCAGTCAACACAATTATTATCAACAGAAATAATGAGCCATTTAAACGTAGCTCCGTGTGGGAACTACTGTCTTCTTACTGGGAAAAAAAGGTTCCTTCATCTAAATGTTCTGTGGATTGTCTTTAGTAACCAGGTCATTAGTTCTGTAAAGAGACGTTTCTGTTGAGTTTCAAATATATGTGACTCAGAACAAACTGAATATTAATATAAAGATTTTATTCACAGCACAAACAATAAACAGCTGGTCTCCATTCAAATAGATTGTAGCCAAATGGAGGCATAAATATCAGCTTTAATGAAGCAGGGACGGGCAGTTAGGAGAACTGGAGAACGGGGAAAAAATTAGAACTTAAACTGACAAACCAGGAAAATAAGCAGTGTGGAGCTAAACTGCTCCGCCCGGGGAGCTGGTGCAGAAATATGCATCAAAAAGATGAAACTGTCACAAAATACATAGACAGATTATGAATAAACCAACACTTAATTTAATCAGTTTGCTCTGCCGCTCAGTCCAGCCCCAAATAAAACAGAAATACACAAAAATAAAAATACCAGAAAATGTCCTGTATAAATCAGTCGAAGTCACACTGAATCCAGTCAGTCTGAGAAAAACAGTGGTTTGCTCCTTTAATGGTGTCTCTGCCTGCAAATTACAAGAAACAGAAACATTTAATATACCAGTAACCCTTCAGTTTCCAGGTTCCATAATTTCATGGTAAATATTTGGTAATTACCAAATAATAGCAGCAGCAGCAGGTTTGGAGTTTAAGGATTTTAATAATTAATCATCAATTAATTAATTGCTGTTAAGAGTTTAACTAATTAAGAATGTGCTAATCAATAGTATAAAAATGTCAGTAACTCGTTTTGTCTGTTGGAGCCGTTTGTGGAATAAAGAAACAAAAAAATTAAAGTGAGAATAAAACAGATTTTAGCTTGAACAGAAACATCTTTGATTGATTAGCTGCTATTGATAATTTTATCAATCATCAGCAGTTAAAAAGTAACTAACACTGCGAGTAGTTTTTGAGAAGAATACTTTTACTGAAGTATTTTTCTAACACCTGTACTTTTACTTGTAATTGAGTAAAACTTCAGTGATGTAACAGAACTTGTACTTGAGTACAGGTTTTCAGAATTCTTTCCTCCGCTGCCTTTAAAATCATGTTTTTATCATTTTTAAACATTTCAAACACGTCAGGATGCTGTCAGGTGAGTCTCAGGTGAGTCTCAGGTGAGTCTCAGGTGAGTCTCAGCTGCAGGAAGAAAAGGTCCAGGTCCAGGTCTCCGCCCTCTTTTCACTTCCTGTTTGGCTCTTTGAGCATCACAGTCCGAGTTCCATTTAGTTCCGTTATACTGGAGAGACGGCCGACATCACAAAAATATCTAGAAACCATCTCGATTTGATTTTGAGGTGAACTGTCCCGTTAAATTAATTTTAGAGAGAAAAACAATCGAGGGCTCAGATTACAGACTGAAATGATGCAGTGGAAACGTTCTCCCTCCTGACGGGTTTCTAAACGTTTCAGGAGAAACTTTCCTCGATTAGAAACCGAGTTCAGCTCAGTGTGAAAACTCACGTGCTTCTGTTTCTATTATTTCTGGTGCAGAGACCACCGGCCCTCACACACACAGAGTTAATCCCAGCTCAGTGTCGGGATGTCGACTCTGTTATGTTGACTTTATGACCCGGGAGCTGAAATAATGAGGAGGAGGAGGAGGACAACAAAAAAAAAAGAGTTTTACAAGCAGGTGATGAAGAGGAGAGTGAAGGGAAGGATGGACGGAGGTGAGAGACGAAGACAACGTGAGGATGAGAAAGGTTGATGAGAGGGAGAGGAGAACCATCTGAAAGTGAAAAAATTAAAACAAGTTGATAATTAGGAAGCTGCATGATGTTCTAACAGAACATCTGCAGAACGTTCTAACATGAGTTCAGCTGTTCCTTCTCACTTTGAGACGACTGAAGCGAGACGAAGCCGATCATGACGGTGATGGAGGAGGTTCAGGATGGAGAATTTCCTCCTGCTGAGTTCTTAGAAGGAGAGAAAGAGGCCTCGTCAGACGGCGTGTTTCTGCTTCAGTGGAGCGACGATGAAGATGTCACCACGGCGACCTCGCACGTCCTGCGACACCTCGAGCGTTTTGTCGTGAACGACGTGAACAAGTTAAAAAGCAGATATATTTCAGGCTTCTGTTCACCAGAGGGGAAACACTGAACGTATCAGTGTTTCAGATGTTACATTTAAATTGATTTATTTCATTTTCAGGCTGTTCTCTTCTAATTCTGATCTCTTTTTTTTTTTGGCAGTGATTTGTTATGTGGTGAAGAAACAGGCAGCGAACAGCTGTTCTGTATTTAACATTTAAGAGAGAAAAGAAAACAGAACGAAGAGAATCAAAAAGAAAAGAGATGTAACGTGCCTCCTTTCTTCCTTTACAGTAATAATGACGACACAAACAGACGTGATGGTGTGTTTCACTGTTGGTTGTTTTAAAGCTGCGTGTTTTCACTTCTTTCATATATCACATCTGTCTGTGACGTTCAGGGCCCCGTTGATAATCCTGCTCCGGTGCTGCTGCTGTGCGGTGACACAGTGACTGATGTTTGATCAGAGGTTCAGGTACGTTTACATGAGACTTTTCACATCTTCTGTCAGTCATCGAATCAAAACGGCCCCATGTTTAACAAACTGTTCTGATTGGTCCTGAGAGATCCAGGACAGGTAGAAGTCTGTATGAACGAGACGGTGACCAGATCAAACAGGTTCACACAGGTCGGTCTGTTTGTGAAACCTTCAGGTTTAGGCACCGAATCTTCTTGTGCAGGTTTGTGAGACTGCAGCTGGACGCTCCCCAGTTTTAGTTCCCCTCTGCTTCCAGTGTTTGTGCTAAGCTAGGCTAACACGTCCTGTACTGAAACACACAGATGAAACTGACGGCTCATTTACTGTAACACACACACACACACACACATTATTGCAGGTTATCCAAGTTCTCCTCGTGACTGTCAGCAGGCTGCAGCTCAACGTGGGAGTTCAGGTTTTATCTGCTGGATGAGAGGAAACATCCAGAAACACTCAGTGACTGTGACGTTCTTATTCCAGCAGAGAAAATATCAAGAAGTCCTTAATACCACCACTGTTCAGACTTAATTAGCTGTAATAAGAATAATCTTACGTAAAAAAGATCAAAAGGTCAAAGACACCGAGATTAATGTTTGTTACCGCCTGAAGAACAAAAAAGAATAAAACAGTCCGTCTTCTTCTTCTTCTGAAGTCAACTGAGAGGAAATTATGAACCACTTTGAGGATTTTTCTGCTTCATTTACAGTTAAAGTTTTTTTTTCAAAGCAGTTAAAGTGGCCATTAGAGGAACTGCAGTTTAAAACTCAGCTGTGGAGGCTGCTGGTTGGTTTCTAGTTTAAAGGTAGAATCAGTAGATTTTATCCGAGCTGTTCGTAAACGCAGCAGAAAGATTACTGATTGTTGAGTCCCAGGACGTCAGATACCGCCGGTTTGTTGTGTAAAGTAACGGTAAGATAAGACGGCACGGGAGGAGGCGGGGACATTCGTGATGACTGAGAGGGAAATATTTTATTACAGGTGAAGTTTTCTTATTGGCTGGTGGAAACACCTCGATGTTTCAAATGATAATATTGAGGTCATGAGTTCAGCAGAACCACAACAAAGATTAATTTAATGTAAAATTTAATCTAATCACAATTGAACAAAACTAGGTTTAAAAGATGAGTAAATTCAGATTTAAACTTAATGAAAAATTAATCTCAGTCTAGTAAATCCAAGTTCAGGAGCTCTTTATTTCTATAGCACAGTTAACATCAAGTTGTTAGCTAGCTAGTTAAAAATGAACGAAACGGCCAGCTAAATAAAATAGAATGAAATTAAATCAACAAAACACTATAATGTTTGCCAGCTAGCTAAAACAATAACTATTATTATTATTGTTTGCTGTGTAGCTAAAAAGTTAGTTAGCCTTGTTAGCCGACTCATTATTGCTCAGCAGAGAAGCTCTCATTTGTCTCATTGGCCAAATTATCAACTGGAGTGAAAGAGACGGGACACACACAAAAAAACCCTCAGCTGAGTGGAGTTTGTCCCTGAACTTTCTTTGAGGAACTTGAATATTTTTCTCAGTCCAGCTGAAAGTCGGCCATGTCGACAGTTAAACCTCAAACGTAAGTTTAACGTTAACGTTACTCGTCAGACTGTAACACTGTACAAAAACAAATCACTGCATTCTGTTTTTATTTACTTTTTATGCAACGTCCAGACTTTTCTGGAATTGGGGACATTTTTTCCCTAAAAAGCAGCAGAATCCATCTTTAAAACAAACCGACTCAGATATTATATAATTATTCTGTTCCACCTCATCGTGTATTGATCTCTGATCAGTTTGTTCGTGGCTCGAAGCACATTGTGAGACTCTGAAACTGTCAGAACTTTTTCTCAGGATGTTTTTGTCCTTCAAACATTTCACCATATTTCCCACAGACAGAATTGTGGACTGTTCGTCAGCGAGTTTTCAGTGTAAATCTGTTTTAATTTTCACTCTGTGGAGACTCACAGAACAAACAGATCACATGTCCTGTCGCTAACAGCGGAGCTGCTCTCAATATTTTCACGTCTTTCTGCTTCATTAGGTGGTGAAACGCGAGACGTGAATCTGCTGCTGCGGTCGACTCGCTGATGACGGACACATGAATCTTCTGTTCCACTGCTGCTGCTTGGAACAACAGTCATTTAACTCCAGTGTTGCTTTAAAGAGTCGTTTTTTATTTAACCAGCTTAATGATGAAAATACAAAGATCCTGAACGCCGTTAAACTGAATCCCTTCTTTTCTTTTTCCTTCATTAATTCATCAAATACTGGATAAATTATTAGTTTGTAATTTATTTAAGTTTAAATGAGTTTTTGGATTAAAACCTTTTTAAAATTCCCTTCAAACATCAGATTATATTATTACTTGTATTACTTATATTACTTTTATATAAGTAATTTTATGCTAAAATCTTGTTGAAAATGTATCTAATATGATAGAGCCAGTATAAAAGATATCTGTAGTTGAATTTCATGATGCAATCTGCATTATTCCATTATAATCATACATATATATAGATTAACAATACATTGTTACATTTTTTACATATTTATATATATTTATATACACATTTTTTACACAACCTGCTCTCATTATAATTACTTGGGTGTTACGAACAATTATTAATAAGTGAACTCTTGTATTAAGTGTTTTTTTTTAATTGATTTTCACTAAAACAAGCCCTTGGCTTTCATTAATTTGTATGTTATATTATGAAATTCAGATTATATTGGCCAAACTGTTTTTGCTGTAGACAAGGTGAAATTTAAATAAATAAATAAGGTTCCTGTTTGAAAAGAAAAAGAACCAAACCAGTTGAAATGTGCCAAATTTTCCAAAAGCAATGAACAATATTTGTTATTGTTTCCAAGATCAAAATTATTGTGGTCATTTTATTTTCTAAATGCCTGATGCATGAGGGCTGAGAGAACCGGGCGGATCTGACACAGAGTCGACAGACAGCTGCTCAGAGTCGGGGAGCTCTGCAGGAGAGGGTCGGTGGCAGAGTGGAGCTTCTGGAGGAAGAAACACCGGAGTCGCTCTGATTCCGACTCTTTTATTGGCAGGAGGGGAGCTCAGCATTTGTTTTTTAAACTTTTTAAAACCTTTGCAGCAGCAATCCATGAAGAAATCGTGGAGAGCCTATTTTATATTTTTTAAACTTTTGGAGTGAAAAGACAATTAATTTTTTCTCCTGTTTCTCAACCCCCCTGCAGCAGCAATCCACAAAGAGATGGTGGACTTGTGGACAGACCAGAGGAGAGCTCAGTGTTTGTTTCTTAAGCTTTTGGGATTGTAAACCTGTGTGCAGCAGCAACCACAGAGGAACAGACCATACTGTTTACAGTACTGTCCATGCTGACTGCCGAGAAATGTGTTTGAAAGTCACGTTGTGAGAGTAAAGAGAGGAGGGATGTAAAGGAAAGAATCAACATCTCTGGTGAGTACTGACACACAAACACACACACACACGGGTTTGACACTGGCATTTTTGGCTGCGCTGAGTCAAACCATGTTGGGCTGATTTGCATTTCCATTACTCCTCATATTACACCAAGCAGCATCCGAGATGGAGCAACTCTGGAGCGGGGCCAAAGCGAGCCTGATTCACCTCCAAATGGGCTGCAGTCACGTCTTTCTGACAGCAGCCAAACTGAACAGCCTCCTTTTCTCCCCCTTGAACATGCAAAGTGAACAGTCAACAGTTTTTAGGCTTTCTACCTACTGCAGCTTTAATTATGCAGAACTTTAAGTGTTAATATAAATTAAAGTGGTAAGTTGTATAAAAATCCATCCATGTACAGTACAGTAGCTACAGAGATCAGACTGCAGACATGTTTATATCTGCTGTGAAGTTGGATATTTTAATATGTGACTCAGTCTTGGAGCCTCGAGTGGCCCATTGAGGAACTGCAGTCTTTGTCACGTCAGTGTTGCCTTCACTGTTCAGTCCTGGACTCCTGCTGCCTGAGCGCCGCCTCAAATCTTCTTACTGTAATTTGTTAACAAAGTGCTTTTTGAATTAAGAGGCTTCGTTTTTTTGGCTTCAGTTGTTTAGTTTGTTTTCAGGGGTGAATTAAGGATTAACAAGGTTTGTTTAAAGGGACTGACTGTGTTTTCTTTACTGGACAAACTAATATTTCCTGTTTGTGAAATGATCCAAACGTCTCCTCTTGTTCTCTCTCAATCAGCTGAAATCAAAGCTCAGAGAGAGACGAAGACGAGGAGGACAGAAAGGAAGACAAGTGGGGAGGTAAAGAAAAGAAATTCAAAACCTGACCTGATTTTTCTCAGCAGGACGTCACTTTGTCTCCATGAAAAAAATGAAAAAACAAACAAAAACAGACAGACAGACCAATCAGTGCTCTTCTTTAGTCTTTTTCTCTTTCTCCACACAACACTGTCAAACTATTGACAACATGCTCACTTCAGGACAAATGTGTCCACTCAAGTTTATGTGAAGTGAAGATTAACTGTGATTAACGATCATGCCTCCACAGACGGGAAGTGACACGCTGCGTCTTCAGTCATTGATAAGACGATTGTCACAGAACATAAATCATACGTTCAGGTTGATTTAATTCCAAATTCCAATTTTATTCCAAACTGTTAATCAAAAAACTTTCTGTCTCCGTCTGCGTCGTTGAGTTTCAGAGTTTCCACATTTCGAAAACTGGGAGAGATCAACACGAACAGACAAAACAAACACTGATGATGGGTATTGTAGTCCTCGAGATGGGCCTCAAAACCACTTTGTGAAGGTCTTGTCTCGCTGTCACACAAAGAGAACTCTGGATTTTATTTTAAGACCACAACAGTCCAGTCAAGTTTATTCATAAAGCTTTGGGGCAGCTACACCCGCCCGATCGCACCGACCCTTCAGCCTCGAGCCGGGAAAAATGAGTCTGACTCATCGGATACACACTGTGAGTATAAGTCCTGCCGCTGGCTGCGGTATCGCAGCGTCCACTATCTGCGTCCCCGGAAACAAGAGAAACCTCCGAGCTGCAACCTGCACACTGAAAACAGTAAATTAGCGCCTGGGACGCTAACGGTACAAACGTGAACAAGCTAACAGCTGTTAGCTTTTCTTTTCCAATAAAAGAAAAGGCCTTCAATGGTCTTGAACATTTTTCACCATTTTGACACTTCATGGACCAAACAACTAATCGATTAGTGGAAAAATTATTGCCAGATTGATCACCAGTTGAAAAATAGATCTATTTTTCAATTGACAAGATTGTGACAGGATTAATTAATAAATTAATCATTTTGAGTCATTTTTTATTTAAAAAAAATCCAAATTCTCTGATTTCAGCTTCTTAAATGTGAATATTTTCTGCTTTCTTTGTCTTTGAGTTGTGGACAAAACGAGTCTCGTAGCTCCACCCTGCCTTTTTATGCAAGCGATCTGATTGGCTCTGTTCCGGCTCTGTGACCTCAGCTGACCATCAGATGTTTCATCTGAACCATGTAAACACTCGAATGTGTCATCCTGATCTGATGTTTCACAGCGTGCAGTGTTTCAGAGGCTCAGACTGTCCATACAGAACACAGATACGAAGACGGTGTCCACACAAAGACCCTGATTGTTCTGCGAGGACTCTGTGACACACATAGATCAGGTGTCTGCAGCTTTCTCCATCTCTGAGCTCCACCTGAGACCAGCTTTTTATATTGGGGGGTGGGGGAGAAGTTATTTGGAGCATTTACACTAATCCAGGTGAAACTGATACAGGTGTTCAGACGTCTTCTCGCTCTGAGAAACTGAACTGACCGTTTTCTGCTTCAGCCATCACACTGATTTCCTTCCTCCCAGGCAGCCGCAGAGATAATCCATCACAACATCCAGTCTGTTTTTCTGATGAAAAAGCTGCATTATTATTGTCTTGTGGCAACGCAGCTGACCGCTCTGAGAACTCTGATGCGTTCAAGGACACTCTGACCATCCAGGGTTTGTGATTTGGCTGTTGATAAATGATGCATTCATGAGTTGTGTTGACAGGAAGTCAAACCAAGGACACTTGAACTAACCAGACATGGACGTTCTGCCCTTGAAACGTCTCAAACTTCTTTCTGTTTCCTCATACAAGTCAGACACAGCAAACTCTTGAGACTGAAAAAAACGTTTCCAAAAGTTTTCTAAGCCCCGCCCCCTTATGTCGAGTACTTATTGTGCAGTTTCAGGCTGTCCAGGACAAAAAATGACCAATGTGAAAGAAACGTGGTGATATCTTTGGTTGTGCCTCCAAAATGGTAACCTGACAAGCCAGATGGTCTGTTACACAGAACCATCTGGGAAGACGTCCATGGAAACTGTTCGGAAAAGGGCAGGCACTTTTAAAAAAAAAAACAAAGGCCTAACTTCAGCCAATCAGATCAACTCACAAAACTGAGGCTGAAGCTGGCTGAAAGAAGAGCGAAAAGATCTTTTCCATCGATATAAGTCCCGTTCTTTGCTCTTCCCTCTATGCTAACCTCTTCAGGAGCCGCCATGGTTTGTTCAGGGCAAGTTGCTTCCATGGACGCTTCTCACGGTCGGTGCACCTAAAACCACGCCCACAGCTGCCAGTAGTCCCTCTGAGGATGCTGATTGGCTTGCACCACTTCTGGTACAGATACAAATGGATAACTTGGAGCCTACTGAGATGGATTCTCACGTGATCTTGTGATCTTGCAAATCCAGCTGCCTCATGAGGTAACCTAAACAGTGGTTCTGCACTGTGGTCGCCTGAGACATGAGCTATGTTAGCATACATAGCATATTAGCATACTTAGCATATTATTGTATTATTGCTCATTATTATTATTGTATTATTACTTATTATTCTTCAGGGACAGTGCATATTAATGAACATTGCTATAAATATGGTCGCTCTCGGTTTCCAGTGGTATAAAGTTCCACTGTTCTGGCGTTTCTCTGTTCCCCCTCGAGTCCAAGCTTCACCGCAACCGGTGTTTGAGTCAAATGCCCCGTTTCTGCTGGTGAGGACGGCTCCCGATGCTCCGTTGATAGTCACTTTCAGGCTTGACGTGCTCTGAGATCCAGCGGTGTAGCCGTCATTTACATGCAGGTGCCCACGCCCTTGTATCGTCTCCCAAATCTGCATCCACAGGTTGTTAGCGGGTCCACGTTGTTCTGGTTGAAACCAGGTGAGTCTCGGATCCATCAAACGACGCTGTAGGCACGTTTTTTTCTCCTATAGCAGAGTATGCCATGCAGTCGACTCATGACTGCTTTATTACACCTGTGTAAAGGAAACATAACAGATCGTAGCCATGGCTCATCTCTGCAGTGTGAATCCTGTATTCATGTTTGACTCACCAGCTCCCCCTAATGGCCTGGAGGCTTCTGTCAGGGGAACTTTAAATCATATGTCCCTACAATATTAAATAAGTGGCCCTCAAAACAAAGCGATCATAATAGAACTGTGGTTTGATTTAAACCTCTTGGTTCGGCTCTGTAGTGTTCGTAGTGTTAATGCCGGGCAGCAGCAGCAGCAGCAGCTGCAGCAGCTCTGTGGGAGATTCAGCATCCCAACACAGATCACATTCTTGCCCCGGTGGACACACAGGACGCCCATCTGATAAAAGATTCACTTAGAAACAAAACATCTGCTCCGGATTTCAATTAGAAAGGCCAGAACAAGTTATATAATGTTAATAACAACATGTCAGTCCATGAAAATATACACAGCAGATCCATTAGCTTCTCTCAATCAAGTTAAGATTATTAACAGCCTGTTTAACCTTCTGTGCTGCGCTCCAAAAACCATGTGTACTGAAGATGGACGGGACAGATATGGAGCTGTTACAGTCAGAGTCCTAAAAACCTGGAGGAGAGTTTGCTTCTTTTGGTGCCACAGGGGTTCCTCGCCAGATCTCCAGAGCTTCAGAGCTTCAGGGTTTCATATTTATACATGATATTGTTCTGTTAAACTTCTTACACCGTGTACCACCTCAGAAAATACTGAGCACTCGATGTACGCCGATGAGCTCAGGCCGACGCTATTCAGCTGAGAGCAGTTCACGCAGCAGGCGGGTTTATTCCCAGTGCTGTTCCCGCTCCAAAAGAATATTTCAGGTAACTCGAGTCACATATCCCCACGGCTGTGCGCCGTACCCACAAAGACTTGTCGTCCACGTCATTTTCAACATGGCTGCTTGAAATATTCTCCTCCTCTTGAGTTTGGAGCCTCATTTGTCGCATTTTTTTCCACATTGTACTGGTGCGCACTGTCACGCTTCACAGTTTAACTCGTAACCGACGGGTAACGTATGCGCACACTACGTGCATGATGGTGATACGCTGGTATTTTGTTTTTTATAGTATTTTTAAGAAGCTGAAATCAGAGAAATTGGACTTTTCTTTAATTAAAAAATGACTCAAACAATTAATTAACCCTGTCACAATCTTGTCAACTGAAAAATAGCTACCTATTTTTCAATTAGAGATCAATCTGGCAATAATTTTTCCACTAATCGATTAATTGTTTGGTCCATAAAATGTCATAAAATGTTGAAAAATGTTAAAGATGACGTCCTCAAATGTCTCGTTTTGTCCACAACTCAAAGATCTTCAGTTTACTGTCAGAGAGTAAAGAAACCAGAAAATATTCACATTTGAGCTGAAATCAGACTTTTTTAAAATTAAAAAATGACTCAAACTGATGAATCAATTATTAAAATAGATGCAGATTAATTTAGCTGCAGTTGTATGTTGGTTGTTTGGTTTATTAGTTTGTCCAGCTGCTCCTTCCTTTGTTGTGCACATTTTATTTATTGATTGATTGATTGATTTATGGACAAAAAGATTCCACCCAGTGAAGCTTTTTGTTCACTGTAGGTCATGATAATGAACGTGCACTGTGCATGGTAGGATATCATTATTTATTTAAAAATGTTTTTTCCGATTACTTCTTTCTTCTTCTTTTTTTGTATCCAGATTACATAATTCTGTTACATGTAATCCATTACCCCCTCAAGCCTGGACTTAAGGTCCCATCCTAGAAACTAGCTGCTGTTGCTGACGCTCTGTTCCTTTAAACTCAAACTCCAGAAATAGAAGCACTACTGCTTTTAATAAAGATTACATGTTTTTTTCATCTGGGAAAAAGAAACCAGCCTGGATAATATCACACTGATCAGACATAATAATCATCCAATGTTCCATCTCGTGTCTCGTTATACAAAAGCACCTCTGAGCTACAGAAAGATGCTCCTGATACTGATCGGCTGAAATCTGCCTGGCAACAGGACTGTTTTGACTGAAGCTTCCATCATACTGAAAAGTGTTATTAGAGTTTCTGAGAAGCTGAGACCCAAAACAGACACGCATGAAGAGAAAGTGAATCCCTGATTCCAAGAAATGAGTTGATTTTCCATCTGAAACAGGAACCACACACACAGATTTGCTTTAACACATTGTTAGTATTAATATTTAATATGTCTCTATTTATCTGTGAATCTATCTGGACCTTTTTGTATCTGTCTATGAAAGCCTTCAGAAAATCCTTCGCTCCAGTTACATTCCTCCCCCGAGACATTTTCTTCGCCCTTCTCATTTTACCAGCTGCACGTTGGGAGCCGGCCAAGCTGAATTCCTGAACTGCCCGCTCTGCCTGTATACCTGCAGCACAGGTATGCTCCTCTCTGAGCTGGTAACATTACCGAGCTGACCCTGAGCTCCGCCCGGGCCCTCCACAGTAACCTCAGGAGCCTCAGAGGTGACAGAACGAGGCTAACGTGAAGAGTCCTGCGGCTAGCACGTGACAGAAACCTCGTGTAAAGTTAAATATCTGTTTGACAAAAACATGCAGGTGTTTTTCGTGTTTGTTTTGGTGGCCATGCAAC
The DNA here is from genome assembly GCA_034769285.1 of Lutjanus argentimaculatus. Taxonomy (NCBI): domain Eukaryota; kingdom Metazoa; phylum Chordata; class Actinopteri; order Lutjaniformes; family Lutjanidae; genus Lutjanus; species Lutjanus argentimaculatus. Next base: position 11,622,077 of record JAWZSL010000003.1, on the reverse strand, counting down.
ACTGAAATGTCCTGTTTTTCTGTTTTTCAAGGCAGTTTTTGTGCATTTAGTCAGTTGAGATCAAGACAATACAACCGTCCGTCCATCAGTTTTTGCAGACGCTTCACCAGAGCGCACCGCGGAGCACGCAGGGCAGCTGACGCGCCGTTAGACGCTTCACCAGAGCGCACCGCAGAGCGTGCAGGGCGGCTGACGCGCCGTCAGACGCTTCACCAGAGCGCACCGCGGAGCGCGCGGGACGGCTGACGCGCCGTCAGACGCTTCACCAGAGCGCACCGCGGAGCGCGCAGGGCGGCTGACGCGCCGTCAGACGCTTCACCAGAGCGCACCGCGGAGCGCGCAGGACAGCTGACGCGCCGTCAGACGCTTCACCAGAGCGCACCGCGGAGCGCGCAGGGCGGCTGACGCGCCGTCAGACGCTTCACCAGAGCGCACCGCAGAGCGCGGAGGGCGGCTGATGCTTGTTTTTGTCTCTGACAGGCTCAGATTGTTCTTGTTAGTGTCTGACAGCATGATGGAAAGGATCAATACAGTCAGAGAGCTGAAACAGCTGATTTATTGATCTCAACAAACTCACCAGAATCCTTTTGAGAAGCATCATCATCGTCAGCTTCATTCAAACTCAACAGAAACAAAATCAAACTCAACAAAAACTGTCCCAACAATCACCAACTCTGGTTTGGTCCAAATAAATCCTTAATTCACGACATAAAGGAGCGCAGAGTGTGCAGCGCAGGTGATGCTGGACAGCAGCTGCAGCCTCGGGAGAGAAGCTCCACAGGTCTGTGACGTTTTCACATCACAGATGACGGAGAAAGTCTGAGTCATGCAGTCTGATGATTCCTAAGAGGATAGCCTAAGAGTGTGGAGGATCCTGAGGAATTCACTGGTCAGATGTGCTCTGATTCTGCCCCGAGTTCTCATCCCAGTTAAACGAACCCAGAGTACCCAGAGAGACCTGATGTGTTCTGGGTTTGCTCTGAGGTTCCCTCCCAGTTGGACATACCTGGAGCATCACTGACAGGGTGAGCAGGAGACACCCTGATTAGTATTCAGAACCATCTTAACTGACTCCCTTCAATATGAGGGAACAGTGGTTCTGCTCCGTGCTCTTTCTGGATGTCTGAGCACTTCATCCTGTCTCTAAATAGAGCCTTCAAAATAAAAGCCCAAGTTACTGTAGATATTGTGCTGCATTCTCTTGGGTAACTCCTAAGCTACTATACTCCAGCAGGTGTTGCAGCCAAAGTTCAACTAAATTGAAGATTGACTTTGGAATTTCTGGAGTTTTGTAACTCTGCTCACTGATCCAGATGCTGAACCCCTGCAGCTGACTGAACGAATGAAAATGACCCTTAATTATGATCATTTTTACCTTGAGTAGTATTTTATCATGGACGGCTGGTGCACCTGACAACATCCTTGCAGGTACCTTCTCTTGCAGACTTTTAAACTTCTATAAAGTGTTGGTGTAAACTGGTGACGCTGGCCAATAAAAGCACAGAATAATATTGCCAGCAGACCTGTAAATATGGAAGTAGAATGAAGAAAAAAGAGACCTGATGGTGTTGGTGCTGGCAGGTCAACAGCGAAGTCGGTCTGAAGCAAGCCATGAGAGACGGTGAGCTACATAGCTGGTTTGAGGAACAGCATGTAGTCTGCCGTGTCTCCTTGGTCAAATCACAGCAAGAATTTATGAGTATAATCACTTAATCTGGCACAGTGAGCAGATTAAGTGATTACACTGTTGTGTTGTTGTGATTCTGGCATAACAGTGAAACCAGACACCCTGAAAAGTGAACTCATTTCAGCCTTGAGCTCTTTCTGGATCGTTTTTAGATAACATCAGGGTCAAATGTGCTCCAAACAGGCGTGGACGTGGTCAGCGGACACACACATGCTTAGGCTGCACAAGGATGATCTGCACAAACCTTTGCAGAGTATGAATTGGGTTTACGGGTGAAGGAAACAAATTTCAGCGGCTCGTATCTGTAATCTCATTTTTTCGGTCAGTGCTTAAAGCTCAAAACCAAAATGAGGGTTGGAAAGTAGATCGACTGGTCAGTTGAGAGCAAAGTCTTCAGGCTCAGCTCCGTCTTCATTACAATAGTCTGAAACAAGGCCCACGTTACTGCCGACATCGCTCCGATCTGCTTCCAGATCCTGACTCGTGAACAAAACCACATCATCTGCAAAAAAGTGGAGGTGAAATCCTAATTTTATCATAGGTCCCTTTTACACACACACTGCAACCCTGAACTTATCTCGACATTATGTGGGGCATCTGTACATGAGAAAACAAGTGTCCTAATCAGTCAGACCAGATTTTAAACAGACTTTACCCTGCCAGAGGCATAGTCCAAATCCATGTGAGGGTTAAATAAACCCGGTCAGGGAGTGCAGCTGCTTTGTGCTCCTTTGTTTGCTTCTATAGTGCTCTGATATTGTGGATACGTCATAATATATTTAGTATTAATGTCAATGCAGAAACAGTCACGCTCCACCCAGGTGCCACGCCGTGTCTACACCAAACAGGTTCTGTGAGAACACAGGCGCCTGAGCGATGGAGCAACTATTATTTGACTTGGGGGAGCAAATGTGTGTTTTTACATCCTCACTTTTTGATCATATAACTTTGCTATTTTTAAACATTTACGCTGGTTTGATAATAGCATCAAATACTGTCACACACACGGTAAACAGTGAATGAACAGTGTTAGGAGTTTGTGTTAAATTTGACATGTATCTGATCAACTAACCAGCACCTATTTTAGACACAAATCTTAATTTCTGCATCAGTTTGCTTCTCAGTCCCTCTGTCTTCTCCCAAGAAAATGGCACAGCTCACCAATGGAGGCTTGTAGAGTTGAGGCAACAATATTCAAAATGTAAAGTTTGCACCAAAATACAGTTCATCTTTATGGATTATAGATGCCGAATTGATAAGAAGACTGTGGATGTATGACGCCTTTTATCTTGTGCTTCTAGAGTTTAGTGTTTTTCTGGACAAGTATAGAAGTGTTAAAATGTCATATTTCTAAATGGGAGTTTGGTGCAGGGAGCTTTCGTTACCTCAAACTGGTAATATGTATATTTTTTAACAATTTGTCACCACTGTAGAAAAAACTTTCCTGCCATACACCCCACCTATACCTCTAATCTCGGACCCCCACGTTAAACTACAACTAGAACACATCTGATGTGGACGTCCGGATCTGATTCTCAAAACACATTCAGCATCCATGTGACAACCGAACTCTCCCCACGCCTCAGCACCGCTTACAGATTCTTTCCATCAAAGTTCCCGCTGTAATTGGTGTCAAGGCAGTCCAGAAACTTCAACTGAATCAAGAAGAGATTAAGGAAATCATTGTTATTACAATACACTTACACATTTTTATTTTTGTCAACTAAATAACCAAAAGCCCCAGAGAGTATTTTTTTCAGTGTGGTTTCGATAGATGAAATACAAAAGAGGAGATGTGCTGTTTGTTTAGGTTTCTCCGACAACGTGAGACGTGTTTTTACCTGCAGATCAGCCCTCAGGCTTCACTGACATCATGACATCAAGGATTCAGTGACAGCAGGTGATATATGTGACAAACATGTCAAGTCATCTCATGTCCTCCGCGTCCTTTGTGTCATCGTTTGTGCCCTCCATCAGTCCAGCGGTCACGTTTACGGAGCTCACCGATCAAACGGGAAACAGAGAAACTGATTGTCTGTCCTGCCTCACGGCAGCGCAGCGCCCCCATTTACACGTCTCACATTTACTTCAAGGGTATCAGAGTCAATAATTCAGTCCAATACAAGGTGGTCTTTTATGGAGGAGTCCACTTTAAAAAAATCTGTCTGGAGCCACAACTTTTCTTTTCTTTGATTTGGCGTCTACAGCGAGCTCATGGAGACACAAGAAGACGAGACTCTGACAAAATGTAGCTGACAAAATATTTTTTGGTTTACAGACTACAAATTTTTACAGTTAAAAAAGGTTGGACTCAATTTACACTGTAAAAAATGGTTTTTTTTGTTGCATTTATTGAATTTCCTGTTACGCATGACAAATAGTAAAATAATTTACAATGATGGTGAGCATATCAGTAACATATAAAATGAAAACAAATAACCAAAACAAAACAAAAAAATAGTAAAATAAAAATTTTAAAAAATCTGCTAAACTAAAGGCGACTCCCACCTGAACGACAGCAGCTCTGATTAAAGCTGAACTATTGATTGAAATCTCAACATGTGGAAACTGCACCTCGCTGACAAAAGGACACACAAAATACCACAACAAACAAAACGCTGCGGTGCCACTCAGATATATAATTCAGTAAAGTTAAATCTTGTATTTTACTTAAAACTAAAGTCTGTGATGAGATGGTTTCTTCTTCATCACGATGCATCTTCACCACCAAGTTTTGCCGACCTGTAATCTTTAGCTGAGATAATTTACTTTCTTATATATTCTTATATACACATATATACGCATACAAATATTTTAAATTACATGTACATCAAATTTATCCCACATTCCCCTGCTCTGTTTCTGTGTAGTTCTCCTCCGTTTATTTAGCACATGAGTTGCTCATAAGTTTCTGATCAGGCTATAAGAAGGTTTGTCCCCGTCCCCTCCCGTCCTGTCCCGTCCCGTGCCTCAGTTTGACCCTCTTAGCGGTAGTGAAAGCGACCTTTAGCCGCTGGGCCGTCACCAACTCTCTCTTGTTTCCTTTTGGAGGCACAGAGCCGAGTAAGAGCAGCGCCTGCTCCCACACTGTTATTGATCTGTTCTACGTCCCTCTGCCAATAAGTGCCTCGGACAGTCGAGGAACATGTGGACGAAATCACCTTGTTCTGTTTGGTTCTGCCAGCAGAGTTTTGAATGACTCAGTCCTGCCCTATGAGACAGTCTTTCCTGGTCTAAACAAAATGGGCTGGACAACACAAGACACAAGTCCGGTGTTTCCCAAACTTTTCTTCTGGGACTTTTTAAAAATGACAAACCATCATGACCCAGTTTACAGTCGGCCTCATTAATAAATGTTGAGACAGTTAATTTCTGCATAAATGAACGTTCCTGACCATCATCACTGTCAGTTCAACATCACTGACACTTTTGTTCTGTGAAACAAGCGATCCGCCATGTTGGATGTTTTGAATGTGATGATGTCATCAACATGCAGTCTGATTGGTCAGATGTGATGTGTTCATGTCGGAAGTGAAACTTGTGAAAAAATCAACCTGGTCCAAAAAATAGTCTCAGTGGGATTCTGTCATTGATGTGAAAGTTTGCAATGATTGAAAACAGGTTCAGAAAATATTAATAACATGCAAATAAACTGCATGAAAAAAACAAGTGTGTGGTGTGAAAAGGCCTGACAGTTACACTCTGAGGCTGAGACCACACAGAGCGACGGCTCGGTTTGTCTAAAAATATAAATGTTACCAGTGTTTCAGCAGTATTCCTGCCTAATTTAAACCAGGAAGTGAGACAGGGGGCCCTTAGGGTATAGCTGACCCTCTTTATGCCTGATTAATTCATGTTTTTGTACAAATCTGACGGAGTTGATGGAAATCTGGGACACAACTTTAAATTGTCAAGAATCTGACAAATTGTCATCATTTCACTCCTCTGTGACTGATCAACAACTGAAAAGACAAGATAAAGATCAAGATAAAACAACATATTTAATCATTTATCATTTAGTTACCATTTAACACAGCGCAAAACAAAAAACCCTTCAACACAAAAAAAATCATCTGTTTTGGTGAAAATTTATTCTTGAAGTACGGGACACAAAGCAGCGGGTCTTGAATCAGCCTTATTTCACAATAAAGTCTCACTGTACATTATCCTCCTTATTACATGGTCATGTACCAAAATATATCAATAAATTGACACAAAATATTGATTTTAAAAAGCATTTTGCTGATTTAAAAATTATTTTATCGCTCCTTCAGAGTGTGAATCAGAGCTGTGACCACAGGAACAGGCTGTTCTTAATAACAACAGTCTGATCCTTAGAATACTGCAATTGACCAATCAGAATTAAGTATTTAACAAAGTCATGTTACATAATTTATGATTTTTGTATTTATTTTATTTATTTATTTATTTATTTATTTTGCCTTAATTTGTGCTTTAATTTAGATTCCCATCAAATTTTTTACAAAAACCTGAATTAATCAGGCATTAAAGGGTTAAGGACCCCTGTTTCACTTCCTGGTTTAAAAAAGGCGGGAAAACTGCTCAAGCACTGGTAAACTTTCTGTTCTTAGACAAATTCATTCAATAATATTTCTGTCAGATGTCTCAACCAGAACATGTCGACTCTGTAGTCCTTCTGAATCAAAGATCAATAAGAATTATGGTTAAAAAATGTGTATTTTAATTAACATTAAGAGACTCTGAGACACTTTAAAAAATAAAATGGCTGCTCACTACGACGACGCTGTGACATGAAAAAAAAAGTTTAATTAACAAGATTTAATAGCCGAGAGTTTGATCTTTTGAAATATATTTTCCAGCATAATTAAAGAGTTAAAATCAAAAACTGTTAGCTAGTTAGTGGTTGGATGCTAATGTTAGCTGTGTTTAACAGTAGCTAATGAATGATCAAATGTGTTGTTTTGTCTTGAAATATGATCTGATTTAACGCCAGAGTTTCACTGTCCGAAGTCTTTTCAGTCACTTATCGATCAAAAAGTGGTGAAATGAGAACAATTTGTGGATTCTGTATGTTTAATACGACACCTGAACGCAGCAGTACGATATTTGAGCTTCTCACTCTGAGTGTGACATCAGAGGAAAATGGCCGCTGTGTGAATGTGGTGAATTTTTCATGTTTTTGTGTTTTAGTCATGCTGATGTGAGCGTGCTCTAAATGTTTACTCGACCAATCAGATTGATTTGTCAGAACTACTTGTTGTATATTATTGATCTTATTGTAAAAGTTTTATTTAAACATGGACGCCAGGAGGCGGAGCTGTTTGTTGTTTCTGAGGTAACAAAAAAGATTCTAAATAAAAACATGAGTTCATTTTTTGAATCGATCCTACAAGTGAAGTTTTTCATGATTTTATGTTTTTTCTTCTGCTGTTCTTTTTTTTCTCTGTTTCTCTCTCAGGTCGACCTGTCACTGAAGCCCCTCCCACCTCCTCCTCTGATGTCACAACTGTAAGGTGTGTGTGTGTGTGTGTGTGTGTGTGTGTTGAGAGAGAGAGAGAGAGAGAGAGAGAGAGAACTTATTTAAAGGGCTGACTCTGTCTTGCTGGGCGATCGACACCAGCTCAGCATCATCAGCTTACCGCCTGCTGCTTCCAGGGAATAAACTCTGAAAAGTTTTCCTGAGAGACGTCTGCTGGAGAAACAGTCAGTTCACTGCTTACTTTACACAGAGATCCTTACTGGCTGGCTGACTGACTGAATGTCATTTACTGACTGGCTGGTTGAATTGTGATTGGTTCACAAACTGAACTGTTCAATAACTGACCAGAAACTAGATGACTGGTTTACATACTGTTACTGAGTGTTTCTTACTCTTACTGCCAAGTAGTTTACTGACTGGCTGTGTAATGCCATTTATTATCTCAGGATAACTTATTTACTGACCACTTAATTTATGACTGGTTTGCTAGCTGCTGATTTGTTTACTGATTGATTTTGTTTGTGTGTTAATGGTTTGCTGACTGTTTAGTTTTTAGTTTTAGTGAGTTTGTGGCTGGTTGGTTTACTGAACTAAGTGGTTTACATAACCAGTCAACGTATTCATTGCTAGTTGACTCACCTTTTAAACTAGTTACTGCCTGGTTTGCTGATTGGTAGACTGTGTTAACTGTTGACTTAACCAGCCAGTCTTGTCTATCATGCATATTTAGTGATGAACTTACTGGCTGGTTGGTTTCCTGACTGACCAATGACTGCTTACATATGGTTTACTGACTAGCTGGTTTAGTTGTGATTGGATTACTGGCTGAATTATTTACTAACTGACTGGAGACTGTCTGACCAGTTTCTTTCCTACTTACTTACTTTCTGACTGTTTAACTTGTGATTGGTTAACCAACTGGCTGTTTACTGATTGATTTTGTTGGTGTGTTAAGTGTTTTACTGGCTGTTTACAGCTGGTTGATTTTCTCAGTTAAGTTGTGACATAAACAGTTAGTTCATTCTTTGCAGGCTGACTAAACTTTTTAACTAGTTAATGCCTGGTTTGCTGACTGGCATAGTCATTGACTGACTGGTTTACTGTTGACTTAACCTGTTAGTCTTCTATATGTCAATCTTCTGTATCATCTTGGTTAACTAATTCACTAACTGGTTGATTGGTTTACTGACTGATCAATAGTTGGTAGACTAGTTTACTTTACTTGTTGTTTACTTGTTGATTTTGTTTGTTAATTGGTTTACCGACTGATTGATGGCTTTCAGCAGTCTGTGGCTGACAGCTTTACTGTCGAATTAACCTATTCAGTCTAATCAGCTTTACTAGTTGGTTGAAAATGTTTACTGCCTGGTTTACCAATTGTTTGAGTGGTTTGTCGACTGGTTTACTGACTGTTTTACTGAACAGTTGACAGGACCAGTCTACTCATTCTTAACTAGTTGAATAAATGTTTACTGCCAGGTTTACTGCCTGGTTTTCCCATTAGTTGACAGTTTGAGCAGCTAATAGTTAATGGTTAGTTTCCTGAGTTAACTGCTGACTTTAGGAGTCGGACTTGGACTAGTTGACTGACCTTATTTAACTGGTGTACCAGCTAGTTAACCTGTAGTCTGAGAGGTTTGATGGCTGTAAATGGTTACTGACTGGCTTCTTACAATTTATTATCATTTTATTTTACATTTACTGTCCTGGTATGATCCTGAACATTAACTGGGTTACTGTTTTACTCTCATCATTCTTAACTAGTCGGTTGACCTTGCTTAACTTCCCATTGACTGGTGTACGAACTGGTTTGCCTGTGGTTTGACTGACTGGGTTACTGGTTTTATTGACCTAAAATTACAGTATAATTATGTATATGAACTGTTTTACTGACTGTTCTACTGAGTTAACGGTTGACCGGACCAGTCTACTCATTCTTAACTTAGTTGACTGATTTACTTAAATGTTAACCACCAGATTTACTGGCTGATTAGGTAACTGGTTTACTCCCTGGTTTTGTGTTTTATTCCTGTATAATATGTATTTAGCTTCTTAACTATCTGGTTAAACTGTTATTGGTTCACTAACTGGCTGTTTGTTTAACTGGATGACTAATGATTGATGACTGTTTTCCATATTGTTTTACTGATTAATATGTTAACTGGTTTACTGACTGACTTAACTGTTCACTTAAACAGTCTAACTGCCTGATTTATAGACTGGTTGACTGGTTTTACCCACAGCTTGAATAGTTTTCTTACTGGGCGACTGGTTTACTGACTTTTCTTTACATTGTGATCATGTATTCTGTAACTAGTTGACTGGCTGGTTGATAAATTAGGTTTTGTCCAACAGTTGATTGGGCAACTAACTGACTGTTTCAGCATCTTACTCAGTGGCTGTTGTGCCAGGCTAACTTACTGACTGATATCAGTTTACACATAGTTTAATAACTCACTTTGTAAATTGTTAACTGGTTTACTGACTGGTTTACCAGTCCATAAAGCTGTTAACGTTTGAGTTAACCAATTCAGTCTTTGGTGACTGAACTTGTTTAAAGATGCTGACTGGTTTATGTTTACTGATAGTTTTAGTGACTGAAAAACACAGTATAATCATGTGTATAAACTGGTTTACTGACTGTTTACTGAGCTAACAGTTGACCTGACCACTCTGGTCATTCTTAACTGGTTTACCGACCTTATTTAAATGCTTTCGACTGGGTTTACTGGCTGGTTTACTCATTAGTTGACAGTTTCAGCAACTAATAATGTATTAGTTGTTTATTTGTTCAACAGTAAACAGTCAGTCAACTACTTAAGAATGAGTGGAGTGGTCAGGTCAACTGTTAACTATAACAGTCAGTAAACCAGTTTATATACATGATTATACTGTGATTTTCAATCAATAAAACTGTCAGTAAATGTAAACAAAAGGTACATTAAACTGTATAAAAAAACAGTCAGTAACCAGTTACCCAGTCAGCAAAGTGCTGAAACAATGGGTAAACCAGGCAGTAAACAATGTCAACCAACTAGCAAAGCTGAAAATGTTAATTCAGCTACAGACTGTTGAAAACCAGCAAACAGTGGGTAAACCAGTCAGTAAACCAGTTAACAATCAAAATCAACAAGTAAACGATATTTAAACTAGTCTACCAACTACAGCTCAGTCAATAAACCAGTCAGTCAACATATGATGCAGAAGATTGATATAGAAGACTAGCTGGTTAAGTCAACAGTAAACAAACCAGGCAGTAACTAGTTAAAAAATATCAACCTGCAAAGAATGAGTTAACTAAACCCACCAGCTAACAAATGTTAACAGTCTGCTCATGTTTGATCTTTTTAAACTGTTTACTGACTGTTTTACCAAATACTTTACTGGTTTCCTGCCTCACATTTCTTTTTATACGTGACCTTTTCTCATATTTACTCTAATTACTAACTATTCTTGTGTTTGAAATATTTATTTAAAAGATTTAAAAGAAGTGGCACAGATATAATATAAAGCTTCTGTATTTTAATCTTTAAGTCCCCAAAAAGAAACTGTCCAATCATACTTGAGGATAAAAGGAAGACACGTAGGATGTCCCTGATTACTGGTCAACCCATTGTTTGCCTGCTTTGCTGGCTGGTTTTACACACTTTATTCCCATATCATGTGTGCAGTATTAAGTCATTTACAGTGTGACCTGTTAACGTCTTTTCTAAAAGACGGACAGAGGAGACAAAAGTCCTCTCAGTCTTTACTGCAGTAAAAGTTCAGATACTTGTTTACTGAGTAAAGATGAAAAAGTTCGGGCTCTGAAATGTCCTCAAAGTACAAGGTAGCTGTCTTTTATGTTGTTTTTCATCTTGTTGCATCTTTTTCATCTCGTCATGTTGTTTTTCGTCTTGTTCATTTTTCTTGTTACATCTTTTCTATGTGTTATTGTTTTGTCCATTCAGGTTGAACTCAGTCTTGATGTCTGAAGGCGGCGCACAATGATGCAAAATAACAATAATCAATAATTCACCTCAAAGTCATTAAAACTAAAGCACAAAAGTTGTTAGAGAAATAAATACTCAAGTAAAGTTTACAGATGTACAGATAGATGTACTGACTTCTTTACTGACTGTTTATGAAAATATTTAACAACTGTTTCTGCACAGTAACCAGAGGTCGGTCGTCTGTGTTTCAGGTGCAGAAATGTCCCAACTGTCTGTCCTGCTGCGTCTCACAGGTAACACAGCTCTGTTCTCTTCTTCTGTTCTCCTCTGTTCTCTTCTCTTCTGTTCTCCTCTGTTCTCTTCTCTTCTCTTGTCAGTCTGAATTTGAGGTCACAGTGTTCAACAGCTGCTTTTGCTGTTTTATGTTGAACAAACTAAAAGAGTTTTAAAGATCAACACATTTGATCAGAAACAATCAGAGAGAAAGAGTCACAACTCTGATTTTTCTCCATTTGGTATTCCAGAAACTAACTTTAGGAATCCTGTCTTATCTTCCTGCATCTGTCTTAAATCTTATCTCAGGTCAGATTCAGCTGCACACTGCTGAAGACAGTTTGATGTATTTGATGACAGTTAATGTGGTTTCTCTCTTTCTCTCTGCAGGCCTTTTTTTTCCTGATCTCCTCGACGTTTGGTTCAGAATCCAGTGGTCAGTCCTGAATGTTACCAGTCTGTCTGTCTGTCTGTCTGCCTGCAGTCTCTGTCTGATGATGTCATATCAGGAAACATCAGCTGTAACATGTTCCAAATCAGAGCTCAGTGATCTGTGTATTAACCTGCAGGTAACCATGGCAACAGTATCACTGCTTCAGGCTGTGTTAGCTGGTTACCTGGTGAGACTAACCTGACCTAAAGGGTTAAACTGACAACAAACACGTTAAAACATGGAGGATTTAAATGAAGACTCTCGTTTCTTTCACTCCAGAATCATGAGTGTGTATTTCTGTAGAAATTAATCTAAATAGTCAAAAAGCAAAAGGGAACAAATGATGTGTGTGTGTTTGATCTTTTTTGTGTATCTTTGTTAGAACCAATATGAGTTTTTAGACTTTCAGAGTGAGAACATTTTTACAAATTTAGGCAAATTTGTCCAGTCCTCGTTTCTTCTGTTTTTCAGGATTAGGAGTTGGTTTTATGGTTAAATTTGGGGTTTGACATGTACAGTCGTAGTGATGTTTTTGTAAGCAGAGATAAAAATTATCTCAAAGACAAAATGAAGAAAGAAAGCAAAGAAACAAGAGAAGGAGCCTGTTCACACCTGCTATTAGAATACATCTCCTCCTGCATGAGTATAAATAAACTACATGATTTATATTTACAACGAACAAAATGTGTTGTTTTTAACCAGCAGCCCAAAGAAAGAAATAACTTAATGTAGGAGATCTGCCAAATTTAAAAGATGAACCACACAGTAAAGAATTTGTCACTGTTAAAATTATGTGAAATTTATCTGACTGATTAACTGACAGGATGGTTTTTACAAGGAAAGAAAAACTTAATGTGTTGAATTTAATGCAGAATTTATGAGAAGGCACGGATGAATAAGAATTTGTTGAAGACAGAGTTTCACAATGTGAAGTTTCTCTTCACGCAGTTTTTCTCAAAATTGCACAGTTTCTGAAGGGAGTCTGGTGATACTGAGGTTTTTAGTTGAATGATGAAATCAGGTGAAACAACCTTCACAAACATCTGCTGCTTATCTTGGCAGCTCAGAGTCCAAACATGTCATTTACATCACAGTGAATCAAATGGAAATCAGACGGCTGTCTCTGTGGACGTCAGCTGAGTCCATCAGCGTGGACCAGGACACGCCGCTGAGAGGACGTGGTCTCAGTGCATCTGTAGTGCATTCACACCTGCACTCAGAGCAGACAAAACAACTCGCTACTGGTCGACGGCCTAAATTCACTGGAAAATACTTTGCTCAATTACTCCAACAGTAAGAATAAGAAAAAACTTTATTCGTAAAGCAGCTTTCATACAAACAAAACGCAGATCAGAGTGCTTTACAACAAATAAAAGACACTAAAAGACACACAATGAGCATAAAAACAGGGAAAGAGAGACATAATGTAAAATAAAAGTCACTTGATAATAAAAGTAAAAATAAGACAGAAAATGAGGATGAAAATAATGCAAATAAGAACAGACTGTAGGTGGGAGGGAAACAATCACCGTTCTCTTCGGAAAGATGCAGAAACATGAAAAACACACAGAACAACTTTATTTAATTTTAACTGTCAAAGCAGCACAAGAACATGTAACATAGAACAGCAGAGAGGAGACTCAGTGCAGATTCCCACCATGCAACAGCTGGTGAAGCACCTACTGCAATGTCTCCACAACTGACAGATGCAACCGGCGGAGATTTGCAAAGTTTGAATTGTTATTTTTGTATAGTGTAGTTTCAGTTTTCTTCACCTAACTATATAAACTTAAATGAGAAATCTGTACTATATTTACTGTAATAAATCATAAAATGACCACAATATAACACTGCAGCCACTGTGTCCACCTATAAAATTTCAATTCCAGGCCAGAGCAGCTGTTTTTGTTGCCTGTTTCATGTTAGAGTTCAAATTAATGCTGAATGTTTGCCACATTAGTTAGTTTCTGTTTATGAATCATAAGAAATCATAATCATAACGGTTAAATTAAGTAAAATGTTTATTTAGACCAGTTTTAAATTTCTTTTTATGGAGAGAGTTTCACACATCATTTTCCATGAACACAGACACAAATACAGAAGCCGAGAACGACTTGCAGGTGTTTTTTTTTAATGCCGTTGTTTCACAGTCTCAGAGTCGTTGTTTTGTTCTCTCAGATGACCTCTGTCCTCCTGAGATGAGAAGATAAATGAACACATTATCACAAGAAAACGAGCTTTAATATTCTGCAATGATGAAACAACTAACCGATGAGCCTGAGACAGTCCTGTTGTTCTCGGCTTCTGGACAAACTGTAGTTTAACTGGATTTAATTTAATCCAGAATGTTTGTGATGATTTGACCCATAAAGTGTTGAAATATGTGACATAAACATACAGAAGGAATCTGTCTGAGCCTTAAATAGGACTTTTACGACCTGCTATAGGAAATCCTCCTGTTAGCATCATTGCCTCCTCTCCTCCTCCTCCTCCTTCTCCTCTCCGCCTCCTCCTCCTCTCTTCCTCCTCTTCCTCTCCTCCTCTCCTCCTCCTCCTCCTCCTCCTCTTCCTCCTCCTCCTCCTCCTCTCCTCCTCCTCCTCCTCCTCCTCCTCTCTTTGATGAATTGTTTCTGTGTCTCTGGACGGGCGGCTGTAACTCTAAACTTCCCTCCACCGACTCGCTGTTGATCCTCAGAAGTGTTTTTTCTGTGTTTATATTGAGCCTGAATCATAAATATGTCTGAGTTTAAACTGAGCTGCGTCTTTTCTCTCTAACAGATGAAACAGATGAAAAAGCTCTTTTTATCCCACATCAGTCCTTCAAGGAGCAGATCTGTTATTCTGACTGTGTTTCGATGAATTACTGACTCTCATGTGCAGTATTATGTAACAGTAAACCCTTTTTATCCTCACTCATAAATCCACTTGACTTTGTCCCAGTTTTTCAGTCATTTTGATCCTTTTATGTGTTTTATGTCTTATTTTAACTATCGCTAATAAATTAAAAGGACTAAAACCAGCTGAAGTCATTGTTACCATGACAACAACTTTTTCTGGTCTTTCAGTTTCTTTTATTTCATTAGTTTATTTTATTTTTAACATTTAGACATGCTCCTTTAATAAGGAAACAATAAACAGGACGATAAGTCCAATTCTCTCTATTTAAACATAGTTATTTATCATTTTATTATTTATTTAGAACATTTTGTTATTTATTTATTACTAATTTTACCAACAATCAATTAAGGAAAGATCTTACGGTTTACAACCCTAATAAACATATTCGTTATATTTATAATGAATTCATTTTTTTCAGCTTTATTTTGTTTCTGTGCTGCTGTGATGATGAACACAGACAGATGTTATTGATCTTTATTTTAAACAGATATTTTTAGATGTTTTCCTACATTTTCCGTCATGAATCCTGTCAAACATTAATGCTGATGTTTTTTTTTTTTTTTGGATCAGTGCCGTACCCGGTGACCTGTGTGACCCGAGGAGCCGACCTGGTGGAGGACAGGATGGTGGTTTTGTGTCCTCCAGACTGCACCCAGTGGAGGGTGTCTGTGTTCGGGACGGGGATCTACGCCTCCGTCTCCTCTGTGTGCGGAGCTGCTGTCCACAGGTGGGACACCTGCTGTCTGTCTCTTTCCCCTCTTTTCTCCATCAGTTGTTTTATCAGTGTTTGAGAGCTGACTGCTCCTGCGTGCTGATTGGCTGCAGTCAGACAGGTTAGATGGATGCTGTGGAGGTGTTTCAGGTGTAGGTTTACAGACACGTGGATCAGACGCTGCTCTGCTACCGTCGGCAGCTGCAGATGTGACATAATAATGAGCAGCGTGAGTCCTGCTGTCTGCTGAACCTCAACAAAACACCAACACCAAGCAGGAATGTGCAGGAATGAAGGATTAAGCTCTCAACCCTGAATGACCTCCTCCTTCCTCTGCAGAGGGCCACGGCGGGGCCCCGAGAGGAGAAACTCTGCTCCCTCAGGATCCGTCGCTCCTCCATATCTCATCTTCCTGTCCTCTGAAATCGGACTCTCATTTTTAAACCACATTGAACAATCCTTCCTGTTCTGAGATGTTTTTATGCAAAGCTGCAGGGTCACTGTGGAGACACTCATCCAACAATGTTTCAGTGCCGTAAACCTGCCTGTCATCAAACCAACTGAGATTCATTCATTTCATGAAGAAAAATGATCCTTTAATTATACTCTCTATAGATTCTGAACCGTTAAACTTTAAAGGATTATTTATCCTTTTTTTATTTCCTATTTATTATTCATATTTTATGACTCGGGTCCTATTTTGATTATTTTTGTCAAGTGTCATGTTGCCCAAAGTACAAAAATGTCATTCATGTCAGTGATAATAACATTTTAGTCACCAAGTTAGTAGTTTTTTGAATCAGTGGAAGAAAGATGTGAGGACGGTGATTCAGAGGTCCGGAACCAACTAACGTGCTGCTGGTGAGTCCAGTGTCAAAAGATAAAACATTATGGGCAAAATGAAAAAATACAGCCGAGTTGTGAAAAATAAAAATCAGCTCACAGCTACGAAGTTTGTTTTTATGACTCTTGAACAGGAGAGAGAAAAATTTTGTCTGAATTATGTTTCAGGTTTTTTTTTCATCTGTGAAACAGGCGTAAAAAGGGTTGAGGGTGTTAATATTCTGAGAAAAAACGCAGTGATTAACATCGTAAATATACAAGAATACTGTCCGAGATTAAAGTGGTACATTTATGAGAAGAAAACTCACAAATGTATGAGAAACAAACCTTGGATATTATCTGATATTTGAGTGGAAAATTTACAAGAAAAAAAACTCACAAATTTACGATTTCAAATTTTTGTCTTTTTAAAGTCACACATTCATGAAAAAAGTGATATTTTTAATTTAAGTGATACATTTAAGATTATAAACACACAAAGTCACGAGAAGAAACTCGACTCTGAGATTAAAGTGGAAAATTCAAACTTAAATTTATGAGAGAAAACGTAAAATAAAATAAAAAATATTCTGGTGAAGTCTGTTCTCGGTTGTTTTCTCTCTCCTGTGTTTCTGACCTGAGAACAGGAGAAAAACAAACATTTTTCCAGGTGATTGTTTTTGTGTGTATACGTGTTCGTTGTTGTAATTCTCATTTTGGCCACAAGAGGCTGATCTAATGTTCTAATAGGACTGTCTGTGTGTCGGTTCTGCAGGGGGGTGCTGGGTCCGTCCGGAGGCCCCGTCAAGGTTCACAAGCTGCACGGACGACACGGCTACATGAGCTCGTATGCCCACGGCATCCAATCACAGGCCCTGACTGGCTGGCCCGCCTCCTTCAGCCTCACCAGTAGGTGGAGCCATTTTCATCGATTGGTTTGTTGATTGATTAGTTTGTTCTCCTGCACAGTTCAATAAGTTTCTTTTTGGTTTTGGACTAAACTACTTGAAGACGTCACCTTTGACTCCATGAACTGTGAAGGACGACAATGAAGGATTTCAACAGTCCTGGAAGAACTCTTTCTTCCAAAAAGGGTTCTTTGGATGAAAATGGTTCTTAATGGGACCCTGACTTAAGAACCCTTGATGAACCCTTTTATTCTAGAACATGTTTTTCAGAAGCACATGGGTCTGGGTAGAACCTCAGCCCCTCAGGAAGAACCTTTTTGGAACCCTTATTGTTATGAGTGCATGAAAACAGGCAGTTAATGTCTGTCTCTCTTCTGCCCCCTAGTGGGCAGATGAAACCAGTCACTGCAGCTTTAAACAACCTGAAACAGCATCACACACCCCTGTCTCCTCACTGTGTGTGTGTGTGTGTGTGTGTGTGTGTGTGTGTGTGTGTGGTGTGTGTGTGTGTGTGTGTGTGTGTGTGTGTGTGTGTGTGTGTCCAGAGCCAGTTAACGTTCCTCTGGAGTTGACCAGTGACACCAGCACCACGGCTCTGCCTGCAGCTGCACAGCCAGGTAAAGATGATAAAGATCACACAGGAAGATGGTGGAATCAACTAATCTTTTCTCATTAACTTAACATAAATGTACAAGTTTTATTTATTCAAGTTAATTAAACCAACAAAGATTAATTTCTAATCAGAGCTGAGCAAACTTTTGTTTAAAACGAGTAAATCCAGATTTAAAATTAAGCTGAGCTCTGCTGCATCATTCAGAACTAATCTCAATTTAGTAAATCCAAGTTTTGTGATTTATACAGAAATTAAATTGGCTTAAATAAGCCTTTTGTCTTGTTTCATCTTTTACATCATTTGCGTTGTTTTATGAATTGTTGCGTTGTTTTTGTCTTGTTACGTCTTCTTACATAATTTTTTAGCTTGTTTTGTCTTTTATGTCCTTTTCCACTTGTTACATCGTTTCCATTTGGGACTAAATGACCCTTTGGAGAAAGTCATGACCTGGTTACTAAAGATAACCCACAGACTTTGTTGTGAGCAGTTTCATGTAGGAACTACTTTCTTTGTGCAGTAAAATCTACTGGAACTACTTTCTGCCTTTAATAACTTGAGTTTATTTCAGACTGACACACTTACACTCACTTTACTTTACAGCAGTGACTCAGAGGTAAAGAAACAGACTTTCTCCTCCTGAAGCTTCCAGACACAACAGGAGTGTGATGCTTCCACCAGACACACACACACACACACACGCACGCACACACAATTTCCCACAGCTCTGACCTCTGTGTGTGTCTGTGTTGCAGCAAAGAAACCAGTGAAGAAACCATCAGTGAAAAAGGCTCTGACAGGCGGAAATAAAGGTACTGTGTGTGTCTGTTGTGTGTCTGTTTGTGCTGAAGTGACAGAAGGACTTGTACAGATACTTGTGTAGAGTATAACAGTAAGAAGTCGTCCTCTGAAGGACATTTCTCCTGACTGTTTCTGTGTAAAGACAACTGAACCTCAGCCTGTCCAAAGCGTCTCCGTCTGTCTGTTTCATCTTGTTACGTCTTTTATCTTTTTTTTGTCTTGTTAAATCTTTTCCACATTTTCATTGTGTTATGTGTTGTTACAGCATTTTTGTCTTGTTATGTCTTCTTACATTTTCAAAACAGGCTCGTTCTTTTAGTTTTAATGCAAAACAAAAACAATGTAAAGAGTAAAAAGTCGAGATATTTGTGCTGAAATGTGGGGAGTAAAAGTAAGAAGTTGTCAGAAAAGTAAACACTCCAGTAAAGTACAGATATCTGAAAGTCAACAGTAAAGTTTTGCTCATTTTGTGTTACTGAAGTCACATTAGTGAGAAAATAACAGCTGACAAACACAAGAGCATAAAAAGGCCGTTTTAAATCAGGTTTCATCTCTGTGATCATTCTGTTATAACAGAGTCAGAGAGGACCTGCTCCTCTACTGTGACTCCTCCTCATCATCAAGTCTTCATCTGTCTGTGTGTGTGTGTGTGTGTGTGTGTGTGTGTGTGTGGTGCGCGTGCAGACTGTCAGATGGACATCGCCCTGGTGATCGACAGCAGTAACAACATCGGGCGGCGGCGCTTCAACCTGCAGAAGAACTTCATCGCCAAACTGGCGGCCACGTTGAGAGTCGGACAAACAGGACCGCATATAGGACTCGTCCAGTCCAGGTTTCATACGAGTTTATACCTCTACTCCACACCAACACACACACACACACACACACACACACACACACACACACACACACACACACACACACACCTCAGAGCCAGAGACAAGAACATTCATCATCACAGAGCTGAAAACAGTGACAGTGAGGTTACAAATATATGATGAACTTCTAGCCCATGTGGTCACACTTCATTTTACAGTACACACTAATAAACAGAGGTGCAGTACAAGTACAGATACTCAGGCACAGGTACAGTAGAAGTACTGATTCTACTTGTTTACTGTAGTAAAAGTGAAAAAGTTCAGGCTCTGAAATGTCCTTAAAGTACAGAAGTAAAAACTCGTCCTCTGAAGGACATTTCTACTGTTTCTGTCCAAAAACAACTGAACCTCAACTTTTCTCCACCAGAGTGTCTCCGTCTCCGTCTGTTCAGTCCTGCTTCATCTTTCTTTGTCTTGTTATTTTTGTCTTTTTGTTACGTTTTTGTCGTATTACGTCTTTTCCATCTCGTTACATTGTTTTTTCGTCTTGTTACGTTTTTTCATTTTTACGTTTTATCTAAGTTGTTTTTATCTAATGTTTTTTTATCTAATGTTTTTATCTAATGTTTTTATCTTATGTGTTTTTATCTAATGTTTTTTATCTAATGTTTTTATCTTAGTTGTTTTATCTAATGTTTTTATCTTATGTTGTTTTTATCTAATGTTTTTATCTAATGTTTTTATCTTATGTTGTTTTTATCTAATGTTTTTATCTAATGTTGTTTTTATCTTATGTTGTTTTTATCTAATGTTTTTATCTAATGTTGTTTTTATCTAATGTTGTTTTTATCTAATGTTTTGTATCTAATGTTGTTTTTATCTAATGTTTTTATCTTATGTTGTTTTTATCTAATGTTTTTATCTTATGTTGTTTTTATCTAATGTTGTTCTCATCTGTTACGTTGTTTGTGTCTTGTTACGTCTTTTCCGTCTTGAGAAGTTGAAAACAGACATTTTCGGTCATTTTTGCAGGAAAATTACTTTTTACTGCACAATGAGCACTTTTACTGCTTTACTTTATTTTATGGATAATATTTACTATACTAATACTATATACTTTTACTTCAACAACACTTGTTGTGTGTTTGTGTGTTTGTGTAGTGACTCTCCCAGGACGGAGATCTTCCTCACCAACTACACTCAACCCAAAGAGCTGCTGTTTGCCATCAAGGAACTGGCCTTCCTGGGAGGAGACACCAACACAGGTAACACACACACCTACACACACAGGTACACTGTACTTAAAATAAATCACATCTCCTTCATCTCGTCATGTGTCAGTGCCTCCCTAAGCTATTTATTTTGAAAGACCATAATGCTTTGTAAAATTTAAATCCTATAATATTATACAACTGTGGAACTGAAGGAAACAAAATCAACAATTATTTATCACAGTGTGCTCTGGTCGATTCTGTTGTTACATGTGAACAAATCAAACATAAGAAAACAGTAAAAGTCAGAATCTTTAAGAAAACTGTGGAAGATGGTTTTAAGAAGAAACCAGGCCCAATGAGTTTTATAAATACAATTTTTGGGAGTTTTTCAATCTCAAAGATTCACGTTTGTCTAAAGAAGAAAAGTAAATTATCTCAAATTAACATTATTAGCTGGTAAAACTTTTTCAAAACTCAAAAATCTATTTGTTAGTGAGTTGCCTTGAAATATTTTTGTTTTTACAGGACATTTGTGTAAAGTTGTTCAGTGTTGAACATGTTTTCTGTTCCTCAGTGCAGCTATATTACACAAATTCACTCTGACTGAAACACAGCACATTCAGTCCTCTCAAACACACTAATTCATCTCAAACCGTTTACACACTTTCCCTTTTCAAACTTGTTTTGGATTCTTCCAGGTAAGAACTGATCTTCTGCTTACGGGAGAATAAAACAGGTGCTGTCAACACTGTAAAAATGAAAAGGTTGAGAAAACTCAAAATTTCAAGCCAACATAGTTCAACAGATTTTTGAGTCAAAGTCAAAGTTAAAATTTGAGCAAGTTTTATCAACTAATGAAGTTTGTTTGAGATAATTTACTTTTCTTCTTTAGATGAACTTGAATCTTTGAGTTTATTTTTAATTCCAACTATTTAATTTTCAAGCACCCAGGGTACAGTGAGAGGAGCTGGTCTCGCCTGCAGCTCTTCATCTAACAGCTCACTGTGGCTGCTCCCGGCTGTTCAGCAGCTCACTGTGGCTGCTCCCGACTGTTCAGTTTGTTAAAATGATATTAAACTTACATTAACATGTCTCTTTAACTGCTTCCTTGTTGTCAACTTTGTGCAGGTAAGGCCATCATGCACACAGCAGAGAACTTCTTCACCCAGGAGAACGGAGGGAGGCGGGGTCATCCCCGGGTGATGATGGTGCTGATTGACGGCTGGCCATCTGACGACCTGGAGCAAGCGTCCATGTTGGCCAGAGAGTCGGGCATCAACGTCTTCCTGGTGTCTGTGGCCAAACCGGTGCCTGAGGAGCTCGGCATGGTGCGAGACAAGGAGTTCATGAAGAAGGTCCGATTATTAATCATTTAATCAAACATTTTAACATGAACCTCCAGTGCTGAAGTTTTTAAAAGTATTTTAGAGATAAGATGTGTTTCTATGACAACAGAGCATCTCCTCGTCCCCCTGCAGGCGGTGTGTAAAGATAACGGTTACTTCAGTTATTCGATCTCCAGCTGGTTCAGCACGACCAAACATGTCAAACCTCTCAGTCAGAGACTCTGCTCACTGGACGGCCTGCTCTGCAGTAAGACACAACAACAACACAACTACAACACATTACAACATTACAGCACTACTACAACACTAAGAGCTGGCATAGTACATGTTTTAAATCATGGCGGTAAACAGGTATCAGGCTGAGAAAGTGTGGATGTGTAAAATAAACGTGTGTGTGTGTGTGTGTGTGTGTGTGTGTGTGTGTGTTTTTTTTTTTTAAGGTAAAACCTGCTACAACTCGGTGAACATCGGCTTCCTCATCGATGGCTCGTCCAGCGTTGGAGACGGAAACTTCCAGCTGGTCCTGGACTTCCTGGCAGGAATTGCCAGAAGCTTTGACATCTCAGATGTGGGATCTCGCATCGGTCAGCTTCAGTGGATCACAATGATTTGATTAATTGATTAATTGATGGTCTGATTGGCTGACTGACTGTGTGTTTGACGTCCAGGTGCGGTGCAGTTCACCTACGAGCAGAGGCTGGAGTTCGGCCTGTTCGACCACCCCACCAAAGACGCTGCCATCAACGCTCTGAGGAGTATTCCCTACATGAGTGGAGGAACGGCCACCGGAGGAGCCATCAGCTACGCCACCCAGAACCTGTTCAGGTAACACCACACCTGAGTGTCTGACGCAACAAGGACAAGGCTGGTGATGTTCTGCATTTTTCTGAACCCAAACCAAAAATTAATTGATTCTCCGTACGCTGCCCTGCTGCAGTAAACACTCCACCAAATGTGGATTAATCTGCTCCTGAAAAAAGTCCCCAGTAAACGCACAAATTCCTCCGGTTTGTTTGATTAAACTATTTTCGAGGTGTTTTCAGTCAGACAGACAATACTTTACCTTAAAATGCAGCAATGTCAAATTTTGGCTGCATGTCACAGGACCAGTTACCCAAAGAGTCATTTTATCTTCTCAGCCATCATTTTAGGGGCAAGGCCATCAAATAAAACAAAGATTTTAAAAGCAGGACTCATTGTGCCTGTTTTTTCTCCACCAGGCGGACCGGACCAGGACGCAACTTCCTCATTGTGGTGACAGACGGTCAATCATATGATGAAGTCAAAAACCCTGCGATAGAGGCACAGAAAAAAGGTGAGTATGTGTTTAAAATCCAGGAAAAACAAAAGCACACTGGGTTCAGTTCTTACTAAAAAATCTGCATCTCTTTCACATGTCCTGTTCTTTACATCCACCAATCACCAGGCATCACCATGTACTCGGTGGGCGTGGCCTGGGCACCGATCGATGACCTCAAAGCGATGGCATCAGAGCCGAAGGACAGCCACGCATTCTTCACCCGAGAGTTCACTGGCCTGGCTGAGTTTGTCCCTGCTCTGGTCCGAGGCATCTGCAAAGACTTCACAGAGAGCAACTGAGAACCCACGAGTCTGTACTTCTATACTGGTGATGACAAGCTTAATTCAAACTTTAAATACAGTCTGAACCCTGGACAACATGTCCTCAGATTTCAAAGTGTCCTCACTTTGAAGGTAGAGAGACAGGTCCTTACAAAAATAGAAGAAAAGATTTGTACTTATATATTCATTATGTCCCGCACTAATAATACTTTGCCTGTCAGCTTAATTTAAGACCAAGTCTTAGCAGCCATCAAACAGCCATTTTAGTGAAAAAACGGACAAGATGTCCTCAGTTTTCCAAGTGTCCCCACATTGAAGGTGAAAAAACAGGTCCTCACAAACACGAAAGAACACATTTTTGCTTATATACTTGTGAGTAAACTGACATATGTTTCAAAGCCACTCAATCTAAACCAAGTCTTCACCTTCAAACAGTCACTTTATGAAATGAAAACCAGACAATGTCCTCAGTTTTCAAAGTGTCCTCACATAGCAGGTTGAAAGTCAGGTCCTCACCAAGATAGAAGTACAACACGCACACACAAACTGTATATATACTGTACACATATACCAACTAATACTGATGCATACACATGGAAATACATGTATATAAAACACACACAACATAGAAAGTCAAACATATATACCAAAAGACTTTTTTTTTCTATTTAATGAAGGAGATGTTGGGAAACCACCAATCATCATCATCATCGTCATCATCATCATCATCATCATCAACAGTAGAGAGTGTTCACTTTTCACTAAACAATCTTCTGTCAGTGTCTTTGATTCTGTACATTTATTACAGCCTATATAAAGTATTCAGATTACTCACATTTTTACATACAGTAAAAATATGATAACTGCTGTTGTAAACAACTTGTAAAAATATTGCTAACGTCATATTAGCCAGCTAGCTTTGTATCGCAGAGTTCATTTAAAGCTAAAGAAGCTGTTTCATATAAAATAGATCCTAACTATGAAAAAACCTGCTGGATCCTCTAATAACCTGCAAATTAAAGAGAAGAAACAGGATATTGGATCTTGTAATTATGACTTTCATATCTCATAATTACAAAGTAAAGATATCTTAATCATGAAATATTTTTTTAGAATTACGACAAAACTAGCTCATAATTACAAGAACTGTATCCAGTAATTATGAGAGAAGAGTCATAATTATGAGACATGTATTTTGTTTTTATGAGATTCCTTTTTTGTATCTTGTAATTACAAAATAAAGATGTGATAATTATGAAATAGTTATCTCATTATTATGAAAACAAATCTCAGAATTATAACATACAAACAAACAAACGTAACTTAACTACTTTTTACATTAACTTTTGTTATCTTTCTTGGGGGATGCATCATTTTTCCAAAGTTTTTTCCAAAGTAATCTGTCAGAGTTCCAAAAATCCTCTCTAAAAATTCTCAAATTAAAAAAAAAGATTGTGTAAATTCTTGGATCCAAGACTCAGTAATTAATCAGCTGACTTACACGGTAGTCATGAATTGTCAGTATTTTTTGTGACACTCAGCATGACTTTTGCAGTCGTACTGATGAACGTAGTATAAAGAGCGAGAAAGTGTGCGTAGAGACGAGGTCGGGGTGGAGGGACGAGTCCGTGTCGATTGTGTTAAGAACGTTGTTATTTTTAACCCAAACCAGGATCCGAAGTGAACTACAACCATCACCTGACACGTTTCTCAGAAAGCTTTATTTTGAAAGTGTAACCGGACGTTGCATATTTATTATTATTATTATTGATAAGTTGACCATGGAATGAGAACGAAGACGGATCACATATTTGTTTTAAATCGTGCCGAGTGTCACGAAAATAATAGAAAATATCCAAAGACTAAATTTTGTGGCTATTTCACGAGCTGCTGTGAGAATGTGTTAAATATTTTCTTATGATCCTGGTGAATTTTATACATTTCTTACTCAATTACCAGGGGTGGAAGTAACTAATTACAAATACTCAAATGACTGTACTTAAGTAGTTTTTTGGGGTACTTGTACTTAAGTATGAATTACAAGATGTAATCTACTTAGTTACTTTTAAAATCATAGTTGAGTACAATTTGAATTTATATCCAAACCTTTCATCTGCATTTTAGGAGCCAATCGGGTGATCTGATCACAAATGGGCCAATGAGAACAAAGACATACAAACGAAAAACAAAACACTGCAGCAGCCAGATGATTTATGATTAATCATTAGTTGGTTAATTGCTGTTAAGAATTAAACCAATTAAAAATGTTTTCATGGATATTTAATCAATAGTCGTGGCAGTAATTTGCACTTCATTTGAGATTATTTTGTCTTAAACTAAACTTAAAACTTTAAAACTAAACTTTTAAACTTTAAAATGAGAATGAAGAAAAAAATGTGTTTAATATCTTATAAATTATTAATGATTGATCGATTGTTCATGTTTTCAACTATTGGTTCAGAAAAACGCACAAAATTTAGTTTTTAATAGTTTGGAGAGGTGACGTGACATCAACAGTCAAAAGTAACTAATACTCTTGTGATGAATACTTTGTACTTTTACTTAAGTATATTTCTAACACCAGTACTTTTACTTGTAATTGAGTAATATTTTATCAATGTAACAGTAGTAACACTTGAGTACAGATTTTCAGTTCTCTTTCCACCATCAATTTCATGTAAAAGTACTGCTGTTACAAATATACTTCTCAAAAACTACTCAGAGTATTAGTTACTTTTAACTGTTGATGTCACACATCGACTCTCCAAACTAGGGCTGCAAATTTTGTGCGATTTCCTGAACCAGTGGTTGAAAATGCAAACGATTGATTAATCATTAATTATTAGTAAAATACAAAACTTTTTTTTTTTGTTGTCATTTTCATTTTTTTTGTTTTCTTTTTTCCTCACTTTGAGTCCAAGTTTAATTTTCCTTATTCAACAAACGGCTCCACCAGACAAAACAATGTCAAAATATAATAATAATACTAAAATACATTTTTAAATAACAGCATTAATCGATCAATGATTAATCATTAACATCTGTACTCCAGATGTGCGCTGCCGGAGCATTTTGTTTTGTTGCCCATCCATATGTCTTTGTTTTCATTGGCCCGTTTGTGATCAGCTCACCTGATTGGCTCCTAAAATACAGATGAAAGGTTTGGATATTAATTCAAGTTGTACTCAACTATGATTTCAAAAATGTAACTAAGTAGATTACATCTTGTAATTCATACTTAAGTATGAATGGAAAAATGTACTCATAAATGTGCAAGTACCCCCCAAAAAACTACTTAACTACAGTAATTTGAGTATTTGTAATTGGTTACTTCCAGCGTCTTAAAGAGAAACATTTTGTCGACGTCGACACACTTTGATGAGCAAGAAGTGACCGAGTGAAAGATTTCAGCAGCTCTCCACGTTTATCTGAAAATGTTTATCTGTTAACCGAAGATGAAGGTTTTACCAGCGAAGAGTTGCAGTGAAAACGTGTTTGTTTTTTGTAGTTTTGATGGAGCTGAGATACTCAGGATGACCTGAGTGCAGCACTTCAGTCACACAACAGCTGCTCCAGCATTTTCTCTTCAATATGCTCACAAATAACACGACTGAAAACTTTCAAATTGTGTGCAGCGCAAACGCCAGAATACAATTTTGCATGCAGGTGAAAGGTTGCATAACGTTATGTGTATAATGTGATTTATATAACGTACTTATTTTAACCTGAACTATGATCTTTTCCTAAAACTAATCAAACAGAGGAATTATTAATAAACTGAGACGTTTAAAAACTTTGTCGTAGGTTTAAGTATTTCCATTTCATGCTAATCTTTACTTGTACTCCACTACATTTCAGAGACAAATATTGGACTCTACTACTGTTGTTTTACAGCGTTAGTTACTTTTAAAATTTAGATGTTTGATTTCACAGCAGTGTTTCTAAAAAAATTGCAATGCATGTTTTTTGCAAAGAAATTGTGGGAACAAGTGAAAATTGCAAAAAAAACAAACATACATTGCAGTTTTTTCATTGTTTAAATCGTTCTTTGTAAATTGATTAGAAATCAACATTAACTTCAGTTTCATTACATTCTAACAACATATGTTTTAAATGTAAATGAAGCTGTTCACTTGTTCTTATGCAAAATATAGAACATGCACAGAGTGTTGATAAAAGCAAAAAGAGGCGACTCTGAAAATACTAAAGAGCAAAACACCTGGACAGGCGGGCAGGAGACCGCGGGTCGACAATAAAAAGCAAAAAGACTCTTGCACGCTGTCTGCTGCAACGATGTTATTACAAGACGTTTGGGGACGGGATTAATCGAAATAATCAGCTGTGAAAATAATTGTTGGTTGCAGCACTAAACCAAAGTCAACATTATTTAGTTTTAGGTTGTGCATAATGTCATTTACGTGACGTACTTATTTTAATCTAAACGATCCTTTCCTAAACCCATCCTGACTGCGACCATTTCTCCCCATTTCCACGTGTTTAGTTTTGTCACCATGACGATGAAGATCACCTGACTATAGGTCTGTTAAAGGGAACGATTGGCGAATCACCTGCACACAGAATTTGACTTTAGCGTCTGCGCCGTGAATCATTTTAAAGTGTAAAGTCGTGTTAGTTGTCACCAGTAAGTGAACCTTGAGTTATTGTACACAAACAGAAAACTGAAACTAATCTGTTGACAAGAACATCCTGCAGAATAAACAAAACTGCACAGACGATTCTCAAATCATCTCCTTCTGCTTGAATTTCCGATTTTTATCATGAAACACAGGATCAAATGACGTGTTAACACAAATATCTTTTCACTCTTTGTTCCATCTTTGTTTATGTTGTAATTATCCTGATGTACATTTGCCAAACCCGTAGATTTCTGTATTTTTCTTAAACTGGATTCTGAATACTTTTTTTTTATGAGGACAGAGCTACAGCACACGACGTCAGCAGAAACCTTTAAAATATTCACTTCAACCATACGAAGGTGTTCATTTAAACTCTTTTACTGTTTAGACATGAATAAAAATGTCTGTCACAAGCTAAATATCATATTTTGTGTTAATTTGCATCATCTGCAGCTACAAGTGAGACAAAATTTGTCTGATATTTTTAATTCCTGTGTAGTTTGGCATGTGGTGTGAGGAGAGAAACAAATTTGTGCTCACAAATTAATTAATTTTTGTGCAAAAACTGATCATTTTGTTGACATTTTAACTTATTTGAGGGTATGTACATATCACAATACTGTTTAAAAATCTAAAGTATATCTGTGTAGCTTTGTTCAAAATCAATGTTAAACTGAATTAAAGGGATAGTTCAGATTATTTAAGGTGTGTTGTTATCCACAGTCAGTGTGTTGCCTGCAGTAGATGGCATTCTGACATTTTATGGACCAAACAACTGATTGATTAGTGGAAAAATGATTGCCATATTGATCCCAGGTGGAGCGCACGGACGTACGTCCTGTTCTACATGTTTGGACCTATTTTTCAATTGACAAGATTATGACATGATTAATTAATTGATTAAAACATTTTTAATTAAAAAAAAAGTCAAAATTCTCTGATTTCTGCTTCCTAACTGTAAATATTTTCTGGTTTAGAATATTCTCACACTTTACCTTGCTGTCAGACAGACTTTCCTGACGGGAAACAGCTGTTATATGAGCCAGAAATCCCTGTCCACAAACCAACCAAACTCCATTGAAAAAAATCAGCAATTTTTACTGCACAGAACACAGGAGTTGCTGGTCTACCGCTGCCTCCATCTGTTAGTTTCTTGGTGTTACTGTGTGACTTTGGTAAGTTCGAACTAAACTCATCACAACACTGAAGGTTAAAACTAACCGACTGAGGCAAGAGGAGAGAAACAGTGACTCCTGTCCTCTGCGAGGTAAAATTATGTTTTTGTCAATGGAGTTTGGTGGCAGGGAGGTGATGACACAATGGCAAGGTAAAGGTTAAAATATTCTTAATATCTGCTCAGATTTGATGCAGTTTTGTCTTGATTTTGGACAGTAACATGTGGATGTACATGTTTAAGTTGTTTGTGTCATGGTAGTCGAATCTTTGCAGCACAAACCTCATGTCTGCAGTTTGATTGCTTGTCCTTCATGTCCTCGTCTCCCCCTGGTTTCCTGTGAAACGAAGGCAAAATGTTAATTTGAGAGCACAGTTTATTACTTCATATGCATGAATTTGATTATCTGTCCCCATGACACATGCCAGTTTACAGAAATCTTGGAAAAGGAGCTCAGATTACATTTTTTAAAGTTTCCGTGCCTGTTGATTTTCTTTGAAATAAAGTGAAACCAGCGGCTGCCTGCAGGAAAGGAAATCTAAAAACTGATGCATGGTTTGTCTGTTTCTGTTTGCAGGAGTCATCCAGGTATGAAACATTAAAAAGTCAGATTTTTTTTGTCTCTGTAAATGAAACCTTCTATGATTCAGTCCTTTTTTCTGTATTTATTACCTGTTCTCCTCGTGTCTCTCAATAAAGAATAGTTATTTTTACATCTTGTCCCACTGGTGTCTGTTCATGTTTAGACGGGGACGTGGCGCCATCTGGTGTCCAAACTGCAGATTACAAGAAAGCATTCAGTTCTGAGAGAAGACACAGAAACAAGTCAAAAGACAAAACTGTGTCCAAAAACGTCCCTCTGTCTCTTCTTTTTAATTCTGTTTAAATCTGTTGTGTTCACTCTGAAAAAATGACAAAAATACATCAAACAGACTAAAATAAGGTGAAAACAGCAGAGCAAAAAATATTCCAAAATGACAAACATCAGGTTTAATTCAGCTCGTCCAATCAGAAGTCATGTAGCACAGACCTGTAGCAAGTTTAGCCAATCAGCTGTCGGCTACCTTTTCAAACAGAACAACCTGATGGTGATGTTAATATTCATAATGTGACTTAATCTAGTGTTTAAATAACAGGTTAAAATCTAAGGAATCTATATACACGACAGACATCGTAATATCATTTATAAGCTTTTTTTTCCCACAGGCTCCTTTTTATATCAGTCATAATAAATAAAAATAACATTGTTACATGATTCCTGATCTGCTGGAGAACATTTTTTGTTTTTGTTTACTTCACTGTGTCTATATGAGATATTTCTCCCAAATTCACCACAGGTTAACATTAGATAATGTCTCATTTGCATAATTAAACATCAAATTAAAAAAAAATACAAATAATTGTTTTGATGTAAGTAATCAGTCAGAATCAGAAATACGGGACGTGCTGCAGAGAGAATTATAAGAATAGAAAGAAGAAATATGCAAAAAATATCTACTACAATATTTAAAAGAGTTAATATAAGAATAACAATAATAACAAATATATAAATATTAGAAGTGTGTAAAGGTGCAGGTGCCTTATCGACAATATTTAACTGTGAAATAAAAAAAATAAAACTGCAATATGTAGAAAATATAAGATTAATAGGAATATGATAATGGATGTAAGGTTTATGTACAAAATGTGCATCAAGCTATAATCTTTATAAAAATAAATTTGATATTGTGGGTTTTCTTTGTCTGAAATGTTTTAAAAGAGTAAAAATGTGTAAAAATCTCTGACTCTAATCTGTCAACATGAGTTTTCAACCTGACTTTATTCTATGTTCAGATTTATGTTTTGCAGATGTCTGAAAAAATCAATAATAATTATAATTATAATAATTCATGAATTATTCATAACCTGATTTATATCACATTTAATTCAGTAATTTTTTTTAATGGCTGTTGACATTATTTCCTGATTTATGAAGTTATTATTTAAAAACTGTAAAATGTTAAAAACATGAAATAAGATGTTTGAACTCACATCACATATTTAATTAGTTAATGTCTCATCATTTAAACATGTTTAACGGAAGTGACCGCGGCTCGTGTCTGAGGCTGTTGCCATGGAGACGGAGCACAAACACATCACCTGTTGAAGGTTCCGGTCTGAAGGTGATTTTCTTCTCTCTGCTCACAGGTGAGTCAGACGCGTTCACGGTCTTTAGTTTGAACTCACGGTGCCGGTTAACGTGAGACTGACGGAGAGTGTTTCTGTGTTTTAAAGACGGTTAGCTTAGCTTAGCTTAGCTTAGCTTAGCTTAGCTTAGCTTAGCTCATGTCGGCTAAATTAGCATTAGCTCTTTATGATGCTAACAGATTTGAATGTGAGGAGGTAAACTTCACTTTAAAACGCAATAAAAACCACATCAGTTATTGATTATTGTTATTGATTATTATATCACTAGTATTTGTTACGTTATTATTATCTGGAGTGCGCATGCGCAGCCTTTAACTTAATGAGCTCTGACTGAAGGTTTTTAATTTATTCACACATGAAGTGTGTTAAAATGCAGCTCTACATTAAACTTGTGAAATAAAAAGTACATGAAATGAAAACATGACGTCAGATTCTGGGTTCTGATTTCTGAAGGTTCATATTTGACTCTGATTTGTCAACAAGAGGTTTGAATCTGACTTTATTCAAGTTCAGATTTCTGATCTGTGTGGAAATGTTTATTTAGTCTAAATGTATGATTATATCACATTTTATTCAGAAAAACAGCTAAAACTGATTTTTAATGGCTACTGACAATATTTTCTAATTTATGAAGTCATAAAAGAGTAAAAATCTGTCAACATGAGGTTTGAACCTGACTTTATTCTGTTCAGACTTCTGTTCTGGAGATGTCTGCAGAAAAATGTGTCATTTGCATATTTAAACAACATTTCACAAACCTTGTAATAAAATAATTGTCTTTATTTTAAGCATGTGGAAGTTTCATGGTAACATTTATTCATTAGTTATTTTTTTACCCTGTTCATCTGTGGTGTTATTTTTTATTTTTTTGTCTTGTCAGCTAAATTCTGACTGTTCTTCACCATCAGAAATCAACCAAAGCAGCAGCAGAGCGACGAGGAGCAGAAGGAGGCATCATGCCGAAGAAAGCGAAGAAAGGTGGAGGAGGTAAAGGTGGTGGAAAGACGGAGGAGGAGAGACGGTTGTACCAGGAGCAGAAAGCTCAGGCCGAGGAGGAGATGGCCAAGAAGAAAGAGGAGATCCTCACGCTGTTCCTGAAGGTAACACAGGTTTAGATTCACCTGTCAGCCGACACTTCAGCTGCTTCAGTGTCAAACGTTAACTCGTTCATGTGAAACTTCAAAACCTTAAAACCTGTTTTCATCAAAATGATGTGATTTTAGTTATTGATCTTCTGCTGACACCTCTTTACGCTCACACTGATCGGTACTGATTTGAACATTTTTACGCTGTTTCCAGTGTGATTCTTCAGCAGCAGCTCTGTGATGTCTCTCTGTTTGAAATCAGGACAAGCTGCAGAAGGAGGAGAGGAACACTGCGGTGAACTTACTGAAGCTGAACGAAGGCTGGAGGTCGATCCTGCGTCAGACTCGAGCCGCCGAGCTGCGTCACGACATCACGGTGCTCAGTCAGGTGTTTGAGAGGCACCTGGACAGCCTGGACAGCACCATCAAGGTGAACCACCTGCTCCTCCTCCTTCCTGTTTTCGTCACTCTGTACGTCAACTGATTTTTTTTTTTTTGGTGCAGAATCTGGAGCGGGACCTGCAGGAGGCGGAGCGTCAGGCGGCGCGGGCGCGGCGTGTTCACCTGCAGCACCTGGAGCGTGTGTGGGCTCAGCAGGACAAACGGCTCGTGTTTGTGCAGCAGCAGTGGGAGGACAGCCTGCAGCACATCAACTCCAGGTTCAACTCTGAGAGGTCAGTCACAGGGTCCACAGCGCCCCCTACAGCCTGCACACAGGAACAACAACATACTGACGATTTATGATCAGTGTGTGTTTCCGGGTGTTAAAAGCTGAATGGTTCACTAAAATATGTTTCTGAAACCATTAAGAGAAGAATGATCAATGTAGTGACAGAGTATTGATTGATATTTGATCAACTCTGTCCAGTTTGACAGTTTGATCAGAGTTTTGTGAGTCAGAGTCGTCGTGCTGGACGGACCTGCTGACTGGACGCAGTTGCACAGACCTACAACCAATCAGAGCAGCGAAACCTGCAGCGTTCTGAGTCCTAACATATCAGTATTTCAGCTGATATACTGAAATATATTTCATTTGATTTATTCCATTGAATTATTAGGCTGTTCTCTTCTAATCCTAATTTCATTTTCTATCACTTTGCTTCACAAATGAAAGTGTTACTGTCCTGAGAAGAATAAAACAGTCATCAGACTTCATCAGTGGGACAGAAGGACACAGCCTGTGTGTTTGTTTGGAAAGTGACAGGTGAATTAACCAATCACATTTTGATTTATAGTGGGCGGGACCAAAAATAATCCCCTCAGTTCTTCCTGAAGGACAGAGATATCTCAGCAGTCGAGACCGACGCTGTCGCTAAGTGGCTAACATGATAGCGCTGCATTTTTCAAGGTGGACTTTTGCAGCGTAGCGGAGCGTCTGTAAAGGACTGTCTCATCTAGGAGACTGAAATTGTCTCAGAGTCTGTTAGGAAACAATTTTCAGATGCTTGAATCTTTAAGCTTCTTCCAAACAATAGTAACAGAGTAAATTGTGATTATCTTCTGTTTAAAACAGGTTAAAGTAAAGAAAACTCTAGAAAAAAAACATGACTTATTCTGCTGTCATTGTGTGGTGTTTGCTGCCCTCTCCTGGGTTTTTTGTACATGACAACTACACACCACAAACACATCATGAAATGATTGAGGTCTAACAGCTTCAGGACGAGCGCAGCAGTCCGACACCCTCACAGCTCGGACGTGATGACAGTGGACATGTCTCGGTACAGAGGGTGGACGTCTGGATTCAGTCTTTAACATGTTAATGTTTATTGTGTGATCCCTCAGGGATCTTCACTCTGCTGTGAAGTGGGTTTTGCGTTTCAGGAAGCAGGTGTTGGAGAACTCAAAGCAGCAGCGAGCTGATCTGGAGGACGCCGCATTCACTGTGGAGCAGCAGCACAAAGTAGTGATGCAGGAGATCGAAAGACTGTACGGTGACTGCGTCTCGTCCTACAACAGCGCCATCCAGGACATGGTATCTCCTCACAGAACCACTTCAGTCACATATAGTATACATACTGGTGTCCTCATGTGAGTGTAAGACATTTGTCTCCTGTGTCCTCTTGTCTTTGGAAATAAGACTGCTCTGATCCAGGAGGACAAGATAAATCTGATGGAGAGGACCAAACAGAATCAGGAGATCGCGCAGCTGCGCAGCCGAGAGAGGGAGAGCCTGGAAAAGGCGCTCACCGCAAACCAGTCGTACATCCAGATGACCAGCCGGGACATGAAGAACGTGAAGAAGCTGCAGGTCAGTGGAGATCTTTCATCTGGTGACGTGGTTTGATTTACTTTTTCAAATCAACGACTGAATCCCTCATCAGATTTAATTCTGCACACACAAATTTATCTGATGCAAAAAAAGTATGAAGGTGATTCTGCCAAAAACAAAAGCTGCGGTCACATGGACAATATCTCTTCAACACAACTCAACTGTTTACGTGGACGTTAAATAAAGAGACCTGATTGGATGAGAGTTTACATGTTCCGTTTGATC
This sequence comes from Lutjanus argentimaculatus, assembly GCA_034769285.1. Taxonomy (NCBI): domain Eukaryota; kingdom Metazoa; phylum Chordata; class Actinopteri; order Lutjaniformes; family Lutjanidae; genus Lutjanus; species Lutjanus argentimaculatus. The sequence continues at coordinate 11,587,004 of JAWZSL010000003.1, read as the reverse complement.
AGAATGTAACTCCTGTGTTTTTTGTGAAGTGGTTCTGTCCACTGTGAAACGTCCACTCTGTTGGAAACAGGACAGAAATCAACTGAGCAGAGTTTTTCAAAGCTCAGTTATACGTCTGACAAAGCAACAGTTATTTCAATCAAATGTAACTTTTACAGGCGGTAAACAGAGAATCAGCATCTCTCCGTTTGTCTGCTGTTTACACCTGCGTTGACGAGGCAAAAATTATTATTCAGCTTGTAAATTCAGCATCTACCCTTTTGACAACCTTTAGTTATTTAGTGAAAATTTCAACTTTTCTGTGTGCTTTACTAACTACAGCCCAGCAGGCCTGACAACAGACAAACTGACTATAAGAGCTGATATTTTGTTATAAAGTCAGTTTGTAGAACAGACTTGGGTCCAGGAGACGTCTAGTGTGGTGTAACAGACCACCTGGTTTCCTTCCTCTGTCAGGAAGCTGTCATTCGGCTGAGGACAAACATGAAATGCAGTAGGACATTAAACCAGACGGAGGTGCAGGACCTGACGGCCACCAGAAACCAGCTGAGCAAGAAGACTCACAGGCTTCAGGAGCAGATGATTCAGGCTCAAACCGCAGCGAGGAAACAGCTCACCGACCTCACTGTCCAGAGCGACAACGCCGCCAAGAAGCTCAGGGCAGTTATCACCAAGGTGAGACATGTCACACCCCGTTTGTCCACCGTTCACACCTACGTTCTCTCTGTGCCTGTTCTCATTCATGTTTTCACCGTGTGCTGATCCAGGGTGAGAGGGTTTTACGCGTCTCTGAACTGTGTCACAAGCTGGAGAACGAGCAGAAGAACATCTCACCAACACTGTTCTCTTCAGAGGAACACAGACCGGAGGAACCAGCAGAGGTAGGTTGTGGAGATTTAAATTATTTTATTTATCGTCTCCAGGTCTTTTCTTATTTTTGCCACAGACGTGATACAACATCATTTGGTATATTTTTGTTTGATTCATGTGAAAATAAAACTTATTGTAACATCAACACAGTTATCACAGTAAGTTACATAAAAAAGAGGAACAACTGAAGAGTTTTGTCGACCTCACCGACCTGTGCGTGTCTGTCTGTAGGAGGGGTCAGGTGACCCTCTGCGGCAGGTGATGGGGAGAATCGGCGGCGCCGTGTTGCAGAGAGAAGCTCTGAGGACACACAGAGACGATCTGAGGCGAGAGAACCAGCAGCTGAGGCTCCTGCTGCAGCAGCACCTGGACGCCATGACGGTCCGTGATGCCGACGCCGCCTTCGACAGACACCACGCTCTGCTCACCGTGTGCCAGGCCCCGACCGCTGCAGCCCCGCCGGACACCAACAGACGCCACACAGTCATCGAGGCCGTCCACGTCGTCAAACACACGCTGTAGGAGTGATGCTGCAGCTCTGACACGAGGAGAAACACTGAAGTATAAAAAATGATGTCTGTGTCTGTTTATCAAAGAATAACTCACATCTGGTTCTAATTTCTTTTGATGAAATATTAAAAATAAACTCAGATTTTATGGTAAAATAGAAAGTCAAGGTGAACTTACTTTGCTTTTTCCAGCAGCTTTCACTCACATCTGAAGGTCTTCATCAGCTGAAGGAACTTAGTTTTCAGACATCCTCATGTTGGAAAAGTAAAGAGACAAACACAAACTGTTGCGTGTTCCTGAACGCATCACAGCTCTGGTTTGGATGGTTTTGTTACTGAGCTGCTCCTGAAGTTTGTTACTTTAGTTAGTTTGTTACAGAAGTGACAAATCTTTTCAGTTGATTTCTGTTTTTTAATGGTTTAGTCTATAAAACAGTAAAAAATGTTCATCACAGTTTTCTGAAGCCCAAAGTGACAGTTTTGTCAAGTCTCGTTTTATCCAAACAAAACCTGAAGAGATTCACTTTACTGACAGAAAACAGAGAAAAGCAGAAAATATGAGACACTGGAGGAACTGAAACCAGACAAGTTCTGGAATTTTTGCTTAAAAATCACTTAACAGTTAATTATTCATCAACTAATCAATGAATTAACTCCAAGTAAGCTCTGTTAGGAATATTGAAAATACCAACAACTGTCAGATGGTCCAAAAAATAACATCACCCTCCCCCTATAAATAATAATAATAAAAAAAACAACTCAAAAAGAAAAATGTAATTTATGATTTACGTTGCCTGGTCTGTTGTTGAAGGCAGCGTCCACACTAAACAGGATCTTTACTTTAGATTTCATACATTTGAGCTGAATTATTGATCGAAAAGACGCTGCTGGATCATCAGTGCCTGTCACAGCGCCCTCTGGTGGAGAAAACATGAGCTTCAGTTAACTGTGCACAGAAACAGTCCGAAATGTCCTTCAGAGGACGACTTCTTACTTTCATACTTTGAGGACATTTCAGAGCCTGAACTTTATATTTAAGTGTCTGTACTTCTACTTGAGCACAGAATTCTTTCTGAACCTGCCACCAGAGTCACAGATCCACTTGGTTGGACTAAAATGTTTTTGTACACTGTAGCACCAAGATTTCTCCTCCAAGGACCCAAACCAGGAAAAAGACCAGACCAGAAGTAAACAAAGTATGTGGTCTGTGGTGTCCAAATACATGTGGCCACGTAGAATAAAAACAGCGTGTTGGGAGTTTATTTTAAATTTTTACGGTCGACTTTTGATCTGTGACAAATCAACAGAATCTTTAACTGAAGCCTTTATTTTGGTGTACAGTTCCTGTTGAGTGAATTGATGTTTCCAAGGAAACCAGCATGTTGATGCTGAATGATGGGCGGAGCAGCAGCCTCTGTACAGGTACACCATTTAATAGTTATTATAGACATTTTATATACAGTTGTATTCTGCTATGTGGTACAATCTTTAAAATCTGCTGTTTCATAGTTTGTAAATCAAAAAAAAAAAAAAAAAAAACTTACAAAACTCATCAAAACTCGCAAACTGATCAGAACTTTTTTTTCCTTTTTTTTGAAAGACTAGAAAAAATACTTTTATTGTATTAATCATGCATTACACAAAAAAAAAAAAGTCTTTAGTTACACAGTAAGTCGTAGCGTCGGTGAAAAGAAAAATAAAGATTTGTTGTGATCGATCAGGAGCCGTTACAAATCCCTTCAGTTCAAAACGTTAAATTAAAACAGAAACAAACCACAACCATGAAAGAAAACTCCCCCCTGCGCGTGTTCGGCCAATCAGGTGGCAGCGCCCCCAGGAGGCCTCTGATTGGACAGTTTCTCCTGGATCTTTTTCCTCATGAGGACGAGATTAAAAACCATCAAATGATATAAATTAAAGTTTCCTCCTGCTGTTGAAGCTGTGATGAAAAAAATGTTCTCAAAGTGAAAACTCACACAGTGATATGAAGAGGAAGAGGAGGAGGAGGAAGAGGAGGAGCTGAGGGGTGGAGCCTCCGTCTACTGCGGTGAGTTCAGGTACTCTAGTAAAGCCAAACGCTTCCCAGTTAATAAGCAGAAGTTGTTGCTCTGAACCTGCCAGAAAAACCTGAAAATGTGTCACCAGTTCAGCAGGATTTTAATTATCTGAATGTTCAGCAACAGCTGAACAAGATAAACGCTGGAAAAGTGATTCTCCAAATCTACGATTCAATTTGACTTTAAATTTTAAGGTCATAAATCGATTTTTTTTCCAGCACTGATGCTCTGACTTTCCCTGTCCTGATTTGTAAAGATCTTTAATTTTGTTGCCCTGATAACTGTCATTTTACATGTTCAAACTCTTAAATATTGAAAGTGTGACACTGGAAGTTATTTTCCAAACTGAACTGAAACGTGGCAGTTAATGAGCTCTAAAGATTAGGGCTGCATGGAATAGAAATTTTTGATTTTTTCAAAGGTGACCCCTCTGAAACACTGTGATTTTACAGGTCAACACAGTCATAATTTCTGGATAATTTCTACATTAAAATTGGACAACAGATCAAATATTAAAGCTGACTGACATTTAAGAAGCCGCAGCCACAAAGTACTTGAAAAATGACTGAAACAACTAATCAGTTATGAAAATAGTTTCTCTAATCGATTAATCTTTGCGGCGCCGACAGTCCAGAATTTGACTTGTTAGTCAACAAAATAAAAACAAAAAATATTCAGTATTTCAGAATTTAATTTCTGACAGGACTCAAACAGGATTTAGAGCTTCAGGTTAGAAAATCAAATCTTGATTTCTTCAAATTTTTCTGGATTGAATGATGTCGTCTGCTGCAAACTGGAGGAAAACTGGAGGCAGATAATTAGAGTTTAAAAGCAGCAGTTGGTTTTTAGAGTAAAGCTGCAGAAAATATAAGTAAAAATCAAATAAATAAAATATAATAAATTTAAATGCTAGTGCATTACAACACTAATATTACAAAAGGACAGTTGATACCTTTTTGATATCATGACACAAACTTGGATCATTTCAGGGATGCATGATTTTGGATTTTTGCAGATATCGGATATTTTGATAGTTTCCAGCTGATTTTGGGTGACTGCTGATACATAAACATTTTTTTTTTCCACCTAACTGCAGAGAACGTCAACAGCCTGCACACAGTTCTGCTCCTGAAAACATCCTCAAACACCGTCTGGTTCTGCTGCGAGTCGCATCCTTTTAAACACGAGGTATCGAAAAGTATCCAAGTATGGGTACTTTTGACAACCTTAGTCTTGATAGAAATAATCCATCTGTCCCACACAACCTGAATGCAGCATTAAGAGTGAATGAACTCTCTCCTCCTCTTCTTCCTCCTCTTCTTCCTCCTTTACTTTCTACATTTGGTGAAATCTTCACTGAGCTTCACAAACTGACCTGGACTCCGTCTTTACGTGTCAGTTTGAGAATCATCATGCGACAGAAAACAGGAAGTGGAAGTGGGGGCGGGGTCTATGTGCGTCGTGATGGCAGAGACTGGACGGGAATGAGGACCCAGAATCCTCCTCGGTGCCGTCGACGAGACGTTTCCACATTTATAAAAACGATTATAAAAACTAGATTTATTTTACACAAACAGAAAACGTCCAAGTGGAACTACAGTAACGTCTGGATCCTTCGCTCACTCGCTCGCTACCTCGGTGGTGTCAACGCAGGGCTCTGATTGGCCCACCAGGGGCTGAGGTGTGTGTGTGTGTGTGTGTGTGTGTGTGTGTGTGGTGTGTGTGTGTGTGTGGTGATGTATTAACCAATCCACTGTTCCCGTTTGGACGGATGTCCAATCAGCTCGCACCTCGTCAGAGAAAAGAAGACAGAAGATCAGACTTTTAACCCTCAGGTTGACGTTAACGTTTCCTTTCTTAACTTAAAAACACTGTAAAAAATGAGGCAGGTCAAAATCTGTTTTCATCTTTTCCTGATGCATCACTTCAGTTTTTAAAAAACTAAAATACAACAAAACCACAGAGGGTTAAAACATCAAATCTTCTGTTCCTCTTTTTCTCTCCGCCTGCAGCTGGAGGTCAACGCTTTAAAAGAAAAATCCCCTCAAATCCTCCTCCTCTTCCTCCTCCTCCTCCTCCTCCTCCTCCTCCTCCGTTGTTCACTCTGTGACGTGCAACACGATTTAATGGTTTCAAGTGGACGGTCAAAGCTCCTCTGTTTCAGAATGCAAACCTCAGTTTAGGAGCAAAAAAAGAGCAACAAGAAAAGTTTGTGAGACATTTGAAAAAAATAAAACAAAACAGTGTGCCTGCAATGCATTGTGGGTCTTTTCTCCCGACTTTTATGGCAGTGTGACTCAGAAAGATCAACTAACTTCAACTAACTTCAGCCTCCTTGTTCAAACTCTGTCTGCGAGCTCCTCATGTTTGGACCTGTTCATCAAGTCTCTGCTGTAACCAATATTTTCATTATCGACTAATCTGTTGATCATCTGATTGATTGATTGATCAATTAGTTGTGGAAATGGAATAATAAAGGTTATTAACTTAATTTTCATATCCATAATGACAGCCAATAACTGTTAATGACTCTCAATCAATCAGAGAATTTGGACTTTATCAGGACTCAAAGCGATTAATTGATTAAAAAACAGTTATTGTAGTTAATCTAATAATCGATTAACAATCGATTAATCATTGCAGCTCCACTCCGGGACAAACAACACTGATATTGGTGTTTATGTAACGTCACATCATCAGCTGACGGAACGAAACATTCAAACGTGTCACTTTATTAAATTTGATGAAAATGCAGCTAAATGCAGAAACTCAGGAAACAATTTCACAACAAACTAACTGATTGGTGGACAAAATGATCGACAGATTGATCATTTGAATAATCGTTACAGGAAAGACTGACCAGATTGTGACAGGATTAATTAATCGATTGATTGAGAAAATAATCGGCAGTTTAATCAACAATGAAAATACTGGTTATCTGCAGCCCGAGCCCTTTTTTAAAAACTTGGAACCAAAATTCCTGTATTGGTGAGAGCTGATCAGCTGATCAAGTGAGGTCACCAGAGGATAGAGGGACTCAAGGGGTCACGTGGTGAATCACCACCACCACCACCATCATCATCATCATCATCTGATCATCTGTTTCCTGTTTCTGCTGAACGTCGGAGTGAAGAAAAACAACCTCCTGAACGTCACAGAGGTGAATTTGAGGGGATTTTTCCTTTAAGAGCGTCCTCTGCTCCGCTCTGCTGTCTGAGGGTCAGAAGTCACGCTAGTGTCAACATGAGGGAGGAAGGGGGGCGGGGCTTCATGTAGTGTCATCGGGACTCTGCGGACGATGACATCACAGGACAGGTGAGCTGCTCAGTGTCGACCTGCAGCGTCTCAACAACGTTTCCACAACGTTTTCTGCTGCTGAACGTCTCTCAGTGTCTTCAGTCCGTCCCACACAGCTCCGCCTCTGGACGTCAACAGTGTGTGTGTGTGCGCATGTGTGTGTGTGTGTGTGTGTGTGTGTGTGTGTGTGTGTGTGTGTGTGTGTGTGTGTGTGTGTGTGTGTGCGTGTTTCAGTCGTCTGATGGAGATCCGTCACCTCCCGTCTGTCATTCATAGTTATTCTGTGTTCACACACCTGAACACACCTGAATACTGTTACTGTGTCTCTGACTGTCTCTGTCTGTCCCTCCCCGCCATCCTCTTCTTCTTCTTCTCCTCCTCGTCATCTACACGTAGACCCTGGCGAGGGCGTCGGCTCCGGCCGAGGCGATGTAGGCTTTGGAGGGGTGGAAGGCCACGTCGTAGATGGCCTCCTCGCTCTTCTTCCTGTGAGCTGTGATCTCCTGCACGCACGTTTTACTGTCCAGGTTCCACAGACGCAGCGAGCAGTCGTGACCTGAGGAGGAAGAGGAGGAAGAGGAGGAAGACTCAGTGATCAGCACTTTAAACATCTCATTCATCAAACGTGACATCTGATTTAAAGAGACTCACTTCCAGACATCAGGTAGATCCCGTTTGGATCCACAGCCAGACTGGTCACTGCGTCCAGGTGAGCCACCATGGCATGGATCACTTTACCTGCACACGCACAGGTAGAGAGGACAGACAGGTAAACTATAGAGCTTAACCCAGGGGGTGGGCAATTACTTTTCATGGGGGGGCCACGTGAGAAACTGATCAGGCTGCTGTGGGCAAATAAATGATATAAAGTCCTAATAATGGCCACATCTTTAATAACCGAACGGTCACAAGAGTTAAATACAGGACACTTCTACTGTCAGTCGCCCTTTATGAACTGACAGGTTGAATTGTGGGTTAATATTTTGTTTTACAGTGAACCATGCAGGCTGCGTACAGGTTGTAACCATAGTAACAGCAACAGTAGAAGAACAAAAACAACATAGATGTGCAGCACTGAGTGAATAAAATTACAGTTTAATAGAAAAGAGTCAGTTCATTATCATTAACAATGAACAGAGCACTGAGCCCTTTCAAAATAAAGGTCTGATTTTTAATTTCTGATATTGTCATGATGACCGTGCGGCCCACATGAAACCTTCAACTGTTCATTCTGTGTTTGTGTTCCCTTCAGTATGAGATGGATGCAGAGTGAAAAATAACGAAAACAGAACGAATCAAAGCAAAAATAATAAAAAAAAAAACTAGAGCTGAACTGATAAAATATCAATAATATCAATATTAGCATCTGAGTGTAACTTTTTGTTCACAGTTTCTGGACCGTTCACTGTTAAAACAATATAAATGAGAAAAAAAGAACAATTCAAGGTGATCCTTCCTAAATGAATAAATACTGGGAGTCGGGAACATACTGCTGAGAATAAAATTGCTTAAGTTTGTTTCTAAAATGATGCACTGAACTTTTATCATCATTAAGGTGAAATGTAAAATTTTGGAAACTGAAGTGTATTTGAGTGCAGCAGAACTAACGTCTAAAAATACTCTTTAATGTAAAAGTACTGGTTATGCAGATTGGTCCATTTCAGATCAATACACATTTTATTACTGAACTATAATTATTGATGCATTCATGTGTTTATCACTTTAAATTCTGCAGCAGGTAAAGGTGGAGCTCATTATGATCATTTATGCTGGTTGTCTTAATCTACGTGCAGGATGATGTGCAGTGAGCAGGACGTTATTCTGAATTAAATCCTGACAGGATGATGCAGCTATCGAATCATCCTGAAGGGGTTTATTTCACAATAATGACCTGCTCATTGTACATTATCATCATCATCATCATAACAATTTTAAAATAAATCTTTCAACCTGAGCAGCAGCTTCTCAAACCATGTGGTCCAGATCAGGACCATCGTGTCTGAAGACAGAGACAGGTAGAGACAGACAGGTACAGAGACAGACCGACCTGACTTGTTATCGTAGAATTTGATGTGTCGGTCTTCATGAGCAGTGATGGTGACTGGCAACGTGGGATGACTGACCACCTTATTGATATGATTCGACCCCGGGAGGGCTGAGAGGAGGAGGAGGAGAACACAGGAACACAAGAAGAAGAAGAAGAAGAGGAGGAAGAAGAGAAGGAGGAGGAAGATTAAAAGGCAGCAATGAGGAGACAAATTAGCAAAGAAAACTTCTGTTGAATCTGTGTGTGTGTGTGTGTGTGTGTCTTACTGCTTTCTCCCTGTCCCTTCAGCACCAGTGCATTCTGGGAAGTCTCCAGGTCGTACACCACCACGTCTCCGCTGTTGAACGACGCCACCATGTGGGCGGGGTCACAACCGTTGAAGTCCACCGACGTGGGGACACCGTGCTCTGCAAACACACACAAACACACACGTTAATGAGTCTGACCTGTTGCTGTTCCCATCGTGTCCTCTGGGGGGGTGGAGGTGGGGCGTCTCCGTCCTCTGTCCTCCGTCCTCACCCTTGTTTGTGTTGAAAGTGCTGATGCAGGGGTTTTTCTCCGTCGGGTTCCACAGTTTGACCGTTCCGTCGGCCGAGCAGGACAGGAGGCGGTTCTTGATGCCGCTGTAAGCCAATCCCCACACAGCGTCTGTGTGCCCCGTCCACGACCCCGCCAGGACGCTGGGATCTGATTGGACAAGAGAAGAAGAAGGGGAGGGGTCTGTTATTGTACTCTAGTGTTGACCTTGACTTTTTTTTCAAAGACAGGACTCACATTAATACAGAAAGTTTAAATTGTTTTTTGTTTTTTTTATTTAATGTTCTTCGGAGCACACGGACTGTACGCTCCTGTTTTGGACCTATTTTTCAATTGACAAGATTGTGACAGGATTGATTTTTCACCTTTTTCTGATATTTTATGCACCAAACAACCGATCGATTAATCAAGAAGATAACTGACAGGTTAATCGATTATTTGCTGCCCTACAGCTACAAATTAAGCATTAAAGGGGCTTGCCATACAAATGTGTGTGTGTGTGTACCGTAGGTATCGTAGGGGTCCACGTTGGAGCTGGGGATGTTCCACCACTGGATGGTGGAGTCGATGCCTCCACTGAAACACTGCTCACCGCTGGAGGTCATCGCCAACGACAAGACTGGACCACTGGAGGAGAGAAATCAGAGGGAGACTTTTAAAAGCTGGTGTGGACTCTAATGTACTCACTGTGACATTACATTAGCTGTCTGTGTGTGTGTGTGTGTGTGTGGTGTGTTGTGTGTGTGTGTGTGTGAGTGAGTGTTAAATACGTACACATGAGCTCTGAATGTGTAGACGGGTTCCACATCAAAAGAGGCACTTCTGCAGAGCAAAAAGACAGAAATAAAACATCCAGACTGTTACTATACTCATCATAATCATCAGTGTGTGAACAGAGTGTGTTTGTGTGTTTGCTGGAGGCTGAGCTGTGTGAGGATGCTGCAGTGGATTAAAACACTGCTGCGTCTGTGTTTGAAGTTCGGTTGTCAGAAACGCTGCGGTGGGAACAAAATGAGATGCAAATGCTGAAAGACGTGTCGAGTCTGAGCGGAGGGATTTTCCTCCGAAGCACCGAGAATCCACAGAACACGAGAAAAGTGAAGGAAACTCTGAGTGTAAAGACTGATACACACCAGGTTATACAGCTCTGATCCACAAAACACCCCACACACCAAACTGTCATTTTACTGAACATGTGAGCCTGGTGTGACTGAAACGGTCCTGAAACATCCTCCAGCTCACGAGAATAAGAGGATGAAGTGTGGAAGTGGCTTTACAGCTTCTCTTAGGTCAGATTCAAGCACTTTCATCAGAACACGGTGTAGAGGTACAGAAGTCTGTCTGGTGTCGGTGTAGAGGTACAGAAGTCTGTCTGGTGTCGGTGTAGAGGTACAGAAGTCTGTCTGGTGTCGGTGTAGAGGTACAGAAGTCTGTTTGGCGTCGGTGTAGAGGTACAGAAGTCTGTTTGGCGTCGGTGTAGAGGTACAGAAGTCTGTTTGGCGTCGGTGTAGAGGTACAGAAGTCTGGCGTCGGTGTAGAGGTACAGAAGTCTGTCTGGCGTCGGTGTAGAGGTACAGAAGTCTGTCTGGTGTCGTTGTAGAGGTACAGAAGTCTGTTTGGTGTCGGTGTAGAGGTACAGAAGTCTGTTTGGGTTGGTTGTTAGAGGTACAGAAGTCTGTTGGTGTTGTTGTAGAGGTACAGAAGTCTGTTTGGTGTTGGTGTAGAGGTACAGAAGTCTGTTGTGTGGTGTAGAGGTATAGAAGTCTGTTTGGTGTTGGTGTAGAGGTACAGAAGTCTGTTTGATGTTGGTGTAGAGGTATAGAAATCTGGTGTCGGTGTGGTGTTCTGAAGTCTGTTTGGTGTTGGTGTAGAGGTACAGAAGTCTGTTTGGTGTTGATGTAGAGGTAAGAAGTCTGTCTGGTGTGGTGGTTGTAGAGGTACAGAAGTCTGTTTGGTGTTGGTGTAGAGGTACAGAAGTTCTGGTGGGGGTGAGCTGTTGGTGTTGGTGTAGAGGTACAGAAGTCTGTTTGGTGTTGGTGTAGAGGTACAGAAGTCTGTTTGGTGTTGGTGTAGAGGTACAGAAGTCTGTTTGGTGTTGGTGTAGAGGTACAGAAGTCTGTTTGGTGTTGGTGTAGAGGTACAGAAGTCTGTTTGGTGTTGGTGTAGAGGTACAGAAGTCTGTTTGGTGTTGGTGTAGAGGTACAGAAGTCTGTTCTGGTGTGGTGTGGTGTTCTGAAGTCTGTTTGGTGTTGGTGTAGAGGTACAGAAGTCTGTTTGGTGTTGGTGTAGAGGTACAGAAGTCTGTTTGATGTTGGTGTAGAGGTACAGAAGTCTGTTTGATGTTGGTGTAGGGGTATAGAAGTCTGTTTGATGTTGATGTAGAGGTATAGAAGTCTGTTTGGTGTTGGTGTAGAGGTACAGAAGTCTGTTTGGTGTTGGTGTAGAGGTACAGAAGTCTGTCTGGTGTGGTGTGGTGTTCTGAAGTCTGTTTGGTGTTGGTGTAGAGGTACAGAAGTCTGTCTGGTGTCGGTGTGGTGTTCTGAAGTCTGTTTGGTGTTGGTGTAGAGGTACAGAAGTCTGTTTGGTGTTGGTGTAGAGGTACAGAATTTGATGTTGATGTAGAGGTATAGAAGTCTGTTTGGTGTTTGGTTGTTGTGGGTACTACAGAAGTCTGTTTGATGTTGGTGTAGGGTACAGAAGTCTGTTTGGGTGTTGGTGTAGAGGTATAGAAGTCTGTTTGGTGTTGGGTAGGTACAGAGTCTGTTTGGTGTTGTGTAAGGTACAGAAGTCTGTTTGATGTTGGTGTAGAGGTATAGAAGTCTGTTTGGTGTTGGGGTAGAGGTACAGAAGTCTGTTTGGTGTCGGTGTAGAGGTATAGAGTCTGTTTGATGTTGGTAGAGGTACAGAAGTCGTTTGGTGTCGGTGTGTGTTTGAAGTCTGTTGGTGTTGGAGTAGCGGTTCTGAAGTATGTTTGCTGTTGGTGTTCAGGTACTTTTTGGCAGGGACGGTCTTGGTGAGGTTCCACAGTTTGAGGGTGTGGTCTTCGGACACGGTGACCAGACACGGCTCGACGGGGTGGAAGGCCAGCGCTCGAACGCCATCAAAGTGGCTCCGCAGCGTGTACTTCGGGTTCCACGTCTTCCTGAACGAAGACTCCTTATTGGACGGCAGCTGAGGGCAACAAACGACAGACAGCGTGTGATTAAAATGATCCATGAACGTCAGCGTCCTGAACTCCGGCTGCGGTTTGGGTCTTACATCATAGCTGTAGTCTGTGTCATCGTTGGTGACGGTGAGGTCAGCGAGGTCGCCCAAACCCAGCACGCTCTCCAACACGTCGTCTGACCCCCCAACAGGAAGGACTTCCCCCGCCGGGAGGAAACGGTAGAGGCTCCGCTGCACAGAGAGAGAACCCAACTGTGTTCAAATTAAAGCACTTTTTAAGCAATTCCAAGGTATTTTAAACAAACTTTTCCCAATTCTGGAAGTTTTTATCATCATATCAAAGTTGTTACTATAAATATAAATGCACATTTGTAAACTTTGATCAAGTTAACTTAAGATAAGATAAGATAAATCTTTATTGTCTCCCTTGGGAGAAATTCATTTTGGACAGACAAGAGATTCAAGGCACCACAGCCACACAGCCATCCCAGATCCATGCCCCACATATACAATCAAACCAAAATTGACTTAAAACACATGATCCATTATATTTTCCCCCCAATCCATATTACACATTGCTCTTGAGAAACATACAAAAAGTTACGAAATTCTTGCACTATGTCCTGAAATGAAATGATTGCCCTATACAGAAATTAACCACAGCAGCAATGGCCTATGCCACAACTTAGATCATTATAATTTAATCAGAATCAGAATCAGAATCAGAAACTGTTTTATTGCCAAGTAGGTTTTCACCTACCAGGAATTTGTTATGGCACGTTGGTGCATACAAACTAATACAAACATAATACCAAAATTTACATAAAACAATAAGTAGAGCAAGTGCTGTTGGTGAACAATGCTCACTAATTATCAGAATAAGGGCTCTCAGGACAAATATGACGACAGGATTGTTTCATTTCAAATTTTAAAAAGATTTTTGGTTTAAATGAGTGACTGGTCCAGTTAAAAAAAGTTTTTTTTTTTTCAAATTCAAGCATATTCCTAACTTATGGATTGTGTGTGGAGAAGGATTTTAAATTAAATTATTCTGACTTTGTACAAAGCCTGTAACAAACATGAAAAGACAAATTATTTTATAATCAGTTAATTCTCTTTAGGTTTTGGAGAGCTGGCCAGAAAACAAGGAATTTGATCATGTTGTGTTTTTCATTTTTCATCCATTAGTTTGTGAATTTTAATCTACACAACTAAACAATTAATCAAGAAAATACTTGTCAGCCTGATAAATAAAGAATCAAATACATTCTTAGTTGCAGTCCTAATTAAATTAAAATCAAATCAAACATTTTTGTCAAATCTGACAAATTTTTAGAATTAACCACTTTTTTTTTTTTAGATGTCCAATTAATGTGAATCTGTTTGGCTGATAACTGTCACCAAACAGCATCTGATTGGCCCACATGAACGCGACACACAAATCCTAAGCAGCGCAGGTGTGAATGTGTCCCGTGTCTCTCACCCCACTCTGTCCCGTCTCCGGAGCTCCGAGCCTCGCCTGCTCCCTCTCCGTCCTCCGCCGTCACCAGGAAGTCAAACTCCTTCAGAGCCTCCTCCGTGTCGGCGTCGTCCTCTGACGCCAAGCCTTCGTTCCCCACCTGGAGGAGGAAGAGGAGGAGGAGGAGACAAAACGTCACAGAGAAGGAAATAAAAGATGGAGGAGAAGCTCAGGTGGAGGAATGAAGAGACAGAAAAAATCCAGGGAAGGAAGGATGAAAGGATGTGTGTGTGTGTGTGTGTGTGTGTTGTGGTGTGTGTGTGTGTGTGTGTGGATGTGTGTTGTGTGTACCTTGGTCTTGTGTTTCTTGGCTCGGTGGTGTTTGTCTGTGCTGATGTCGTCCATCAGGTCTCCCTCCTCGTCCTCCTCTTCGTCGCTGTCCTCTGCGTTCTCCAGGAAGTTGAATGTCTCCAGAACGTCACCTGGACTCCTGAACACACAAAAAAACACATGTAAAAGGTAGAACCAGTGTGTGACCTCTGACCCTTAGTTACTCTGTCTGTGTGTGTGTGTGTGTACCTCTTGCTGTCCTTGCGGCGCTCCGTCCCGTTGATCAGGTGCTGAGGTTCTTGTTCTCCACAGATCCGTTCTGCTCGGAGCCGGACAGACCCAGCAGAGAGCGAACCCTCTGAGTACGAACGTCCAGGATGGTGTCTGTGTATCCCACTTCCTGTAGGTACCTGCACACGCACACGCACGCACACACACACACACACACACCATAGACAGAGTTTTATTTCACAGTGAAGTGATTATCTTTGGGTTTTGGATTGACAGGCTGACAGACAAAAAAAATAAGACATCTGAAAGAAACAAACAACAAACAACATGGCTAAACATCAGTTCTTTGGCTGTTAAGCTAACATGCTAACAACTAGCTTGCTGCAGCTTTAGCAGCATATCTGCTGAGCCTTGTGGAAGACTTTGGTCACATGCAGGTAGAATGAAATGATTAGATTAGGGATGATGAGAATTAATCAATGATCGATTAATTGGTCATTAAGAATTCGATCGATCATGCAAAATTGAATTGAAACGCTGAAACCTGGTGTGTGTTCTTACTGTCTGAGTAGTTGTCTTCCTTGTTTCCAGGTGAGCTGACTGTTGGCAGGAACAGCCGAGACCTCGGAGTCTTTGGTGTCTAAAGGACAAACACACACACACAACAGACAATGAGGACAAACTGAGAGACACACCACCACCTACTGGACGCATATTTAGAATATTTTCACCACTTTACCTTGCTGTCAGACAGACTTTTCTGATGGGAAACCAGCGTTATATAAGACAAATATCACCTTCTGTAAACCAACCAAACTCCACTGACAAAATCAATAATTTTATCTCACAGAAAACAGGAGTTGTTGGTCTGCTGCTGCCTCCATCTGTTAGTTTGTTTGTGTTATTGTGTGACTTTGGTGTTTTAAAAGGTTAGGTCTGATTCACTGAATTCACAAAATAACACAACAAACTAACAGGTGGAGGCAGCAGCAGACCAACAAACCCTTTGTTCCTGTGAGGTAAAATTGCTGATTTTGTCAATGGAGTTTGGTTGGTTTGGAGAGAGTGATATTTGGCTGGACAAGTCTGTCTGACAGCAGGGTAAAGTAGCGAAAATATTTTGAATATAGCGTACACTTAAACAGATTTTTTTTAGGTGTCTAAAGTATGTGTTGCTGAAGATCCTGTCCACAGCTTCCTGCACCAGTACTCCTGCTGCTTCTCTACTGAAGGTAACACACTGACTATGGAGAAGTACCTCATACAACCACACTTCAAATAATCTGAACTGTCCCTTTAAGTGTCAGGAGAGAGAAATGTGATTGGTGCAGGAGGAAGAGAGGAGGAGGAGGAGATGAAAGCAGGATGTAAAGCTGAGAAGCAGAAGAAGAGATTAAAGAGAGAAGGACGATGAGAGAGTTACAGTGTTCAGCTTCTGACGTGAGGAGTGAAAAAGACTTCAGACGGACGGACGAGCTTCAGAAACAAACACTGACCTGATTCAAAGCTTGGCATCTTCATCTCCCCTTGATTTAACTCTGTTCCATATTTTAACTTGTGATATTTTGCTCTGAGGAGGAAACAAAAAACAATATTTGATCACAGCAAAAGAGATTTAAACATAAAAAGGAGAAGTCATCAGTGGATTTGAAAAGCCTTTTCTTGCCCAGAAACATTTTTGACAACATTTTAAGACTTCTTTTTTCAGATAATTACTGAATAATTTGGGGTATTTTTAGACCAAATATGTTATATATTAATTAACAGGAGGTTTAAGTAACTGTGAGGACATAAATGACACAAAATCAGAGTTTCCAAATAGCACCTAAACGCACCACAAATACAGACTTCGATCCACTCTCTTCAGATCAATGATCACAGAACTTTGGCATGATAGATCGAGCAGGTCATCGATTCAGAATCGATTTCCTCAGAGAGATAATTGATCCAAACTCTGATGGATGATTTGGGAAATGATCAGCAATAATCAAAGTATTTATGGTCAAAGTGTTCAAACATTTTACGGTCCAGTTCTAATACAGTAACAAGAGTCAGCGTCAGTTCTTACCTTTCTTGTTTTAAAGCGTATTCTAACATTTTTATTCTTCTAACCAGGTCGTTCTTCAGGTTCTCCTGACCTTTCCTCTCCCCTGTAGGAACGCTATCCTCGCCTGCAAACAGAGACACACAAACAGGATATATAATATATATATTTTATAAAATCTAATAATCTACTTCCCACTCATCCACTCAGAACATCGTTTTTACAAACAGTCATGTAGAGCTGCAACTCTATTAATCAAATTAATCAGCAGCTATTTTGATAATTGATTAACCGGTTTAAGTTTTTTTTAAGAAAAAAAAAATCTAAATTCTCTGATTTCAGCTTCTTAAATGTGAATTTCTTTACTCTGAATATCTTTGAGTTGTGGACAAAACAAAACATTTGAGGACCCATCTTGGACATTTTACGGATGAAACAACTAATCAACTGCTGAAGAAAATGATTGACAGATCATATATATTATCTATATATTATATTTCTTTATAATGAAAATAATCATCAAACACGTGGAGCACATGGACATATGTATTTTATTGTACATCAAGTGGTCTGAGACAGAACCAGACTTCTGCAGCTCCTCTTGGCTCAGTTTTCAGCCTTTAAGGAATCTGACCCGTGACGGTAGATTTAAACCAATCACAGGTCATCTCAGAGACCAGGTGTTCCTATTGGCTGCTGTTCCTTCTTTGAGACCCTGAATCAATTACAGAAACTCCTGCAGGAAAAGTCTCCATAAAACTGAATTATCAGAGAGAGAATCTTAAAAGTAGTCCAGGCGGTGAGAAACATGCTCAGCCCAGGAGTCTGTCAAACTTTTGGGATTAAAAAGATTTATTTTCACTCGTACTTCTCCACCCTATTCAGCAGCAACCCACGTAGAAATCGCAGACCTGCGGACCAGCCAGGCTAACCGCTCAGAGTTTCTTTTTTTTTAACCTCTGGGATCAAAAAGTGGATTTATCTTCATGTTTGCTTGTAAACCTGTGTGCAGCATCACCACGGAGGAGCCGACCGCGCCGTTTACAGTCAAATAATTAGTCCGTCTGTCCATGTTGACTGCTGACCAGAGGAGAAATGTGTTTGAAAGTCACATCGTGTGAGTAAAGAGAGGAGGGACGTAAAGGAAAGAG
This sequence comes from Lutjanus argentimaculatus, assembly GCA_034769285.1. Lineage (NCBI taxonomy): Eukaryota > Metazoa > Chordata > Actinopteri > Lutjaniformes > Lutjanidae > Lutjanus > Lutjanus argentimaculatus. The sequence continues at coordinate 11,569,307 of JAWZSL010000003.1, read as the reverse complement.
TCCACTTCTCCGGTGAGTACTGGATGAGGCTGACGCACAAACACCGTCTGTGCTCGCTCACGATTGTCTCGGTAAACTGTTGCGAGCGTGCATGAAGCGCGTGCTGCTCCTGTGGTAGGCGGGACTCAGGACGGAGGAAATGAAACCTAACTCACGTTCTGGAGATGAGACTCAAAAATCAGCTGTAAAGGCAGCTTTAATTTTACATGAAAGAAAAGTTACAAAAACGGTTGTATATAGTCACTTACAGATCTTTGTAAGTGCATCTTTAGATAACACTGCTCAAAGAGCCCAAAAAAATATATCTGATAAATTCAAACAATACATCTGATGAAATTCTGATGAAATTCAAAGCCAGCGTCTCTTTCCAAAAATCATGACTCAGTTTCTCACTCACCTTGTCGTGAGCAGGAACTACTTTCACTCTAGTAGAAAGTAGTTCCGGAGGTTCTACTGCAGAAAGAAAATAGTGAAACTGAGACTAACTGTGTCGTGTTTTTGGAAAGAGATGCTTGTTTTTATTTATTTATTTTGTTTTTGTTTCTTCAAAACTCTGCAGACCAACACTATCAAGATGGATAAACAGCTCTACAGGCCAGAGGAAAAATATGTATTAAATGACAGAAGCAGAAAAGGAGTATTAAGTGAGTATTAAGGATCAGATCTCCTCTTTGAAGGTATTTCAGCCATGTTTAATAATCCAGCTGTGTGGATAAACTGCCATTCAACTGTAAATTAGGATTAAAAAATCCATCATTTTGTCCCGTGTGAGGTTTCTGAATTCTGTTGCTGTTTCAGGAGAAAAACAATGAATTCAAGCTGAAGAGGCGTCTGACTGGTTTTAACAGACGACTCACATCACCCCAGTCCTCCATCAGCTCCATGTGTGTTCTAGAATTGATTTTAAGATTTTACTGATCACTTTTAAAACCCATCTGGGTCTGGCCCTGAGCTACGTAGCTGAGACGCTGACTCCTTATGAGCCAGTTCACAGCCTCAGATCCTCAGGTGGTTCCAAAGTCAAAGTCTTGGGAGATTCTGCAGTGCTGTTTTCCTGTGAAACTCCTCCTTCAATCTGCATGAGGGTGAATACATGACGACTGAATTTTAGATTTTGTGTAAACTATCCATTTAAATCTAAAGGTGACTGCTTTCACCATCAGGACCCCTCGACTTTGGAACAACCTGCCTGAGGAGATAAAGCTGCAGAATCAGACATCAGTGTTTCCCCTATAGTTTATTTGGGAGGGCGCCCTGCGGATAGATGCATAAATAAATAAATGAATGAATGAATAAATGAATCGCTAAAATTAATTATTATTAATTAATTATAAATTAATTATTGTCATATAAACCTGATTTATATCAGATTTATTTTGACATTCTGCGTCTTGCTTTTTGGTGCCTTTACTGTCTTCTTGTCTCAGCTTTATCTTTATTATCTTTATTTATTATTATTATTATTATTGTGTGTAAGGTTATGAGGCTAAGACTGAACTTCAGTTTAGTGGAGTAAAGTTGTGTGCCAGTTGTTTTTCTGTGTGTTTGTGTTCACATCCAGTCACAGTTTTCATCGTCTGAGAAGCTCGTTTGTTGTTCACGACATCCTTCAACCACTGTGGGGCGCTGCAGGATTCAGACTGGTGAGTTTCACACATGCAGCAGATACTAATGCTGAGAGACGACCCCTATTTGAATAATCCCCATGATGCACTGCTGAATGTTTAAATTTGCTATTTCATGGTCCAAAATGCAAATGTTACATTTTGTTGGTGTGTTTAAATGTACAATTGTTACTTTCTGTTAGTGTTTGTTCATAAAAAATGGTGGTTTATGTTGGTAATCGTCATTTTTGTGTTGGTTTAGAGACTTTTTAGTTGACTCCATGAGTGAGGGGTCTGGTACATTTCAACACTCCAACTGAATTTTGCAGACAGAAGGTGGTGTCATTTTCTTTCTTGCACCCTATGCTCTTAAAACTCATGACAGAACAACCATCACTAACATGCTGTGATAATAAATACCACAGTATGACTGCAGAACATATTGAAAGGTGAAGCAATATGTAAGCCGACCCAAAGCATGAGTGGAAACTTCACAGGGATCGAGAAATGGAATAAAAAATTCACCTTCTGAATGATTCCTTAAGAATCACTTTTTCAGAGTGGAACCAGTTCTCAGAACTGAACCCTACAGGAGGAACTGACTAATGTCACACATTCACAGATTTGTTCTATTAAGACGTGTGAAGACGTCACCTTCAGCTCTATAAAGTTGTCAAGGACAGTTTTGGACATTTTTTCTTGATGTTTTATGGAGAAAACTGGTCAAAGACTGGGTCACAGTCATTTATTTATTTGCCGACCCAAATACAATCTCCTATGGAAGAAATTCTGCAAATTTAAGATTTATCTCTGCTGTACACAGCATTTAAAATGTCTATTGTTTTAGTAATGACAGGAAAATATAAGAACTTGCCAGTTCCACCTAAATAAAGGCTAAAATGTTCTGTACTGTTTTCCTGATGAGAGGGAATAAAAAATAAGACGGCCTGTTAATTCAGCCTGAATGCATTTATTTTTCATATATAAAATATTTAACGTGTTGCATGTTTTCAGTAACGTGCATAAGATATTAGAAGGTGATGCATTAAAAATTATAATTTATGCACAAATTAACTCTGATTTATTGATAAGGGCTGTTGTGAATCTGGTCCTGATGGTTTGTCATTTTAAAAAGAAGAAAAAGTTTGGGAAACACTGGACTGAATGATTCATTTGCTACTCTACTCTACTCTACTCTACTCTACTCTAACTCTCTCCTGTGTCCACTGAAGATGACATGGACGGGACAGATGCTGCGTTCAAGTGAAACTTTACGAAACAGAAATCGTGAACAGAAAACGATTGTCGTGAACACAACAGAAGGGGACGTTCAAGTGGCTTCGTCCCACAAACACGACCCCGTTTGAACGCACCAAGACAGAAACCTGCAGCACCACCTGTCTCACTGTCAGCCCACCTGTCTGTCTCTCCATCCATCTGTCTGTCTGTGAGCAGCTGCTCCTGAAACCCGACACTGACGAAGGCCCGAGGCTGACTCCTATTTATACACACACACGCAGGCTGCTGCTCTCTGCCAGGGTGCCCATGGCAACAGGGGGGGATTCAGAGGAAAACTGGGGGTCGCGACTTCCTCTAGTGAGGATCACCATGACGACGGGGAACCCAGAGGTCCTCCCCCGACCAAAGAAGAGACAGACAAGTGAAGCAGGACGTCTGGGAGGAGGATTACATAACACGGCGCACTAATTCAGCCCTGGTCTGATTGGCTGGCTCTGTGATTGACAGCCACAGCTCCACGCTGCCCCGATGTCCCTCCGACATACCAGGAGACGTGTGTACGTGTGTGTGTGAGAGAGAGTGTGAGCAGCCACACACACACTGTAAACAACAAAACGTCTGAATCACGTTCAGTGTTTCAGCAGCAGAAAACAAGCGGCTGATGAAGAGACTTTAATTAGAGGAAAAACACCATCAGTGATGTCACTGTGAGTCATCAACAGTTACAGGAAGTCAGCCATGACACACACTCACACACTCACACACACACAATAAAAGGTTAATATCAGTCGTTACTGATAATTATTGATCATGTAGGTTGTGACTGACTGTATGTTGTGTACTTTAAGGGTTGGAAGCGGCTGAGGTGATAAAACAAGAAAAATCACAATATATTTGACCTCATACCTCAATATATTGACAATAATACAGGGATGATTATTGATGATTTCACAAAACATTAAACGGTGAGGTTTTTTGATAAATAATCATCAGTAATGTGAAGCTAACTGACAGATTAATCAACAATAAAATAACCCAATAGTTGCAGACCAAAAATTTAGTTTGTTTTATTATTGCTGGGTGATCTAGACAAAATCAAATATTAAATATTTTTGACCAAATACTTCGATATCAATACTGCAACAATATTGTAGGTATGACTGTTGGTGCTTTCACAAAATATTGACACCAGAGTTGCAAATTTTATATTTTATTTTCTTAACTGATAGTTGAAAATGCTAACAATCGATCAATCAATAATAATAAGATACATTTTTCCTCATTTCCATCTTTTCCCCTCATGTTAAGTTTAAGTTTCCTCATTGAACAAATGACCCGGACAGACAAAACAATGTCAGATTAGGTGATATTTTTAACAGCTATTAATCAAGTTATCCTTTAATCATTAACATTCCTGATTAACACAATGAGATTTCTGATCAATAATCATCAATAATGTGGATATAATGACTACGTGGGTAAAGAGAAATAATAGAACAGTTAGAACATTATGTCACTTTACTGTAATTCAGCCTTTAAAACCAGGAAAAGACGACATGTCATAATAACGATATCCAAAATCTATCACGATTACAGCTGCAATGATAACTGAATAATCAATTATTCAATTAATACCAAATACTTTGATAATCGATTTGAAGAGAAAAAAAAGCCAAAAGTCTCTGATTTCAGCTTTTTTAAGGTGAATATTTTTTGGTGTCTTTGCTCATTTATGACAAACTAAATATCTTTGGGTTGTGGACAAAATGAGACATTTGAGGACGTCGTCTTGGACTTTAGGAAACACTGAGCGACATTTTTCACCATCTTCTGTCATTTTATAGCCCAAACAACTCATCGCTTAATCGAGAAAATGAATTGCCAAATTAATCAACAAAACAAGATAATTGTTAGTTGCAGCCCAAATCTCGTCTCGTATCACGATACGATATAATATTGATATATTGCCCTGTCTTATAAAGTCCCCCTTTTTGAAAATAAGTTCTTAATTTTTAAATGAACTGATTCATTAAACTTAACTTGGTAGGGTTAGGGTTCCTGGGCCTACATGACGGATAAATCTGATAATCTACTGTATTTAAAAGCATTTTATCATTTGTAGACATTTATAACATAAAAATGGATTTTAAAACAAAGATGATTATAACAGCACATTTTAAACCTCTGTTATCAGCAGGATTGTTCGTTTGAGATTTTCATTTAAACACATTTTTAAATTGTTTGAAGTTGTGAATTCTCGTCTGAGACAAAAGGCTGTTTTCTGACAAAGACACCGTTTAGAAATAAAAAAAATAAAGGAAACCAAAACATTACAAATATTTCATATATATGAATCCTTAAAAATAAATTCTCACCAAAAAATTGGAGTTAGAGACTGAATTATAATGATTTTTAAAGCTTTTTTGGTAGGATGTGATTTGTCTCAACTCTCATGAATGTGTGATAAAGAAACAAATAAATCAGTGTGAATTATTATTTTCATCGTGAGTTAGAAAGTATTTGTCCAGATTTGTCCCGTGTGCCGTCAGCTGAGCTTCACTGCTTCAGTCCAGATATTGTGGACTGTTCTCGTCCTTGTTGCTGGTGATGAAGTGTTGGTGTTTCTGCAGCAGCTGTTCTCTGTCACACAGTCGCTCCTGTTGACCTGCGTCAGTCTCATGTTCGGTTAATGTTTGTTGTGTCAGTGCACTTTGAGCCAAAGCTCATCGCTGACAGCAGCGTGTTTCTGAGGGTCTCTGCACACTTTTCATCCACGAAAACACACTTATTCATCGAAAATTCAAAAAGTTTGCTGCTCACACTACAGCTACAACGATTAGTCAATTAATCAATTAGCTGTCAATGATTAAAACAATCACTTTGATGATCGATTAATCGCTCTGAGGTGTGCTCTGATTTCAGCTTCTTAAATGTGAATATTTTCTGGTTTCTTGGGGCTCCAACAGTCCAAGATGAAGTCTTCAAATGTCTTGTTTTAGTCCAAAACCCAAAGTTATTCAGTTTATTATGTTAATAAACAAAGGAAAGCAGGAAATCTCCATATTTGAGAGGCAAGAAAATTTACTTAAAGGGGAAATCTGTAATATATTTACTGTAATTAATCATAAAATTATAAAATTAATGCCATTTTTTGCAGAAATGAGTTTGTGTCTGTTTATGAGTCATAACAAATCATTAATAAACTTTTGTAGAAGGAGAAAATGTTTCTAACAGACAGTCACTGAACTCATCATCCAGAGTGTTATTTCAGAGCAGTGGGTTTTTGTTTTCAGGATAACAGGCTGAACTTTACATACAGACAATTAATACTTATGAACAGCTGATTAACTGACAGTGGAGGAGTCATCCTCGCTCATTATTGTCGATTGATGAGGTTTTGCCTTCGGCCATTTATTGTTTATTAAATAGGATTAAAACTTATTTAATATACAGTCTGCGGCTCAAATTCATTATTTGAACTGCAGGACTCATTTTTGTGTGGAAAGTGGCTTCATACGACTCTTTTAAATGGTTGATTAATGCCCTCCTTCGTAATTTGTGATGTAAAAATATCACACATTTTCTCAGAGTCAGAAATAAAAAGTGTGCGTCCTCCTGTAGGTCAGTTTTAAAATCAGCGGAGCTTCTCTCCCGAGGCTGCAGCCGTCGTCCAGCATCACCTGCGCTGCACGCTCCGCGATCCTTTATACTGTGAATTAAGGATTTATTTGCTGTCTGACGGTGCCACAGCTCCGACTAGTGGTGAGCGGAGGCATAACACCATAAAGGCAACAGTCAACTGGCATTGTGCATGAATAAAATATTGATAAATAGTTTAACCGACTCGTATTTCTGGTGTCGATGTTTAATCATGTAGTTGACTAATCGCACACATTCCTTAATCTGGATGATGTCAACAAGAATTAATAATCTGGGGGGGGGGGGGGGGGGGGGCTTTCTCCTCACAGCAGAGTTTTCTAGTGTGTTCTGAAGTCACACCACCCCTCCCGGCCGGTGCACCTGGTGAATATGAATCAAGCGCTCCTCAGGGGAGCTGGAGTGAGAGGGAGTGAGGTCAGAGCGCCGGGGTTGACGATGATGAAGAAGTGAGCTCACTGGCCCAGATTTACCAGGCTGACAGAGGTGGGGGGGTGGGTGGGGGTCTTAAGGGCCATTCCTCTGGACAACTGCGTCATTCACATGCTCACATACACACACCCCAACACACACACACTTAAAAAACAAAAAAAAACAAAAAAAAACATCAAGAGACAAATACTCTTTACTCGCTCCAGAGATCGTTTAAATAACAAAAGTTTAAACCATCAAGAAAAGTCGTCACGTTGTTTTAATCATCTCTTCATTTTGTGACTGACAGGCAGTTGAACTCAGCCGCAGTGTGTGTGGTGTGTGTGTGTGTGTTGTGTGTGTGTGTGTGTGTGTGTGTTGGGAGTTATTTCAGGCCGGTCTACTTTTAGCGTCCAGCTGGGATCGGGCTGTCAGAGCAGGGCCCAGTAGGCCAGGACGCCTAATTACAGCCTGCCGTCCTGCAGCCGTGCCCTCTTTAGCAAAACACCACGCCGCTGCGTGCGGCCCCCCCACCCCGTACACGTCGACCTACACCCTGCTCTCCAGGTACACACGGTGACCTCTGACCCCACCGGGTTACGAGCCTGGCAGTGTGAAATGTTTTTTATTGTGTATGAAAATGAGATATTCTACTGCAATTTTCAAATCGCAGGAGGTGCAATATTTAATAAAAACACGATTTTTGTCTATAAAGTTACTGCGGCGCTGCAGAGATGTGTGACAACAACTTTTATGATTAATCAGTTAGTTGTTTGGTCCATAAAATATCAGAAAATGGTGAAAAATGAATCCTGTCACAATCTTGTCAATTGAAAAATAGGTCCAAACGTGGAAACAGATGGAGCGCACGGACGCTTGTTTGGTCCATAAAATGTCAGAAAATGGTGAAAAATGTCCAAGATGACGTCCTCAAATGTCTTGTTTTGTCCACAACTCAAAGTTATTCAAAATATTCACACTGAAGAAGCTGAACTCAGAGAACCTAGACAATTTTCTTTTCTTTTCAAAAAAAAAAAAAAAAAAAAGGTCACGTTTGAGATGACTCAACTTTAATTCATTTAATGTGCAGGGAAAGGCTGATCAGAGGTCAGTGTGTGTGCAGCTGGAGACTGAAGCAGGAAGCTTGAACTCTAACAGCAGCAGATACAGACTGAGCATCAATATTTTACAGCTCAGGTCCTTTTAACAAGCTCGTCCCATAAAACTCATCTGCTGCTGCTGCTTCCTGTGCAGCTTCAACAGGGCCGAGCTCATCGTCCTCACTGCAGCCGCTCCACAGCTACATCAGCTGATCTCAGACCAGAGGTGGACCTGCTTCAACGCGACACACAAAACAAGACCTGCACAGGATCGAGTCCTCGTCCTCGTCCTCGTCCTCCCTCCATAAAACCAGGCCGAAGGTGCAGACGGGACGCGGTCTGTTCCACTCTGCACGGTTTACACAGCAAACATGAACAGACTGGACCAATCAGATCGTTTCACCGTGTTCGGGGAGACGCCACAGAGACGTTCAGACAGGACACACGCCAGGATTTCACCACAAACACAACTCACTAACGATTATTTCATTATCGATTAATCTGTCGATCAGTTGTTTGGTCCATAAAAAGTCAGAAGATGACGTCCTCAAATGTCTTGTTTTGTCCACAACTCAAACGTATTCATATATTTTTTTAAATTAAAACTGACTCAAAATGATAATTGATTAATTAATCCTGTCACTATTGTCAAAGACATGAAAATTTTTATTTTTGATTTTTTTAGTCTTTTCTGTAAAGTTATTTTCATTATAGATTAAGCTGTCAATACTTTTCTCCATTAATTGATTAATTATCTGTCTATTAAATGTTTATCAGTGTTTTAAGTCCTTGTTTTGTCCACAAACTCAAAGATCTTCAGTTTCCTGTCAGAGAGGAGTAAAGAAACCAGAAAATATTCACATTTAAGAAGCTGAAATCAGAGAATTTTCACTATTTCTTAAAAAATGACTCAAAACATTTAATCGATTAATCATTGCAGCTCTAGAAAGAAAAAAAAAAAAAAAAAAAAAAAAAAAAACGCAGATGGAATTGCGTTTACCGACCCTTTGATTCTTTCTGATGGTCAGAGAATTCTGATTCAGAAAGAATCAGATTATCAAAATAGTTGCCGATTAATTATTATTAATTAATACTGTTGCATCTCTACACAACTGACAACAATCAATCAAATAAATACACAAAGATGAAGGCTGAGACGTTAAAGTTGATCAAACTTTTTTTTACATAAAAAGTCAATAAAGTATGCAAAAACTTCCAACATCACACAAATTAAACACATAACTTCTGTTCACCAATCAATCATTTGGTCCATAAAATGTCAGAAAATAGTGAAAAATGTTCGTCCCAGTTTTTGGAAGTCTAAGGTGACGTCTTTAAATGTTTTGTTTTTTGTCCAAAATCCAAATATATTCAATTTAATATGATAATAAACAGAGAGAAGCAGGAAATCTCCATATTTGACAGTCAGAAACAGCATATTCTGCCATTTTTTAACAGTTAATAGTTAATAAAAAATAGTGTAATTTAGAGCTACAATAATTAATCAATTATTAAATTAATCGTCAACTATTTTGAAAATTAATTTTAAGAAAAAAGTCAAAATTCTCTGATTCCAGTTTCTTAAATATGAATATTTTCTGGTTTCTTTACTCTCTGACAGTAAACTGAATGGCTGAGTTGTGGACAAAAGACGTTTGAGGACGTCATCTTGGACTTTGATCAACGTATTCTGACATTTTATGGACCAAACAACTAACTGATTAATGGGGAAAATAATCGCCAGATTAACTGATAAAATAATGGTTAGTTGCAGCCATAGTTTAATTGTTTAATTATATTTCACAACCAGGTAAGAGAGCTGTTGGCATTTTATTTGTCTCAGGCAAGTACAATCCTACATGTTGATTCCTGAGCACCTTCTGTTTTCATCTTCAGCTCCTTTAAGATTTTTTTTGTCAAAATAATCCCAGAAACTGAACATGGGAGCACTGAGAGTGTTTGTGTTGTTTCCAGCAGCACGTCTGAGGAAGTGTTGCAGATTAGGCAAATCACACCAATAACGATTAAAAAGCGTCTGTGTGGTTTAAGATGGGATTTTTTTTAACAATGACACCACCGTGATGGTGGGTTTCTCTGGGATTTACTGTGTGACTGGTGTTTGAATGGATGCTGGAGAAGACTGGAAACGTTAGACGTGCTGGACGTCCGTCTGCTGCGGATACGACATTTATTTTATCTGATGGTTTTTCTACTTTGCTGCAGAAACAAAATGCTGCTTGTTTGAGTAACAGTAAAACAAATGGACAGATGGATTCCTAATCTTGATGCCAGTGGTGCCTCTCTGTCTGAATTAAGTAAATCTGTCCTCAAACAGTGAAACAGAAACAAGAAACCTGCTCCAACAACTCTGACATTCTCTACAGTTTGGTTTAATACAGATACACACAAGTTCATCGCTCTCATTCACACATTTTTCTGCTTTCAGACAGCTGGACAGTGATTTATCAGAGGTTATTCCTGCTGTGCTCAAACATCCATCAAATCAAACTTTATAAAGTCGTCTGATGAAAACAACATAAACACAGTTTAATGCCCTCAACTGTGCTGCATGACTTAAAGTGATTGACTGATTACATTCAAATGATCAGAGAAACAGTCAGCAACACAATAAGCTCACATTATTGTTGCTTCCTAAAGCTGGAATTTTCTCGTCTACGTCTACGTTAAAATGCAGTGATTGATCCAGTAAGAGGAGAAGTTAGGAAAAGTTCAGTCAAAACAGGCCGGCCTAGTGTTTGACCAGTCAGCAAACTCTACCCTGTTTGTTCACAGGGCATCAGAAAGAATCAGGGACTCTTTAAAAGGATCAACATGTACCAACTGCTCGTGCAAAAATAACTACAGCAGGCCAGATAGTGAGTTGGGACTCAGGGAAGCTCAGGAACGCTGCACGGAAGAACGCTGCAGGAACGCTGCAGGAACGCTGCAGGAAAGTCAAACGTTTTATTTATTATAATTGGACAATAACATGCGACTGAGTCCTCCACTGTCAGTTGGTCAGCTGTTAATAACTCTGTCAGCTGTCTGTTGATGTAAAGTTCAGTCTGTTATCCTGAAAATAAAAGCCCACTGCTCAGAAAATAGTCCCACTGATGACAAACTCCATTAACATTCTGCTCAGTTTCACAGTTAAACACAATCTACAGCTTCTAAAGGATTATTAATGATTTCTTATGACTCATAAACAGACAATAACTCAGTCAGAGAACAATCAGCATTAATTTGAACTCTGATAACCTTAAAACAGGCAAAATAAAACTGTTATTAAAGCCCAGAATAGAAATGTCAAAGTTGGCTGCAGCCTTGTTGTTGGAGAAATGAGTATTTTAACTTAACATGTTTCCTTAAGCTCTAAAGACACATTAATTTTATGATTTATTACAGTAAAAATTAGGGTTGGGTGATATGTTAAAATTTTCCAACTGACCACTGGCGACTGTTGATATCTTTGTCCCCCCTCCCACCTGCTCAAGTCTCAGCTGGGAGGTGTGGACAAGCGGCAAATTCACTACATCCAATAAACAAAATAAACTCACAAAGTGTCAAGAAATTAAACATTCTCACACCTACTTTCCTTTTTGAACATAGAAATACAACTGTTCACCGTCTGAATTTAAGTTTCTCTCTTTTTACCGAACTAAGACTGAATGAACTGTCTCGTTAACTCCCCGTAAAACAAACTTCTACAACATCTACAGCGACACTATCAGTGTGGACTATTGATAAAGCCTTTCCAATAGAGATGACAGCGATTAAATGATGATCGAATCAGATATCAAATAAAGATCTGAAATATAACTGATTATTTTTTGCCCTACGTGTTATCTGACATGCGTTTCATTATCTGCATGATGCTGTCAGAGGAAATCAAATATGTTGCTGTGGAAACAAAGTTTTAATTGAGGGGGAAGAAAGACATTTGTATTGCAATTTTTAATGTTTTTTGATAAAGATTAATCAATTAATGAATAATTAATGTTACCAAAGTGCTGACAATTATCAGCCCTGATTTCCAGAGAACGTGTGAGCGTTTATCAGCCCTCCTCCTCCTCCTCCTCCTCCTCCTCCTCCTCCTCCAGTAAGAATGTCGACACCTTCGCTCAAACGTTTGTGTGTTTGACTCTTATCAGGAGCTCTGACGGAGTCATGCTGAAGGCATCCAGTGTCACAACGCAACAAGTCCGAGCAGAGCAAACACACTGTGTACCAAGACCCTGTCATTACACACACACAACACGCACACACACACACACTTGAGCCCGCCTGCTGCAGGGGTGTTATGACAAAGACATGAACTGCTCCACATATCACACATTTCAGCTCCATCTTTCTCCGACACAAACTACAGCCTGAGTGAACAAATGTACACTCTGAAACACAAGAATACACTGTAACTGCTCAGGCATTACACAAATCATCAATCAGTCATCATCTTTTTATTTATATTTGTTCAACGCTTCGATCTGTAAACTCATAATGAGCACAAACTGATAATTACAACGTTAATCCAGGCATCTTGTTAAAGTGTCGGCAGAATTTATTCAAGGGAAAATACTGGAGAAAATAAGAATATCAGCTGATAATGACAAAAACCGTCTGTCGCAGGACAAGTCAGTTTCAATGAGGGCTGCATGATGTGGTAAAAAAAAAAAATTCTTATTGTGCTTACAGCTAATATGCACACCAGGCCTGGGCAATACAGCTGTGTCACAATAGTGAGGTTTCACATCTGTCAGTATCGATAATTATTGATCATGTAGGTTGTGACTGACGACATGTTGTGTCGAGAGGGTAAAAGTGGCAAAAGTGATAAATTAAGTTTGTTGTATTACAGAAATAACTGTTAGTGCTGTCACAAATTATTAACACAAGGGTTGCAAACTTTTGTTCGTTTTCCTTAACCGAACAATCGACCGAACAAACCCTGAACCATCAGACAAAGGCACAATTCCTGCCATTTAATCAGACTACTGATTAAATATCGATTAATACATTTTTAAACAATTAAATTCTTAACAGTGATTAATCAATTAATGATTAATCATTAACGTTCCTAATTAACACAGTGAGATTTTCTGAGAAATAATCATCAGTAATGTGGATATAATGACTGAGTAGGGAAAGACAAATACTAGAACAGCTGTGACATATCATGATATGACGAAATCCAAAGTCTATGACGATATCTAGTTTCACATCACGATACTGTACAATATCGATATATTGACTAACCCTGAAGCACACCACAAAAGAGCCGTACGGGTAAGTAATGGTACAGAACATCAAGAACACACTAACTCACTGTTTTTTTAAAGTCATATTCCTTAAAGTTTATGGATCTGGCAACATTTAAGACTGTACAAATAATGTACAAAGAAAGAAATCATCTACTTCCAAGAAAGAGTGTTCGTAGAGAGAAGGAACATGCGCCATTAGTCAACTACACGATTACACATCGACACCAGAAATATTAGTCGGTTAAACTATTTATCAAACATTTTATTCATGTACAATGCCAGTTAACTGTTACCTCTAAGGTGTCAAGCAGCCACCTGCAACTAGTTGGGACTGCAGCCCCATCAGACAGCAGCCCCTCTCACCCAGCGCGTATGCCCCGATGGCCCACACAACCCTGTTTTTAATCAGCAAAGTTGGACAGATGACAGCTCGTAAAACCAGCACAGTTTGGCAGTGTTATGATATAGAAAAAGGAGCAACGTGTGACCACATTCAGCACAGACAGACATCAACCTGTAGGCTGCTGCTGCTGCTAGCACTGCTAACGTTAGCCACACTGGGTGTCAGGCTGCAGCTAACATCAGCTCCAGGTGAACAATGTCATTTAGCCACACATTCTGTGATCTTTTCAGTCTGAAAAGTTTAAGCATTTGTCGAGTTGTTGTCATGTTTTATAGGTTAATGTGTAATGTTCATATTGCACAGCACAAAGTGTCACACATTTCACCAGCATTTATAATACAATTTGGTGATTGTAGACTGTGATTAACAGTTCAAATGGCTTTTAATACATGCAGTATTAAGTGCCAGACAGTGTTTAACATGATCAATTAGTAATCTGTGCTCAATTTTAACTGCTTTCTGAGTGTTTCTTTTACTTAGACTAGTCTAAATTAAATTTTGCATTGAATCAACAGGGAAATTAGTCGCCAGGAACCCCTAAAAAAAAAAAAAAATACTGGTAGAATCAGTGATTCTGTCTTTGATTTCAATTACTGAAATTGAAATGCTGCTTTCAATCAATTTTTGATTTAATATTGACATTGTGACACCCCTCATCTCTATTTCCACACAAATTATGGCCATTAGAAATCTCATCATTAGTGAAAACAACAGCAGTCATCACTACTTTACTGATGCAGTATTACAGAGGAATCTGGTCAACATTATTCTGATATTTACGTATTTTTTGTCCAGATCACCCTGCCCCAATGGTGTGTTATTTTAGAGAAAATGTGTATATTGTATGTTGTGGAACAGACTTAATGTATTAAGAAGACATACAGCCCAGCACTAATAAATAACACTTAAGGTAAAAGGAAACTATGAATTTTTGATTTTAGGGTGAACTGTCCCTTTAAGCTACTGCTTCCAGTCATACACACACATGTATGTGACAAATGTTGCTCACATCACAACAGTGTATGTGATGCTAACACTGTCAGCAGAGGCACTTTTGTACCATAAAGTGTTTGAATCAGACAGAAACACAACAGTTCCAGCTGTTGATCAGACAGTAACATGCGCTCCAAACAGCTGGCTAAGCTAACGTTAACATGAACGTTAACATGAACGTCAGGCTGAAGAACCAAGATGGCTGCACAGATGATGTGACAGTCAGCTGGATTCACTTCTGCTTTACTGTCCCTCACTCTGTGTCCACAGTGAGGAGTCTCACTGTCCTCAGAGGACGGTTAACTCAGCAGCTAACAGAGCAGCGTCTCAGCAGCAGTGAATGCTAAATGCTAAATGCTAACAGTTACACCTTTTGACAGCGCCGTGAAGCTAACGGCTAACACCAGCCGAGCTAACGGTAACACAGCGCATTCCTGCTCTCACCCGTTAGCTTAGCCACTAGCTAGCCAGCAGCTAGCTGGGTTATAAACACTCAGAGAGCCATGAACGTTAGCCACAGTTATAACGTGTCACTATGAAAAGAAAACGTGGCTGAACGATAAACAACGACGGCTTCTTTGAAGCAGCGCCGTTACACCGGACAGCGAGCCCGGTGTTGTTATTCTCAGCCTGGGTTACCCTGTTCGGCCATCGTGCCTAGACGGAAACCCCAGACCCGCGAAAGATCTCGCGAGAGTTCATTATTGTCACCTGAACCCTCATCCTCCTAACTTATGTTCTTAGTGATCTAAAACTGAACTAAACTTAAAGCCAGGAGTGAAAGAAACATTTCAGTTACCTGAAATAAAAGTGAAATTACACTTAAATGGCTAATTATTTAATTTATCATTTAAATATTCAACGGTGCAACACTGATCCAACAGTAAAGTTATTTTGTGTGATAATTCACATATTCAACACACTGAGTGATGGTGCCATACATGGTTTACACTGGCATCAATGCATCTTTGTTCTATACATATTTTTTCACATTTCTTACTTTCTCTTTCTTCTATAAATTGTGGTGTACTACATAATGCACATATTTTCTTTTAGTTTCTTTATGCTGATATGTTTCTATTCTTGAATGTGAGCAACTTTCATGTAATCTAATTCCCTCCAGAGATCATTAAAGTATGTCTGGTTCTAGAAAATAAAAACTATCTGAAACCATATTGTGTACTTCCAAAACTAACTAAAATAAAATAAGAAAAATTACAGGAAATGTCTTTAAGTTTAGTTGCTGTATATTTGGTCAAATTTATCAACAAAACTCAATGTCTCATATCACTGACTTTACTTGATTTATAAAGATTAGTTAATGAAATGATTTAGTTATTTTTGTAGAGAAAAAATCATGTTTCTAAAAGGGTTGATTTAGTAGTCGTGTGTTAGCCTTGTTAAATCTATCGAGTAATGAAAATCTAAAATCTTATGTCTTCAATGTTGTGTCAGATTTTCCATCAGATATCTAAAACTGCTTTATCAATACTTTTAAAGGTAACAGAAATTTAACAAACCCACATTATACCAATTAAAAAATGAAACTAATATTTAAACTAATAAAAACTAAATAAAATAAAATAAAATAAAATAAAAACTAAACTCAAATGAGCAAACTCAATCTGGGAAAATAAGCAACATAAAAAAACTATCAATAACTGTATGTAAGCAGGTGTTTTCTGTCCCTAAACCACAGTGAACAAACAAGCGCAAATCTCGCGAGAGCTTCGCTCATCTACGGTTCCCCTCTGGACACACGACCCTGTTCGGCATTCAGTGCTAAGCTAAGTGTGCTAACCTGGAGCTCGGCCCTCTCCACTTCCCAGTGCGCCCTCTCCATCTCGAAGCGGGCCCACTCATGCTGAATGTAGTGCAGGATGCCGGGGATGGTGTACTGCTGCTGCGGCCGGGGCAGCTCGTCCGGCTGGTGCGGCACCATGACTCCTCCGCCTCCACCTCCGATCTGCGGGTTAGCGCTGCTGTTGCTGCCCGGCTGCTGCTGCTGCTGCTGCGGCGGTGGAGGCTGCCGCGGGGCTCCGACCCCCCTCCTCCTCCTCCGGGGTGCTCGTCCATGTTTTTTTTTTTTTTTTTTTTCTTTCTTTTTTTTTTCTTTTTTTTTTTTTAGAAAAGTAGAAGGAAAGTCCCGGGCAGCAACGGTCCACTGAAGAATTCCCGTCCCCCCGAGTCCCGGCTCTCCGCTCCGTGTCTGTGGCGCTGGCTCCGCCGCGGTGTGTGACGCTGGCTGCCCCCGGAGCGCTGCGGTGAGTGCGGCTGGTTGGACGCGGTGTTTGTGTGTGGATCTACCCGGCCGCCATTACTGCTCTCTCTCTCTCCCTGGATGCGATGATCACGGAGGGAGAACCCAGCCGCGCTGCATGATGGGAAAGATACATCCTGCTTTTTTTTCCCGTCATCCAAAGTCACTATGTAACGTTCATAACTCAAGGAAAACGTAGGAAATCACATCTACACCCGTCTTTCTTTCCTTTTTTTTTTTTCCCCTTCAAATTGAACAATTACCATCATGGCACCGAGATCTTCACATGTTGCACAGATGTGCGTACAAAATTGAAAAAAAAAAAAAAAAAGATTGCTAAAATAAAAATACATAAAAATATAAAAAATAAATACAATAATCTGATAATGTAAAATAATATAGTATATTATAATAATAATAAATAAAGGAAATAAAAAAATATAAAAAATTACAATACATATTTGTGCATGCAGAAAACAGAAATAATTAAAAATAAAATAAAATTAATAATAAAATATCAAAACTGATATGATATAATAAATAAATAAAAAATATGAAAATAAACTAAAATAAAAAATACATAAAAAATTTAATACATACAGGTGCGTACAAAAAAACACAGAAAAGACAAATCAAGAATTAGAACAGACGTATGTAGAAATTTAACGATTAATCAATTTAGTGAATCACAATATGGCCAACTGCATTTTTTTTGATAAAGTAAAGGAACGTGTGACAGAACAACATGAGACTGAAGAGCTGCAGAGCTGCAGAGACGTCCTGGCCTGAAAGAAAACATCTTTCTTTGTCGCACCATCATGATTTCAAGGATTTATTTTTCAGTGAAAATGAAAATTCTGATGCAAAACTGATCGTTCCAACTAACCGTGAATCATATCATAATCACAATATCTGTCAAAATTTTTGCAATATGATTTTTTTTAAATATTGTGGAGGCCTAGGCATGAGAGTGAAATAATACTGAAGTATAAAAAGAAAGTTCAAAGGATAAATCATTCACCTTTTTCTATAATAATAAAAAAGTTCCACTGCATTTTTATTTTTCATGACTTTAAGAAAGACAGTATGAAGGGTCCCACACCACAAAAATAAAAACAGATCAGAATCACATTATGATGAAACATTTATTGTTATAACAAGATTTATTTTCATGTCATCACAAGATATTTTCAGATCCAGTGAGTCTTACCATGTGGCATTTCTGTTAATTTGAAAAAAAACAAACATGTATTATAATTGGTTAATTTGTGCTCAGGATGAAAATAAACCAACAAGTAAAATTACACATAAATGAGGGCTGACTTTTTGGTGTATTTACTGTCATATTAACCAATAAAATACCAGCTGACGACCTGCTGGATACCAACCTGTTAATGTGTCTCCATCATAATAGATTTTAGGGTCTGATCCTGTTTGTTTCGTATCTTATCAGGATAAAAGAAACCCCAAACCCCTAAATGTAATTTAAATTCAATTAAATTCAATGTGGAGAATGTGGAAATGTTTTGATGCCACCCAGTGGTGGAATAAATACAACACAACGGCAGAGAAAACAAGCAGAATCACTCACACGTCTCTTTTACACAACTGTGGACACACAGCGTCAAGTTTAAACAAACAATAATAATATATTATTCTGTATTTAAAATATGAAATGAAAAAGTGTCATGATTTCACTGGAAATTTAAACAGTTTTTAAACAAAAATCACTTTCTCTAAAACAATCCTCATGTTTACCATCACAATCTTACTGTTTCATTTGATCCACAGTGACGTCAATCTGAGAGCTGAAGCCTACAGGAATTCACACGTTTGATAACTGGGAATATAAAAACAAATAACAAAATATAAAATATTTGTTCATTTATTTCTGTATACATATTTATATATTTAAAAAGTGTATATTGATTGCATATAAATTATTCTATTTTTCTGTACATTTTAATTTTATTAATTTATTTTTACACGCTGTCATTTATTCCTACACACGAATCCTGATTATAACATGAAAATATATAAAGAAATTGAGTAATTTATATGCAAAAATAAATATATATTTCTAAAAATATATAAATAAATATAAACAGAAATAAATGAATAAGTAACTGAAAATAAATGAAAACTCTTATATTTATTCCTTCATATGTTGTTTTCTCTTTATGTTTCCATATTTATATTGTACTATTTATTTCTCTTTATATTTCCACTTAAAAATACTTGTTTAATATTTTATTGACTCCTCTTTGATAATCACAGAGCAATAAAAACTTGAAGTTCTTATTTATCAGTTGTTCTGTGAACGCACCAGCTGAGGACTCTACTGAGCATGCGTCAGACATGCTAACAGCACTAGTTGGTAACTGAGACGTCCTGTTTGTTTGATAGTAATGTAACTGTAACTGTGAGTGTGTGAGCGGCTGCGACGTGTCGTTGTTTACAAACAAACAAACGTTAAAGTCAAGCTAACAGTTAGCTTGTTGTTGTTGTTGGCCTGTGTGATGATGGAGCTCGTTTAGTGTCAGTTCAGCTACAAGCTAACAGCTAACAGCTGGTAAGTTAAAGAAACATTCACGATACGTCACACTAAATAACATCATGCAGTTTGAAGCCTCGCGGTTCATTTAAAACACCTTTATTAACGATTATAAGCGCTCATAAACGAGTCTGACTGTAGCTTGTGTTGCTTTTAAGTGCTCCTCGGACATTCCGATGTCACGGTAACGGAAGCCGTAAACGCAACTTCAGTCATAAAAGTCTCTTTCATAGAACGTCAGGTGGACTAAAATCTCATCAGTAATTGTTGGAGCTGCAACGATTAATCGATTAATAGATCATTAATCCAGTTTTAAATTGATCGCCAGCTCTTTTTGATAAATGATTGATCATTTTGATTCCATTTTTAATTTAATTTCTCTGCATTCAGCTTCTTAAATGTGATTATTTTCTAGTTACTTTACTCCTTTATGACCGTCACATGCATCTCTTTGGGTTTTGGACTACTGGGTATTTTTTCAAGGGACAAGATTGTGACAATATTTGTCAGTTAATTGAGAAAATAATTGTCTGATTAATTGACAATGCAAATAATCCTTAATTGTAGTCCTACTGTTATTCAATTAATCATAACAATATTTGACAAATTAATAATTCTTGAAAATAATTGCGGTTTCAGCTCTAAAAAGAAATTTTAAAAAATTCACAGGAAAAAAGCAAATATTTGAAAAAAATGAAACAATGGGTTGATTCTCATGATGGTTGTTGATGATGTTTCTGTTGATTGATTTATTGATTGATCAGTGTGACGGTGTTGTCCCCGCTGTGTGTCTCTGATCAGACGATGATAAAGTTCGTGCTGATGGTGAACCGGCAAGGTCAGACCAGACTGTCCAGGTATTACCAACCTGTGGAGCTCAGCAGGAGGGCCGTGCTGGAGGCTGACGTGGTCCGCTGCTGCCTGAGCCGCAAGAAGGACCAGGTGACCATCTGTCTGTCTGTCTGTGAAGTATAAATGTTTAGTGATGGATAATTAAGTGTGAAAAACAGTGGATTGTTCCTTTAACTGTGCTGCTGTCTGCTGGTTCCCAGTGTTCCTTTGTGGAGTACAAAGACTTTAAACTGGTCTACCGTCAGTATGCTGCTCTTTACATCGTGGTCGGAGTCACAGACAGCGAGGTGAGGAACACATCTGCACTCCATCTTAAAGGGACAGTTCAACATTCTAGGAAATTACAGAAGAAAATTATAGGAAAATATTAAAGGGATAGTTCAGATTATTTGAAGTGTGGTTGTGTGAGGTTCTTCTCCATAGTCAGTCTATTACCTACTTACTTAACACATATTTTAGACACATAAAAAATATATTATATATTCAGAGTGTCGGACAGACTGTTCTGATAGGAAACCACTGTTATATAAGACAGTTATCACTCTCTACAAACCAACCAAACTCCACTGACAAAATCAGTAATTTTACCTCACAGAACACAGAAGTTGTTGGTCTGCTGCTGCCTCCATCTGTTAGTTTGTTTGTGTTATTGTGTCACTTTGGTGAATCTAAACTATCCTGTCAAAAGACAGAAATCACACAATAAGACAAACAAACTAACAGACGGAGGCGGCAGCAGACCAACAACTCCTGTGTTCTGTGAGATAAAATCACTGATTTTGTCAGTGGAGTTTGGTTGGTTTGGAGAGAGCGATATTTGGCTTGTATTACTGAGGTTTTTCTCGACAGAAAAGGCTGCTGTTCTTTCCACCTCAGCTTGTCGGCGATGTGTCTGACATGTCTCGGCGTTGTCTGTCCCCACAGAACGAGCTGTCCGTCTACGAGCTGGTTCACAACTTCGTGGAGGTTTTGGATAAATACTTCAGCCGGGTGGTGAGTTCAGGTTCACTTCAGACGACACAATCTTGCTGTTTCACTGTCTGATGGTAACCCTGTCTTTGTGTCTCCCACAGAGCGAGCTGGACGTATCCTTTCATGTGACCTGCTGCTGTCTGTCAGCAGGACGTCTGTACTAATATCAGAAAATGGTGAAAAATGAATCCTGTCACAATCTAGTCCATTGAAAAATAGGTCCAAACACGTGAAAACAGGTGGAGCACACGTCCGTGTGCTCCACCTGTTTTCACATGTTTGGACCTATTTTTCAACTAGTGATCAATCTGGCAATAATTCTTCCACTAATTGATTAGTTGTTTGGTCAATAAAATGTCATAAAATGTTGCAGCTGTAGTTCGTATTTGCCGGCTGTGTCTCTTTGACTCGTCCTCAGATCATGTTCAACCTGGACCGAGTCCACATCATCCTGGACGAGATGATCCAGAACGGACACGTCGTGGAGACCAACAAGAGCCGCGTCCTCGCGCCGCTCACCGCCCTCGACAAGATGGCCGACGGCTGACGCTCAGAGACGTGTCTGAAGTGATGTCACAGGCTGTGTTTCATCAGCAGAGAGAGATTCAAGGACTCGACAGGGTGTTGGAATTCAGATTGTCAGCGACGGTGCCGACGTCAACGTGAACTCTGTTAGCGTGGACTCTTGTTTTCAGTGAAATCTGCAGCTTTATGACCCAAACCCAGACGAATTAAAGGCTCATTTCACCCAAATTACAAAAAAAAAACACATTTAGTCATTTACTGCCTCCACATTTATTACTCACTGGTGGGTGTTATAGCGCCATCTAGTGGGCAGCAGAGTCAGTGGTACTGCGATTAAAGCTACTACAAGGAGTTTCAACTGGTTATGAACAGTCTGTTTAATCCTGATGCCTCAGTACAACCATCAGAGAGAAGATTGGCTGTTTTTACATATTTATTCTTAATGTCAGAAATCTGTGAGATCAGATGAAACCAGCCTGTGTTTACGTTTTTCACAAAGTCACAGTGAGACAGTTAAAAAGATTTTTATTTACATAATTTGATTTTTAATGTTATATTTTGTGATGATTACAGTGGAAACATTACCACTGTTGTCCACAGGGGGCTCCAAAATCAACAAAATACGAAAGTTCCTTGTAGTGACTTTAAAATAAAGTTGTTTTATTTTTATGATTTACAGATAATTATGTAAATATTTAAATGTGCTCAGAAACACTTGCTGACGTTCCCTCAGATGCAGCGACACAAAATAAATGTGTTTTTAAAACGAAAAAGTGACGTGGGAGACGACTTCATGCGAGTAAAGAGCTCAAAACTGTGTGATGAGAAAATATGATGCTGAAAACATTAAAGTTGTATGTATTACATTAAAATTTAAATTTTGTATTCTCCTTTTTTTGTCTTTTTTTTGTTCTCATTTATTTGGCAAAGTGTTTTTTTTTTCTATAATTAAATTTTTATTGAGATGCAACAAAATAAAAAGGCTGCAGAATAAAGAGATGCAAGAGAAGGTACACCACCAGTCATAACCGAAAATAAATTTAAATAAAGATAAATAAATTTAAAAATAAAGAGAGTAAGGCAGAACAGCAGTCATATTTCAGGGTTTTCAGACAGTAAAATAATTCCAGTGGTGTGGTTCATATGAGGCAGTTTTTGACTCATTCCTTCATTTCTGGGGGTTTATTTGATTTGCAGAACCTGAAGCAGCTGTGTGCTCTGATCAATTCTGACCCAGCTGCACAGTTTGCAGCAGTGGTTACTGGTTCCATGTTGGTTGTGTTTTGTAGTTTTTACAGTGTGATTGATAGAAATTTTCCCCAAAATGTCGTGCAGAGTGTCTCTGAGCACCTCTTAAAGCACCATACAAATAAAATATACTATTATTTCCTAAAGCAAGACTGAAGTTAATGCAACTTTATAAAAACTAACTAATGATCCAGTCAGTTTTTAAAACCTGTCAAAATCCTGATTTTTAAAAAACACTTTTAGATTTCAATGTCAACGCTCAGTGACAGAAGACACGGAACCCATTTGAGTCCATCTGTGTAGAAGAGACAGTAAGTAGAAGTACACGTAGTATAAATCTCTGGCCTTTATCAGTTGCAGACGGTTCTCCAAGTACAAACAACACCGGATCCAGTGGGAGTGAACTTCTCATCATTTTTTTCTGTCTTAATGTTTTAGGCTTTAATTTTAAAAAAAGGTGAATTTTGAGGTGACAAAGATTCTGGTTGGCTAAATCCAGACACATTTAAGGGCCTTTTTAATGCTCGGTAACTCCAAACACTTTTGAGTGCCTAATTCTTTTTTATTTATTTTTAATTCTTTGCAGAATCATGGAAACCCCCGACCTGAAGAGTAAAAAGGTCTAATTTGTGTGTAAACATCAACTTCAGATCATTAAAACACCCAGAACGTGACCTTTAATTTGATCTCATTTTAATTTTCTATTTAACTCTTTTATTGCTGTTGAAATGTCTTTTTATTTTGCTGTTGTATTCCTTTTCCTTCCAGGACTTAAAATGCTCCGCTGTCCACACGCCTCCCCCCACAGACGACAGGACTCCAGGTTTTTACTTCATACTTTGCAAACATTTTAATGATTATTTTTTTGGAGCATACACATTTGAAAATATCTGTTTACCTCAAACTGCAACTTGAGTTAAATAAATGTTTATAATATACAAAGAAAATACAGGAGAGCAGAGCTTCTTACATTTCTCTTCTTCTTCTTCTGATGTGCCGCGCTCGCTCCATCGATCGCTCACACACCACCAGTGTTTCTGTCTCTAGAGCTTCATCGTAAAAGAACACCAAATGCACTCTGACCTTTGACCTCTACAGCTGGTCAGAAACAACCCGAAAACTGTCGCACACACACGCACACACACAGAAACAAAAAGCAATAAAACAAAATAAAAACAAAACGAGAGAAGGAGGAGGAGGAGGAGGAGCATGATTGTTTGAAGAACTGAAAACAAGCTACGGGTCAAACCAGGCACTAAACTGAGGACAGACAGGACGAAGAGGAGGAGGAGGAGGAGGAGTCCACACACGCGCACACACGCACACACACAGCAGCTCAGGTGTGTGATGATGAAGATGAAGAGGAGGACAGGGTGAAGGATGGGAGCTTTTCTTTAGTTTTATTCTGCGACATTGATCCTCCTCCTCGTCCTCCAGCAGGCCGTCCGTCCGTCCGTCCATCAGTCCGTCGGCTGGTTTGGATTGGCTGGCTGATCCGTCAATCGCGTGGCGGGCGGGCGGCGAGACGGACTCGAGGAGCATGCTCAGTGTGGCGGCGGCGGGCGGTCAGTTGAGGTGGAAGCCTTTCTCCATGGTGGCGGCTAACAGACGCTCCCTCATGATGTCCTCGGAGGAATATTCAGGGAGCTTCAGGTAGTGAACGCACGTGTTGACTGATGGGTAACTGGAGTCTGTGGCGTCGACCTGAATCAGAGTCACATGACATCATCAGTCTCATCATCATTTACTTTTTAAAAGACATCTGATGGAGTAAAGAACTGCAGCAGTTACACGTCATCATTACTGTCACATCTACATCATGTTTGTTCATGAAGCTCAAGACAGAAGCTGCTGTGGGCCAGAGCGGTCAGTATTCAGCCAATCAGAGAGCGAGTTTACCTTCCTGACGATGGTGAGGCGGGGGTGCAGGTTGGCAAGGCCTCCGGGGGGCAGCGTGGAGCAGCCGGTGGTGAACTGCAGGAAGGCTTTCCTCTCGTCAGACGACATCCCACACAGAACTCTGACGAAGCGCAGGAACCCGGGACTGAAGGGAGAGACGGGTACTGTCAACATTGTGCTTCTCACAGGGTAAAATAAGAACCAGCAGAACCAGTAGAACCAGTGTGAGGGAACCCACCTGTCTCTGGTGTAACCCAGCTTTGGTTCAGTGTAGTTAATGATGTCATCAGCAGTCCAGGAAGGTGATTGGTTGCCGCAGAGGATCATCTGAACCTCCTTATGGCTGAAGGAGCTCAACTTCTCCATCGGAAAGACTCGATTAAAACCCTCTGAGGAGGACGATGGAGAACATTCATTTAAACACTGTGACTTATTTGGAACATCTTTTTACTTTTGGGAACATTTTGTTAACAATTTACATTTCATGACTCATTTAGAACACTTTGTTATTTATTTAGAACATTTTATTACTTATTTTGAATATCTTGTTATTTATTTGGAACTTATTTGGAATGATAAGTTTGTTGTGGGTTCATGGACCACAGCTGTCAGTGTACACATCTGTTTGGGAGTATAATCCAGGCTTTACAGACCAGATCTTTTACTTTCTCCAAGTTAAAGTGACGTCCTGAGCGCTGAGTTAAACTAAAGAGGAGGCCAGTGAAGTTTTCACTCCTCCACCTCCTCCTGTCGTGTTCATCCAGTCTGAGAGAGGCTTTAATATGTTGTTGTTGTTGTTGTCGTCTCAGTGTGTTGTTGAAACAAACAAAGATCAAGTCAGTGCTTGAAGATAAGAAACTGAGTGGGGTGTGAGTGTGTGTGTGTGTGTGTGTGTGAGAGTGTGTGCGTGTGTGTGTGTTTACCTCTGAAGGCCTCCATCTGTTTCTGGATGCCGGTGTGCATACACAAGTCGAACATCAACTCCACGTACTCCTCTGCATTCTCCATCGTCACCATCTACACACACAAAAAAAAACACTTTGTTTAACATCAAGATCAGAAAACTTTATTTTTTGATTCGTCTGAGTGTACAGGTTTACGGCGCCGAACAGAGATGATGTCATTCGTCCGCAGTAACAGGTGTGTTTTTACCTCGTCGTCTCCGTTTGGTTTCAGATCCACAGCTGAGAAACCGTGAACTTTGGAGGACGGACAGAACTGGAAGTTCAACCTGCAGACACAAAGACAACGGAGGTTCATTGAACTCATCACCTCATTTAATCCAATTAATCACTTTATTCAAACTGATTCTGATGACGTCATAAAATATGACGACAAGATTCAAATGTTAAAAACGACATTTGGTTCAGCTCTAGTTACCATGGAGACCTGAAGTGTCTGTTGAGTGTGTGTGCGTTTGTGTGTTTTACCCGAGGTCCTCGATGCTGAGGGGGGGTCCGGAGCCCAGCGGGTTCCTGAGCATCAGGTCCTGCAGTCTGGTGTTCTTCTCGTCTTCAGACAAACTCTTACTGGCCAGAATCTGCCTCCTCTTCACCGCCAGCTCCTTCACCTCCTTCAGGAAGCTCGCCCTGCAGCAGGACGAAGAGGACGAAGACGAGGATGAGAAATAAAAGTGACTTCAGCTCTGGAGTTGCTCTGACCTGATTAAAAATGGCCGTCTGTTCTCTCTCTGTCTCACCTGTGCGGGTTAACGAGCTGGAAGTCGTCCCAGGTCAGGATGCCGTGGTACCAGGCGGGTGGTTTGGGTTTCGGGGGGTCCATGATGAACTCGGACTTGGAGTCCTCGTCGAAGCTGCCCACAGAGTACGTCTCCTGGCTCTCCTCGGTGGACGCCTCCGACTGCACCTCGGACAGCAGCAGGAAGGGCTGCAGGTGGGGCCGCTCGGGGTCGTGGCCCTGCGGCGAGCTGCGGGACTGGTACAGCAGCTTGCTCATGTTGGACTTTATGTCCCCCATGCAGAGCAGCTTGAAGAAGGGCTGAGAGACGGGCAGGTCCACCAGCCGGTTGTCCTGGATGCACTTGGCCAGGAAGACGCCCAGGAAGTGGAAGAGCTTGGTGATTCGCTCCAGCTCCTCGCTGTCCTGAGGGAACGGAGCTGGGAACAGACCACAGGAGCGCTGCACGTAGTAACCAGGAGGCTTCAGACCGCCGCCAAGGTCCACCTGAGACACACAGACACAGGACGAGACTCAGTTTACTCCATCACAGGACAGAAAGATCATCATGTTGATGATTCCTTCACACTCTGTCTCTCACACACACGGCAGCTGAAAACATCTTTTTTGTGTCTCACCTGTCGGGACTCGTCGTCGGGGAAGTCGTCGTCACACAGCCAGATCCCCAGTGATGTTCTCTGAAACTCTGCAGCCACCAGAGCGTAAAACTCCAGAGTCGGACCGAGACCTGTTCCCTCCTCCCCCTGGAACTCCACCTGCACACACACAGACACACACACAGTCAGTGTCGGCTATTAGAAAATACAAATTTTGAGCATTTCGCTCCTGTTTCCTGTGGAAACTTAAACTGTAAGTCTAAATGAATCTGCAGAGTCACAGTCGTTCCTTCAGTCGACTCTCACCTCCAGCACGGACTTCCTGTCGGCGTGCAGCTGCATGACAGACTCCGCCCACTCCATCATGGCTTCTCCTCGGGGGACTTTGACTCGTTCGTGTTTGAGCCGGCCCACCCTGAACTCTCCAGGGTCGTCCCGCCGCACCGTGGTGGACGGCCGAGAGCGCTCCATGGTCGCCTCCCGCCGGTTCTGAAGCCACACGATCGCCCTGCAGGAACAACGGGGTCAACAGGTCAACTTAATATATGCAATATCTTATTCAGAAACTGACTTTTGGTGTTTTTTTCCTTAATTTTCACAGTTTTAACATTGATAAATCTGAGTTTAATCAAGTTTTAGAAGCTTGTCTTATTTTAGTGGGTTTTTTTGTGTTGTCCCTTTCTGGTGGTTTCCTGGGCTTTAAAAAAAAGTTAAAACTCATTTTAGCCTATTTTCTTTTCTTTTATTCACTTTTGTCTGTTTTATTACAATGTTTCCCTACAATATGTTTCCTTTTTTCAGCTCATTGTCAGTAGCAGCCTGGGAGGCTCAGCAGTCCTGCAGGTTCGTCTGCAGACTCACCTGGACGCTCCGAACGCTGTACAGGTGAAGTAGAGCTGTCGGGTCTCAAAGGGGATGAGGAAAGGACACTTGGAGGTGAGCTGTTCACACCAGTCGGGCAGAGCTCCGCTGGCCAGAGCCAGAGGCTCCTGGGAAACAGACAAACACACTCAGATCAGCATCCTGCTGCCTGAACACACCAACAACCTGCTGACATCAACTGTTTTACTCAATAACCAGCTGGACCGATGAAACATTTATTCTGTTTGATGAACCGTCAGACAAACTGACCTCGATCTGCTGCAGGATCTTGGTTGTGATCTTCTTACTGGTGAACTCTTCTGGAGACGCGTTGAACTGCAGCTCATCAAAATCTGCACAGAGAAATAAATTCATCATGAATACAGCGGCATCAGAAAACATTCTGACTTCTGGAGGAGAGCGATTTCAACTTCTGATTTTTGTTTCATTTGCAAAAACAAAGAAAGAATCAGTGTGTGTTCGTACCCTCCTGCAGAGTGCGTGCGTTGGAGGTGGAGTCTCCTCCGATGATGTAGAGGATGCGCAGCAGCTGCAGCACGTCCTCCACCCCGCAGGCGTTCTGGCTGCAGCCCGCCTTCGCCTGTGCCACCTCCCTGGCCACGCCCAGGATCTCACTGCTCTGATTGGCTGAAACGGAGCTCGGGCTCAGGCCGCCAGAACGACCGCCAACGCTGATGCTGTGTTCACACACGTCCTGGAGGAGGGAGGAGAGTCAGAGGTCAGAGGTCAGAGGTCAGGTCAGTTTTACTGGCAGCTTCTGATACAAAGAAGCTCTAAAGTTCTGGTAAAATAATTAACAAGCCAAAAAAACAAAACAAAAAAAGACGCAATAAGATGAAAAGCATAAAAAAATAACAAGATGAAAAAAACAAAACTTAACAAGACAAAAAAGAAACGTCACAATGTGAGACAGACAGAGACGCTCTGGTGGAGAAAAGCTGAGGTTCAGTTGTCTTTGGACAGAAACAGTCAGTAGAAATGTCCTCTAGAGGACGACTTTTTACTTTTATACTTTTTAGACATTTCAGAGCCTGAATTTTTTCACTTTTACTGCAGTAAACAAGTTGAATCAGTGCTTCTACTTTTACAGAAGCATCTGAACTTATACTGCAGTACAGAAAGTGTGCTGACTCACCATCTTTCCACTCTCCTTCTCTTTGTCCGCGTCCTTCAGCTCTCTGTACATTATCCTGCAGGACAGAACAGACACAATAAAACCTCAAACATCTGAGAAGGTGTTCACATCAGATCCAGACTCAGATCCTGGCCCCTCGTCCCCCTTACGTGTATGTGGGCTCCCAGATGCGTCGCAGTTTGTCTGTCTTCACGGCTCCGTTGCAGGAGAGCTGCAGCAGCCGCTGGACGTAGTAGAAGATGGTCGACTTGTAGTTGGACAGAGGAAGCTCCACCTCCCGGGTCGTACCCAGCCCGGCCACCTGAACACACACACAGACACACAAACAGCTCTTTAACCTGTTAAATAAACCTTTACAACCTTCAGGATCTGACTCCGTTTCATTATTCAGGACTGAACTCCACATCTGATTTTTTTCTGTAATTATAAAATCAAAACTTTCACAATCAAGTCTTGAACTGAACCCACTAAACGTTCGGAGTTTTTCAGTCCTTGTGGTGATGTATTCAGTTGTTTAGATGTTATGTAAGGATGATTGTGGTCTTACCTTCAGGGTGAGAGAGAGGTGAGGAGACGGAGCACACTCCACCTCCTCCTGAACCTCCGAACGAGGAGTTCCTGACAGAAGAACAAAGAACAGATCAGATTTACTCCATTTATATTTCTACATAGTTATTCTTTCTGCTACTGGGTCAGATTTTTCATGAAATCAGATCAAACAGTCTGTGTTCACATTTTCACAGACAAAGTTACAGACACTATGGTGGAAACACTTCCACTTTTGTCCACAGGGGGCTCCAACAATATATAACAATAATAACAAGATATCAGAGTTCTTAGTTGTGGTTTTAACAACTTCATGTTGCTAAGATACAAAGACACAAAACTCTAATCATGAAAATAATCAGGTATTAAATCAAGAGTAGAGTTTATAATCTGTGCGTGTGTGTGGTACCTGGCGGGGGGATCTCCAGGTCGGTGGTCTGCTGGACGTTGGTTCTTCCTGGTCGCGGGTCGAAGGCGGGGACCAGAGCGGAGAACTGCCTCTTCAGGACGAAGTCGTCGTCCCACGTCCTCCTGCGACCTCCTTTGGTCTCATACTCCTCCTCCTCCTGCGGAACGGCAGCCGCCACATGCTCGTCACATCTCTGACATCACTTCCTGTCACTCATTTACTCATGCTGCTGGTATTTATTTATTTAACCAACAAACAACAAAAACAAAAAGGTCTATTACCAGGACCTCCTCATACTCCTGGTCCTCCTGATTGTCGTCTTCGTTCTCGTCATCGTCGTCGTCCGGCTCCGGGAGGTCCTCCTCGTCGTCCAGCTCAGCCAATAGCGTGTTGGCACGACAGCTGTCCAGGAAGTCTACAGGAGGATGAAAGAGAAACAAACACGATACATGATGTTGGTCAATGTTTCAACTTACCTGCTATCAAACAGTGTGAAAAGAACTTTAAACAAGACCCAACAGTCAAGAGTAGAGCTGCAACGGTTTATCATTTACTATCTTTATAATCGATTAATCGTTTGAGTAATCTTTTAACAAACAAAAGGTCGAAATTCTCTGATTTCAGCTTCTTTTGAATACTGATCAACATTTTTAATCATTTTCTGACATTTTGTCGACCAAACAAATCATCAAGACAAAAGTATTTCACAATGATGCATCTCTCTCTGACTCGCTGTCTCAGGTCTAAGTTGGGTTAGCTTAGCTCTTATCCCGGCTCTCTTCCTGTGGTGATTGTGGTCCGGCTGGTCTGGCTGGGTGATCCGTCTCAAGGTCCGCTGCACTAATCGAGTTCCTGTGCTTCCTTTTCCCACGTTAATGAGTGTATTTCTGTCATCTATCATGTAGATATACCTGCTGTATTTCACCATCTGACCAGTGTTTGCTGAGATGTAAGCTAGCTTTAGCCTCAGTCTGTTAGCATTAATGTTATATCATGTACGCAGCTGTTAGCTAACTTTACATAAACACTTTCACAGGGTTCTTGCTTTAAAACATGTCAGATGGAAACATTAAAACATCAGCTGGAGACTCTCAGCTGACTCAAGTCAAGTTAGCATTAGCATTAGCTTACATCAGCCAGCTACACTTATGAAATCTGCTTGTGAGTCATTATTTTAGACAACAAAATCCACCGTCGTCAGCTAGAAATGAGAATCTGCTTTTGATTAACTTTTCTAGGGAATCACAAACGTCATGTTTCAACAATTACTCTCAATTTTGATGTTAAATCTGCCGCTGTTATCACTGTAAACTGCATAAATGCAGCGCAAGAATGGAAAGCTTGGCAGGCTTAGCAACAGTAACTAGGGAGGGCGGGGCTTAGCGAAGGGTCAGTTTTGCTCCTAGTTCACATCCATTATATTTTTATGCCAAATTTGATGCAATCTGACAATAGTGTGATGATATTATCATTAGAATGTGTAGACTGTTCAAACATCAAGATTTCAAAACTAGTTCAGAATTAAAAGTAGATGAGCTAATATTTATTAATAAATAATGATAATTTATGATGTTTTAACCTGCTAATCTGCTCCCTGATGTCAGAAATGTTAGGAAGCAGGTTAGTTGAAGCAGGCTGTGTGTGTGTGTGTGTGTGTGTGTGTGTGTGTGAGTGAGTGCGTGTGCGTGTGTGTGCACGTGGTCACCAACCATAGAGAGAGAACTCAGCCTCCTGGCCCGTGTCGCTCTCGCTGGACGTGGATGTCAGGCTGGTCGTCAGGGTGTTGCTTAGCAACTGGCCCACCGACAGACCTGTGGTGGCTGTGGCTACGTTATTGCTGCTGGTTACTATGGAGGTTGACATGGTAACGGTGGAGGTGGTGCCAGTGGTGGTGAGGTTAGGAAAGCTCTGAGCGCCCATGAGAGGAGAAGCTGCAAACAAACAAACAAACAAACAAAAACACAAACAGAGGGCGGTTAGTCGGTCAGAAACCAAAGACGACGAAGCAGCAGGTGAAGCTCGTTAAGCTCCAGTCAGGTGACTGCAGACAGCTGCTGATTGGCTGGAGGAGGCTCATGCTGTTCACCCAGCAGGAAGCAGACCGGAGCAGCCGCCCTGCACCTGACCTCAGGTCCAAGTCATGTTTGACTTATTTCACATTTCCAGGATCTTGTTAGAAACTCAGGAACTTTACCTACATTTTGAGACGAGGGAGCTGCATCCAGTTTTGAGTCCTAACGTCAAAAGACGTGCATAAGCATTCTGTTTATTTATGTTTTAAAATGTCCCGACTTTTTGGGGTTGTACTTTTCAAACCTGCAGCAGCCCTGTTCAACTTAACTGCAGGCAGAGAATCAAACAAAGACTGTTAACGTCTTTCTGAGGACCTCTGCAGTCTGCACAGGGAGAAATAACATGTTCACTGTTGTTAAAGTTAGTGAGTGCTGATTCGTTAGTTTGAACTACAGGAACCAACAGTGACATCATGAAGGAGCTGCAGTCAGTCAGTGGACTGTCCTCAACCAATGAATGAAAACTCTGTTAACATGCACCTCTACAGCGTACTATTACTGCAGTACTTCATGGCAGCTACAGTGTAGTATTTGGTGTAGTATTTGTGCAGTAACACTGCAGTACTCACTGACAGTTACAGTGTAGTATTTGGTGTAGTATTTGTGTAGTATTTGTGCAGTAACACTGCAGTACTCACTGACAGCTACAGTGTAGTATTTGGTGTAGTATTTGTGTAGTAATACTGCAGTACTCACTGACAGTTACAGTGTAGTATTTGGTGTAGTATTTGTGTAGTAACACTGCAGTACTCACTGACAGCTACAGTGTAGTATTTGGTGTAGTATTTGTGTAGTATTTGTGCAGTAACACTGCAGTACTCACTGACAGCTACAGTGTAGTATTTGGTGTAGTATTTGTGTAGTAATACTGCAGTACTCACTGACAGTTACAGTGTAGTATTTGGTGTAGTATTTGTGTAGTATTTGTGCAGTAACACTGCAGTACTCACTGACAGCTACAGTGTAGTATTTGGTGTAGTATTTGTGTAGTAATACTGCAGTACTCACTGGCAGTACTCATGACGTTCCTGCCCAGCGTGTTGGTGTTGTTGTCGCTGCTGCTGCGGCTCAGGTTCATGTTGTTGGTGGCGTTGGTTCGGGACATGTTGGGCGCACGGCGGACGAAGGACTCCATGAGGCTCGCCTCCCGTGACGACAGGTTGGGCACGCTGGCGCTGGAGCTCATGGGAGCGCCGGCGGCCAACAGGGAGCTAACAGACAGCCGGGCGTTAGTCGCCGAGCACAAAGGCCTCTGGGAAGGCGTGTCCTTGCTGGATGACTCCGACACCGAGCTGACGTCGGGGGAGCTCACGCTCACCAGCCCCATGGAGATCGCTGTTGCTGGGTCTGTGGTTGCTGTGGATGAGTCTTTGTTTCTGGCTTCATCGCCGGGGGCAGGCGTGTCGGCGGTGAGCGTCCCAGAGCTGGACGCCGAGCCGGACCCGCCCTCCGCCGCAGAGGACAGCACAACGATCGGCTCCTGTGGCTGTCCGTCAGAGCCAACCCCGCCCCCCATAACTCCTCCCACCCCAGAGCCCTGGTCGAGCAGCAGTCCCTCGGCCCTCCTCTCTAGCCGCAAACCGCCGGCACCCGGCAGCCCTGCAGAGCTCAGGCTGATGTCGGAGGAGGAGGCGACGCTGCAGACGGAGCTGCTGCTGCCCTTCCTGCTGGAGGAGCTGGCCCCGCCAAGCGACGTGGCCCCGCCCTTGTCGGGACAGTTATTTTTCACCAGGCTGCTCCACGACTGCTGCTGCGAGGAGGACGAGGTGGAGGAGGACGAGGAGGAGGTGGTGGTGGTGGTGCCGCCGCTGGCCGCCGGCGTCACAGAGGGTCCCACCGTGGAGGAGGCGGGGCCTGAAACAGTGGATGAGACAGGTTTGGGTGACGGCGCTGTGGCAGCCGACTCAGGGTCGTACCCTGGAGCAAGCTTGAGGTCAAACTTCCCTTCAGCGCCCATACGGTAAGAGTTAGAGCCGCCAGCATCCCAGGTTACATCAATCCAGCCTGGATGGACAGAGAGATAGGAGGGAGACGGACGGATGGATGTCAGAGACCCGGCAGAGAGACAGAGAGACAGACAGAGAGACAGACAGAGACAGAGGTAGAGGGAGGTAGACAGACAGCAGAGAAGCAGCTTACAGTCAGAGCAGCTCCACACTGGACCACATCACTGCAGGGTAGTTTGTGTGAAATGTTCCTTTAAAGTCACAATCACGTGTCCAATTATAATAATCAGAATAAATAGACAGTGACCGATGAAGATTTTTTCCACTTGCATCAAATTTTGCTGTCCAATAAGAATATTCAATGATTCTTTTTTTAAAATGTATTTTACAGTGCAGTGCTCCACGCTAACTCCTCAATCAGCCAACAAGTGTTTTAACAGTTAGAATCACGTTTTAACGCTTTTTAACGCTTTTCTTCAAAAACATCAGATTTTCACACAGAGAAAGTAAAAGTGTGTCCTTCTGAAGTTCAGTTATAAAATCCCAGCGTACCGCGGAGCTTCAGTCGCCATCCGTCATCACCTGCTCTGCTCTGCTTCACGCCGTGAGTTACAGACTTATTTTGAACAAATCAAAGTTGGTGATTACAGGAACAGGATAAAGATGAACCAAGTCGTTTTTTTGTGATTTTTATTGTGTTTCTGTCGAGTCTGAATGAAGCTGATGATGTTAAAATTATAGTTTTACAAAGTAAGTCCGGTAAGTTTGACGATGGTGATAAATCAGCTGTTTCTGGTGAAACCAAACATCTTTTCCTCTTTAAAAAAAAAGCTCTGACTGTATTGATCCTTTCTATAATGCTGTCAGACACTAACAAGAACAATCTGAGCCTGTCAGAGACAAAAACAAGCATCAGCCGCTCTGCGCGCTCCGCGGTGCGCTCTGGTGAAGCATCTGACAGCGTGTCAGCTGCGCTCCGTTTCTATCACTCTTCTCTGCTTCCATCACAGTTAGTTTTGTGGTTTGTGGTGATTCAGAGACTCGGTTTGTAAAGTTTTCTGAAGGGTTGACATCTTGTGGCTGGTT
Source organism: Lutjanus argentimaculatus (assembly GCA_034769285.1). Lineage (NCBI taxonomy): Eukaryota > Metazoa > Chordata > Actinopteri > Lutjaniformes > Lutjanidae > Lutjanus > Lutjanus argentimaculatus. The sequence continues at coordinate 11,533,962 of JAWZSL010000003.1, read as the reverse complement.
GATCGACTGGTCGCTCCAAATTCTCATTGGCCGGACAGTTCCTAATTTTACTGTAATATATGTACTGTATCTTATTTCAGAGAGAGTTTCTGTTTACTCAACATTTAGTTGCTCCAAACTAATTGAAACTGTGTCAGAGAAGCAGTACAAATCACAACATCAGCCCTCAGAATCAGAGGACAGAAGAGCTGAGTGGATAAAAAGTTTATTTTTTGTTGAGAACGTGTGGATTTTACTTTCCTGACTGCTTTGTTAAGGAGCGCCTGCTGCTAATGTTTTAAGCTTAATGATAAATTAAAAAGCAGCTGTTCATGACTCAACTTTGCTATAATTTATGTTCCTTTACTGTTTATTTTGTAGAGTAAAATCTTAAATTTGGTGTTTAGGCTGCAGGTAGAGTCACTGATTTTAATTTATCTACAGATAACTTAACATTTTTACCCCCACTAACCAAACGATTGGTTGAAGAGTGGGTAGAATATGACGACCTGTCATGCTGTTGCACTGCTCTGTACAAACAAGAGCTCAAACTTAAACCTTAAGTGTGCCAGCTTTTATAAAACATATTTAAGATTCCCATTATTTTTACTTCCTCACTGTGCATTTCTGTCAGCTTCTATCTGTTTTATCTTTTAACTGTAACACAAACAACTGACAAAAGGGAAAAAACATAAAACGACTGCTCGACTGGAAGAATCTCAGTCAGTGTCACTCGAGGAGGTTTTGGTCCAGGTGGAGCGATGAGAGAGAAAAATATGAACACAGTCACAGAAAATGACAATCAAAGCAAAAGTAGAAAATATTTCTGGCAAATGCAAAGCGTCAAAGAAGCCACAAAGAAAGAAAATTAAACGACAATAATCCTGGTTCATGATTTTTAAATGATAATCAACAGAGCTGCTGGTGGCGTCTCCATGCGCTCGGCGCACTGACAGAACATCAGGTCTGAATTAAAACACAGAAACACCGAGAGGAGCGAGAGGCAGGGAGGAGTAGGAGGAGGAGGAGGAGGAAGAGGAGGAGGGAGGAAGGTGTTTGTTACTTCCTGCAAGAGAACAAATATGATTTTTTAATAATTTCTGCCAGGCGTAAGCATGACGGGGATTATGAGGTGTGACTGCATCAGTAGGTTATCCTCTGTCTCTCGTCCTACTGGATCCATCAGCCTGATAGATTCTGAGAACATTTATGACTGAATGCTAAAGGACGTCTCCATGGCTGTGGTGAAAAACCTTTTTAATTGACTGCTCTGTTTTATAGTGACTGCAGACTCCTCACTCCTCCAGCAGGTCGGGGCTGCAAACCAACAACTGTTCACCTAAAAACAAGGCTGACCTGATCTGTTACAGGTCACGTTTTGACGTCCAGAGAAAAGTTTTGTCTCATCTTAATCCAGAGAATTTGCAGATTAATTCCATACCTGATATTGTATGATCCACTAAAGTTAGACACCATATCAGATGAATAAATCCCTGTTTTGTCTCCGCCTCCATCTTTACTGCCACTATGCGTTTGGGTAGTTGCTACAGTGGAGCATTCAGGGTCAGTTAGAGTGTACGGAAAGCTGCAGACGTCACTACAAAAGCGACTCGCTGAATTCTGAACAGAGTTTCATGAAACTTCGTTATAAATCTGAGAAACTGAACGTGTAGTCCCTCCAGGATCTCACAGGCCTTTTTTTGGGAATGCTGGGGCCTAAAATGCCTGATTTCACCACAGCTTTTCCAAATAATTGTGATGCATGCTGCAATGTTTTTTGGCGTTTTTTTGTAATTAAATTGTGAGAACAAGTGAAACTTACAAAAGCAGTAACTTTTTAAGTAACTTTACCAAAAAAAGTTTGCAAGTACAAAAATTTTAACAAAATGTTGATTATGTTGAACCAGTGACCTCAGCACAGACAGATGTGATGATGTGTCAGATGTTTCCATCAGACATGTTATGGTCATGTTAAAGGTCGTGTGTAGGAAAGTTCAGGGAGGAAAAAGGGTTAATGCAAAACGGTTCCTTCCGTCTCACTGGAAGCTGATGAGTTTAGATCCTGTTTCACAGAACGAGTCAAACATGAATGATGACTGTGGGCAGATATTTGAACTAGCAGGTCACAAAACTTTAGTAAAAAATGCAAATGTGCATCTGAGAATTTGTTTTGCAGTTGAACTAACTACATGAATCTGTACCCATGTTTTTAAATTAGTGGGTTTTGTTTAAAAAGAAATATTTTGAGAGAAATTTTGTTTGATGAATTAAAAGCTCTGTAGATCTCACAGATCTAACTGTAGATCTGTGCTCGTTTGCTTTCCTCAGTCTCTGAATTAAGGTCCTCAAAGGGTAATGATTACTTTTTATTATTGATTTAATCATTTTACTGATTATTAGATCAGTTGTTTGGTCCATAAAATGTCAGAAAAAAGGTGAAAAATATTAATCAGTGTCTCTCAAAGCGACATCCTGAAATGTCTTGTTCTGTCTGCAAACCAAAGACATTCAGTTTATTGTTGTCAAGGAATAAAGAAACTAGAAAATATTCACATTTGAGACTTTTGACAGTTCTTCTTAAAAAATGAAGCCAGACAATTTGCTGATCATCAAAACACGTGGCAATTAATCTAATAGTTGACAACTAATCAATTAATCTGCACCAAAATATGAACTTCTAAATTTCAAATTCTGAAAATATAAATTTTCAAATTGAGAACTTGCTGGCACAAATATTTTCCCACAGTCGAGTCTCTGAGGACAGAAACACGGAGCAGGACTTCTGTGGACAAAACCTTCAGACATGAAAAGATGTTAAACATAAAATCACTTTAAAAACAACAGTTGAACTGGTTCTTGACTCCACGTTCTTCTGAAGCTGCAGGATCAATGACGGTGAGTTTTGACAGTTCAGGTGCTGTCTGTCCTCTCTGGACGCGTCTTACCGTTGTGAGCCTCTCCGGTCACGGTGCCCTCTCCGGCCGGGTTGCCGTCCTGGTCGCGCCATTTCCAGTCGATGCCGCGGACGACGCGCGCCCCCGGGACGATGTACTTCATCACCTGAGAGCGAAACAGGCGGCGCTGGCGACGGAGGTTCGCCTCCGCCTCCTTCACAGCTTTACCTGAGGGGGGAGGACAGAGAGACGAGAGGAAGTTCATATCAAACATACAAAAAGATCCCGCGGACACATGAACGCTGAGTAGGGTTGCAGCAGTATTTATAATATGGTATAAAAATTCACAATAATACCACATAAATTTGTGCATCTTCAGTATTTGTTTGTCTTTACAAATACTTATTTTTAAAAAGTCTGAAAACGCATTATTTAGTTTAATCTTTAATTAAGTGTGTGTTCAATCTAACAAACACTTCTTTTTTCATTTCATGCATGTGATTATAAAAAACAAATAAAATGTGATTTGACTTTATCACACCTTGAAAATATCATAATGTTGCCTCCCTAATGCCAAGTTTCATAGTTTTCTGCTTTGAAATATGGAAACAAATTTTTGACCCACATGTGACCCTCAGTGTGCAGTCATGAGCTCTTTCATTTAAAAAGGTAACTGATGCAAACATGCAGTCAAACTTTCAGAAATGTGTCTAAAAAAATAAAAAGAAGATGGCGGCCTCACCGAGCTGGTCCTCACAGACGGCGGTGACGGTGCCGTACAGCTCGAGTCCGGACAGAGACAGGTAGTGAGTCTGACCGCTGGCGTTCTTCCCCATCTGTTTGATCCGGATGTGTCTCCACCCCTGCTTCTCCTCCTTGGACGGGTCCAGAGGCCACGTGGCCGTCGACCTGAGACACAAACACACAGACAAGTTCACATCAGGCTCCAAGTCTTCAGTTATTTGGAGGATTAGCAGTGAATTCTGGGTAGTTTCTCCACATGCTGGTGAAAAATTTTGTCACATATTGTGTTGACACAACAGTTAATCGCAGCTGATTAATCGATCAGTTTATTGACACATGTCGTACCCCGGTTCGTTGAGGCTGCAGTCGTCTACGTGGGTGTAGAGAGTCGTCCAGTTCTGACCGTCCTTCGACACCTGAAACACCCAGTTCCTCAGCGCAGAGCGGCCGTAACCCCTGCAGGGCGAGGAGGAGAAGCAGGTGTATTTGTTATCTGACATGATTTAAATGTTTGTTTTATTACCTGCCGTTTCTCAGGATGTTGGTATGTTTCTTTAAATTATCCAGCAATCTTACAGGGTGCATTTGATTAATTACTTCACATGCCTGCGGCTGTAGGTGTGTTTGTTTTATTACCTGGCGTGTCTCAGGGTGTACGCTGAGGGAATGACCCAGAGGCCGAGGTCGACGGCAAACCAGGCGTTCTTGTCATCATTGGTGTGGCAGTTGAGGGCGGAGCTGTCCCGACTCAGGATGTCCTCCAACCGCCCGTAGGGGAGGTTCCGCCCCTCCGACGAAGTCACCACCACCAGGCCGTAAGCGGCAGGATTTACCCACTCATAGGCCGTCCTGAACGGAGCAGAAATGAGAAAAAATTCAGGTCAAACTGAAAAGTCCAGCTGTGATGATGAACCACCTCAGATAAAGGGCAGAACTTTAAAACCAATTACCAATACCTGATCAAATCACTCTTCCCAGAGTGCAGGACTGAGAAAAACGATTTAAGTTTTCTGGTTGCGGAGCCAAAATAGTTGCAGGCAGATTATCTGTTTTTTTTTTTTTTTTTGAGACTGCAGTTTCAAAGAAATGTTCAGACATGTGTTACTGCTTATTTCGCTCTCATTACGTCTCGATAAAAATAATAAATAAAAAATGTGTTGACTGTGCCTTTGACTTACTTGAAATTGTTCCGACCAGTAGAATGATTCGTTTATCAAGTCGTGTGTAGTCCCTGAACTAAGGCTGTCCCGACCCAGTAGCTATTCCTTCTCACGAAAGACGAAGTTGGTACTGAACGCTCGAAGGTCTGTACCACTGCTTCCACACTTCCTCACGAGACGAAGACGAACGCTCGAAGTCGTACAGCTTCGCACCGGAGACTGAAGAGGAGAAGAGGGGAGAAGGAGGTTTAAAATCTGATCTATATTTCACATCAGAGTAAAATGAGTAGCAGTGATGCCTCTGACGTGATTTGGGGGTAAAGTTTCCTGACACATCGATTTAAACTGTGTAAGAGCACTTTTTTAATGAGGATCTCTTTAACACGTACATCAAGTACATGTGCGTCTGGTTGAGTGTGTGGTTGTTGTGTGTGGGTGTGTGTGTGTGTGTGTGTGTGTTGTCATAAGTAATGATACTTCCAAACTTTTCAATACCACTTTTACAATCAATACGGCCGAGCGGATGCAATAAAAAAAATGATCCTAGTGATCACTCTGACCTCAGTTCAGTCTTTATCAACCACTTTTCTGTTGGTAAACATGATGACGTTCTAGTGGGCGGAGCTTAGGTGGAAGCAAAACACTGGCTTGAAGAAAATACAAGCTCCTCTGAATATAAACGGTCACTCACTCTTTTCATTTTGTTTTGTTTTTTCATACTGGTATTGTATCAAAGTTAAAGATTCTGGTATTGTGACAACTCCAGCGTTCAGTGATTCCTCACCATCTTCAGCAGGTACTGCTCCAGAGACTCCACGGTCGCGAGCGGTTCCATCTTCAACATGCGACCCGTCCGGTCGATCAGAGCGTCTCACCTGGCGCTCGCTCCAGACGGAACCGCAACCTCCTCGTCAAGATCTGATAAACACAAACACGCTCGTTAAGTCTGTCCGTCCTTCAGAAGACCTCGCAGACAGACCAGAGGACACAGAGGACAGTGTGATTCACCTGCAGGTTGTATGAGGAGCCTGGAGTGTCGTACAGGTGCAGAGGTAGACGTTCTATTGACTCCAGGACAGCTATCAGTTTACGGATTAAGGCAACAGCTGGTCGGCTGCAAACACACATAAAAAACACAGTTCAGGTGTAATCAGATCTTTAGTAAAGCCCCTTCACAACACACACACACACACCACACACCACAAGGTGTTCTAACTATTTAAAGCTTTCCCACAGTGCTTGATTAACAGCCCTCTCTCTCTCTCTCTCTCTCTCTCTGAACACACACTTAATTAAAGATTAAACTAAATGTTCATGTTCAGTTTGTGTCATATGTCGATTCTGGAAGGAAAAGTGTGAACACAACACTGGAGGACGGAGAGAAACGTTGGCTGTCATGAGGAGGCTGACACCATTTTTCACTGGAAGCACTATTGGCTGATACCGCTCACAGGAGCTACTTGAAGCCTTCTTTTTATTTAAATATTCTTAATAACACTGTATTTTATTTTAGTAGAAGCATAAAACAACTTGAAAATGATCAGCAAGGTATATGGGGACCTGTTGCACAAGAATATGTTTGAGGTTTTTTTTTGTTTGTTTTAAATCTGCCTATGTAGTAGGGCTGCATGATTCTTGCTAAAACGTGAATTCTGATTTTTCTTCCAAAGAACTGAGATCAAGATTCTCTCACTCACAAGACTTATTTTTTTCCCCAAACAAAAGCATGTATTGTACTCTTAAATACTCAAGAAAAAAAAACAGACAAACGTGCAACAAAAAATACCTCAAGTCTCCTTTCTTTCTTTCTTGCTTCAGAACATCACAGTGATTAACTTTAATGCTGCTGAACATAAAAAACAGAATGGTGATGCACTTTATGACATTACTGAGGTTTGTACAGATTTTGTGATGCGGTTCGTTTGTCCAATAGGAGCGACTGAATCATCATCATTTAGAAAAAAGATCAAGTTTTTTTTTTTTTTTTAGAATTAATCTTGCAGCCCCACTACGCAGTAATGTGTGGGATATTGTTCTGATTTTAGCATCTAATTATTAAAAATGTTGTAGTGAAAGAAAAAGACAGTAATGACAGGTTTAAGTTGGTGTATTTCAACAAAGGGAAATAAGAAAAAATATAAACCTTCCAGTTTTCAGCAACCTTAGTGGCTATTTGAGTATAGATTTATGAGTTTACATGGTGCACCTGAATGCACCATGAAGTCCCAGTGTGTGAAACTCTGACACAGGCAGCAGAGACTCTCTATTTTGGTGCAGACTTTTACCCACCGGTGTGGAGGAGAGCTTTCCTAGATTTAAAATATCAGCCAATAACGATGATTGGCTGATCGATCTCAGTTTGCTGATTTTGAACTACAGGTTTAATCAGTCAGAGTAATTTAACACCTGTGTGGGTGTGCAGGTCCTTTAAAGTCAGGACGTGAACATGTCGGCTGCTGTTACCTTTCATCGTCTTCATTCTCGCTGAAAGCCGCCTTAAAGACATTGATCCTCTCCATTAAAGGCTTACAATCATGTTTCAGGTCCAGTTCCACACTCTGCACACAGACAGACAGAAGAACTCACTTTACAGCAGATGACTTTATTTAAAAAAAAGACGTTTTAAGGCACAAACATGAAACACTGTAGGTTTGAGTGGTTTTAAAAGGGACACTCACATTGTTGAGGACAGTGAACAGAGCCTGGACGAGGCCACTGCTACACATCTCATACGGAGAAATCGTGTTTTCATCTTTCAAAACTACGATCAGGTTCTCCAGAGCCGTTTTCATTAGGTCCCTCCACGTGTTCTCCCCTTCAATACACTGATAAACACATACAAAAATCATATAAAGATCAGACAACATATCAAAATGAACGTCTGCAGTGTGACTGAGATCTATCTCCGTACCTGTCGGTTGGTGTGCAGCTCCCAGGCGGACTCCAGCTGTGTGGAGATGTTCCTCAGGGTCACCACCACTCCTCTGGGCATGCTCTCTACAGCTTTGAAGTGATCGTCGTACAGCTCCCTCGCCATGCTCTTCACCTTCTGCTTCGTCTTCTCCAGCTTCGACTTCAGCTTCCGGCCTCGCTTCCCCGTCCAGCCCGTCACAAACTCCGAACCTGCACAAACACACAACGTCAGAATCAGAAACTGTTTTACTGCCAAGCAGGGTTTGATTAAGTCCAGACAAAGAGGTGGTGATGTCAATCTTCTCAGGAAAAACAGAAGCATTTTGGATTTTCTATAATAAAAGTTTGTTTTAAACTTTCCACAATTTTCTAGGTTTATGTGGGTGTGTTGTTGTTGGAGGAGGAGTCGTGGAGCTGCTGGGAAACCCTGACACACACCCAGTGACGTCTCGGCGGTGAAGGAGTGTTTGGTTCCTCTGTTGGACTCGAAGACGAAGCCCGGCAGGTCCTCCTTCAGGATGGTGGCCTGCTGTCCGTCCGAGTTGTGGATGGCGATCTCACCGTCCTTCAGGCAGGTCAGAGACCAGTTTCCCACCGTCAGCTTGGTGGGACCCACGCTGGACAGGATGGGCTGACTGGCCGTCACTGGTTTCACCTGACTCCTCGCCCGCTGCAGCTTCTCCAGGAACTCACTGCGAGACTCTGCACGAGAAACATGGAGGAAATCAGTCAGAGAAAGAAAGAGAAAGAAAACCAGAAATAAATAAGAGCGCTGCGTGTGTTCTGAATGTGGCGTTTGTACCGGAGCTGTCCGAGCCCCCCTCTGGACTCCCGCTGGAGTACATGGTGGCCAGTTTCCCGTCCAGGATGAACCTGAACCAGCCGTTGGAGCCGTTTGAGAGCTCGAGCGCAGCAGCGTCCGACCAGATGTAGAGACAGTCCCTCCCTCTGATGATGGACCAGTCCTTCCAGTGATACGGCTTCCCCTGCTGGATCTCCCTCGCATCCTCCTGCACCTCCTCCTCCTGCAGACAGTCAGAGACCGTGCAGGTATTCACTTAGAGAGGTCCTCAGAAGATTTCTAACATTTAACTTTGACTACAAAAAAAATTCCTCCTTTGGCATCAAACTTGCAAAAACAGGGATTTAGGGCGTCCACTACTGTTTTACACGTTTGGATTTTGGTGCAAAATAAATTCTACTTGAAAAGATCAACTTTATGACCTTCAAACTAAACTGTAAAATAAAAAATTCTCATTAAAATATCTGAACTTACATGAACTGAAAGTCTCCAAAAATCCTAAAACCACCCAAAAAACAAATCTAAAATATTGCAGAAGACTTCATTAAAGTAACAACACAAAAGCGCTTCTAGTTTGTTTTTGTGTATTAAGAGAACTTCCTTTTAAATTTCAGTGCATGTTGTCTTAAATCTCACTTTACATAAGTGTAAAAGACGAGGACAGAACCAGGACTCAAACTGCCCAGGACAAGTAAAAAGCCGCATCGGGTTAGTAAATCTCGCAACTCACTTGAATAAAACTATTAAACTATTCTGATTGATTGTTAAAGTTGTTTTTCATGCAAAATGTCATTTTTCTCTGTTTATTACCATTACCATTATTGTCATAGACTGACAAAACAAGACATTTAAAGACATCTTCCCGGACTGGGACGGACATTTTTACTATTTTTGTACATTTTATAGACGCTGCAGCTGTAGATTAAACATGACGATTAACTTTAGTCTTTGTTGGTATTTGATAACCAAAATAAAACCATTTGTAAAGGGACAAATAAAAACTGACTTCAGGCAAGTAGATTTATGATTCACTTCTCCAACCAGATAGAACTGCCTACCCAAACAGACATGGATCAAGTTTTAAATTCTGTAATAATTATTGTTAAAACTGACAGAAATGATGGACAAAACTACTAAAAATCGATAAATAATGTTAAATATGAAGCCTCTTGTTGGAACAGACTCTGTGGGTTTGCGGTGTCACACGCTCTGATCCTTTACCTTCTCAGGTTTGGCTTCGTCCTCGTTCTCGTCATCAGATGCCGGTCCAGCCAGAGTGGACACCTTGTTGATGACTCCCAGTCGAGCGAGCTGATCGAGGAAAACATCGCCACCTTTATCCACCAGATCTCTGATGATCTGCAGAGCCAGGAGGTGACCGTCGTCGTCGTCCTGACACACAAAGATTTCACAGTTTCACATCAGTTTGGCAGCCATGATTTTTTTACTCCCCGACTGCAGAAAGAAGAACTACGTGGGACGAGTGAGCCTCAAAGTTCACTCTTCATGTGCAGTTGTTAGCTGGTATGTGCTGTTTATTAATGCTGGTATCACACATCTTTGTCCAGCTGATTAAAATATCAATGGCCAAAATGTCCACTGGGAAATACAACCAACACCATATAAAATATTTAACATTTACTTGATAGGATTTAACTATCTTAATAATCAATATAGTAATTTTTCATCCAAAAATGGAAGAAAATGCCATTTTCAGCTTCTCAAACAGGAAGATTTCCTGCTTTTCTCAGTTTATTATCATATTTAACTGAATGTTTTTGTGTTTCACGCTGACAAAAAAAGACATTTAAAGACTTCACCTTCAACTTTGAAAAACTAGGATGGACATTTTTCACTATTTTCTGATTTTTTATAGATGCTGCAGCACTGAACACTAGACAAGACAATTAATTTTAGTCTTTGTTGTTTTTTGACAACCACCAATAAATCAAACAATTTGTAAAAGGGCATGTAAAAACTATTTTCACTTCTACTCTGTAGTGGACTGTACAGTGAGAGATTTCAGACACAGTTCTGGAAAATTAACGGCCACACTGGTCGAGTCGAGCGAAACTCTGCTTGGTCACATGATGACAACTGAGCAAAGTCTCATGCTTTGAAATTTATAGATCTGGTGGATTTTAAAACTGCAACACAAGACATATCTTAACTTCTTGGCAAAATACAAAATTTGAAACAGCACTGTTTTCGCAGCACTCTTTAAAACGTGCAGATCAATTTGTGGGGTGATTTTGTGGAACGCACTGAGTGAAGAATCCAAAAAAAAAATAATAAAGATATCAGACAGTTTAAAAAGATGTACAAAGAAATTTCTGCAAGGTACAGAAATATGTTTGTAGACGTTTCTCATTGTAAGTCCTTTCATTATTTACTGTTTGTTTCTTTTTTGTATTGTTTTTTATTTTTTTAGAATGTTCCAAATAAATATAAATCAAACCAAGCTTCATCTGACGAGAACAACTGAGAGATGTGGTTTAAAGGTTTACAAAAGGACAGGAAGTGGAACTTGAGTTATTTATATTGTTGATGTATTTGAACATCTATCAGCTGATCACTCCACACACGTGATCAGAGAGCAGCAGTTATAAATAAAGTGACCTCAAGATTTTCATGTCAAAATATTGCTCGTTATTTTGTGGATTGTGTGCGCGCGTGTGTGTGCGTGCATGTGTCTGTGTGTCTGTGTGTCTGTGTGTGTTGTGTGTGTGTCTGTGTGTGTGTTTGTGTGTGGTGTGTGTTGTGTGTGTGTGTGTGTGTGTGTGTGCGCGCGCTGTGTCTGTGTCTGTGTCTGTGTCTGTGTGTGTCTGTCTGTCTGTCTGTCTGTGTGTGTGTGTACCTCCTGGTCGAGGACAGTAGCAGTGATCTCCACCAGCACAGTGGGCAGGTTGTGTCCTGTCTCACTGTCACACACCTCCTTCAGCAGGACTTCACTGCTGTAGTGAACCATCTTCCTGATCAGAGCCAGACTGGCTTTCCTAAAAAAAAACCACACACACACACATAGACACACGGTCAGGAGTCTTTAACACACAGAGAAACTTTTCTCTTCCTTTACTGTGAACTGGTTCTTTTTCTATGACGTTCTTACATTTTTTTTTCCCAACAACCCATCAGCCAATCAGAGGTGGTGAATTTAAAAACATCAGGTTACCTAATAGAAGGCAGCATGGTTTGCTGAAAGGTTTGTGCAAAAACGGGCAGAAGTCTCCTCAGGTAGATAGGAGCCATCTCTGGGTCTCCTTTGGGCTCGCTGCCCTCCTCCTCCTCTTTGTTCACATCTTTCTTCTTCTTGTCGTCGCCCTTGTTGACGGGACACATCCAGTCTCCTGAAACACACACACACAGGTTTGTGTTACCTCTCTCAGGCTGGACCTCCCTCTCTGTCAGCCCTTCTATAGATTTGTAAAAGACTACTGCACCTTATTGATCATCTCTACTGAGCTTATAACACCCCCTCACAGATCTGACTCACTGTACATGAGCCTACAGGAAATGACAATCGTGGAAAGATATTCAGCTCTACTTGTCTCAAACAATTAAAACATTTGGTTAAAGGTTTTTACTGATTTTATGTGCGACTTTCAGATAACATGATTGTCTTTTTAATTCTTTTTATACAGACGCCCAAAATATTTTTAAAGGAATTATTTCTTTTTCATCATATTGTTGTTGATATGAATGTATATTTAAATATTTGTTTTTCTATTATTATTTTTATACATCTCTCTGTCATTCCATTTTTATTAAGGCTGCACCCTGACAGTCAATGATCTGAATCGTCAGTCACATTGTTTTTTTTGTTTTTTAAATCTTTGTCAGTCACAATTAAAGGGAATCATAAGTATATTTTTATATTAGCTGGTGCACTTATTAAAAAAATATCCTCAGGACCAACATGTTCTGTCTGTTGACTGATGAGAGAAGATAAACGGAGTGGTTGGTAAATAATTTCAGTGTCAGTGATTTTTTTTTAAAGAGGAAGAGATTTCTGCATCATCGTCACCTTCATTCAAACTTTACAGAAACTAAATAAAACTCAACAATTAATGTCTTTGCTTGTCTTTTAACTGTCCCAACAAACTCTGGTTTGATCCAAACAAATCTGTAATTCACGGCATGAAGCAGGTGCAGCACAGGTGATGCTGGACATCGTCTGCAGCCTCGGGACAGAAGCTCCGCAGGTCCACTGATTTTATAAGTGAACTATAGGAGGTTGTTAAGCTGTGATAAAATCACAAAGCACAGATGAAAAAATTAAAACATGAGTCACAGCTTGTGTAAACACATGTATGTGTTTTGTGTTTTTAGTGTGGGTGTATGAAAACAAGAAAAGGACAAATCATTGAATTTTCATATAGGACGGACAAATCTGATTTAACTAAAGACAGCCCTAATCTTTAATAATGCTATTTTATTATATTCTATTTTACTCCCGAGGTCTGACTTGTAAAGAGATCTCAATGTGACTTCCACTGTATTTTGTGTTCAGGTGTGATAAAAGCACCGGAAGCAACAGATAAATTCTCCATATTTAATAAACACTGAGCAGCAGCGTCTGATGATTAACAGTAGTATCGTGTTTTTGTGTTTTTTATTGTGGGTTCACTCACCAGGTGACTGCAAAGGGTAGCCACCACCTCACTGTGTCCTCTCTCCCTGGCCTTGTCCAGAGGAGTTTTCCCGTCCTCATCTCTCAGGTCGGGGTTGGCTCCATGACGCAGCAGAGTCTACCCCACCACACACACACAACACACAACCAACATATTAAATAGAATGCACACAACAAATCAAACGTGTGAAACAAAACAGGACTCCAGTTCAGCGCTACATGAAAAGGAAAACTCAATCACCAACTCCCACACATATTTCACAGAATCTCACTTCTGTCTTTACTGTGTGTGTGTGTTTGTTTGTTACCTTGGCTACTTGTGGGCGTCCGAAACAGGCAGCGTAGTGTAGTGAGGATGACCTCTGACCTCTGTTGACGTCCGCCCCCCTCTCACATAGAAACTCCACCTGGAACAACAACAAACACACTGAAATTACAGCCAGGAAACCAGAGTCAACACCAGATAGCAGAAATATTTGAAATACTACACTCCTCCAGGTCAATATTTAGCACATTCCTGCATAAAACTGTGCAGCTATTTCATTTAAATAACAGTCATAGAATATATTTTCATATCACCACCTTGGAATTAGTGGGTTCTATCTGCTTTCTACGTGGTTTTGAGACATTGAGCTTCCAGGTTTTTTGCATCCCAAATAATACAAATGATAAAATGATAAACTCTTTCATCCATGAAAATGAGAGACACCTTAATGTGTTCTAAAAGCGCAGCATCAAAATCCTAAAAATGTGAGATGATCAGACTGTGGAATCGTCTGCTTTCTATGTCAGAAAACAGGGTCAATAAGAAAGTTTCTCTTTGGAGTAAATTGCACAATTCTCTGTGGCTGAGTTGGAACACTTGTATGGTAATAATCTGACATGCAGCATAAGAAAACAATTCGAAGAAAGTTACTTGTTCAATTTGAAACAATATGGTTCAACCTTTTGTTAAAACCAAAACTGGCCCTGAATCTGATGTTACAGCAAACTTAACAAGGAGTCAGGGGTGTTTAGTTGCACAGCTGAGAGCAGGAATCTTTCCTCTGAACCCTGAAGTCGGCAGATTTAAAAACATCCAGGAGGACGGCAGGTTGTGTGAACTGTGTGAACCAGGAGAAGGTGAGAATAAATCATATTTTCTTCTGTATTGTCCTTTTTTATGATATTCAATGAAATGTCTGTTCAAAATCCAGAAATGTTCTGGCGCTCTGATGATGACAGAATGGAACAGTTGTTTAACTGTTTATAAGTTGGCTAACTTTGTTTCTAAAGCTTGGAAAATACATCAGGATGGTTTGTTTGTTTAAAATGAATTGTAATTTATGTTGCTACTCTGGTTTCTGGTCTGTTTTTCTAAATAATGGTGTTGTATCAGCTTATTTGGGCTGGGCACACTGCTTGTGTATGACACAATAATAAAAATTATTCACCGTTTTCGTATCATATTTGTTTTTTTGAACAGGTAAAATGCAGATGGAACCTTCTAATCTTGGAGTTACAAGGTTCTATCTGCAAAACAAGAAGAAATGATTTTCAACTTTTACTCAATGCAAACAAACAAAAGTAGGACTTGAATGCGGAGCTCAGTGTCTCTGCGTTCAAATTTTTTTTTTTACCATTTCCTGTGTGCCAAAAGCTGAAGCCCAGTTGAGCAGCGTCTGTCCAACGTCGTCCATGAAGTTCACCTCAAAAGCTGCAACAGAAAGCAGGAAGGTGACTCTGTGTCACTGAAGACAGGAAGAACGTTTACAACAAGATGGCACTGGGACACTGGGACAAAAAATGATTCATCTGGACGGACGATAAATATGAACATGTATCGAAGTTGAGGGACATTAAGTTCAATAAGCTCCTACAGCGTCCGTCATGTCTGTGGTCATGAGTGTGTTCAGTGTTCGTACCTCCGGTGTCGATGGCGTCGATCAGAGCATCTGTGTCTTTGCTGCGAATACAGTCGATGAGCTGTCGGTGTGATCTCTCTCCTGAACTGTCCAGGCGTCGCAGGCCGGGGATCCGACCCGTCGAGCCGCCGTGGATTTGGGCAGCGCCTTCCGTCCCTCAAACAGTAGCACCAGCAGGAGGTCCACCAGCCGCATGGTGTCCAGCACGCAGCGCTCGTCTCCCCCCAAAGCGGACTCCATCGAGTCGGGCAGCGCTGAACGCAACAGGTCCTGAAGATGGAGGAGAACGTATCAATACATGTGGAACCTTAAAATCTGTGTGACTGTTCTGGTTCAGGTGTGTGTTGACCTACATGTGTGACGAGCGGCGAGCCCCTGCACAGCGTGGACAGCAGGCTGACGATGGTCGACACCTGGTTGCTCAGTTTGGAATCCGGGGCAGAGGGGGCGGCGCCCGTCGAGGTCCGACCCGGCTTACAGGAAGAGGCGGGGCCTGACACCGTGCCGCCGGCAGCCGCCATGCGAGACAGCAGCTCCTCCGTCAGTCCGTGTTTGGCTAAAGGGGCGGGGTCCACGCCACGACGAGTGAATCTGTCAGCCAGTGAGGCGAAGCAGCGCAGAGCACCGTCTGATACCTGGAGGACAGGAAGTGGTTTAGTTCTACTGAGGAACAAGCAGCTGAAAAACATGGTGACTTTGAAGACGAATAATTTTCTACATTTTTGTTGTCAAAGACATTTTTTCACTGACAAAAACAATATGATTATTAAATAAAAACTAAGTTATGATGACAAAAAGTCAAAAAATGTTAATGTTAGAATAATTTACTATATTTGACTTTATCCTATTAGTGGTCAAACACTTTTTTATTAGTCAGTGGCAATTTTCTAACAATCCTGAAAAAGGTAAATGAAAAAGTTGTTTTTCAGTAAATTTTTTTGACTGAACATACAAATACATACAATTAACTGGTAATAAACAAGTCATTTGTACAGGGACAAGTAAAAATTGACACCATCAAAACACAACCAACTTGAAGCTAATTTGAAGTGAATCTATTCTGTTTTTCTAAGCTGACTGGTGTGTTTTCACTACAGTTCAAATACACTTCAGGCTAAAAGAGACCAGCGGCCGTCCTGTACAGATCAGGGAGGAGAACGAGAACCAGAGATGATCATCTTAGATTGTAAATTAAAAGAAGTTGGAAATTCTAGAAAAACAATTAAATAATACATTACACTTGAACTGAACCTGCGAAATTTTAGGCATCTTAAACAAAAACAACTCAGACAACTAAAATATGACTAAAGCTAAATGGCTTTTTGTCAAAGCTACACTGAAAGTTGTCGGTTGTTACCTGGTGGTCTTCGTGTTTGAGGAGGCTGGACAGGGACTCGACGCAGGTCTCCAGAGACGAGTCCTGAGGCTCCATCTTGCTGCAGAGTCGGGACACCACGGCCATGGCCGAGTGCAGAGTGTCTTTGTGGACCAGATGACCGCTGTCTCTGATGAAGCTCAGCACACAGTTCAGACCGCCGGCCTCGAACACAGCGCCAGACTCCCGGGTACAGATCAGCTCCAGCACCTGAACGACAAACACACACACACACAGAGTAAAACTTAGTGTGAAATCATCTCCAGTAGGGTGACATCGCTGAAAAATGTAACAATAAAATATTTCATTCCAATTATTGATCATTTTTAATAAAAACCAGGAGAAGAAAGGCTGAACTTTAACCTCTTTGTCTTGAATTGAACCACCTTACTTTGAATTTACCACTTTCTTTATCAAAGCACACAGAGTTTGTGCATATTTGGACCATTTTTCAACTAGTAATCAACAATTTTTCCACTAATCGATTAGTTGTTTGGTCCATAAAATGTCAGAACATGTTGATGAAAAGTCCAACATGACGTCCTCAAATGTCTCGTTTTGTCCACAACTCAAAGATATTCAGTTTACTGTCAGAGAGGAGGAGAGAACCCAGAAAATATTCACATTTAAGAAGCTGAAATCTTTTTTCTTAATTTATCCAAACCGATCGAAAGCAGATGTAAATCTTTGCAGATTTTCCTCCATAATCTTTTATTTATTTGGCGACCTGAGACCCACCTGTGGGCCACGACCCAGTGTTTGGGAATGACTGCTTTAGGTGATGAGGTTTGCTCTACAGGTGAATCTGTGCTCTGACCAAGCACAGGCAAGTTAACGCACAATATGCAAATTGACATTTTTGTAATCGATGACAAATTGCCCCAAACCTACACATATTTACTTGATCAAAAAACTGCAGCATCTGCAATTTGAATATTGCAATTGGCCACATTGCTATTTCATCAATATTTTGATTAGTTGTGCTGTTTGAATAGCACACTCTTGTACCTTGTGTCACTCTCCTGTGTGTAAGAGAACCAAGGATGGCTGTGAAACTCACACAAAGCGTATCTAAAATCAGTGTTTGATTTGTCCGTTCTGGGCTACTGTAATTCTGAGGTTCCCATTTTCAGGTGATTATACACTAATGAAAACATACTGATTAATATCACACTACATTTCTGCCATATTCTGCCAATTAATCCCCTTAAATTTGACACACTGCACCTTTAATGAACGCTCTCCTCCTCACAGACACACTGACGTGTATCTACCGTTTAATGGAGCAAACCTGGGAAACATTAAAATAACACAAGATCAAACAGCACCTGACGACTTAAAAACAGCCGACAAACTGGACAAACAGCATCTTTCTGCCTCTATCAGCAGAACAGATCAGTGCTGAGACATGAGACACACCGAGGCCTGTAGAAAGAGCTCGGCTGTCCTGTGATGTGTATTAATAAACATCTGGTAGCACATGGCTGTGATCTCCTGCCTGAGGTGTGGCTCTGCTCCAAAAATCAACAATACACACACACAAAAACAAACACACAAACACACACACACAGACACAGGAGCAGGCCGGTCTGAATAGTTGTTATCGTGCTCTTTGACACACTGGCCGTGTTCAGGAGGATAACGGAGCAGCAGAGACAGAAACACACTGACAGACAGACTCTCTTTGATGAGGTCTCACTTCAACAAAGAAACACGCTGCTGCTGTCTGACCCAGCTTCATACACTGATGACATCACAGCCTTGATAACGAGATAAAAACAATGAAGACGGCAGATCTACACCAAAGGTGCTGCATGAAGTAAACCTTTATTCTATGGTGGACCAGGCCAGTTATTCTCATTTTAGTGACAAGCTGCTCCCTCGACTTGTCTGCAAACAGTCCACGTCCAGGGTTTTTATTTATTTATTTATTTTTATTAGGGCTGAGACAGACGACTCCACTTCACTACTTTGCATTACAACAGACTCAGACTGTAAGATTCTGTTAGGGTTGCACAATTAATTGCAATATTATCGCAATATGGCCAAGTGCAAAATCCAAATCGTAGAACCACATCACAATTTTGCGAAAGAGGAACAAAGTGTGAAGAAAAAACATTATAATGAAGCAGTGTAGAGCTGCAGAGATGACCTGAACATCGTGTTCTACAGAAGAATGAAAAATGTCACATCATCATAATTTTAATATTTGTTATTTTTCATCATCATTTCAACTAATTGTAGCTCGTCACAATTTTAGTCAAAATAATCGCAGTAGGACTTTTTCACCATATCATTTATGCAGCTGTAGTTTCTGTACATTTTGGCTCCAAACACCATCAAAAACATGCTGCTTGTATGATCCAATTATTTTTTAGAAAGTTGTATTTTAGAAAACCATCTAGAAACTCAGGCTACATGGAGTCATATTGTGATTATTTTGACTGAAATCTCAATAGGTGACATGATTATTGGAAATGATCAGTTTTGCATTACAATTTTCATGTTCGCTGAAAAATAAAAACTATTAACATCGTGATGATGTGACATTTATTGAGGTCTGAATCAAACAAACAAGTTTTCTTTTTAATTTTTTAAAAAAATTGTGATTTGTTTTTGTGTCTGGAATTTGGATAATGCACTTAGCCATAGTGTGATTTTATTGCGATTAATTGTGCAGCCCTAGTGGAAACAACTATTTTTTCATACTCTCTTTACTTTTTTCCATATTTATCCAGACCTGTAAATAACTAAAATCATATTCCATGCTCTGTAGCAACCCTGGGATCTCTATAATCTACAGTAAATACAAAGACAGAGGCTTCCTTCAGTCCTCTGCAGTTATTTCAGAAATATAATTTCTTACACTTGTACACTTCATGTAAATCAGCTCCAAGTCAGTGTTTAAACATCTGAAAAACACTTTTTTTAGAGAATCCTACAACTGGCATTAGTTTTTGAGATATTTGTTTATTTTGTTACCATTATTTTGTGTGGATTTATATATTTTTAGAGAGAGATCTTCTTGTTTTTTCTGTTTTTTGTCTGTATCTTTTTTCCCCATTTCTATTTTACTCAAAATCATAATCAGTGACTGTAACTGAATTTAAATTTGCTTCAGTTTAAAACTGGGGGAGAGTCATGATGAGCCTTGTAGGCTTTTAGTCTCCCTTGCACATTCTGGTTACTTTCCATATTGTTCTGTGTCTTTTTTTTAATGTGTGCTAAATAAAATCACTCTCATCACTATTGTTAGATATACGACCTCCATCCGTCCTCCCACCTTGACACACTGCTCCGCCAGGTCCCTGCTGGTCCTGTTGTTGAGCTCCACCACCACCAGCCGGTTGCACAGCGCCTTGATGGCCCCGTCCACTCCCACGATCCTCCGGGTGCACTCTGCAGACACATCCAGGTAGTAGGTGATGGCTCTGGCCGTGACCTCCAGCACGTTATCTGGAGCGCTCTCATCCAGGAAGATCTTGCAGAGCGCCGGCAGGAACGTCCGAGGAGGACACCTGAAAGGGAGGAGACAGATGGTCAGAGCAGAGTCTGCTCCTCGCTGACCTCCAGACTGCGTTAGCGATCAAACACTCACGTCTCGAAGCAGCGGTCGACGTTGTCCGACATGAGCAGCAGCATGCAGAGCTGCTCCAGAGCGATGAGCTGCATGTCGCGCTCATCGCCCTGACCCATCTGCAGCCACTCCAGCAGGGTGTCTGGGTCCACGTCCGCCATGATGGCTAGCCTACAGGGACAAAAAATAACGATCATGTACCTTCACAGCAGAATGTGTTAATGTTATTAGTTGGAGCCCTAAAACATCCAAACACTAATACGATTGTGGGTTTCTTTGACTAAGGCTGTCAGGTTATGATCTGTTGAACAAAATTGATTAAAGGATGAACTTTAACTCCAACTCACACAGACTTTTGGTATCAGGACTAAAAATGGCTGACAAAATTAACACTACATACTTTACTGTGATAAATTAGAGTCACACATCCATGTTCTTCCTGCCTGATGACCTGAGCTACTACATGAGCTGGGCTAACCTGACTAGCAGGGTGAAGCTACAAGAGAACAGCCTCACGCTGCCAAAAAGCTTCCAGGTGAACTCTCACTTTTAAATTTATTCTCTACACCTGCCAACAGAAACTGGGTTTATTAGGCCCTGTGAATATCTGCAAAGACCCGGACTGAACTCGGCACAAACACAGTCACACACGGCTGCTCTCACACTCCCGACCTCTCACCTGGCTCCCCGTTGGCTACCCGGTCTGGCTCAGCGCCCAATCACTGCTCAAAGTTCTGTCGCTGTTTGGGACTCATCCAACCAACCGGACGGAATGAGAGAGGAAAACACGGACGAGGAGGAAGTCGATTAACTCTCACAGGGGTTTCTGGGTCATGTAGTCTCTTCACCTGCAGACAAAACAATGGGAGGAAGAAAAAGACATTTAAATAACTGACAGCACAGACAGACACCTCTCCATGACCTCACTCACATCACCAAACTATTAGTTTATTATTAATTAGATACTGTTTACACAGGGCAGTGGATAATTCCTGGATGACGGTAGCTTGTACTCATTTATGCAGAGGAGAGGATAATTCTAGCATGACTAACATGAGCTTGTTTACATAAGGCACTAAATAATTCCTGGATGACTACAGCCTGTGATTGTTTAAACAGGGAAGCTGATAATTACTGTGTGAGTGCAGCTTGTTTACACAGGGCACTGGATAGTTCCTGGACGACTGTAGCTTGTGTATACAGTAGAGCTGCAACAATTATTTGAGTAATCAATTATTAATTGTTTATTAAATTAATTGCTAACTATTTCATAATCATTTAATCGTTTGAGTGGGAAAAAAATGTCTAAATTCTGTGATTTCAGCTTCTTAAATGTGAATATTTTCTGGTTTCTTTACTCCTCTCTGACAGTAAACTGAATATCTTTGAGTTGAGGACAAAACAAGACATCTGAGGACGTCATCTTGGACTTTGGGAAACACTGATCAACATTTTTCACCATTTTCTGACATTTAACAGACCAAACAGCTGATCAAGAAAATAATTGACAGATTAATCGATGATGAAAATAATCATTAGGGCAGTGGATCATTTCTGGACAACTGCAGCTTGTTTATTCAGCTCCATTTTGGATCCATCACAGGCTGGTTTGATTGGGAGATTTTATTTCTCTAATTTAATGGCCTGCCTTTTTAGAACGAGTGAGAGCAGTGGGGAAACCAGCCTGTAGAGACGGAATATTTTCAAATCTAACTCTGTGAATTAAGAGTTTATTTCAGTCAAATCAGAGCTGATGTTTGTTGGAACAGTGGAAAGATGAACCAAATAGTTTTATGTTGTTTCTGTCTGTGTTTTTACGATGAGTTAACAAGGCAATCAAGCTCCTCTTGGTTCAGCCAAAGAGAAAAACTTGAATTGAGAAGGTGATCAGTTGTTTTTTTTTTTTTTTTTTTGGTTAATATGGAAAATAGAATGTTTCCTGTCTTGACATTTTACTTGACAGTTTATTTCGTTTATTTACTACACTTTAATAAAGGCTGAGAGAGCTTGTGGAAACAAGCAAACTTGCCACTCACACATCTCTCCAAGCCAGTTGTGTAGCTACAAAGATATCAGCAATCACTGGTTGTTCAGATGATTTTAACAACCCTAGTTCCAAAAAAATACTGATAATTCATTTAAAGTCTCAAACTCACAAGCTCTCTTGGATATAGAACTGCAAGGATTGATTAGGAATCATCTATTAGATGACTCGTCAGCTATTTTTATAATTGATCAATTGTTTGAGTAAATTTTCAAGGAAAAAAACATCTAAATTCTCTGATCAGCTCCATAAATGTGAACATTTTCTGGTCAGTTGCAGCCCACAGACACTCAGTAACACTGGTGGCAGCAGAGTTTCTTTTCTGCAGCTGCTGTTATTGTGATTCTTTCAATTAGAGCTGCAAAGAACAATTATTTTCAGTATTTTTTCGATTACTCGATTAACTGTTTGGCCCATGTCAGAAAATGCTAACAAATGTTGATCACCGTGTCCCAGAAAAACCTAAAAAGTGAAATGTCTTGTTTTGTCCACAACCCAAAGATATTCAGATGACGAAAGTCAGGCCACAGGAGCAAAGAAATCTGAAAATCTTTATTTTTTGGAGCTGAAATCAGAGAATTCGAACTTTAATTTAAGAATGACTCAAATCTCTTAATCCATTATCCAGATAGATGCAGATTAATAATGGATTAATCATTGCAGCTTGTGTCATTATTTGCAGTATGGCTTTGTTAGCTTTGCTTCCTCGTATAGCTAGGAGATAACTTTGTTTCAAGCTTCAGAGGCTGAACAAAATCAAGTTACAGACATGTCATGTGGAGATGAAGACCCTATTAAACCTCCAAACAGCATCTCTGCATCAGTTTCATAGAAAGCAGAGCACCTGTATTTCTGATTGTGTTGAAAATCTTCAGATTTCTAAATACCCTGATACCCTAAATGCCCCTGAGCCTAAAACAGTGAGGAGCAAATGCTCCTTCCTCTGTGAACAATGTGTCAGGACAGGTTTAATGAAGGTGTGAAAACATGTGGTGAAAGCTCTGCACCCTTTGAGCTCAACTCAGTCTCTGTGGTTCAGGTTTTACACTACAGGGAATAAAAACAAGACTTTCATATAGACGATGCCTTCATTTCAACAAACCAATGACCTCAAACAATTTGATATCAAACAACATTTATATTCCTGCCACTTGTTCTCAGTTATAAAGGGAGGTGGATACTTCCAGGTAGATTTGATGTTCCTCACATGCAAAGACATGCGCCTAATTACACTGTCTCAGGGTAATTTTGTTGTTGTGCCTGCTGAACAGAAGAAATGACCTGAACTGACTTTTGTGAATATAAAAAAACCTTCGACCAACATTTTTAGCCCTGAGACAAAGACTGACAGCAGGGAAAAAAAAAACCTGAACCACAAGTTGGAAGTTGAGGATCTGACGAGCTAATTTAACTCCATGTTGTCGTCAAATACAAACGAGCTTCATGGCTTCTGGACTCTGATGTGGTTTTCCCCTTCAAACGGAGCTGCAGTTCATCAGAACCACAGAGCTTTTACGCCCTGCTTTTAGTCTGACGGGCAGGAAGGCGTTCAGAGCCGCAACGCTTCCACAGAACCTCCACTGTCGACTGAAATCAGCCAATAAAATGCAAATCTGATGCAGGTTGATATGAAAAGCTGGTGCTCAGCTGACAGCCAGAGGCAGGAGGATCACTGAGTCTACTGCCAGAAAGAAGGTAACAGAAACCAGCAGTGGTGGCAGACCTGAAACCTCCCACATATAAAACCCTCTGGTTCTGATTCTCTCACTGATCGCAAGTTTTATCTACTTCGACACTCATCTGTGCTCTGTAGACATTTAAACATTGCTGGATACAGTCAGATTGTACTGACAGAGAAGAAAAATCAATCAATGCAAAAATGTAAAAAATCTTTTTGGGTGGGGGGGATGTGGTTTGGCAGGTCGCCTAAATAAATGATGGCTGGTAAACACTGCTGAAGACTAATTGTGCTTAATTTCTGTGGTTAACATTTCTGTTTTTAGGACACAGAAAAAACAAACAAACATTTCTGCATCATTCAGAGACGATGGCTGCAGAGCAATAATAGCATTTAGTCCACGACAGAGCAAAAATGGTAAGATGATCTAAAAAAGTTTCTGTCTGATTCTCTTAAGAAAAACATTTGTGTTTGAAGTTGCATAAACACTCCACAGAGCATGTAAGAGCTGCTGGGTCAGGAGGATTTTAGGGGCTAAAAACAAGGTCAGAGTCCAGACGAGGCTTGATGATGATGATGATGATGATGCACACATGCAAAATATTGTGTTTATGTAGTATGTGACAATACTTGGCTTCCTCAGAATAAACTAGGCAGAGCTGCAAAGGTGAACTGATTGATCAACTAGTTGTCAACTTTTAAATTAATAGCCAACTATTTTGCTAATCGGTTTAAGTAATTTCAGAAAAATGATCTGATTTCAGCTTCTTAAATGTGAATATTTTCTGGTTTCTTTACTCCTCTCTGACAGTAACTGAATATCTTTGGATTGGGGACAAAATAAGACATTTGAGGACGTCACCTTGAATTCTGGGAAATACTGATCAACGTTTGTCATCATTTTATAGATCAATGATTAGAGACTAATCGACAATGAAAACAGTCATTTGTTTCAGTCCTAAAGTTATGTTCATTTAAAAACACTGACAACTTGATTAATTTAGAGATAAACCTGTAAGGTCCACCAATAATAAGGCTGCAACTAGTGACTATTTTTCTAGTCAATTAGTCATCAATTACTGAAACAATTAATTGACTATCTGCCCAAAAGTTTGTGAGAGACAGATGCAGAGAGGGTTGTGTCTAGATGGGAAGCCCTGACCTAATGACTGAATTTTCATTTTTGAGTGAACTATCCCTTTAAAAAGTCCAAACCCCAAAGATATCCACTCATAATGCTCACATTTGAGAACCTAGAACCACCAAACGTTTGGCATTTTTGTTTGAAAAATGACAGACCTGATTCATTGATAATCAGAACAGTTACAGTTCTGACTTTTGACAACTCAGTGAAGCTCTAGAAAAAAAAAGCAGGCGGCGGTGAAGCAACAGAGCCTCCCTGCTGACATTTTTTCTGACTTTCCATCATATCTGGAACACAGCTGCAGGCTAGCAGCTCTGTTCAGTAGCATAGCACTGCAGCAGGCATGCTGGGAGTCTGATGGGTCCGGGCTAAGTTGATTAGGGTCTAATTTGAAGCCAACGGGTCTGTCTGTCTGACTGTCTGTCTGCGTGGATAGAAACAGGCTGTGCGGGACAGATCCTCTTATCAACAGATTAATCATCACAACTTGCCAGAGAGCGTCCTGACCTCCTCCTCCTCCCCCTCCTCCTCCTCCCCCCCCCCCCCCCCAGGCCCGGGGCGACCACAGCAGCCCTGCGTAGAGCCGACCCAACGACCGCCTGTCGCTCAGTCAGTCACAGGGTTTGGCTTTCACCCCTTTAACCCTTCGCGTGTCCTGGTCCACTTTTTAAGTCCAGATTGAGGTCAGACCATCGACGTCTTCTCCTCGGCCCTGTACAGTCTGCTCAGTGTGTACTGTACCCCACAGAACAATGGCTGACATTTCACAACACACTATTCAAATCACAATGAACCTCGGCCGTCAACAGAGACACAATCCAGGTCAAGTTCTCACCTGAGCTCAAACACACACCTTTGTCTCCTGTACACAGAACACTACACTCACAGATCCACTAGGGCTGGGTATCGATTCAGATTTCACAAATCAATTCCATTCAATTAATTCATTTGATATTGATTCAGTTAGGGATATTTCAGTTACAATGCCAATTTGGCTTGAATATGAAAGAAATTCTCAAAGAATGAATGCTGCAAATTGTACAAGGACTAACCTCTAAACTGGTCTGTTATTAAATATATTAATCTTTACACGAAGAATTAACATTAATCATGTGCTTGTACTTTTTATCTAAAATTAGCAAGACCTTGCACCTCAAGGCTGGTCACGCAAGTTAAAACTGCAGGCTGTACCACACATCCGCAGGAGAAAAGACATATTAAAAGATCGATTTGGGGGTTTTATGGATCGATATCGTTTTTTTTAACTCAGCCCTAAGATCCACTGAGAGGACTGAGCACCACCCACGGCACTTTAACATCTACAGCTGAACTGAAATTGATTATAGAAAACCGTTAAACACCAACTCTTGGACAGAATACTTTCTCAGAGTTTAGAGTCGTTCCTTATTTGACATTTCCTCATTTTTAGGGCTGATGACTGAACTGTTTTGGTCAATCAGGTTTTCATTTATTTGATTTATTCGTTAGATGTTGAAAAAAACAAAAACAACACCTCAAACAAGCTGCACCTCACCGTTACCTTTTCCCTTTTAACACTGAAGTCAGCGGCTGTTAGCGCTGCTGCTAACTGAGCTGTAGCTGCTATTAGCTGGTTTGTGCTTCTATTAGACTGGGACACGGCCTCAGAGACCACAGAGGTTGGCCAATAATCATTAAAACAAGATAATCGAAATAAAACAATCATCGTGCCGCATGCCGTGGTGACGTGTTGCGTTTTGTCTTGTGCTGTAAAAGCAGCCCACCCTTCCTTTCCAGCCAATTTCGCTTTCAGCTTACATTGACTGAACTTGAAATAACTCGTAGAAGACGACAGAGAAGCAGCTGTTAGTCAAGAAAGGTAAAACTAAGCAGGCAGGGTGGGACAGAAAGCTGTTGAGCTGCATGTTCACTGCTGTTTGTGTTGAATTATGAACTTATTCCACTTATCTGTCAGCTGTTTTACACAGAGAGAAAAACGGAGGGAGACGAGCAGACACTTTTTACAGCGCTGACACAGAGCTGCAACCACTAATGACTATTATTTATTTTCATTTCTTTCTTGTATTTCAGTTCAACTATATTGAAAGTTCAAAGTAAATTCGTTTTTAAAGTTTCAATAAATGCATAAGATGTTTTCAAATCAACGAATAATCGTGACTTCAATTTCAATCAAAATAATCGTGATTATGATTTTTGCCATAATCGGTTGCAGTTGTTCATTAGTAAGTACTCATCATCCATCGTGTTGATCAGTCTGTATTTGTTTTTGGGGCGTGTGAAGTTGATTTATTCCTGTCTTTGAAACAGCAAGACTTTTGCGAGGTTATACTGTGTAGAAATAAATTAACTAAATGTTCAGTCTCCTGCTAGCTGGTCAGACACATTGTGCTGTTAGCATTCAACAGGCAGCTCACTTTATACCCCCAAAATAATTATTTAAATACTTGAATTATTAGCATAAATGAGCAATGACTAGTCAACCATTGGTTTTGAGTCTACTGGCCAACTAGCAAAATCTGAAGTCAGGGGAAGCCCGACTGATTTTCACCCATTATTCAGTTTCTTTACTGCTGTATTTCATTCAGGTAAGCTTCTTTACTGTAGGGCTGCAACTAACAATTATAATATTCTCACCGACTTGTTGTTTGGTCTGTTAAATGTCAGAAAATGGTAAAAATGTCGTGTTTCCTAAAGTCCAAGATGACGTCCTCAAATGTTTTGTTCTGTCCACATCTCAAAGATATTCAGTTTACTGAGGAGTAAAGAAACCAGAAAATATTCAGTTAAGAAGCTGCAATTAGAGAATTTAGATGTTTTAATTAAAAATTACTTCAAATTATTTGAACTTTGACCTCATTTGGCTCTCTTTGAACCTCACAATTCGATGCGTTTCTGATCCAGAGGGCTACAATGTGATTATAAAATGATTACTGATGCTTCTTGATGCATCAGAATCATCAAAAATTATTTCTCCCACCCCGAGTTTGCTGTTGACCTTTCAAATCACAACCAATGAGATAACAGCTGTACGTGACAACGCAGCCAGAAGAGACCAGATGTACAGCAGCAACAAGCAGAGGAGAAGAGACTGATGGTCGAGTTTTGGAGAACATTAAGAACAGACTATGATCTCCCTGGTAAACATAATGCATATAGAAATGCGAACAGTCAGGTTATTAAGATTTGTGAATCATATAGTTTATGAATGTAGCTAAATCCAATGCTAAAGGTAGCTCAGTCATTTGTATACCAGGCAGAAGACAGGACGTAGCAGTTGTAGCGCTGAGCTCTGCCTCTCTGCACCTGACCTTACTGATGAGCCTGGGACAAACTTCTCATCATGTGTAGGCCCCTTTACCATGATTAGATATCAAGAAAACTCACTGGGTTAATATTTTGTGAAAGTACAAATAGTTGTCCCTACAATATTGTCATAATAAAGGTATTTGATCAGAAATAGTGATTTTCAGCTACATCACCTATGCCTACTTTAAGTAACAGATACTTTTAGGCTATGACACAACATATGATATATATCTCATTATGAACATTTTCTCTGAAAGAATACACCCTAAATTATCAAATAGATATGATCTAATAAGAATATGATGCATTGCTGTGGATTCAAATGACCCAACAGTATATTAAGTAGGACAGGGTGATATGGACAAAATCAAATATCACTTATCATTCTGTGACCAAATACCTTGATATTGTTATTGCGACAGTATTGTTGGGATGGCTGTTGGACATTTAACAAAACACAATGAGAGTTTTGATAATCATCAGTAATGTGGACACTCGTTGGCAAATAATAGAACAGCTAGAACAGTTCATAATTACATCTGTTACATAATTTTTCTGCAAAGCAACTTTTAAAACCAGGAAAAGACAACACTTCATGTCACAATCTAGTCATATCCAAAAAATCCAAGACCTTATCTAATATCATATCAGGATATTGATATGTTGTCCAGCCTTAAGTAAGACTGTGTGAGATGATAGAAAACTCCAGAACAGCTCATGGGTGGGACATATGGTGAGACTGTTTAGTCAAAAGTTGAACATTAATCAATAATCAGACAGAAGAACCAGCTGTAGTCATTGAGTCAGAACTAAACCTTAATAAGTCTTTTCATACTCGTGATTATGTTTCCATGTTCCGCTGCCCTGCTTGAACAAACCTCCTTTGTTTGTCCCTTCAAACTTGTCCACCGTCAGAGACAGTAAACTGGAGCATTACAGGCTGTGTGACCCCCTGTTTCATCATTGTTTCATCATGTGTCCGGGCCGTGAGGAGCTGAATTATTCCATCATACACACACATCAACATAAGAGGATCGAGCAGGGACGACTTCAGCTCTGTAGCCTGTAGCCTGTACCTGTAGCCCTGTAGCCCTGTATCTTGTAGCCCTGTATCTCTGTAGCCCTGTATCTCTGTATCTCGGTGCTCTGTAGCTCTGTAGCCTGTTCTCTGTAGCCCTGTAGCCCTGTAGCTCTGTAGCCCTGTATCTCTGTAGCCCTGTAGCCTGTAGCCCTGTTAGCCCTGTAGCCTGTATCTCTGTAGCCCTGTATCTCTGTAGCCCTGTATCTCTGTAGCCCTGTAGCCTGTATCTCTGTAGCCCTGTATCTCTGTAGCTCTGTATCTCTGTAGCCCTGTAGCTCTGTATCTCTGTAGCCCTGTATCTCTGTATCTCTGTAGCCCTGTATCTCTGTAGCTCTGTATCTCTGTAGCCCTGTAGCCCTGTAGCTCTGTATCTCTGTAGCCCTGTAGCTCTGTATCTCTGTAGCTCTATAGCCTGTATCCTGTGCCTGTATCTCTGTAGCTCTGTAGCTCTGTAGCCCTGTTCTCTGTATCTCGTAGCCCTGTATCTCTGTAGCCCTGTATCTCTGTAGCTCTGTAGCCTGTAGCTCTGTAGCCTGTAGTCTGTAGCCCTGTAGCTCTGTATCTCTGTAGCCCTGTATCTCTGTAGCCTGTATCTTTGTATCTCTGTAGCTCTGTAGCCTGTATTTTGTATCTCTGTAGCCTGTATCTCTGTATCTCTGTAGCCTGTATCTCTGTATCTCTGTAGCCTGTATCTCTGTAGCCCTGTAGCCCTGTATTTCTGTATCTCTGTAGCCTGTATCTCTGTATCTCTGTATCCTGTAGCTCTGTATCTAGCTGCTGTCCATTAAGGGCCAAGTCACACAGCTGCTGCCACTTCTGAGCGTTAGCTGTTAGCTTCTGTGGCTAACTGTTGTCAGGCTGTGGAACAAACTGTGACTGTCAGAAAATCTCATGAACACACGCTCAGGATCGAGGTGTGTGTCGGTTTGTTACCGAACAGAAATTAATCACAGCTCATGAAACCCGGTTAATGTTAGCCGGTTAGCACGGCGCTAGCTGCTCAGGAGGCTACTGTTAGCTGAGAGACAGCAGCGTCCTCTGCTTACTGTGAGAAACCGACATGAAACCTTCACTTCTGAACTCTATCGATAATCAAACACATCGATTACACCAGCATACATACATAAATGTAGCGTTAAAGTTCACTCAGCGAGGTAACTGTGTCCGCGGCCTCCAAGCCCAAACTCGAGCCGCGGGACTCGAGTTCTGAGAGAGCCGACAGGCCGCAGCTCAGCCGCGGACTCGCAGCACGGGCGGCCCCGGCCCGGTGTCACTGCTTACCGTTTGTTCTTTTCAGCACAGAGACGAGCAGCGAGAGTTCAGATCTTCTGGGTCCTGCTTGAAGAGAGAGGAGCTGTTTCTATCGCCGGTACCGGGAGGTTTGATCAAGGCGTTCACATTTCTTCTGAACGGCCGTAAACAGGTCAGAGTGGAGGCGAGGCGACAAACAGAGCGGAGCGGACTGAAATGGAGAGCTGAGCCGCTGCTGCTGCTGCGTTCACGATCCCGCCCTGAGCTCGGAAACACCAAACACCACAACAGTCATCATTTCACATCAGAGGTTCTCAGTTTTAGAAGAGGAACATTTGATTGATTTATTTCCGACGCAGAAAAAAACACCTCGTGTTTTATACAAGCCCACTTCCACCACTGAAAGAAAAAAATATTCCCAGCGTGAGTCATAATGTTGAGACAAACAGTCATCATTTTGACTTTACGTTTCATAATTATGACTCACTGTGGAGCTGCTCAGAACAATTTGCTTCTTAAGAACCTTTTTGGAGGAAAGGGTTTCTCAAAGGTTCTTAAAGAAAGAGTTCTTCAAAGATTGTTGAAATCCTTGAAGAACAAGGGTTCTTGCATGGTTCACAGTAGAATCCCCTGTCTTGTTTCTAGATAAAACCCATTGAATATAAAAAGGTTCTCAGTAGAACCCCCTGCATATGTTCTAGATAAAACCATTGGAATATAAAAAGGTTCTAGGAAGAAACCCCTAGCTTGATTCATGTTAGCACCTTTAGAAAGGTAGACGGTTTAGGATAGAACATCCAGAGAGGGTTCTAAGTGGAACCATTGCACCACCATAAGAGGGTTCTCTGTAGAACCCCTCACAGGAGGTTCTGGGTGAAAACTTTCACAGATGGTTCTAGATATAACCCCTTATGTTGGGTTCCAAGTGAACTCGTATAAAAAGTTCTAACAAGAACCAAAAATGGTTCTCCTATGGGGACAAGCTGAAGAACCCTATATGGTTCTAGTTAGCACCTTTATTTCTAACGCTGTCAGAGAACATGGAACATGTTGTTGTGGCAATAAAACTTTGATTGAGGGTTGTTTGGCAAACGCAACATTTTAAAGATTTGGCAAGTCTGATTAATCAATTAATCAATCAATAATTTTATCAATGATCAATTAAGGAAGGAGCTTACAGTTTGCGCCCTAGTATCAAGTAAAACATGAAAAAAAAAAATTCTTTTGACCTTAATTTTAAAATGAAAGTGGAAATAATCTAAACTGAATCACTTAAAAACGTGAGAGCATCAGGATGAGGGTTTATTGTTGTACGATGAATTAAACAACTGAATTAATCAGGAATGTATTCTCTTTGAGAAGCGTAATGATCTTTACTGAATGAACTGGAGTCTAGAAAAAATAAAAAGATGTTAATTAACCACCTTTGATGACCTTTAATCAATAATCACTCTGATGTGAGGTGACAGAGGAGTGTGTGGAACATTTTTTATTTGGATTACAAAAAAAGAGAAAAACTCCTTAATCACGCTTCATCTTGATAATTGTGGGATTTACGACAGTCCCTGAAGGCAGCATGAGAAGGTGACGCTGTTGACGTCAGGGGGCGCTGCAACATGTTTGTTTCTCACAGTCCGAAGAGAAAGTTTCCAAAGTGTTTCACAATAACTCAGAAACAACACAACACGGAGAAAGTACATTCTGTAATGATATTTTATTATATTATTATTATTATTATTATTACATTTATCTGTTTTGGGAGAGTTTTTACTGCTTTGCATTAAAAGGTAAAATATTCAACTTTATTTTCACTCCACCACATTTATCTGAAGGCTGAAGATTTTTTACAGTGTAGATTCATATTTCAATACGAAATAAACTCATAAAATATAAATTTATTGGTTCAGTTTAAGGTCTGGTCATTTTCTGACATTAAAGCCTGAAAAAATCAAATAAATTCCCAGAAAATTTTAATAAGTTTTTATTTGACCTTTTAGTTGACAAAATATAAGAAAAAAAAACAAACAAACAAAAAAAAAACATATCATTTACAAATCTGATATTTTGTTTCTATCATATTTGATATGTCAGTCATTCATGAAAATTCACTGACCACAATTTTATTTTACAAAGAAAAACAAATACTATTCATTGCTTTTGTTTTTTTGTTTTTTAAATCATTTTCCAAACAGAAACCTATTTCGCCTTCTGATCGTCAATAAACTCTGACCTGGTCAATATAACGTATAGATGATGATATATTGGGGATATATCATGACAATCTGTTATTTTGTGATAAAAGCACCAAATTTGACAGATGTGTTGGAACAAATCTGGATATTTGACGTCACAAATTTGCCCCAAAATGGCCGCCAGAGGTTGGTCAACCCTTCCTGTTCCACTGGAACCATATATAATTTAGATCCTCGTGTCCTGAGAACTAAATCAAATGTTTACAAAATAATTGTGTATTTTTAGTTTGATTAGTCCTGTACAGCACAGTGAATCAGTAATAACAGCTTATTTTGATGGTGCATACAGGGAAAACATCTTTTGATTTAATGAAATACAGAAGTAGCACAACTGTACTTATATTTGTGGTGCAGAACAGATAAGCTATTGTTCATTTTGTGATAAAACTAATTTAGCACACAAATCTGTACACTGGGCCGGCACAGATTAGCACTGTGATGACGATGGCTGCCCGCAGAGAACACGAGGTCTGTAGTTCTTCCTGCATCCAGTGATGATGCATCATGTTGGAGCTGCTTCGGTCCTTTCGTCATCGTCATGAATCTGAGTTCTGGGAGTGATTTCCATGTTGACTGTGCTGCTCTCTCTCTGTGTCCTGCAGAGCTGCTTTTAGCATCCAGAACTGACAAAAGGTTTGACTGGCAGCCAAACAAATGATAGCAAACAATATGTTTTGTTTTGTTTACTTTTTAGATAGATAGTAACAATATAAGGTTATTTTTATCTTTTGGCTCGCTGGCAAACAACAGAGCTCTGCTTAATTTTGACTCTGGATTTACTCATTTTAAACTAAGTTTTGTTAAACTCTGATTAGAACTAATCTTCGATTAAATTCACCTTTTGTTGTAACCCAAAGAATGAAACTGTTCAGATGTGAGAAAGATCATTTTGTCTTCGTCTCCATCTGAAAACTACAAACACATACACCTTCATCTCATAGCACATCCTCCTCATCATCCTCCTCCTCATCATCATCATGTGTTTGTTCACACGCTGAAGACAAAGAAAGAAAAGTGGAAACTGAATTTGAAGAAAAACAGGTTTTATTCAATCACTGCGGTTAGAAAACATGTTAACTCATTCACACCTGTACAGTTTCACAGAACAGAACACAGAACAGAACCACACACACCACACCTGGTGTGTGTGTGTGTGTGTGTGTGTGTGAGTGATATAGCAACTTATTGCAGGTAAATCTTTAGTGTGAGTGAGATATTAAATGAAATCGTGGTGTTGGAAATGTTTTTTATGAACATTCACATTAAGACAATAAACGTCCTTTAGAACCAACCAAACGTTCTGTCAGCCTGCAGACTGACGGAAACAAACACGACGTGGCTGATACTATGTAGTGTTGTTAGACTAAAGTGCTGTAGACTGAATTGTCCCTTACAGGCCACCATATGACTACAAACAATCACAGGGTCTTCAGGTTGTGTTTTTATGACATTAAACCCATTTTGCTAAAAAAATAAAAACATCTCGTTCATTTTTCGGAGGTCTTCTGTTTCTGACGTTCACTCAAAGGCCTCTGACCTTTGACCTCCTCTCACTGTCAGTGATGCAGCTCACTCTGCTGCCAGCTTCATGTTCTTTTCCTACTTTGATCAAAAAACTACATGGATATGATGATTATTTCAAAATAAAAGCCTTAAGAGACAGACCCGATCAAACAGCACGGACACCTCAACTGTGGCTGCTTCATTTTACGCTCCAGTCAGATCACTGAGGTTCTCCATCACTTTTCATTCAAATGTTCCTTATGTGTCCCATAAACGTTCCAGTCAGAGCTCCTTCTTTCACTTTTGTTTTTATGTCTTTTAAATACAACTTGTGCTGTTTGACTCGGGTCTGTCCCCTCTGACTCACTGATGAAATGAAGCTTTCATCATGTTGTCGCCCCAAAAATGGAAGAATTAAAGATTTAAAAAACAAAACAAAAAAAGTCAGTTAACTATTTTTTTTACAAGACTTACAGTATAATTTCAGTAAAATAATGTTTTTCATCATATTAACCAAAAACAAACTGCTTTAATTGTCTTCATGTTTTGTACCAGCGGACGTTTCAGCTCGTCTGATGCTGAACTTATAAAGTCTCTTCATGTGTTTCATCTTCATCATATCTGAGGTGAAATATGACCTGTTTACTGTCCTGCAGGAGAGTTCAAACACATCAACTCACTGCAGGTGAAAGCAGCTGATGAGCAGAGGCGGAGCTAGAAGGGGGCAGCGGCAGCAGCTGAAACCCTACAAGATGCTTTTTGCTGCCGCATCAATTTTGGACGATCTAATTTAAAAAATATCTATAGACATGATAAGTTTAGGGCTGGTCAGATATTTAGAAGAGCAAAATTCAAAGTTCCCAGTGCAAGTGAATGCAGCATGAGTTGTAGTTTTGATTTCACCCAGTTCCTTCACCCTGTCTGCAGCAGACATCTGATATGTCCCAGACCATCAAATTAATTTACAGCATTAACTGACCCTTTGCTAAGCCCCGCCTCCAAACAGCAACTGTCCAATCATAGCTTAGCAACCATAACCAGGGCCTGTCAAGCTTTCCATTTCTCTCCATGTTGAAGGTCTCTCAAAAACACGACACAAGAGCACGTGTGTGGTGAATGGATTAAACTCTGTCTTCATCTCTAAGGTTAGCATGTCTGGCTAACTGATGCTAGCTTTAACTTTACCTCCAGACAAACTTGTTAGACTTTGTTGTTCTGACCATGTTTGTTGTAGCCACTCAGTCTGTTAGCATTAATGTTATATCATGTACGCAGCTGTTAGCTAACTTTACATAAACACTTTCACAGGGTTCTTGTTTTAAAACGTGTCAGATGGAAACATTAAAACATCAGCTGGAGACTTCTCAGCTGACTCAAGATCCAGTTAGCATTAGCATTAGCTTACATCAGCCAGCTACACTTATGAAATCTGCCTGTGATGTCCACATTCATCCCTTGGACACAAAAACATGGAAGAATAGACTCCAGGCTGGGCCAGCTATTGATACAGTTGATTGTTTGCAATTAATTCAACAATTTTATATATATATATATAAAAAAAAAAAAAAAAAAAAATCCCCTTCTCGCCCCACCTGGGGCGGTATTGTGCCTCCTTCAAGCTCGGGTCCTCTACCAGAGGCCTGGGAGCTTGAGGGTTCTGCGCAGGATCTTAGCTGTTCCCAGGAGTGCGCTCTTCTGGACAGAGATCTCAGATGTTCTTCCTGGTATCTGCTGGAGCCATTCTCCCAGCTTTGGGGTTACTGCTCCGAGTGCCCCGATCACTACTGGGACCACTTTTGCCTTTACACCCCACATCTTCTCCAACTCCTCCTTGAGATCCCGTGGTAATTCTCCTGGACAATAAAAATGGATAAATAATCCATAGTATTATACAGTTATATTTTAATAATTCAACAATTTATATATATATATATATATATATATATGTATACATAAATGTATAAGAATATTTTTCTAGCTCCGCCCCTGTTGGTGATTGATATGATAATAAAAGAATCATCTATAAAACATTAACACAGATGAATAAACATCGTAGTACCTCCAAGTTAAACATGAGAAAAAGATTTAACTAAAAAAAAAAGGAACCATCCTGCTTTTATTTTATCTCATCAATAAATCATCAATATTTCAACATCACTGCTGACAGTTTAATAAATGATCCATCAGGTTTTCTTCCACTGCTGTCGCTTCGTTTTACAACATCTCATCCAGGAAATAATCAGTTGATAATAATAATAATTATTATTATTTGCAGCGATATTTTATCCCATAGTTTTTCTAAAATGTTTTATTTGTTCAAATATTTCAAGCTCTTTATTATTTTTTTTTTAGCTCTTTTTATGTGAAGCACTTGGAGTTGCATTTGATGTATGACTGGTGCTGTAAAAATAAAGCATAATTGATTGATAATACTGAATCTGCAACGATTAAATTATTGTTCCATTAATCGCCAAATATTTTGATAATTGGTGTCAGTTTTGATGAAAAAACAGCAACTAAATTCTCTGATTTCAGCTTCTTAAATGTGAATATTTTCTGGTTTCTTTACTCCTCTCTGACAGTAAACTGAATATCTATGAGTTGTGGACAAAACAAGACATTTGAGGACGTCATCTTGGACATTTTTCACTGTTTTCTGACATTTTATGGACCCAAAAACTACTTGATTAGTGGAAAAACTATTGCCAGATTGATCATGTCTGTGGACATTGGAGCGCACGTCGAGCGAACGTCCATGTGCTCCACGTTTGGACGTATTTTAAAGTGTTCCCTGTGGTGGAGGTGAGCTGACAGCAGGAGAAAATCTAAACCTGATGGACAGTTTGTAAAATACTCAGCGGGGACAGAAAGTCAACATGGTTTGATGTTGATGAGATGAAACCAGCAGAACTGCTCCTTTAATAAAAACGGTGATGACGTGTGACTCATGCAGCGTGCGTAAAGACGTCTCTATCAGAGGAACACGCCGCCATGCTGTCATCACAGATTGTCGTCCTGATCATTCAAACATGCGGCCAGTATTGATCAAAGAGGAAGTGATGTCATAATATGGCTTTCCCCGCCCCCCTGTTCTTCCAACATGGCGGCGTGTCCGACTCACCGCTTGCGTTCTTAGTGTTACCGATCGGATTTGTCTCACAGTGAGGGGGCGGAGACAGTGAACGCAGCAGCACGTCTCACAGGAAGTTGGTTTTGAGCGTGATGCTGGGAGAGGACTTGGCGGCGCTGCGGGCGGCGGCGTTAGCGCTGCTAGCTTTAGCGTTGAGACTCTCCTGGTTTCCTTTGACGGCGGCTTCCAGACGAGACTTCAGGTGAGGAGACGAGGCGATGAGAGACCTGAGGGACACACGAAGACATCGAATCAGTCCTGATCAGCTGTTTTATACACTGATTTATAGATTTCTTTAATTATATTCATATTCATTCTTGAGAACTGGGACAAAACCATCTTTTGATTTTTACTCTTCAGTTATGCTGGAAAACAGATTTTAAAAGATCAAACTCTTGACTGTTAAAAATTGTAACAACATTTTTTATTAAATGCAGACGTCGACTCTGTATGTATGATGTCAACAGCATGTTTTTACGCCGCAGTTATCAGTTCGTATTGTTGTTGTGAGTTCTTGTTTTCTGTCACAGAGAAATTAAAAGAAATTAAAAAAATATTAAAGCAAACCAAAACATTTCATAATTACAAATATTCATATTAATAAATCCTTAAAGAATAAATTTTCACCAAAAAATTGGATTGAGAGTGTTGTTAGTGTATTAATATGTTTACAGCAGGAGGCAATGAGGCAAAAAATAAACAAATAAATGAAAAAAATCTGAGCTCTGCTTATAACCACATTACAGGCTGTTATAAACCATTTATTACATCTTTATAACTGTGTGATGTGCGTCACCTGAAGACGGCAGAGTGCTGCGGGCCGAGACGCATCAGGTCTTTGAGCGCCGCCTCGTGGAGAGAGCGGGACACCGCGGGGGCGGAGCCGAGAGCGTTTTCGTCGAGGAGGAAGGAGATGAGGAGGGGCAACAAGATGGCCACCAGCTGAGGACCTGAGGGGCCACAAAACATTCATACAGAGGAGAGTTCACAAGTATTCTATTACTGATACCACACTGTTAAAATACTCTGTTACAAATAAAAAGTCCTGCATGAAAATGTTACTTAAAGGGTAACTTTGGTGTTTTTTAACCTGGAGTCTATTCTTGAAGTGCGTCCAGTGTCCACTTAACTAATGTTAATTAATGAACAAGTTTTACTGAGTATTTTGACATTTTTTATTAAAAAATGACCCAAAACGAAGAACTGATGATCAAAATAGTTGACGATTCATTTAATAGTTGATTAATTATTGTTATTAATCGTTGCAGCTCTAATGTGAAAACAGAGAAAGTTCAAGTGTGCATCAGCCTGTAGTTCAGTTATAAAAATCAGTGAACCTGCAGAGCTGCAGCCGATGTCATCACGTTCTGCATGTTCTGCATGTTCTGCATGTTCTGCACGTTCTGCACCTCTTCTTCATGCCGTGAATTAAGAATTTCTTTCAACCAAATCAGAGTCGCTGATTGTTGGAACAGAGTGAAGACGAATCAAGACAGTTTTGTTGAGTTTTATTTTGTTTCTGTCCAGTTTGAATGAAGTGTGCTAAGCTCTGATTGGACAGTTGCTGTTTGGGGTTCGAGGGTCAAACACTTTCAGTGGACAGACTTTAAGGACATTACAGCCTGTCTCACAGCTGTAGCGCTCTCCCTCACTTTTCAACAACTGTTGTCCACATTAGTCACTTCAGACACAAAAATGTGGGGGAGTTTGAGTTCTAGTCGGTCCACTTGGTTCTACTGTGTGTTCTGCTGCTGACTGGACTCACGCTGCGACTCGTCTGCAGCCTGGACCAGAGCCTCCAGCGCTCGGACTCCCTCCAGGACTCCCGTCAGCTCCTCTAGACTCTGAGGACGACTCCTCTCCACCTTCTGAGGAACAAACACATCATATAATCATCTGATCAATACTGTCTGATACAATAAAATACTAAAACAACACCATTTGTTTCCTAAGAAGTCTCACATTTCTCACTGATTTAATTTTCAAAGTTCAGGTCTACAGTTTATTAACCACTTCCTCCAGTGTCAAATAAAATCTGGACAAAAAACCTTGACACACGGACACGTCTGCTCAGATGAAACCAGACGTCTGAGTTCAGTACCTGGAGGAATCGAACCAGCGGCGGCCCGAGCGTCTGGATGTACGGGACGGCCACGGCGGGCGGAGCCTGAAACACCGACGTTAACAGCTGATAACACCGACTGACAACCTGCAACAGAGACAAGTTTTATTAGAATGAATGAATTAAAGAGGAGATCATCTTTATCTTGGTGGAAACAAGTCTGATGATTTATTTTACAGCCTTTAATTCGTTTTCCGACAGTTTCTCTTTAAGAAGTTTCCTGGAGAAAACAACATCATTTGGCACCATTTAGACTAAAATCAATTTTCATCTATATCAGGGGTGGAAGTAACTAATTACAAATACTCAAATTACTGTAATTAAGTTGGGTTTTTGGGGACTTTTATGAGTAGATTTTTATGTCTGTACTTCAGTATGTATTACACCATGTAATCTACTTAGTTGTGTTAAAAATCATAATTGAGCGTACAAGTTGAATTATTATCCAAACCTTTCATCTGTATTTTTGTAGCCAATGAGGTGACCTGATCACAAACGGACCAATGAGAACAAAGAGAGATGAAAAACTGTTGTGATCACAACACTGATATTTCCTGGAGGGACTGAATATTATGAACATTACTACATCACAGTAACTGGAATTAACTGGCAGAATACCATTAAACACAGTCTCTATTTATATTTAATATTATATTTATTTAATTAGCACCAGTTAAATGACGAGGTATTCATGGTTCCGGGACGAGGCGGTCCACATGATCAGGTCTGCTCATCGTCAGCTGTGAGGTCATCATGTTCCTCTCAGGAAACAGAATCGACTCCGGTTTCATCTCCAGAATTTAAAATATTCTGTGACCTCGTTCTGTCTGTCTGCGGTTCGTCCATCCCAGAATAGACTCTGCAGGTAAATCACGGTCACCGTGTCCCAGTTTGACCAGTACAGCAGGTCAGCAGGCTGCTGGTTTACAGTTTCACTCTTGGGCAGGGCTTGATCTTTAAAAATATATCATTAAAATCTATAATCAATCAATCAATATGACATTATGATGATTCAAGTGAGATATTGAGTTTAATTAGTGACTAAACAGTTTACAGCCGCTGCTCTAATTACAATTAATCATAAAAATATTCAGTTTACACTCGGGATGATAACAATTAATCACTGATCAATTAATCACTGATCAATTAATCAGTCATTAAGAATTTGATCGGTCATGTAAAATTTAATCGATCTTCTATCAAGTAAACATGAAACATGAGGCTCTTTACACGTTCCTCACACTACACTCTTAGAAATAAGGGTTCTTTCTGAAGGGCTGTGGTTCTACCCAGAACAATTAGCTTCTGAGGAACCCTTTTTGGAAGAAAGGGGTTGTCGAGGGTTCTTTGTAAGACTGAGGGTTCCATTAAGAACCCTTTTCATGGAAAGAACCTTTTTTTTTTAGAAGAAAGACTTTTTCAAGGGTTCTTTGTACCATAATACAAAAAGGTTCTCAGTAGAACCTCCTGAATGTATTCTGGATAAAACCCTTTAAATATAAAAAAGGTTCTTGGTGGAACCCCCTGGTTAGCTTCTTGTTAGCACCGTTAGAACCCTATATGGTTCTAGTTACCAGCTTTATTCCTAGGAGTGTATGTAACGCTGTCAGAGAACGTGGAACATGTTGCTGTGGAAATAAAACTTTGATTGAGGGGCTGTTTGATAAATGAAACATTTTTAAGATTTTGTAAGTTTGATTAATTGATTAATTGATCGTTAATTTTACCAATGATTGATTAAGGAAACAGTTTGTTGCCCTGTTTACAGCACAGAGCGTAAACAAACAAACTGTAAACAAACAAACTGCAGTAAAAACCCAACAGAGATTCTGAAAGTGCTGCTGTTTTACTAAACTGATCTTGTTTGTATTTGCGGTATTTTGTGGTTCTCTTTTCGGCGAGCGCTCTGTGTGAGCTCCATCTCGTCTTTTTTTATGTTAAATGACATCATTAATTCAGGAAACAGGAAGTGTCTCTCAGGTACTGACCAGCGGGTCTTTGGCGTCCATGCTGGCGGTGAAGCGCTGCAGACAGAGCGCGTGCAGCGGCTCGACGGTGCAGACGTCCGGACCAGCAGACAGCAGGAAGACGGTCAGAGCGGTGAGCAGGCTGACCTGATCCACAACACAGTCTCCTGAAATTAATCAATCAATCAATCAATCAATCAATCAATCAATCAATCAATCAATCAATCAAACACATTCTGACTACAACTGATCTTTAGTTCTGTTTGTTCTGTGTTCTAACTTGTATCGTTCTGTGTAGCCTCGAGATCCAACTAGATCCACAAAGGGTTCTTTGGCTTGTCCTCGCAGGAGAACCCTTCCCTTCCTGGTAGAACTTCTCATAAAGGTTCCACTTAGAACCACCAAAGTTCTATCAAGAACCTTTCCACCTTCTGGGTGCTGACAAGAAAACAACCCAGGGGGTTCTATCGAGAACCACTTTATATTCTAAAGGTTTTATCTGGAATTCACATGGGAGTGTTCTACAGAGAAGACTTTTAAATTCCAAATGTTTTCACTAGAACTTCCCCAGGATGTTGTACCAAGAACCATTTTATATTCCAAAGGTTTATCTAGAACACACCTGGAGTGTTCTACTGAGAACCCTTTTATATTATGGTGAAAAGAAACCTTGACGAAAAAGAACTCTTTCTTCCAGAAAGGGTTCTTAATAGAACCTTCAGTCTTACAGACTTTCTTCAGCACAGGGTTCTTCAGAAGCAAATGGTTCTGTGTAGAACCTCTTTGGAACCCTTCTTTCAGAGTGTGTAGACAGATGTGTCAGTGTGTTGGGTACCAGTAGCGTCCCACAGTCCCAGCAGCGTGTTCAGAGCTGATCTCAGCAGAATGTTCCATGCTCCACGGCTCTTCTCCTGCCGGCTCATCGGAGACGTCACCACCGACTTCAGAGCCTGAAGAACCGCCTGCACCACAGAACCCAAACCGGCACCAGCCACTGAGCCCGCCACGAGGAACCTGGGAAAAAAAAACCACACACACACTTTAACAGACATCATTCTTTATTTTAAACTGTATTTTAAAAATGTAATCCTGCTAATAATCCCCATTTTTTCTAAACGTATCTGTAATCTGATTACATCTTATTTTTTTGTAACTGTAATGTAATACAAGTTTGTTTTTGTATCTTAATTATGTAATCCTGTCACATGTAATCCGATACTCCCCAAGCCTGTGTCTGTGTGTTACCAGTGTGTGTCCTGGGCTGGTAGACCAGCTCTCGGAGGACTCCCAGCAGCAGGTAGAGGACAGTGGGGAGGATGGACACGCTGCCTGGAGGACAGACATCAGAGAGTCAAACACAGAGAGAAACATCAGCTTCATCAGTCAAGTTAATGCTAATGTTACCTTTACCATGATAACATTAGCATGTAAACGTCTGTGTAGGTTGTCTTTTTTTAATCTCTCACCTTCTGGGGAGCAGACAGACGGCAGCTCAGAGAGGACACACAGAGCTGAGGACACCAGCTGACAGTCGCTGTCAGTCAAACTCCAGACTGAACCTCTGGGACCTGAAGGTTGATGAAAATGTTGACAATAAGTATTCGCTGACGTCCTTTTGTTTCATGACTAAATCAGAGGAAATAATGACGACAAAAGTGACGAGGAAAGTCTGTTCATAATGTCGTGACGAATAAAGACGAGACCAAACAGATCTGGACAACATAAGTTAGATTACAGTAGTCAGCTTAAAGAAAAGAAAAGGAAAGGAAAGAACAGAACAGAAAAGAAAAAAGGAAAGAAAAGAAAAAACAGACAAGCAAAAAGAACAGAAAAGAAAAGAAAATAGAGAAAAAAGCAAAGAAAAAGAGAAGAAAGAAGAAAACAAAAGAAAACAGAAAAGGAAAAATAAAATAAAATAAAAAGAAAACTGAAGTCCCCCCTCCTCGTACCTGTCGGGCTTGTTCCAGCCAGTTTGGGGCTGAGCTGTGGAAGTTTCCGGACCAGCACACAGAGGCAGAGCTCCAGCGCTCCGAACACCAGCGAGCGTCCAGGAATCAAACCTCCGGTGTCCCGTCCCTCACCGAACTCCGGCAGCGTCTCCTTCTCCGCCGCGCCGTCGTCCACTGAGGAACAATAAAGTTTGACACATTCAGACTCACGGAGAGCGGACAGTAAGTAGTTTTATCTCTCATGTGGTGACTGTTATGTTGCAGATTGTTTATCAGTAAACACAAGAAGTATCAGAACTCCAGAACAACTAGAACATCCATACGAGTCATTTTGACCTTTGACCTCCAAACTCTATAATCTCTCAGGACGACTGAGAGATTAATGCATTTATCTTCTTAAAATGAAGGATTGTTGAAACTACTTTAAGAACTCTTTCATCAAGAGTTTGTCAAGAGATCTTTGTACCATAATATAAAAAGGGGGTTCTCGGTAGAACCTCCTGGTTAGATTCTTGTGAGCACCCTTAGAAATGTTCTGGGTAGACCCTCTAGTGAGGGTTCTAAGTGGAACCATTGCACCATAAAAGTGTTCTCTGTAGAACATCTCATCAGGGGGTGGAGGTGAAACCTTTCACAGATGGTTCTAGATATAACCCTTTATGTTTGGATTGAGGGGTTGTTTGGTAAATGCAACATTTTTTGATTAATCCATTAATTGATTGTTAATTTTTTTTCCAATGATCGATTAAGGAAAGATCAAACAAACTGCAGCCCTGACACATATATATTCTT
The DNA here is from genome assembly GCA_034769285.1 of Lutjanus argentimaculatus. Classification (NCBI taxonomy): domain Eukaryota; kingdom Metazoa; phylum Chordata; class Actinopteri; order Lutjaniformes; family Lutjanidae; genus Lutjanus; species Lutjanus argentimaculatus. Next base: position 11,489,765 of record JAWZSL010000003.1, on the reverse strand, counting down.
AAAATGAATATTTCACTTCTTCATCACATTAAATCAGATGTTATTGCGCTATAATAAAGAATAAATAAATATAATGTAAACCTTGAAAAATTCACAAATTTCCAAGGATTTCAAGCCCCCGTAAAAGTAAACGCATCGTCAGCAGTCAAATATGAATATTGGTCCTGATGGGCACCCGTACAGAGTGAATACAGCAGGAGTTTTTTTTGTTTTGTGTGTGTGTGTGTATGTGCCTGTGTTCACCTTCAGCACTGTGGCGTTTCTCCCTGACGTGCTCCTGAGCGGCCGTCACAATCTGTCGCAGCAGCTCCAACACGGCGAGCTGAACGGACACCGACTCTCTGGTCACCATCAGCCTGTGGAGGACGCTGAGCAGCTCCACGCTCAGAGCCTACAGACGGACAGACGGATAGACAGACGCACAGATGGACAGACAGATGGACAGACAGCAGAGCCTGTGAGTAACTCAAAATACAACCCAAATTTCAAGCACTTTTTGTGTAAAACAAATAAAAACAGAATGCAATTATTTGCAAAAACTTTTCGACTTGTATTCAGTTGAAAGCAGCACAAAGACGAGATATTTAATGTTCAAACTGATGAACCTTATTGATTTTTGTAAATATACACTCATTCTGAATTTGATGGCTGCACATAAATTGAATCACACACTTCTAGAGAGTGTTTTTCACCTGTCAGGCAGGTTTTCTCAGTTAAATTTCCGCAGCATCATTGTGAGACTGTATATTAAAGCAGTAAATAAAACAGCCACATTTAGGTGTTCTGATTCATCAGGTCCAGCTGAGTCTCACCTGGTCGTTTCCGATCTTTGCTCGGGGCCATGAGACGTCCAGCAGCGCCTGCAGAGCTCGCAGACAGGAAGTGATGTTCTCCATCTGGTCCTCAGAGTGCGGAGAACACAGGAACTCCACGCTGATCCCTGACAGAGGAACACGGGAGCAACTCAACCAAACTAACTACAGAAAAATAATAAATGTCTTTAAACGTCTGCTGGGTTTTATATCATAAAACCAGTTCCATACCCAGTATGAGATGCAGTCTGTCGGTGTTGATGTCCTCTGGACTCTTGGCTCCGCCCACAGAGCCGGTGTGTCCCATGGAGGTGGGCGTGGCCGGCCTGGACAGGTTGGCAGGTGAGTCGTCTGACATCACAAAACCTGCAACACACAATCACATCTGACTGTTTAACATCTGTCGACATCTGTACAGTGAGGAGGAGGAGTAAGGAGAGAGGAGGAGAACTGACCGGTGCTGTGGAGCCAGAGGGAGGTGGCGTGGAGGATGGGAGCCCAGGAGGAGGAGTAATGAGCTCTGGCCTGGTTCACCGTCTCCGCTGTGTAGAAAGAACCTCCTGAACGAGGAGGAGGACAAACTTCTCATCAAACTAACTTTAAAAATAACCTTTCAAAATAAAACACTTTGTGTTATTGAACCTCTTTAAATGATACATTTTAAATTAGAGCTGCAACAATTATTGATTATTAATTAATTATTAAATTAACCACCAATATTAAAAACTATGAAACCTATAAAAATATCAAAATGATCTGTTTTCAGCTACTTAAATGTGAATATCTTCTGGTAAACTGAATATCTTTGGGTTGTGGACAAAACAAGACATTTGAGGACGTCGTCTTGGGACTTGTGGAAACACTGATCAACATTTTTCAACCATTTCCTGACTTTTTATGGACCAAACAACTGATTGATTAATGGAGAAAAGGATCGACAGATTAATCAAAGATTAATGAAAATAATTGTTACAGGAGAGACTTGAAAAATAGGTGCAAACATGTCAAAACATGGAAACAGGCTGCAACTAATGATTCTTTTCATCATCAATTAATCTGACAATTATTTTCCCAATTCATTGATTAATTTAGTCTTTAATAAGTGAACAAAATGTGAAAAATGCTCATCATAATTTCCCAAAGCTGAAAGTGACATTTTAAAATGTCTTCTTTTGTCCAATCACCAGCCCAAAACCCAAAGACTTTTCATTTACGGTCATAAATAATAAAGAAAATCAGAAAATCTTCACATTTAAGAAGCTGCAACTGAAGCTGTTTGATATTTCTGCTTGAGTTAGTTGACAGCTAATTTCATTTTGATTGATGCCAGGCAGAAATCATAAATCAAATGGTACAGCAAGGATTGTATAATTCCCTCAACTACAGTCACACTGAGACTCCGCCCTCCTCGTCTCCTACCTGTCCAGGTAGCTGTGATGCGTACTCCTGCGGGAGGGTCAGCAGGGCGTAGTCCTGCAGCGCCGCCAACCACAGACGGCTCAGCGTCGACAGATCTGATTGGACCAGCTTCAGGAGTCCCGCACCTGCTGACTCAGAGGCTGAGCTGTCATTGGTCAGAGAGGAGACTGACAGGTCTGCCGTCCTCACAGGGCTCTCCTTTTGTCTGCTCCTCTGAACGGCTACGATATAAACCTGATCAAACACAAACGTGATGAGATTTTAATCTAGAAATCACACAGAAACAAGGGTTCTTTTTAAGACTAGAGGTTGCATTAAGAACCATTTTCATCCAAAGAACCCAATTTGGAAGAAAGAGTTCTTCAAGGACTGTGACGTTTCAAGTTTTATTTGTACAATCATATAAAAAAGGTTCTCGATAGAACCCTAAGTGTATTCTAGATAAAACCCCTGGAATATAAATAGGTTCTCAATTGTGAGTCACAAAGGTCCTTCACACCTCGGCCCAGGCCTTCAGGACAGCCAGCGTCTCCATGGTAGCGGTGGCCTCGTTGTACAGCTGGCAGGACGTGTCCCTCCCGGCCTGGACTTTGGCCAACGAGGAGGCCAGGAGCTGATGGACACGCCGCAGGTCGCGGAGGTCACTGACCACACCGCTGGCGATCCAGGCACTGCAGACCTGCAGAGGAAAGAGCCGGGGGGGTGGGGGGTCATTACATCATCAAATTCACTTTCAGCAGCCAATCAAATGACATTTATCTGAGATCAACTGGATTATAACAGCAACCTGTCAGTCAGGATTATTAAGATGATTATTGATGATTGATCACCTGACAGGCCTTGGCAGTGACATCAGGAGGAGCTTCAGCAGTGAAGGCTGGTCTGAGAGCAGCTCCCACCTGCAAACACAAACACAGTAACACAGTAATATTTAAAGGAAAGTCTTGTTTTTTGCATAAATAACATGATGGACACAGATATTTCTTCTATCCGAATATTCTGGCTATTATTCCGGAAAAAATTATTTAAAAAGTTAACGCATTTTCAAAATTTTTTAGTAAAAAGAAGCTTTTTAGACAATTAGTTCCTTATTTGAAGAAAAGTAATCAAAATATGAATTCATATTGACAATAGTCACTAGTTGCAGTGAAACAAGCACCCTTTCATATTTGGAAATTAATTCAGAACAATTTTTGTGTCATAGGTGAGAATTTATCTGAAAATAATAAACGTCTCCAGCCAATCAGACTGCAGTATTCTCGCGTTATAAATGGAGCTCAGTGAATGTTCCTTACGTTGGCCTGGTACTGCTCCAGGATCACATGACCAGGGAACTCCGGTTCGGGGATGGCTGAGAAGCGTCTGATGATCACCAGCAGGGTCTGAAGTCCCGCCAGGCGCAGCTGGTCGCTGTGGTCCGTCGCCGCCATGAACGCCATGCGGACCAGGTCACCAAGATGGAGAACCAGGAAGTCTGTGGACAGACAGGTGAAGGGGTCACGGAGGTCTGCAGCGTCCACACAAAAACAACCTGACCGAGGCCACAGCGGGGGAAGGGTCCTTACCGGTGGACTCGTGCAGACGCCGCTCCTGAGCCAGAGCCATGTCGAAGTGAGCCGGGTCTGCGGTCTCACACTGAGCTATGATGCGACACACGCACTCCATGGCGAAGCGTCGCGTGGCCCAGCGCAGGGCTGTGAACGGGCCGCCGGCCTCCGAGCGAGCTCTGAAAGCAGAGGAGTCGTCGTCTCTGCTGGGGTCCGCCTCCTCATCCTCCTGACTCGCCTCGACCGGAGCCAGACAATCTGAATGAAAGTCGGGGAAAACTTTAAATCTGATACGATACATCTGATTTTTACAGATAAACACCAATAACTTTTAAATGGTTGTGTAAGTTTTTTTTTTCTTCCTAAGAGAAAGAAAGTAGTTCCGGTAGATTCTGCTGCAGAGAGAAAGTAGTTCCTACCTATCATGTAAAATATTATTTTCATTGTTAGGTGCAATATGACTTATTATTACTTTTCAATATTACTGCCAATATTACTCTCAATGTCATTGCCATGACCACTTTTCTATTTTACAGCTTACATTTTTTCACTTATGTTACTTCTATTGTTATTCTGTTATGCTCTGTTATTTTGCATTTTTTATTTTATTGTTTGTATTTTATATTTGACTTTATTTTTGTTACTCTGTTGTTTTTGTTCTATGTAACTCTTATTTTGGTGCAATCTCTAACACATGAATTTCCTTTGGGATTAAATCAGTTCTTATCTTGTTATGAAAGCGAATAAGTACAAGTAAATAAAGAGGTTTGTTCTGATGAGTGCTGAAAATAGTTTATTTTACAGAACCACTGTGATAAAAATGATCAAATAAATAATTATCTACTTGAGGAGCAGCGTCTGTTCAGTGTTTGTTGGACCCACCAGTGGTTGCAGACAGGACGTCCTTGCAGAGTTTGAGCCAGTGTCCCAGTTTCCCGCTGGTGGCGCTGGACGTCATCATGTGGACCAGTGTCTCCTGGATGTCCCTCCTCAGACCTGGGTCTGACTCCCGGTCCAACAGAGTGAACAGAGCTCCTTCCAGGCCCACCTCCTTTATGGTGACGTCTGCACAGAGTGGAGGAGATGCACAGAGTGGAGGAGATGGAGGTTAGGATACTTTTAAGGCCTTCGTTTTAGATTTTTAAATTATTTTTAATACTTTTAAGACCCTGCAGATACTCTGTGTTTGAACCAGTGTCTTTACATCTTTGCACATGTACTGAGAGGATCTTTAAAGAGGATAAACAATAAGAGAATTTTTCCTGACGAGAGCCGAGCAGCAGTGACTTTGTCCATCTCACCCAGCTGTGTGTTGTCCCGTCTCGGCAGCTCTTTGACCAGAGTCACGGCGTGTTCAGACACCTCCAGAGCCTCCCGCTGGACGAGCTGCCGCAGGCACGCCACCACGGCGCGACGCAGACACAGGTAAGGAGCTGCACAGGTTAGCCTGAAATACACAAACAGAGAAGAGTTAACACATGGTGTCCTCTGTTAACAGGTTTAAGGTTTATCAGAGGAAGCATGCAGCTACAGACAGTGTTTCCTCCAGACTCAGAAACCAAACACTCTTTCTATCAGGTTCTTAATATCTGAAGAACTGATTGATCTGACAAGTATTTTCTCAAATAATCTATACAATGTCAGAAAAGTTCCCAAGTGGTGTGAATTTCTGCAAGATAACAGCTTAATTGAGGATTTTCTGTCAGGATTTAAAGCTCATCATAGCACCAGAAAATCACTGGTGAAAGTTACAAACGATCCTATAATGGCCTCTGACAACAGACGTGTCTCTGTGCTTCTCTTGTTAGATCTTAGAGCAGCATTCGACACCATCGACCACAATATCTTGTCCCAAGACTCAAACATTTAATTTCCATTAGAGTTGCACAGATTCCAATTTTCTTGGCAGATTCAGATTTTTTTCATGGGTCTGACCTGCCGATTCCAATACTGACCGATTCCGATATTCAGTCTTTCTAAGAACTATAATTGACAGCTTTCGCAAACATTTCTGGAACTTTTCTCATACACTGATTATTAAATAACGTTTACATTTTCTCCAAAAGTGCTCCAGGTTACAGCCAGACTTTAATATATTATTATATTAAGATTATGTCCCAGAGGGAGCACGATCTTTTGAGATCGCACGGGACGTGATCTCATGTGAAAGCATATGTAAACAAACCGAAGACTTATGCAGCACAACAGTTTACTGCAGTAAAACTCTGCAGTGAGAAAAACAGAGGCAGAAGTAAAATGAGTCTAAATGATAAAATTGTTTATTTGTCAGCAAGAACAGGAGGTGAGACTTTAACTGTCAGTCTGTGAACAGCAGTCTGCTGCTGGCTAACATCAGCATGAAGAGCTGAAAGTTTACTGCTGTTCAGTGCGACTTTCAGCTGCTCAGCTGTTCCGTCTCCTTGTTATCTGTCTCTCTTCTCTTTATCCTGACCTTTGAATCTGTCGCTGACGCTGACTTCATGCCACCACAAGTCTGAGGGTGGTTAGCTGTGATCAGTGCTGTTGTGGCTGTGACGTTAATGTCTGTGTTGCTGCGCGCATGACGTGACCACTGTGTGGTACATGTGTATGAATTTGACCAGTACAGAATTGTATATGTGACGCTGACCGGCTGGACACTGTTCAGGGCCGGTCCAGCTGGAAACCAGCTGATTCCGGTCTCTGGCTGCTCGAATGGTGCATCCCTAATTGGCATTAAAGGAACCGCACTAAACAAGTTTATCAGATTGATCTTTGTACATGCTAATGATGAATCTTGTAAACACACCAAAAGTTAGTCACAGAGTCCCACAAGAGTCTGTGCTTGGACAAATTCTATTCACTTTATATGTTTCCTTTATTAAGAAACAATCCATAAACTTTCATTGTTATGCAAATGACACCCAATTTTATCTATTGATCGAGGCAGACGAAACCAATCAGATATCTAAACTTAAAACTTGCTCATGTGCAACTTTCTGCTGTTCAACTCAAACAAACCAGCTTGTGCTCGACCCTGAACATCTCTGAAACTATCTGAGGATTAAACTGAGACTGTTTCATAACCAGTTTAAAACTTGCAGTAGTAGCTCTAAAGAATCAGTTCAAAGAGGTGTTTTCAAAACGTTAAATACAAATTCCTCTTCATCATTTTACATGATGATAAACTGAGTGAACATTTAAGATGAGTTTTTTTGAGTCCTTTCTAGAGGAAACACTGAGTAGTTTCACTGTGGGAGGTAAAACAGCCGGCAGGGACGTGTTACATGTTAAGGTAATACTGTGGCTGAGTGCAGGTGATACTGAGTTAGCAGTCAGTCAAACGTTAACGAGTTAATTCAGGATCAAAACCAAAAGGAAAATGTTAAAAAAGCTCAGAAACAGAAAGCTGTTTCATACTGCACAGATTATTATGATGCATTAAAACAGCAAAAACTGTGTTAAAAAGCTCCACAGCAACAGAAATCATGTCGAGGGAGAAAGAAGCTGAAAAGAAAGTGAGACAAAACAGCAGCTTCAGGCCTGACAGAGGACCTACCAACATGGAATAATCCAACAAGATCTCCTGCAAGACACGAGACAGGGTCAAAAAACACACACACACACACACACAGTACATCAGAACTAACCCGTTAACACACCAAAATCACAAAATAACAAGATAGAGGCAGCAGCAGACCAGCAAATCCTTTGTTCTGTGAGGTAAAATCACTGATTCTAGAGTTTAAAAATGAGTCATGCAGTCCAAATAGTGAGTTGGGACCACAGCCTGTATATCAGATCTGAATCTCTATTTAATATATGATCTACGGTTGAAGCCCCCTCCTCCTCCTCCTCCTCCTCAGACTGACGCTCTGCAGGCTGCAGAGGCACTGCAGGACGGGCTCAATGTTGTACTCTGACACTGAGAAGTGAGGACAAGTCCTCCACTGTCAGCTGATCAGCTGTTTATAACTCTGTCAGTTGTCTGTTGATGTAAAGTTCAGCCTATTTCCTGAAAACAAAGGCCCATGGCTCTGAAAATACAAACTCTGGAGTTCAGTGACTGTCTGTCTCACTGCTGCCAAACTCCAGTAACATTTTGATTGATTTAATAGTTATAAACATCTACTCCTATTAATGATTTATTATGGCTCATTAACAGAAACTAACTTAGTCAGAGAACATTCGGCATTAATTTGAACTCAGAATGAGAAACAACAGACGTTCTGCACCAGAACAGAAAGGAGAACATGCTGGCTGTAGTGTTGTTGTTGGAGAAACCAGTAATTCAACTTTGCATGTTTCTTTAATGTCTGATGACATATCACAGTCATGTTATCAGTTAGTACAGGAAATATAAAGTAAAGTGAAAATAATCTAATTATAGTTTACTCTTAAACTGATATTCTTTTTTTTTTTTTTGCTGCTGACCCCATCCACAGCTGTACAATCTGAACATAGACAGCATAAAGTCAGGTGCAGCCAGGTGCGGCCAGGTGTGGTCAGGTGTGGTCAGGTGTAGTCAGTGTATCAGATGTAGTCAGATGTAGTCAGTGTAGTCAGGTGTGGTCAGGTGTGGTCAGGTGTGGTCAGGTGTGGTCAGGTGTGGTCAGGTGTGGTCAGATGTAGTCAGATGTAGTCAGGTGTGGTCAGGTGTAGTCAGGTGTAGTCAGGTGTGGTCAGGTGTAGTCAGTGTGGTCAGTGTGGTCAGGTGTGGTCAGATGTAGTCAGATGTAGTCAGGTGTGGTCAGGTGTGGTCAGTGTAGTCAGGTGGTCAGGTGTAGTCAGGTGTAGTCAGGTGTAGTCAGGTGTAGTCAGGTGTGGTCAGGTGTGGTCAGATGTAGTCAGGTGTAGTCAGGTGTGGTCAGGTGTAGTCAGGTGTGGTCAGTGTATCAGGTGTGGTCAGGTGTAGTCAGGTGTGGTCAGGTGTACTCACACAGAGTGCAGGTACGAGGTTGGCCAGGTTGACGTGTGGTGGTGAGAACATGTGCAGCTGCTGCAGACAGGAAATGGCTCTGGCCTGAACGAGACAGTCGGGACCGACCTGCATCACCCCACATCCAACCAGACAGCTGGAGCGCAGACCGGATACTGCTGCACCGTCACCTGACAAACACAACACACACACATCACTGCTACACACAACAATGTAAACTTTAGGGTTTCTGTTTGTTTGTTTTTTACACAAGAACATGTAAACTTTAGGCTTCTTTAACAAAAAAATGTAAAAAATTGTTTTGTTTTGTTTTTTTACACAAAACTGTGTACAAAACTGTATGCTTTTTTTTATTTATTACAATTACTACACAGAAATATGTAAACTTGATGCTTTTTTTAAACAAACCAAAATGTGTTAAATTTATTTCCACAAAAATGTGAATGTTAAGCTTTTTTTTTCTTTAAGCAAAATACATAAACTTTACCCTTTAACCTTTTTTAACATCACTGCTGCATCCTTACCTGTTTCATTATACAGAGAAATGTAAATTTCACTTTTTATACAGATATATGTAAACTTTACATTTTTTTAACACAGAAAAATGTTAACTTTACGTTTTTAACATATAAAAATGTAAACTGTACTTTTTTATACAGATAAATGTAAACTTTACGCTTCTTTACACACAAAAATGTAATCTTTACGTTTTCAAAGTATAAAACTTAAACTTTACACTTTAACACAAGAACATGTTAACTGTTTTTAACATAACAATATGTAAAATCTTTTTTGCACAGAAAATGCAAACTTTACACATTATACACAGAAAAATTAAAGTTTTGTGCTTTTTAAAAAAATAAAAATATGTAAACTATATAAATATGTAAAATATGAACGTTGCACCTTCACCTGACAAACGCACACACAGCCCAACACTCGGGTCGTACCTTGCAGGTCGGGGCCCAGGCAGGTGATGAGCGTGTGCAGGCAGCGTCCCAGGCTGTAGTGCACCTCAGGGTGGGTGGGCGGAGCTGACAGCAGCAGCCGGAGCACCAGGGTGAAGGACGGCTCGGCGTGGGCGCGGTACAAACCGCCGGACAGGTCGATTACCAGAGACAGACTGTGGAGAGACCAGGTCTGGACCAAACACAAACACAGGGACATTTCAGGCAAAGTGAGGACATTTTGTTGGGCCATCACTTCTTTAAAATACTGTTTGAAGGTTAAGACTTGGTTTTAGAGTTAAAGTCAGAGGCAGGTTTGAGATAAAGTAGATAAGGGGAATAATTTATGTCAATTTGCAACATCTATAATTTCTCAAAAACAAAGTCAGGGTCAGAATCAACACGTGCTGATTTTTGGGGTTAATTTTAGTTACAATCAGCAAACATAACGACATAATTATGGATATTGAACAAACGTGTGTGTGTACCTGGACCTCAGGTGAGGTGCTGTCCTGGCTCAGGGTGAACAGGACTCCCAGACAGGTGGACAGATGTTGAGGTGAGCTGATTCCCCCGGTGTAGCGGTACAGCGCCCCCAGAGCCAAGGCGTAACCACTGCGAGACGCCGCGTCCCGAGCCGTCTTCAGCCTGCACAGTTGGGATCAATACTGTCAGTGGTCACAGCAGCGAGCAGCAGCAGCAGAAACAGCAGTTTTTGTAGATGTCATAGTTTTGATAAAGCAAGGGAGGTGTATTTTAGGGAAGTGCGTTATTAGTCTTCTAGTCCATAATATGTTGCTACCCTCACTGGTCGTCACTAGAAATACTCATCTTCAAACTAATATACTAGTTATCTATGAATTATAGAAGCTAAGATGGTGGCATATTTTAACCTGGAAAATGAAAATAAGGTTGTATGTAAACTGTGTCAGAATAAACTGACATATAAACACTCGAACGGAACAAAGCGTAATCACATTCAGCACAGCGAGGAGAGCAGGCTGCTGGTGGTAGCACAGCTAACATTAGCCACACTCTGCAAACCAATATGAAATCGTTTGACGCTGTGATCCCGTTCAGTCTGAAAAGATGTGCAATTTTAACTGTTTTCTTACTTTAAGACAAGTTGACTTGTATAAATTTAAATTCCCGTTTAATTGACATGCAAATAAGTTGTTAGGAACATCGTTAGTGCATTTGTGTTGTACCTTTTAAACACAGACACGAGTCTAAGTGCTTCACAAAATCCAAAAAAATGCATTAAAGAAGAAATTAAGAGTGATCACACACAGGATTTAAGATTAAAGAAGGAAAAACAGGTTATATTACACACAACTGATTATATCCTCCTGATATCAAGACACAATGTGACCCTCCAACCAGATTGTGAAACATCTAAATAGTTGCTAAAAGGTCAAAGATATCACAAAAATAATTAACTCAAAATTAATATATATATTCATTCATTCATTCATCTTCTGTAACCGCTTATCCGTGAGGGTTATATATATATATATATAAAGTAGCACTTTAAAAGGAGTGTGCAGCATAACATGACAACACTGAACTACATACACCCCACTGATCAGAAATCTAAAGTGCAGGAAAAATACCTCCACATTTTAAAAGCTTTGTGCAGACGCTCTCCTTTTTTTTCTAAATAAAACACAGGATGTGCAAACACACATCATCACAGCATCAGTGAGTCATCAGTGAGTCATCAGTCAAAACACACTGTGATATATTTGGATTCTTCCACTCGGTTATTTAAAGTATTTCTGGACTATTTCTGGTTTATTACGTGACTGTCTGTCCGTGTGATGAATATTTTTGGATCATGACCTGATTTGTTTCTGCTGTTGCTACTTTAAGATCAGGGAGTGGAAATAAATGAAAATGACTTTGCAGACTTTCCGTTTCATCTGTATTCAGCAGCAGAAATTCTGCTTCACACAAATATGTGATAGCACATATAAAGAAGATGCAAAACATGCATGAATACAGGAAGAAACATCTTTCCACTGATGCATAAATTGTGTTCTGCAAACGATTATATTCTCCAACACTGACTGTGGCCACGACACCTAAAAGCTGTGTGTTAACGTCCTCCTACCTGTCGAAGCAGAGCAGGGAGACAGAGACGGTGAAGCCGGGGTCTCCGACCACCTGAACCAGCCGAGCCAGACCTTCAGCAGCCAGACAGCGAAGCAGAGGACTGCTGTTTTCCAGCCCCATTGTCAGGAGGGACAGTGCCGGAGAACGCATCTCCTCCGGCCCCAGAGAACCCCGAATACCTCCCTGGTGCTGAGGAGGAGGACAGTTTAGTTATTCTGGGCTATAACAACTTTATAAGATGTTAATATGCAGCTTTATTTAGTTTGTAGTGCAGTTCTGCTGCCCCCAAGTGGACAAAAAAGGGCTAAATGAATAAAACTCAAATCATATTCTAAATATTTGTCCTGAACTTGTGCTCCCAGACAACCACGCCACGCAGTCACGCAGACAGTGAAGATGTGTTTAAGTGTTGATGCTGACAGGTGTAGTACCTTGAGCAGACTGCAGAGGGCAGCACAGATGTGTGTCTGGACGGTCTGCTGACGTTGACCCTTCAGCTGGTTCACCGTTTCTACAAACTGCTCCAATATCTTCACTCTGAGGAGGACAGAGAGACAATTTGTCATCCACACGTCCTGTTGGAAAGCTTTCAAGTCGGCGAGCTGCATGAGTTAATTAATTAGCATGAGTGATCGCCCCACCAGTGCCCGAATACGACATGAGACTGCAGGACCGTGTGCACACAGACAAGTTAAGAGAGAATTCAAGAATTCACAAAAACTAAAGATGATGGAGTGGTGTCAATGGTTTTATCTCCTTAGGCCATCTCAGAATCAGAAATAATATGTTTTTTTTTCAGAATTAACACAATGTGATGTCACATTTTATCTAAAAGCTGTAAAACCATGAAACATGCTGACACACTGAAACACCAGCATGTAAAACCTAAAAGCAGGTGATTATTTTAGTGTTCTAGTATCATGTGACCAAACCCCAACAAGGTCACTACAATGGTTTTATTTTTATGATACTCCTTCTGTCAGCTGTCTGTCCCCATACTGGCTGACCTGCACTGGTTGACCTGTCCTAGTTATTACCCGGTCCTGGTTGACCTGTACTGGGTTTACCGTCTGGTCTACTGTTCACCTGTCCTAGTTATTACCCGGTCCTGGTTGACCTTAGGTTACTGGTTATGGACCTGTGCTGGTTATTACCTGGTCTGAGCTGAGCTGTGCAGTGCGGTGTAGGTGACGGCAGGTGAGTTACCTCTGAGCGGAGATAATGTGGGGGAAGAGCACTCCGAAGAGGCGAACGGCGGCAGCGGTCAGAGCAACAGGAGGAGGAAGAGGAGCGGGAGCTTCGTCACCCCTTTTCACACAGACTGAAGGCGTCGTTGTCCAGAGAGCCTCCTCCCACACTGCTGCCATGGAGCTGAAAACCAAACACACCCCCAACCATTACAACTTTCATCAGTCCTGTGGTACCTGTGCCTGTGTTATCAGTGTAAAGTCCAGCGAACACAAGTCACCTGTTCCTCAATGTATCTGTGGTCGGTGTCGTGGAGGGCGGGGCCGACCAGTGGCAGATCGTCATGGTGACAGAGAGGAGGCAGCAGGGTGAGCTCTGAACATGGCTGGTTCAGGTTCTCCTGACTGGACAGATCGGTCACCAGCTGGTTCATCACCAAACCGTAACTCTCTACAGGAGGAGGAGAGACATGAAGAACTCGTTATTTCAACTGTTTCAACTGAAAAAAAAGTCTCCGTCTGTGTCAGTATATGTGATGTTTGATTTTTTTTTTTTTTAACAGAACATAATACAGATTATTTCAATTTGTTAATTTTACAAGCAGCAGCTGTCTTCATGTGAATCTTTTTCTTAATTCAGGTTAAATATATACATATATTTTGATCTTACTGTATTTTTTATTTATAAGTTATTTATAATTATTTATTCGAGAATTTGGGAAAAACAGTATATTGAGTTTTTTTTAATATTTACTCTTCAATTATGGTGGAAAATATAATTTAAAAGATTGCAGTCTTGGCTATTAAAGCTTGTACAGGCCGACCTCCTGGTACTGGTTGACCTGTTCTGGTGCAGGTAGGTGGTGTGTGAGGTGTGTGTTGTTACCTTGGTAGTTGTGTGGAGGCAGCAGAGCGAGCAGCTCGTAGACTCTCAGTCTGTAGACGACAGAGAAGCTACGAACTGAACTGCTGTAAGACCTGAGGAGAGCAGGCAGCCTGGAAAACACACACAAAACACACACACACACACACACACACACACAAGTAACACACAGATAAGAAGGTTTCAGTTGCAGGAACAAGCACAGAGATGTAAAACAAAGGGGTGATACTGTTGTTGTCAGGTTTTCTCACATACATACAGTATGTATATATAAAATTAAAGGCCTGGTGAGCATCTAATGAAGAATCATATTTTCTTTTCTTTTCTTTTTTTAATCTACTCAAAAACACTTCACAAAATTGGTTTTATGTTTAAAGTGTTCACTAATTTCCTCAAAAAGAATAAACAACAATGTGTGTGTCCATGTACACTAATGATAGACACTGTCACTGTTGGTTTGAGTCTGAACGTGCAACATCAGATTTAATCATTTAAAGGCAGCCAATCAGGTACTGACTTGGTGAGCAGGGCCACAGCGCAGGCCAATGGCGTGAGCAGACGGCTGATGATGTCATCAGTGACGAGCTCCCTGCAGTGGAGCAGCAGGTTCTTCATCGCTGTTCAGACACAAGAACACAAGAAGACGGTTATTTTCTTTTCATTTATTAGACAGAAGGAGGAGAAGTGATTCAAATTAATGATCTGATCACCACTGTTCATCATTTTTTTTAATTAAAGTATTTTTGGATTGTTTTTATGAGTGAAAACTCACTGACTGTGTGTATTTGTGTTTGCAAACTGTAAAGTAACTGAGAGTGAAGAATCACTCATGTGACCCTCAGGTGGAAGGACACACACAGACAGACAGACAGACAGGTGTTAGGCAGACAGACAGGTGTGTGGACTGACCGCAGAGCGCTCCGGCTCGTCCCTCTAGCGTAACCTGCCACGTAAAGTAGTCCCCTCGTCGCAGCTCCATCTCCTGCTCCCTGAGTGAAGCAGGAAACACACACCGCCAGAGGAGGAGGAGACGAGACAGGTGGTGCTCCACTACAGCTGGGCCTGGACACGGACACACACCACACACACACACACACACACACACACACACACACACAAAACTCTAAAATGAAACAGGGAGTATTTTATCTGAGTTACAGTCAAAACACTGACATATAGAAAAGGACAACATGACAGCTCCCCAAAAGTGAAGCAAAAACATCTGGATGCCCCCTGGTGGCTGGCTGCAGTATACGTCATAAGCCCCGCCCCTTCCATGTTAGCAGATGGGACATGGGACAAACTAAAACATCCAAGAGCACGCCAAATAAATGTTTCTGTCATTTTAGGTATTTGTTATCATGCTGATGTTTGTTCGTGTTTGTTTTTCTGATTAGTTTGATTTTAATTAGTTATTTGATGATATAAAAAGGAGGTTTCACATCAGGATTGACAACTGGCAGCAGCTGACACATGGCGGCCATCTTACTTACAGTCTGTGGTTCAAACAAAGTGAATCTGATGAATTAAGTGTCAAGTGAGAACAAACAGTTAGTTGATTCAGGAAATGACTTTATGATTCACACTTTTTAAATAAAAGACTTTTTTATCTTCAGGATTAGGGGCAGGTATCAAGTATTTTCAAGTCCAAGTCAAGTCACGAGTCACTGGTGTTAAAGTCCAAGTCGGGTTACAGGCCTAAACGATTGTAAAGTTTCATATCAGTCAATACTAATAATTATTGATCATGTGGGTTGTGACTGACTACATGTTGTGTACTGTTGGGGTGGAAGCTGCTGAGGTGATAAAATTAGTAAAAATCCCAATATTTTTTACCTTGATGTTGTAATACTATTATAAAGATGTCTGGTGCTATCATAAAATATTATATCAGATTTCTTGATATATAATCATCAGTAAGGTGACTAAATGGGTGAAGTTAAATAATAAAACAGCTACAACAGTCTGGTAAGTTCAGAAATAACATCACTTTCCTGTAATGCAGCCTTTAAAATCAGGAAAAGACAACACTTACATGTCTGCTCTCACATACATTAAATAAAATAACATATTGCCCAGCCCTCGGTCTGAGTTAGAGATCTTGTCCAGTTGAGTCAGAAGACATTAAATTTGTGACTGGAGTCCACGTCTCTGGTTCACAGAGAGTTTTACCTAATGTGATGAGAGAGGAGACGAAGCAGCCAGCCGGCCTGAGTCCTCTGCAGAGAGATCCGACTGTTCTGAGAGGCTGAACGCAGCAGGTCTTCAGCCAGACCCAGCACCACCTACACACACACACACACACACACACACACACACACACCCCACTATTATAATTCATGCTAACATTAGCATGTTATGTGCTACTATATTAAACCCTGTAACATTAAATTTGTGGTGTCGTTTACCCACCATGCCTTTGGTGTGCGGTATTCCCAGGGGGCAGTGCTGCACTGCGGCCACCAGGGCGGTGACGGCGGCTCCGTACCCGGCCACGGCTTCGGGGGAAGACTTCAGCGCCACTAGCCGCTCGGCACAGCGATCCAGCAGCAGGGAACCCTGGGATGGCATCGCCATGGCAACACAGCGCAGGCACCAGGCGGCGGCCAGCGAGGCCGAGGCGACGGGGTGGAGGAGGACGGAGATCACCGTGTCCAGGAGGGCTGCATGGACAAACAGACACACATCAGCAGGCGGCAGAAGATAAAAATATTCTTTATCTAATTTGGTGCCAGAAACGTGTCATCAGCTGAATGTTTTTATCAACTTTTGTCCAAATCAGATCAACAGTTTCGTTGGTCTCGTCCCTCCTGCAGAAATATAAAACCTGCATCTTTCCCTCTGGTTTAAGGACAGACAGGAAGACAATCCGTCGTCTCTGGTTTCACGTTAAAGGTCAAAAAGGGACAAATCAGAGATTTTATATCTGCTGAATGTGGAGTTTTTATTCTGCTGATAAACACATGATCACCTCCTATTGATCTACTGTGTCTGTTTCAGGAGACGTCAGCGCTCCTCCTCTCCTCTGTGTAACAGATCTTGTGTGTGTGTGTGTGTGTGTGTGTGTGTGCGTGTGTTCTGTGAGACCTGTGCTGCTGTCGGTGAGGAGGGGGGCAGCCGTGGATCCCAGTCCCTGTATGAGTCCTCCCAGTTCCAGCAGGCAGCAGACCAACACGTGCTGACTGGCTGAGACGTCTGCAGCCGAAACTCTGGTCTCCATGTTCCCGTCACTCAGAGCTGCGTCTAAACACACACAAACACACACAAGCAGGGAAATAACTTTTTCTTCAGTGTCCTGCAACTGTCCCAGACTGAACAACCTTTGGAAAATCTTTAGTCGGGAGCAGCTCTGATTTAGATGCAAACTGGTTAATCATCTCAGTTGTCTGATATTATTAATTTTTGTAAATTAAACCTTAAATCACATGCTTCTTATTTCACTGTGCTTCCTTGCTGCAGTGATTGTTTAACTTCCCTTTTAAGGATCCAGAACTGAACTACAACCACAACTTTCATTGTTGAATCATTAAATAATTATTTATATGCTGCAACCCTCGCTTTCTGCTCACCGATGGCTCGTTTCTGTGTCGCCACAGCGAGGCAGAGCTGTTTGGCAGCGTTGGTCTGAGCCTTCTCTCCCAGCAGAGACCCCAGGGTGCTCCTCAGGATGAAGGAGACACAGCGGCGGGTCACCACAGCATCGCCCGGTGTCTGTGTGGCCCTGCCGTGGGACGCCAGCTCCATGAGGAGGGACAGGAAGGCTGGGAAGTTCGGCTCCAGCCAGGAGCCACCCAGGGTGGAGACGAAGACCACGCAGGCCTGAGGAAGAGGAAGAGGAAAAGGAGGAATCATTCAGTCTGCTCTTCAGTTCAATGAATCAAGCTCCCCTAAACTGCCCCGGTGACCCACCTGCGTGACTCCGATTCGGACGTCCTTGCTGACGGAGCTCGTCCCCTTCAGCATGTCTCCGCTGGCTCGGAGGAAACCTGCACCGCCTCGCAGGAACCCCCCTGACACAAATCCATCACCTCCTCCAGGGAGCTGCGACCCCGCCCACCCTGTCTGGGGGCTGCTGGGAACAAAAAAACAAAAACAAGAAAGAGACAAAGAGAAGAGCTCAACCACATCCATCCATCAACACATCTGTTCATCTTTCCTCATTTTCCCTGCCTGAAATTCCAGCACATTCCACAGTTTTGATCCGTCCTCCACACGGCTGCAGCCCCCACCAGAAGCATTTCAGAAGAAAAGCGTTTTGCTCGTCTTGTTTTACTTGCTCAGATTTTGTTGATTTGCTCCTCTTTCCTTGCTTTCTTGTGCCTCTACCATGAATAAATAGGCTTCATAGTTATTTTCTGTCTGTCTCTTTTATTTTGAAAATTGAGCTGATTCTCTCTGCTCAATCTGCTCTGTGCAGATTGACGCAGCATCCTTCAAAAATCAACTGACGCGTATTTGAAGTGCTGCCAGAGGAAACACAAGCACTGTAAAGCGACGCAGCCACGCCCGGTGGAATCTAGCTGTGAGTAACAAAGTGTTCAGTAGGAGGCATGTAGTCTTCAGACCAGGACTCCTATCAAATGTGAAGTTTGGGGCAGACTGGATCATTTATGCTGAAATTGCAGCTACTTCCTGTTTTCTAGTGAAACAGGAAAATTTGAGGGCACAGCTTGACCAGGCCCTTCAACAATATCTGAATCTTTTCAGAACTTTTGATCACAAAGGTCTCTAGATGGCACACATCAAGTCTGAAGTCAGTCTGATTAAAACTGTAGGAGGAGTTCGTGAAGATACAACGCGTGACCCGTCTCAAGGATCCGCTGCACTGATGGAGTCCCTGTGCTTCCTTTTCCCACATTAATGAGTGTATTTCTGTCATCTATCATGTAGATATACCTGCTGTATTTCACCATCTGACCAATGTTTGCTGAGATGTAAGCTAAGCTTTAGCCTCAGTCTGTTAGCATTAATGTTATATCATGTACACAGCTGTTAGCTAACTTTACATAAACACTTTCACAGGGTTCTTGTTTTAAAACGTGCCAGATGGAAACATTAAAACATCAGCTGGAGCCCTCTCAGCTGACTCAAGTCAAGTTAATGCATTAGCATTAGCTTACATCTAGCCAGCTACACTTATGAAATCTGCTTGTGAGTCATTATTTTAGCGACAAAAATCCACCGTCGTCAGCTAGAAATGAGAAGCTGCTTTTGTTTACGTCTCTAAAGAATCAAGACTTTGTGTTTCAACAATGACTCACAGTTTCGATGTTAGATCTGCCACTGTTCTCACCGTAAACTGCATAAATGAGTGCGAGAGTGTAAAGGTTGGCAGGCGTAGTCAACAGTAACAAAGGAGGGCGGGGCTTAGTGAAGGGTCAAATAAAATGACTCGTATTTGAACCCGTGCAGGCACGGCTCTCCTCCGTCAGTCTCCGTCCTCTCCGGTCGATACCTGTGGGCTGTCGGGGCTCCACCGCAGCGGCCAGCAGAGTTCCCAGCAGTTTGGCGACGGACACTCTGACATTGTAGTTGGATCCTTCAAAGGCTCTGAAGCACAGTGTTGCCACGTTCTCCAACTCGCTGGTCCACAGGAACACGGCCTCCCTCTGCAGCTCCAGCAGACACTGACGGGACCATAAGAGACTTTAAACATGAACTGTGGACTGCAGCTGTCAGGCTGATTTTCACTGAAACAAACAGCTGATAGATGACGTCGTGGTTACCTTGGCGGCGGCACAGCGTACAGCCATGGATCGGTCTGTCAGACAGGTTCTCGCTGCCTTGTAGACGTCACGGTGACACTGCACGGCGCTCACACCCAAACCTCTCAGGATCTTCTCCAAGCTCAGCATGATCTCATAGCGACCCTGAGACTGAGAGAGGAAGAGGAGGGTGAGCTCGCTGCACCACAGATGTTCTGTCAAAACCTCACAGCTGTTTTCACCCAGAAAAGTGAATCTCTCTCTTACAGGAGTGTTGCAGCAAGTTAACAGCAGAGAGGTCAGAGTTCATGTTTCAAACTTTTGGGATTAAAAAGTGTAATTTATTAAATCCTGCTTTTCAACCTCACAGAGAGTCGTAGACCCGTTTACCAGCAAGAGGAAACCTCAGAGTTTGTTTTTGAAACTTTTGGGATTTAGAAGTGGATTTATCTCGTAGAAACTATTTTCTTTCTGCCAAACAACACCCAACAACTGTATCACTGCACAGAAGGAAGTGTGCATCCACTCATGGAAGAAAGGCTCATGCACGTGACAGCGTGGGATGTAAACATTAGTGACGTCCTCCTCAGCTGAGCTGTCACCTCTCGACCATGAGTAGATGCACGCTTCCTGCTGTGGTTCCTGCAAAAAAAACAGGAATTTTGATTTTGTAAATGAAAATAATATGAAATCCTCAAATGAAGGCACAAGTAGTTTGAAAAAGTGGACCTGATACGGTGTTTTATTTCCTCTCTGTGGTGCATTGTGGGTCTGGGGAGGACAGTGTGTATTTAAATAAATGTGAGGTTCATGCGGCCATTTCTGTCTCGTTTTGGGGTTAAAATGTGACGGCAACTTTCTGAAACTTGTTTGTATTTCTGCAGACAAACCTCGGGGCTCTTCATGGCCTTCAGCAGATTGACCAGCGTGTCTTTGAAGGAGCCGACGAGCATCCGACCGAGCTGCTCGAACAGAGCGCCAAGACACGCGATGGCTGCCCTGAAACACACAAACATATAAACATCATCATATCATTTCACGGAAATCTAAATCTGCTTAAATCTAAACTAAAATGAAACTTCTTTCTTTCATTGATTTAATTTGACATAAAAATATAATTCCTAAAACTTTATACTTAATTTTCTTGTTTAAACTCTTTGAAAACTGCAGAAAGGTATTTTTTCCCATCTTTTCTGTGTGCCCTGAACGCAGCTAGACTTACAGGCGGGTAGGGAGGCCTGACGGAGAATCGTCTTTGCTGCGGATGATGTCATTACACCTATCCACCAATAAGCTCGAAGGAACCGGGTCTCCCAGGCGGTAGAGCAAGGCCAAGCAGTGGGCCAGCAGCCAGCGGGTCGGCGGGCCGGGAGAGCCAATCAGAATGCCCGACAGCTGGTCGATCAGACGCCGCTGGTTCTGTTTGATGTCGGCCTGGAGGGAAGAGACAGTTTGAGGTTTAGAATTCTCGGAACATGTTTGGATGCATGTATCTGCCTCATCATTTTCAAAGTCCCCGAGAAACAAGAACAATTTCCCCCTGAAAACGGCATAAATGCAGCGCGAGAATGGGAAGCTTGGCAGGCATAGCAACAGTAACTAAGGAGGGCGGGGCTTAGCAAAGGCTTCAATTCCAATTTAATTTCAACAATCAGGCATTTTAGGCTTCAATAACCCCAGAAGTCCCTGCTTTGTGACGGTCGTCCTGAAGGCTCACGCAGCTCTCACCCTGTCGGTGGCAGAAAGCAGCTTCTTCAGGTGGTTCAGCCATTCGAAGATGAACTCGGCCCTCTGATGTTCACCCAGCTGACTGCAGGCCTCCTCGTTCAGCAGAAGGCTGTGAGCGCGCTCCATCATGAACCTCCACCAGCCCTCCTCCTCCTCTTCCTCCTCCTCTCAGTGAGGGTGAACTCTTCTGTCCTGCTCTGTCATTCTTCTAAATCCTTAGACACAAAGGGAGGGACAGAAAGGAGGAAGAAACACAGAGAAAATATGTTCAGCAAAGAAAAAAAGCTCTTTATATCACTTCTTTTGAGTTTGGAAGCCCCAAAGAGACAAGTTAAGAAACAAGTGGTTGGACCAACCAGTCCCTCCAGGATTTCACTGGCTTTTTGTTGTGCACTGAAATACCTGATTTCATGGCAGCTTTTCTAAAAACCTGCGATGCACGTTGCAATGTTTTTAGGTGTTTTTTGCAAATGAAAAAAGTTGCAAATTGTTAAGAATTCTTTTTATAATTTTTGTATAATTCATTAAAAATCAACAACACAAAACATGCTTTAAATGTAAATGAAGCTGAAAAGAGGATAGTAGTAAAACCTGCCAAGCACATGAGAATATCTTTGCAAACTACATCATAGATGTTATATTTTAGTGTATTTTCATCAGATTTGCAGTTACAGTTGAGGTCTAGGAGCAGGGGAAGACATTTAGTTGCACAACTGGCTCTTGGTACTTTGCAATAATGGTGATATTGCTTTGAATTTCAGATTTTTTTACTAGTCCAGGATTACAATTTCACTTTTCCTTTATTACATCTTCATTGACTGTGGAATGGTAAAAGAAATAAGTTTTAATATCGTGGATTCTTATTCCTGAGCGTCTTATCTTTCAAAAGTGACCAGAAGTGTGCATGTAAGCCTTATGGTTGACAAGTTATTCCTGTTATTTAAGGGGGGTTCTGCCTTAAAATAAGGTGTCAGACTGACAAACTGATCAGGACTGAATAAGGACCAAGACGTCTGTAACATCCAGCGTCCAGCTCAGTGTTCACGTGTTCTGTGGGAAAAACCCAACACGACCAAACTGTGAACAAAACAACCTGTTGGAGCTGCTGCTGAAGGAACCGGGGGCTCCTCTGAGAGACTCCAGGACAGAACTGTTGAGTCTTTGTGTCCCATTGAGAGCTAACAGAGCGGATCGGACCGGAACAGGACGCCAGGCGGAGAAGAGACGCTGGCAGCTCGGCCGCCGAGCGGACACGGGGAGAATATCTAAAGGAGACGCAGGGAGCAGCTCATAAATGATTCAACAGCTCGACTCTGTCTCCTCCATTAACACACACACACACACACACACACACACATGCTAAAACACACACACACAGTTCACAAAGACGCAGGAAGACTAAAAATAACCTTCTGTCCCACAGAAAAAACACTGCACTTAAAACAAGACACTTCACTGCAGAGAACGTTAAGATTTCATGAAGAAAAAAACATCTTCATCAATGTCCAAACATCCCACTGCTGTGTGTGTTATGTGTGTGTGTTAAAGCTGAATGCAGCTTACAATTATTTTCATCATCGATTAATCTGTCAATCATTTTCTCCATTAATCAGATTAGTCGTGTGGTCAGAAAATGGTGAAAAATGAATCCTGTCACAATCAGGTGGCGCTCCACCTGTTTTCACCTGTTTGAACCTATTTTTCAATTGACAAGATTGTGACAGGATGAGTTTTTCACCATTTTCTGGGGTAATTGTATTTCTATGAGTCTGAGTAATCTAATCTATCTATGAGTAGATATTCGTGCCTGTACTTTTACTCATACTTAAGTATGCATTACAAGATGTAATCTACTGAGTACTGTTTGAATTAATATCCAAACCTTTAATGTGCATTTTATTAGCCAATGAGGTGATCTGATGCAAACAGGCCAGTGAAAACAAACGAAAAACAAAACAAAATGCTGCAGCAGCATACATCTGGAGTACAGATGTTGATGAATAATCATTAATCGATTATTATTATTTATTATTACTTTTACTTGTAATTGAGTAGAATTTTAGCAGTGTAACAGTACTCTTTCCACCACTTTGTAATGAATTACTCTGTCAAAAGGAGCCTGAGCTTTAACATCTTCCTCCCAGCTGGTTAATAAAGAGCAGCCTGAATCTGATGCTTCAGTTAAACTTCACACATTCACTCAACAAAAGCACAGTGACAGTCAGCAGTTTCCTGATTTACAGACACATACACAGACCTGTGAACGCAGCACTGTGCTGTAGTGTAACGGCTGCGTTATAAACACATCAGTAAACTGAAAACCTGCTCTTCTTCTACTTCAGTTAATCTGCAGCTAACAGGCTCCGCTGCTAGCATGGGGTGGCTAACCGGGTTAGCTAACGAGCCAAAGTTCGGAGACAAACGGAGATAAAGCCGGGACCGTTTACCTGTCCGTGTCGGTGTAAACCGGGTCTGTTTACCTGCCGGTGTCGGTGTGAAGCCGTTGATCCGAACAGAGAGGAGTCAGTCCACAAACACACACCACACAAAGTTTGTTTTAGGGGCCTCTGAATGTGAGCGAACACACAGCTGAGCTGCGACTGAAGCGACCCGCTGACACTGTGCGTCAAGTCAGCGGGAAGTAAGACAACACACATCCGGTTAATGCTTTTCAAAATAAAACATACCAACCACTCAATTCAGTCCAATTTACGATTTGATCCTGCACATAAAGTTCTCTTATAGTAGAGACGCTTGAAAGGACTTTAAACACTTCCGGTCTGATTCGTGCTTATTCCCTCAGGCTTAACTGCTCGGCTGGCACTAAAGTCGATTATCGAATCTTCGAACGTCCACACCGCCAATAACAAACGTGTAACGGGCAATTTCTCCTACTTTTAGTCTCCCAGGTGGGACTCACGTAGCTTTAGTTACTTTAAATATTAAGACTTTAGCACACGAAAACTATGAAGAGTGAATGAAATATAACGTACATTTCTTGTATTTACTTAAGTAACAATGTAGGACTTGTAACTGTAGTGTTTAAATAGTATTTTTATTTGTAATTTATATTTATTTATTATAAGTTATTTCAACATACTTGTAGTATTAGTACAACGATGATGATATTACTTGTAAGTGTAGTACTTGAGTGAATCTACTCTCGTTTCCACCACTGGTGCTTTAAAGCGACGTGCCTGTCAGACCAAGTAAAGGGCGTGTTTGCCCCCTGACAACATTCCAGGCCGTGAGGTCGATAACAGAGCAGCGGATCCTCAGAGGGCAGGACCATGATGACAGACTGAACTAGAAGTTTCCAGCGCTCCGGTTCAGGTCCTCACAAACACACTGTTTAACCGGACAGACCGGTTCTGTTCTGATCCGGACCGTGAACGGCTCACGGGACTGAAAACAGCTGGAGAAAACAGCTGTTTACAGCGGCAGACTGAGCTAACAGCAGGCTAACGGCTAACTGTTCCTCTGCACACAGGTACAGTCTAAACTTAGCTTCAGTCTAACAGGACGAGTTCAGACTCCGTCCACTTTGTTATTATTTATAATATAATATTTACAATCAATACCGGATGTTCGGGGGCGTCTCCAATACCGATATTAGGGAAAGAAAAGCTCCAGTATTAATGGATTGAACTTTTTCACTTAATATAGAATGAGGCTGAACAGTTAATTGAAATTTTATTGAAATCAATAATAGTTCTCAACAAGTGTCAAATCATAGAGGTGCAATATTTGTTAAAATGTTTTAAATGAAGACGTCCTGACCTGCTCCTCATGTTCTACAGACTGAAGAGAAGATCTTTGTTTAGTTCACATTAATGTGAAAATCACACCAGGATCTCTTCATATGTTTTTCAGTGAAAAAACTCTGGATGTTTGACAGTTTAGCAATAAATATTATTGTCTAAAATGACATCAGGGCAACTTTCATACGTGTTTTCAATCATTTGAATTAACTTTAAATAAAAAACACACAAATAGAACAAATATACGTATATATAAAACCTTACTTAAGAAAAATGCTCAGATACACAAATGCTGCCTGAAATGCAACCAGTAAAAACAATCTGCAAAATAAATTTTCATATAGGTGCATATCGGACAATATGCTGATACCAATATAAACCAATACAGCTGTGACAGGCTGATAATATCAGTTGGGTTCTGCTGATAATGTTCCTCTCTGCAGAGAACCAGAGAACCTTGGGTGCTGCATTAAAAAACAGCAGCATGTCTCTGATTTATTTTTCTGTAAAATGTCCTGTCGTTCCACATACAGTAAGTCTCTCTGTCTGTCTCTGTCTCTCGATCTGTCTTTCTGTCCATCTGTCTGTCTCTCTGTCTGTCTCTGTCTCTCAATCTGTCTTTCCACCTCTCTGTCCCTCTCTCCATCCGTCTGTCTGTCTCTCTCTTCCGTCTCTCTGTTCTCTCCGTTCGTCTCTGTCTTTCTGTCTCTCTGTCTGTCTCTCTCTCCCTCTCTGTCTCTCCGTCCGTCTTTCTTCTCACTGTCTGTCTCCGTCTCTCTCTCTCTCTCTCTCCATCATCTGTCTGTCTCTGTCCATCTCTCTGTCTGTCTGTCTTTCTGTCCATATCTCTCTCTGTTCGTCTCTCTCTGTCTCTCTCTCTGTCTCTCTATCCATCTTTCCGACTCTCTGTCTGTCTCTCTGTTCGTCTCTCCATCCATCTGTCTCTCTCTCTCTCTCTCCCTTCTCTCCGTCTCTCTCCATCTCTCTGTCTGTCTCTCTGTCCATCTCTCTCTCTCTCTCTCTCTCTCTCTCTCGTCTGTCTCTCGTCTGTCTCTCTCTGTCTCGTCTCTCCGACTCTCTGTCTATCTCTCTGTCCGTCTCCATCTTCTCGTCTCCTCTCTCTCTCTCTCTCCTCTCTCTCTCTCTCTCTCTCTCTCCATTCTCTCTTCTCTCTCTCTCTCTCTCTCTCTCTTCCTCTCCTCTCTCTCTCTCTCTCTCTCGTCTGTCTCTCTCTGTCTGTCTCTCCGACTCTCTGTCTATCTCTCTGTCCGTCTCCATCTGTCTGTCTGTCTCTCTCTTTCTTTCTGTCTTTCCATCTGTCTCTGTCTCTTCTCTCTCTCTCTCTCCTCTCTCCCTCCTCTCTCTCTCTCTCTCTCCATCTCTCCTCTCTCTCTCTCTCTCTCTTCTCTGTCTTCCATCTTCTCGCTTCTCTCTCTCCTCTCTCTGTCTGTCCTCTCTCTCTCTCTCTCTCTCTCTCTCTCTCTCTCTCTCTCTCTCTCTCTCTCTCTCTCTCCCATCTCTCTATCTCTCTCCGTCTCTCTTCGTCTCTCTCCGTCTCTCTGTCCATCTGTCCCTGCAGGATGTTTGGCTGTCTGGTGGCGGGCAGGTTGGTGCAGACAGACGCGTCCAGGTCTCGTCAGATAAGTTCGTCTTCAACCTTCCGGACTACGAGAACGTGAACCACGTGGTGGTGTTCATGCTGGGCACTGTGCCGTTCCCCGCCGGGATGGGTGGCGCCGTCTACTTCTCGTTCCCGGACCCGGCGAGCGGCGGCGCGGTGTGGCAGCTGCTCGGCTTCATCACCAACGACAAGCCCAGCGCCATATTCAAGATCTCCGGGCTGAAGGCTGGAGTGGGCGGGGCGCACCCCTTCGGTGCGATGGCATCATCACCCTCAGTGGCTCAGGTGGGCGTGTCGGTGGAAGCTCTGGACCAGCTGGCCCAGCAGATCCCGGTGTCCAGCGCCGCCGTGTCCACCGTGGACTCGTTCCTGCAGTTCACTCAGAAGATGCTGGACAGCCTGTACAACTTCGCCTCGTCCTTTGCTGTGACGCAGGCGCAGATGACGCCGAACCCCACAGAGACCTTCATCCCGTCCAGCTGCATCCTCAAGTGGTACGAAAACTTCCAGAGGAGGATGGCACAGAACCCCAACTTCTGGAAGAACTGACCCGAGTAGAGACAAGAGGACAGTAGGACAGGAGGACATTAGAGCAAAGACTCTGACCAAAGAGAGAAGCTGCAGAGGACAGTTTTCCACAGAGTGCCTAAAGGTCCTAATAAAATGTTTTCCTCCAGTTCAGAGAGTCCTTCATCTGTCACCTTCACTGTCTGCACAAAACACTTCACAACATGTCGTCTAATAGTCTCGTAGGAGAAATATTTATAGATATATTGATTGATTTAATTTAACAGAGACAGTTTACATCAATAAACACAACTGTAAATGTGTCAGAGTTGGTCAAGAGGCTGTTTTTTCATGACAGATGTTACAAAGAAACGCCTAAAAAAACAGAAAATAAGATTAAAATTCCAAAATTATTCACATTTTTGGGGGGATTGTTGCAGCCTAAAATTTCATTTCATTTCACAGCAGCTTTTCTAAAAACAACTGCAATGCATGTTGCGATTTTAGCAACTTAAAATTCAAGAATCTGAGGGTCCTTGAATCCACCATCAAGAGCTCAAACCTCTTTCTGCCCTCTGCTGTATCAGATAATCACATGATAATTATTGATTAAAAATAACGTACATGAGGTGACTACATGTTTACTGTGATAGATTACTTCTCTGCATCAAATTTCAAGTTGATCTGAGTAAAATTACTGCAAAATGTTGAAATTTTTATGCACTCGTCATACATGTATTTATATGATGTGCATGTGTAAAATATACCTGGATACTCAACATGAATATATGTGATTTTAATGTTTATACCACAGTGGTACAATATAAAAAAGGCCACTGCTATAATCAGCTTTTCTAAAAAAAATTGCAGTGCATGTTGCCATGTTTTTACATGTTTTCTTTTATTATTCTTTTACTCTTTTGTGTATAATTCATTAAAAATCAACAACTTGGTAACTTGTGCTTAGTGTTTCATCTAACCTTTTAAAAAGGCACAAGACGACAAAAATTCAGACAAAATATGCTTTGAATTTAAATAAAAAAGTTCACTTCTGCAAAGAAGCTGACAAAATGAAAAATAAATAAAAATACGATCATACGAAATACGATTACAGTTGAAAGAGTCCTGAAAATCTGTACTCAAGTGCAAGTACTGTTACATTACTAAAATATTACTCAGTTACAAGTGAAAGTACTGCTTCAGTAAGAGTACAGAGTGCCCATTTCAAAACCCACTCAGAGTATTAGTTACTTTGGTCCCATAAGTTCTTGGTAAATGGATGGTAATTAATATAATTAATATATTCATATATATATAGTAATATATTTGAAATGTCTTAGAAATAATTTTTTTAACGTTTCCATATGAAGGTAAAATCACCTTCCTCCTGTTATATTCTTACTCTGTCTGGTTTGATTTAATGATGAGATTTCAGCCTGTAAAGTATTAATCAGATCTTTATAAGAGAGTTTTGGTGCAGGAAGTGTGAGGAACCAGCAGCAGTTGTAACTCAGAGTAACAGTGAGGGGAGAAAGGGTGTGGAGCTGCTGATACAGTCGATAAGCTGTTACATAAAGACAGAGTCCACACACACTCAGACTCACTCACTGAGGCAGCTGCTCACATGTAAGCAGCTGCACGTGTTCTTCATTCTGTGTCTGCAGTTTGGTGTGTTTGCAGTCAGGAGGATGTTGGAGCTGCTGCTGCTGCTCGGGGTCCTGCTGGTCGGAGGTTATTTCCTTCTTCACATGACTTTTCTCAAGTTGCCCAGATGCAAAAGCGCTGCAAAGTTACATGGGAAGACTGCCATCGTCACCGGTGAGTTGACAGCCTGCAGGCCTAAGCTGCTTCACAAGATGATTATTATAGTTTTAAACAACCGAGAAACTATTGCAAATATGCAAAACTAAAAACAAGTGAAACCCGACGCTGCTCAGTGTGACACAGGAAACATGTTTCATAATGGACATGTGGAGGCGTGTATAAAAATCCAGCCAGGAAATATTTGACGTGTGGAAAATGGTTCTCGTGGCCTTAAAGACTCCTGAGTCTGTTCCTGCAGCTCAAAGGAGTCACTGTGTGACAGGAAACAGACGTGTTTTCAGTTGAGTGTCACTAACTGGATTAGACACAGTAACATCATCTCTTAACATGGTAGTTATTGTGTGAAAAAAGAACCTCAACTTACTCCTTTGAGTTTTGGACCAAACAAGACACTTGAGGACGTCATATGTATTTTTTGGTGTGTAGGCTATAAATTTTCACAGTTACAAAAGGTAAGAATCAATTTACACTGTAAAAAATGGTTGAAACAACTCAACATTTCATCTTGGACTTTGATCAACAATTTTCACTATTTTCTGACATTTTATGGACCAAACAACTAATCAATTGCTGGAAAATATGGCTGACAGATTAATTGATAATTAAGACTTGAAAAACAGGTCAAAACATGTTGAGCACACATGCTCGGACCTGTTCTCTAAAGAACGATTTTCTTTAGACATACTGAAAGCTAACTGTTTTGGACCATCCTCCCTGTTACATGTAAAACAGAAGCAAAAAACCTCCACATATATATAAAAAAGCAAAATTACTTCAAAGAAAACCAAAGACAAAAATAAACTAATATACTTTAATACATAGAAACTATGCTGGTGTTCAGTTTATCTAAACTTACTGTAACTTGAGTTTGTACCTGCTGGTGGCGCTAGATGAAACATCACAGGATCTAGGATTCATCGTCTGGGTGCCATGAACATCCAAACAAAATGTCACCGCAATCCAACCACTGGTCGTTATATTTCAGTGTGGATCAAACTGTTAAACCAAGTGAAGGATCAAACTTTCCATCTGTAAACCAATGTGACCAACTATCATGGCTGATGAAAATGTGCTTTCCATGATTCTGTCCTTCCTCTCCAGGAGCGAACACCGGCATCGGTAAGACCACAGCATTGGACCTGGCCAGGAGGGGGGCGAGGGTGATCCTGGCCTGCAGGGACCGACGGAGAGCTGAGGCCGCCGTCCAGGAAATCATCCAGGTAAAGACAAGAAAACAAACCATTTCTGACTGTCAGGGATCATTGCACAAATTCACCAGAAATAAAACCCATTTGTCTGGTTGGGTCCGTCACAAAATAAGTGAAGTAAATAACACCTTTTATCCATGTGTTCCACATCTGGTGTACCTCAGGGCGTCATCCTAGGTCCCCCTGTCTTCTGTATCTTACCACTTGGTGACAACATTTGAAAATACGGGGCTCGTTTTCATCCTTATGCTGATGACACAGTTATACACATCGATTCAATTCAATCTGCCCATTTTCACCAGCGTCAGTTTGAGGATTTAAAAACAAACAGCAAAGATGAGAAACACAACAACAAATTTCTCCTGAAATGATCAAATCTGGAAAACCATCTTGTGACTGAATAGAGGAGGAACTTGAAAGAAGTTTAAATGCAATTTTCTGTCTGCACCAGTTAAACAGGTTTCAACCATCGGTTGTATATAAAGATGGACACCACGTCTCCACTTCCTACACAAATCTGATGACTGTATACAATCTAACACAGATAAATGATCATCATTTGACTTTTTTACTGAGTTTTTTTCCCTTTTCTTTGAGTTTTGCTTTCTCCTCCCATTTCAAATTCTTCTGTAAACTGAACTAGGATATTATGATGCACACAACTGCTCTGACTTTGTACATGGTGAGTTGTTGTTGGGAGTTATATTATGTGGGTGGGAAGAAGGAGAAAAAAACACGGAGAGATAAAATGTAATGACTTCACTTTAGGGGAGCTGTCATGTCGTCCATGTTTTTAGAAATGTGAATGTTTCATACACTGATGTAACTTTAGCACATAGCCTTTAATAAAACCTTATTGTGTAACCTTGTTATACAACCATGAACATCTGGCTTCACTTAACATGTAAATGGACCCGTTCCTAGAATTTCAGCAGTAGGCCTCCTGTAAGAATCAAAGCATGTGTCTTTTTACAGAGTGAATAAATTCTCAGAATGCAGGAAACAGTTTTTTTCTAACCTCTGTTTATTTTTCCTCGTGATCAGGAGACAGGTAACAGCCAGGTGATCTTCATGCAGCTCGACCTGGCCAGTCTGCAGTCCGTTCGCTCCTTCGCTGAAAACTTCCTCCGGTCTGAGTCCAGGCTGGATCTGCTCATCAACAACGCTGGTCAGCACCCGGTCCTCATGAGCTAGTTTACAGCAGATCAGTGGTTCTACTGATCCTCAGCAAATGTCATGTTTTAAATGTCTTGACTGATTTTGTAAAAGTGGGGCAGGATGTTTGTTGTACTTTTAGCAAACTACAATCAACTTTACTTTTAGTTACCTAATCTGGGGGTCTGCAACCTGCAACCTGGAGCCACATGCAGCTCTTTAGACCCTCTCCAGTGGCTCTCTGTGACTTTAACAAAAACTTATGTGGAGATTGTTATTGTTCAGGTCTGACAACATTAAGGACTGCAACAGTGAGACACAATTTATTTTTAAGAGGAAGAGACGTTTTGTTTAACCAGAAAAAGCTCTCGCCGAACTAACCAGACTTCCTTAGAAAAACATCATCATCATCAGCTTCATTCAAACTTGTCAGTTTCAAAACTCACCAAAAACATCTTGGTTTATCTTTTCACTGTTCTAACAATCACCGACTCTAGTTTTGTCAAAATAAATTCATAATTCATGGCGTGAAGGAGCGTAGAGCGTGCAGCACAGGTGACACCACACGGCTGCAGCTCCGCGGTGCGCTGGGATTTCATAACTGAACTACATCATTGATGATGAAGAAAGGCATTAAAACATGAGTCTTACCATTTAAAATACACTCACACAGTTTAGTGTGGTGCTGAACTGAAAACAGGAACAAATCACTGAATATTTGTATCAAATGGCTGATTCTGATTTGACTGAAAGAAAATCTCAGTCCAGGACAGCCCTAGTTTGCAGCTTTGATTCCTTAAAGTAGGTTACACGTCGACAGGATCTGTCATTTCAATGCTTGTCGTTCATTGTGTACGTAAGCAGCAATGCATTCTGGTTGGCTGTGATGTAGATAAATTTCCATAAAGTTGAGATCTAGGCTGCTTTTGGCAAATCATGGTCTCTGGAAAACCTCCCAAAATACAAACTAACAGTTGTCGATCTAAAATAAAGACACGTTCAGCGACTGCAGGTCTAATTTCTTTCCTCAAAGTTTTTCAGAAACACATCTCGGTGAACTATTTTTGCAGTTTCCAAACAAGCTGCCATGTTGGTATGGTTTGAAATAGGTGCAGCCAGAAGCCTGTGGTTGATCAGTGGTCCATCAAGCATCCATTGCTGGGAAATGCTTTGGGTTTATTGAGGCTTTGGTTGAGATTTGAAAAATCATTATTAGAGGAACTTTTATTTCAGATTTCTCCCTGTTTTGTTCCTCAGTTCCTTTCGTGGTGTTGCTAAGCTGTAGGCCAAACACACCCTGGACCTTTCTTTAGATAAAACTCTCATCTGACTGTAGAAAGAACATGTCTTAAATAGGGGAGTGTTCCTTTAAAGTTCATTGTAAAGCCACATGTTTCTGATTGTATTAAAGTGTATGTTTATTGTTCCTGCTGTTTCTGTCTTCAGGTCTGGTGAACGGCGGAAAGACGGAGGACAGCTTCGGGATGATCTTTGGCGTCAATCACCTCGGTCATTTCCTGTTGACGAGTGTTGCTCCTGGACCGGCTGAAGGCGAGCGGGCCGAGCCGCGTGGTGAACGTGGCCTCGAAGGCGTACTTGATGGGGAAGGTGGACTTCAACTGCCTGACGACTCACAGAGATTTGTGTTTGGGCAACAGCGACTACCAGAACTTCAAGAAGTACTGCCACAGCAAACTGTGCAACATCCTGTTCACCTACGAGCTCGCCAAGAGGCTGCAGGGACCGACGTCACCTGCTACAGCCTCCACCCCGGTCAGTGGCCTGCAGCCTGCTTCAGTGTCATTTTTTTAAAAAACTTTTTAAAGAACCAGTGTTTAGGATTTAGTGGCATCTAGTGGTGAGATTCCAAACACCTTGTCTCACCCTCCCCTTCCAAACGTGTACGAGAACCTGCAGTGGCTGCAGAACTTGTGCAAAAGGCAGAATCTAGAGCCAGTGTTTGGTTTGTCCGTTCTGGGCTACTGTAGAAACATGAATGTGAAACATGGAAGAGGAGGTCATGAAAACACGATTCTTATTTTCAGGTAATTACACACTGATGAACACTGATATGGCTCCGGAGCTGCAGGTTGCAGAGCCCCAGTCTAAAGTGACTCTTAAATTCTCCCAGTTGTAAATATGCTGAATTTAAAGCAATGTTTTAATATTTGGTCAACTAAAATGTGTCTAAATATCTTCAGCTTGGCGCCTTTTCCTCTAAATGTTACCAGGGGTTTGTCTGGAGTCTCCTGAGGTTAGATTTGGAGCCAAAAACACAAAAGTCTCAGAGGAAAATAGAGAAATTAATAATTACACCTCCAGACAGAGTTTTGTTTTTCATTTTTTTCAGCCAAAAGTGGCTCTTTTGAGAGTAAAGGTCTGACAGAAATGTTTTTCCATGCCTATAAATCAAATGTAATGTTTGTTAAACTCTGTGTTATTTTTTCTCTTCTCTGTCCAGGAGGCATAAAAACAGAGATCGGTCGTTACAGTGGTTTCTGGTGGAAGCTCTTAGTGACGCCCTTCGTCTTTCTCTTCTTCGTGGACGCTGAGTCCGGAGCTCAGACCACCCTCCACTGTGCCCTGGAGCAAGGCATCGAGCACCTGAGCGGCCGATTTTTCACCGAGTGCGCACCGCTGATGAGCATCGAGTCGAAGGCGAGGGACGACGCCGTGGCCAAGAAACTGTGGGAACTCAGCGAGAGTTTCTGCGGCCTCTCCTGAAAACAAACCTGAAGTCTGAGCTTTGTTTTCAATCCCAGAATAATCCCACAATTTTAATTATGAAACATTTGGTAATGATCACAAGAAAAGGCTTTTCTTTGGTGTATATGCTTCCTTACACCTGATTGGTGCTTCAGCGAGTCATTTAAAACTGGAAACTCAAGAATCTGATTGTACTTAAGACATTAGAGCAAAGACTCTGACCAAAGAGTGAAGCTGCAGAGGACAGTTTCCACAGAGTGCCTAAAGTTCCTAATAAAATGTTGTCCTCCAGTTCAGAGTGTCCTTCATCTGTCACCTTCACTGTCTGCACAAAACACTTCACAACATGTTGTCTGATAGTCTATTTATAGATTTATTGATTGATTTAAACAGGGACAGTTTACATCAATAAACACGACTATAAATGTCTCCTAGTTGGTTAAGAGGCTGTCATTCATCTGTAGTTTGTGAACAGATTTTACAAAGACACGTCTAAAAAATAGAATATAAGATTAAAATTCCAAAATTATTTATCATTTATTTATAAGCATGTAGAGCAATAATCAGGATGTCACAGACTTTTATGGGGGGTTGTTGCAGCCTAAAATGTTGCAGCAAATTTCAAGTTGATTTGAGGAAAATTACTGCAAATGTTGAAATATGCTGTGCGTAAAGTCCTTGAATTTGACTTGGAAAAAGGTGTTTGAACCCTGAAATTGTGAAAATGTGCAAATCTGATTTTGAGGACATCAGAGCAGACAAAGTCTTGGGGACCACCTGTGACTTCTGGTACCGCTAAGGGGGGCCCAGACCCCAAGCTGGGAACCAATGATCCAGTTTGTGTATTTTACTTCCTATATTGCGCAGCATTTTAGAGAATGATTTTTAAAAAGATATTTAATGATGGGAGGGAACAGCTGAAGGTGACGAACATAACACAGTGATGTAATAATGTCACATGAGGAGGATCAAACAGCTGATCTGGAATCTGGATTTATTTTTTCATTACACAAATGAAAAACTTAAAGGCACAAAAAGAGGCTGGAGCACAAATTTACAGCTTTAGTAGAGCAAACAGACGATTGCAAAACATTTCGACATGACTGTGTCGTCATCAGAGTCGGGCAGGAAATCCCAACCAGGTGTGCAAATTAGCAGTTGGTCGTTGATCAGACCTTGTTTCAAGTCCACTGGATGAGTCCAAAGGTGGGAGCAGCCCCAGTCAGTGTCCAAGAGCCATACCCCGAACAGCATGTAATCATCACATCTCAGACCTCTGAATTACATCTTCAAATATACAAGTATGATAAAAACAGTTATTCCTGAACGCCTACAGGCCAAAACCATGACAGTGACATGGAAACAGGAGCACAGACCTCTCTCAAAGTTACTGTCTAAAGATAAGAGCACACAAAAAATAGATATAGACATCCCGAAGTTTGACCATTTAAAGGAAACATGACAAAGCCAATTCTTCATTAAAGAGATAGTTCACCCAAAAATGAAAATTCAGTCATTATCTACTCACCCTCATGCCGATTGAAGGTGGGGTTTAGTTTTTTAGTCCACAAAACACTGCTGGAGTTTCACAGGAAAACAGTGTTGCAGAATCTCCCAAACAATGGAAGTGAATAGTGACCAGTTTTAAAATGTTACAAAAACAAAAGAATAAAAACATAAAATGCCTCCATACTGCTTGTCTGGTGTAATCCAAGTCTCCTAAAGCCCCGACATGGCAAGTTGACAAAAAAATGTTATTTACACCATGTTTTTATCCTGAATCTTCACTGTAGATCCTAAACTTGGAGCCACTAACACTAAACATAAAGATCAGAAATGAAGTGATATCATTTTACACATGAAAAAGTCGTCAATAGAAACAAAAAGCTAAATGTCAAACTATGTGTAAATGTACATCATGAATATAATCATCCTCTTTATCTCTAACTGCTCTGTTCCACTGTCACACAGACCTTCAGTGGTAAAATCTTCACTTTATCGAAAGTGCCAATGTATGGAAACACCTTCTCAGTGAAAGTGTGTCTGAAGGTGTGTATGTGTGTGTTAGTATCAGGATCAGAGAACGACAGCTTTCCTCTGTTCCAGTCCAGATTCACTCTGATCCTCTGGAGATTCTTCTGGACTCTGAGATCAGTGGGTGAACCTGGTACAGACTCTGCTGAGTATTTACCTTTATATAACCTTATTCTCCATAATCCAGAATATAAGAGTCCCTTCCTCTGGACAAACCCTGCTAACACACCCAGAGCCCAGGCTGTACTGTCTCCTACCTCGACATCCCAGCTGTGAGTCCCTGAGTTAAAGCCCTCAGAGCCGAGGACAAAAATGTGTTTATCAAACCTCTCTGGATTATCAGGAAGCTGCTGTTTCTGTCCTCGTCTCACACTGGTCAGATCTTCAGACAGGATCAGTTCTGGATGTGCAGTGTTTGTGTCCAGAATGACAGGAGTGTAGGAGACCATGCCCTTCATCTTGTTCCAGATGTTGAAGGTCAGGTTGCCCAGGTGTTTGGCCTGGTCTATCAGAGCTCCTGAGAGCAGCTGTGGAGCCTCCAGCAGGGGGTGCTGCTGGACTCTTTCCACTGCAGCCTTGTAGTTGTGCAGGAATGAGACGTCTTCAGCTCTCAGCTGCTCCTCTGTGCTCTGACTGTGTGTGAAAGAGCTGCTATCTCTCTGCTCAGAGCCTCCATCTTCTCCTTCATCATCTGACTCTTCTGCTCCTCTTCCTCCCTCAGTGCAGCCAGCCTGGCCTCCTCTTCCTCTTCTAGAAACTGGTGAAGCTTCTTAAACTGCTCCTTAATCTGCCTCTCTGTGTGTTGGGCCTGGACCTTCATGTGTTCTGCCGTTTGATCAAACTGATCTTTAACTTCTTTAAAATCCTTTAACTTCTCCTTTAAGGGCTCCAGAGATTTCTGGAGCTCCTCTTTGTTCTCCTGTGCAGCTTCATCGATGGGTCTGAATCTGTGGTTGGTGTGTTTTTCTGAATCTCTGCAGATGAGACACACTGGCTGCTGATGGTCCAGACAGAAGAGTTTGAGTTTCTCAGAGTGCAGACTGCAGAGACCCTCTGAAGCTCTCTGATCTCTCTGCTGTAAGAAGGTCTCACACAGGTTCTTTAACGCCAGGTTACAAGGTGGGAGTTCCCTTGAAGATCTTCTCTTACAAACTGGACACTCACGTGTTTGTTTCTCTTTCCACCAGTTCTGCAGACAGTCTTTACAGAAGCTGTGGCTACATGACAGAACAACAGGATCTCTGAAGACGTCCTGACAGACCGGACAGCAGAGATCCTCCTCTGATCTGGAAGCCATTTAGTCTCTGAGTGAAGCTGAAAACACAGCAGACAGACAGTACAGTCAGTCATGGCTCCCCTCCCTCCTCCACTGACTTCAGTGAAATTTACTTTGACTTTGAGTTCAGTTTTTAGTCAAACTCACCTTCAGTGTGTGGAGTGTCAGCAGGTTGTAGTTTTCTTCTTTTCTCTCCTGCAGCTGAACTCACTCAGAGGAAGTTGTTGGTTTGGTTTGAAGGAGAATCTGATCGTCTGTTTTTCAGTGGGTGCGTCTCTCTTTAGTAAAGAGGAAGAGGAACAAACTGTTTCCTGGGATGTAACAGGTGGTGAAGGGTGGACCTATAGGCCTTTCTCCTCGTCTCCTCTGCTCATGTCTTAGTCCCTCCCACCTGAGCTGCAAGTGGAGGAAGCAAGGAAGAGACACAAGGACTGAGGAGTCAAGTCAACAGGCTTTTAACAAAATAAGATGCTTCTGAGACGTCATTTTAATGGTGGTGCAGAGTAGGAAAATGCAGTTTTTCTCCAGATCAGTTAAAACCCAGGATTCCTTGAAAAGTCACCACTTGGAGGAGTGTAGCTGGGTAACTACCAGAGCTGACACAGAGGAGGATACAGAGGGAGGCTGGAAGTTTGACCAATATCACTTTATAGATGAAAATATACCAGTGCTGTTGTGTGTGAGTGGTCAGTGACGTCCAACCCATCAAATCATACAGAATGCAGTGGTGAGTGAGGGACTTCATCTGTAATGAAACATAAAGATTCATGTTTGACTGAATCAAGGCTACGTCAGATGGAGGAGGCTGCATGCAGATACAATATATCACTGTAATCAATCACAGGCAGAAAAGTAGCTTCCACAAGGTTTTTCTTACCACTGAAAGTAAAACCAGATTTATTTCTAAAATAAAAGCCAATCTTCACTTCAAGCTTCCTAACTAGAGCAGCAGTATGTACTTTAAATGAAAGCTTGTACGAGGGAACCCTTTCAGTGGATTTCACATCAGATGTGAAAATGTTAAAATCATCAGGCAACTGTGAGCGAGCTTTGGAGAAGACCATGAACTTTGTTTTCTGAGCATTTAAAACCAACTTTAAACTCAGCAGAGAGGTTTGTAAGGACTGAAATGCAGTCTGAAGCTCGTGCAGCGTCTCTGCTGTGGTGGGAGCCTGTGTGTAAATCACTGTATCATCAGCATATAAATGTATTTTTACTTGACTGTCTTTAACCAGATCATTTATACAAATAGAAAAGAAAATAGGCCCCAAAATAGAACCCTGAGGGACACCTTCAGTCATCTCATTCAGATTTGTGACCTTCTGCATAAACACACTGAGTACGATCTACAAAATAATTCTGGAAGCATTTTTCAGCCGTAGGACTGAAACCAAAAGTTCTTAGTTTGTTCAGCAACAATCTGTGGTCGACTGAATCAAATGTCTTAGAAAGATCAACAAATAAGGCAGCACAATGCTGTTTTCTGTCCAAGACACCAATGATATCATTTGTTACAGCAGATGTTTGAATTCATACACTTGATTTAAAAAAACACAATAAATAAGATGTTAAAAAGGTAACTGAGTTCAAATTTGTCCATCTTAAAAGTAACATTTGGTAATAAACTGTTGTGGTTTTTATTGCAAGGATTTCCTTTGATGTAACAGGTCACATGACCAGAGTCTTGTCAAAGCCACACCTGTTGCATTATGGGTCAGAAGCAGTGCGGCTGCAGAGAGAGCCAACATGTCTGCAGAGGAAAAACATCTGGCCCCAAATAACCATATTCTGCTCAGTCTGAGAGGAGCACATGCTAATTAGTGACTTTGTATTTTCATTTGTTTCATATCTGTGTGTAATATTTGTTGAAATGCTTTGACATGAACACTTTGATACATCTTCTGTTGCTGTGTGAACATATTTGGACCTGACTATCAACAGATATTAGCTTGACAGTCTTTATTGTTTGGGCCTGTCTAATAATGGAGACTTTAAAATAACTGGGACATTTATATTGGAAATCTTTGCTTTTTCTGTATTTTATGTTCTTGTAGTTTTTCAGTGTCTGCTGACAAAAGACAGAAAATAAATCTTCAAGAAACATCTGTGTGATTGATGGTCATTATTTCATTGGACCAGTGTAGTTTCATAGTTTGTATGGAGGTTTTCTATGAAGAGGTTGACAGGACTAAAGTGGATGTGGAGATGTTTGATTGGGGATCATGTTACCTGTATGCAGCAGTTGTTGCTGTTTATGTGCTCTGTTTAAGTACAGTTACAGTACTATGCTTCAATACAGTTTAGAACAAGCTGCTTGTTTCCTTCAACAAGAGAGGAAGTTCACACAAACGTCACTTTGAAGGGATTCATTGTAAATGAAGTGACAAATGAAGTTCAGTTTGAAGAAAACATGTTAATCAGTGGTGATGAGCCCTGCTGTGTCATCTTGTGTTTGCTGTGTGATTCACCTGTCTCTCTCTCTCTCTCTCTCTCTGCAGGTGCATTGTTAGTGGAACCTGGAACACCTGCTGAGGCCCCCGCTGGCCACCAGGGGGCCCCCATGAGCACTTGAAATGTCCCACAAGAGGCCTATATCAGGCCTATAATATGTTGATGGTAATCATACAGCTACAGCTGCTATTTTACATTCTTTAAAGGCTCATATCCATCAAGGATCATTTAAAGGGATACTTCACCTGTTTTTCAATCAGCTTTGTGTCATTATAATGTGGGTAGTTTGTGCAAATGAACAAGTATAAACACATGAACTCACAGCCTGCACTCAGAATATTTGGTCTGTGCTTCTTACAATAGATTCTCTTTGCACACAAATCATTCTTTCATATTCATTAAACTAATAAATCCTAATGTGTTATTGTGGTAAAAAGGTTGATAACAAAGACTAGAGATGTTGAGTGAATCATTTTCTGAACAACAAAGACATCGAATGTTTGTTTGATGTCAGTACAGTTATTACAGTAATTAAAAAACAAATTGGTAGTAGTAATCCTGTAGCAGGAGTAATCCCCCCAGAAGTAATCTGTCCCTGCTCCTCCCGTTTGTTGTGTCCATCATCTGTTGCAGTTGTTGTTAAACTGTGGGTCACTGAGCCACTTCAGGTGGGACATGGATGAAAAAACTGATATATGTTGGAAAATAAACAAAGAGTTTTAATGAAGCTTCTGTTCTGACATTTATTTCACTAAAATTCAGCTCAGATGCTTTTTTATTGTTGCTTCTCCTGTTATTGTTGACGACCGATACAA
The DNA here is from genome assembly GCA_034769285.1 of Lutjanus argentimaculatus. Taxonomy (NCBI): domain Eukaryota; kingdom Metazoa; phylum Chordata; class Actinopteri; order Lutjaniformes; family Lutjanidae; genus Lutjanus; species Lutjanus argentimaculatus. Next base: position 11,449,146 of record JAWZSL010000003.1, on the reverse strand, counting down.
AATTGTGGAGCGTGAACTTTTTTTTCTGCTGCTGAAGTCAGACACACCAGAAAAAAAAGTTTGAGATTCACTGAACTTTTGCAAAAACATTGAAGGAAAGTGAGAGTTTAAAGGGATGTTAAAATGTGTCAGTGATATTTTAATTGTAATAAATCATCAGAATCAATAAGGATGGTTCCACATTCCTGCACAGTTCACCCTCACAGCCAGAAGTGTGTCTGCTTCAGAAGCAGCTTTTGAATCAGGTTACTGCAGCTCGTTTTGAAGGTGAGGCCACCGGTACAATGTTGGCTGGCAGTGCGGATGGAGCAGGACAACAAGGAGACACACCTGAGGCTCCGCTCAAGTCTGTCCAATAGGAGCGGCCTGGGTGGGGCAACAAGCCCAGTGCATTCTGGTTGTTGTAGGTTTTCTACCTTTAAATCAAAAGAGAACACCAGAGCACTTTTTCTCTGGTCAGGTAGCACCGATTTAAAACATATTTGTGTCTTTCTACGACATAAACAGCCCAGTTTTTATGAAAAGACCAATTTTTTAAGCAGTGAAGTGTCCTTTTAATATGGAGGGAGACACGTCATAAAGTGTCTCAGTAAGAATATCTGAGATCTTCACATATTTTAAACTTGTTGACAACAGACTCTAATGATCTTCAGCTGAATCTGCAAACACTTTAGTTCAGACTTCATAAGTCATAAATTCAACAAGAGTAAATCACAAATATTTATATTCAGGTCTATATTCCAGTGTTACAGTCACAAAAGTCTTTTTTCTTCCAACTTCCTGGAATACATTTTTTTTCCTTAAAGGAATAATCTGTGTTTTATTTTGATTTATTGATAACCTCCATCTGTTCCACCAGATCTTTAACAAATTCAACATATTCTGTAAATCATCCTCACATTCAGGAGAGAAATATCATCCACGTACAACAAAAAGCTCAGAGTTAAATTGTCCACATGTGAACCCAAATTAGATTCTTTGATTTCTCTGAAGATCCAAATCATTCAAATATGAGCAGGAGAAAGAATATCAGCTTGTTTAGCTCATGATTTGAACACTTTATCAAATCTGCCATCCAGTCCTGATTTTAAAAGTTTTAAAGCAAGTAAATCTCTGTGAATCCGATCAAACGCCTTTTGAAAACCAACAAAACAGACAAAGTAGATTTACTTCCTGTTCTGCAAGTCTTGTTCTAACAAGAACTGAAATTGAGTGAATATGGTCGATGCAGGCTGGATTTTTTTCTCAAAGTGTTTCTGCTCATCAACTACAGTTTCCAAATACTGAGTCAGTCCAACATTCAAAATACTAGAACATCATTTATACACCGTACTTTGGTCTGTATGTAGAAACTTTAATAAGGAAAGAAAACAACTTTTCCATTTAAAATTGTTATTTATTTACAACAGTTTGTTATTTATTTCAAACATTACAAACAACCAGGCAGCTTTACATCAATATAACTGATATAGAAATCTACATTTTAGGAGAAAGTGACAAAAGCTGAACTTGATGTTTCCTGTTCAAAGATCAGATCCTGCATGTCCCAGTGGAAGTTGTGGTTATTCAGAAGTCAGCTGTCAATCATGATGTGAAACCCCCTTTTATAGCTTCAAATAACTAATTAAAACCAAAGTGATCAGAAAAATGAACACTTGAACAAACATCAGTGTGATAAGAAGAACTACCTAAAATGACAGAAAAAACACTAAACATGAAGATCAGAAACTGAGAGAAAGAAAAATAAATGTACATCATGAATATAATCATCCTCTTTATCTCTAACTGCTCTGTTCCACTGTCACACAGACCTTCAGTGGTAAAATCTTCACTTTATCCAAGGTGTTAATGTATGGAAACATCCTCTCAGTGAAAGTGTGTGTGAAGGTGTGTATGTGTGTGTTAGTATCAGGATCAGAGAGCGACAGCTTTCCTCTGTTCCAGTCCAGATTCACTCTGATCCTCTGGAGCTTCTTCTGCACTCTGAGATCAGTGGATGGCTCTGGTAGAGACTGTGCTGAGTATTTACCTTCATCAAACTCTATTCCCCAGAATCCAGATTGTGTGTCTCCCTTCCTCTGGACAGACTCTGCACACACACCCAGTTCCCAGTATGTACTGTTTCCAACCTCGACATCCCAGCTGTGAGTCCCTGAGTTAAAGCCCTCAGAGCGAGGACAGGACTCTCCTGCAGCTGAACTCACTCAGAGGAAGTTGTTGGTTTGGTTTGACGGTGAATCTGATCGTCTGTTTTTCAGTCAGTGCGTCTCCCTGTGCAAACAAATTGTTTCTGTACCTTCTGTTTCTTCCCATGTAACACAGGGGTGTGTTTCAGTCCAAAGTTCTCATTTATTGCTGGAGATGTAGTTTAACAGTGTGCAGCAGACTGTTGCCTCAGTTCAGTACTTGAGGAAATATTCCAGACATTGTTTACACTGTTTACCTGTTGAATGTTCCAAACTTTCTCAGTCTTTTGTTGCTCCTGTCACAACTTTTACTGAAATGTGTTGCAGACATCAAATTCAGAATAAATGAATATTTACAAAAAACAATAAAGTTTGAACATTTAATATCTTGTCTTTGTGCTGTTTCCAACTGCACAGAGATTGAAAAGTGTTTTCAGATCATTGCATTCTGTTTTTATTTTCATTTTAGACAGAACATTTCTATCGGACTGAGGTCCAGACTTTGACTTGGCCAATCCAGAATGTGAATCCTCTTTGTCTGAAGCCACTCCTTGGTAGTTTTGCTGGAATGCTTTGGGTTGTTGTCTTGTTGCATGACCCATTTCAGCTCAGCTTCAACTCCCTGACTGATGGCAGGAGATTCTGATGAAGAATTTGTAGAAAGGCCTGAGAATTCATGGTTCCCTGGACAATATGGACTCGTCCAGGTCTGGAGGCAGAAAAGCAGCCCCAGTCCTTCACATTTCTAAACATGGTGGATTTGATTGTGACCACATAATTTTATTTTGGACTCATGTGTCCAGAGAATGGACTTCCAGAAGTCCTCTGATTTGTCCAAGTGCTCTCTTTCTTGAGAACAGAGGCTTCCTTCTAACAACCCTCCCATGAATGTTACGTCTATTCAGTTTTCGTCTGATTGTAGATGCATGTACATTTATTCCAGATGCTGCCAGAGAGGTCTGCAGCTCTCTAGAGGTGATGTGTGGGTTGGCCTTTACCCGACTGATTATTTTTCTGGTGTCTTGCTGATAGTTTTGCTGGGCTCCACTTCCAGGCAGAGCTGTGGTCATGCTGAATGATTTGTAAATGATTTGTCTTTCAGTGGATGGATGGAGCTGGAATTTTTGGAGATGGTCTTATAGCTTTCCTCAGACTGATGGACTGTCACTACCGTCTCCCTGATGTCCTCAAATGTCTCCTTTCCTCTCAGCATAGTTGATCTGTGTGGGTTCGTCTTGACACTACAGTGGTTTGGTTGGTTTCCCCTCTCTTTTAGTCAGTGCTGCCCAAACGCTTTCCTGAGGATGTCTCGTTTGACTGGTCTGCTTTATTGATTAATGAAGCAAATGTGTTTCACCTGAATCTTTTACCTACTTGACTTTATCAATGCAGCTGGAGGTTCACTTACTTTTGCACATGCACTAATTCCATGTTTCAGTTCCCACCAAACAAGAACATTCAACTGATAAACATAAACCTGACATTTCAGATATAGGAAACTGGTGATGATAAAATAAGAAAATCATGGTAAAACAACAGAAAACTCTAAACTGCTCAAGGGGTTCACACATCAATGCAACAGGGTGCTGTCAAAAACAAATGAGAACTCTGCTCAAGTTGTTCAGCATGTCAGGCCCTGAGAGGAGGTGGTCATTTGAACTGGTTCCTTTGTGTCTGGCAGAGCAATCGAACACAACACGAAGCTTATCTGGCTTCTTTGCATGATGAACACCGTGATGTACCATCTTTCACCTTCTCTTCCAACATCTTCGATCTGCTCTGCGTCTACCCGGGGAACACAGGGCTGTGGGAACACAGGGATGACCCCTTTCGTTGACCTCTTCCATGAACTTGACATACTCCTCTTTGTACCTTTCATCTCGTTGCAGCTTTCTTTTGAGGTGGTTGAGGCGAATCGCTATTTTTGTTGTCAGGTAAGCTGGGCCTGTTTTTGAAGGGCAGAGGCATTTTGTAGTCCGCATGCCCTCGTCCAGCTTGTTGAGGAAGATGATGTCATCTTGTCACACTGTTTTGACTGTCTTCACTGCCATCCTTGAAGTCAGATTTCCTGTTCAAAGATCAGAGCCTGCATGTCCCAGTGGAAGTTGTGGTTACTCAGAAGTCAGCTGTCAATCATGATGTGAAACCCCCTTTTATAGCTTCAAATAACTAATTAAAACCAAAGTGATCAGAAAAATGAACACACATCAGTGTGATAAGAAGAACTACCTAAAATGACAGAAAAAAACACTAAACATGAAACATGAAAACATCATGAATATAATCATCCTCTTTATCTCTAACTGCTCTGTTTCACTGTCACACAGACCTTCAGTGGTAAAATCTTCACTTTATCCAAAGTGTTGATGTACGGAAACATCCTCTCAGTGAAAGTGTGTGTGAAGGTGTGTATGTGTGTGTTAGTATCAGGATCAGAGAACGACAGCTTTCCTCTGTTCCAGTCCAGATTCACTCTGATCCTCTGGAGCTTCTTCTGAACGCTGAGATCAGTGGATGGACCTGGTAGAGACAGTGCTGAGTATTTACCTTCATAGAACCCTATTCTCCATAATCCAGACTGTATGTCTCCCTTCCTCTGGACAGACTCTGCTAATACACCCAGTCCCCAGTGTGTACTCTCTCCAACCTCAACATCCCAGCTGTGAGTCCCTGAGTTAAAGCCCTCAGAGCCGAGGACAGAGCCGTAATAATCAAACCTCTCTGGATTATCAGGAAGCTTCTGTTTCTGTCCTCGTCTCACACTGGTCAGATCTTCAGACAGGATCAGTTTTCGACCAGCAGTGTTTGTGTCCAGAATGACAGGAGTGTAGGAGACCATGTCCTTCATCTTGTTCCAGATGTTGAAGGTCAGGTTGCCCAGGTGTTTGGCCTGGTCTATCAGAGCTCCTGAGTGTAGCTGTGGAGCCTCCAGCAGGGGTGCTGCTGGACTCTTTCCACTGCAGCCTTGTAGTTGTGCAGGAATGAGACGTCTTCAGCTCTCAGCTGCTCCTCTGTGTCTCTGACTGTGTGTGAAAGAGCTGCTATCTCTCTGCTCAGAGCCTCCATCTTCTCCTTCATCATCTGACTCTTCTGCTCCTCTTCCTCCCTCAGTGCAGCCAGCCTGGCCTCCTCTTCCTCTTCTAGAAACTGGTGAAGCTTCTTAAACTGCTCCTTAATCTGCCTCTCTGTGTGTCGGGCCTGGACCTTCATGTGTTCTGCTGTTTGATCAAACTGATCTTTAACTTCTTTAAAATCCTTTAACTTCTCCTTTAAGGGCTCCAGAGTTTCCTGAAGTTCCTTCTTGTGTTGTCGTGCAGCTTCATCAATGGGTCTGAATCTGTGGTTGGTGTGTTTTTCTGAATCTCTGCAGATGACACACACTGGCTGCTGATGGTCCAGACAGAAGAGTTTGAGTTTCTCAGAGTGCAGACTGCAGAGACCCTCTGAAGCTCTCTGATCTCTCTGCTGTAAGAAGGTCTCACACAGGTTCTTTAACACCAGGTTACAAGGTGGTTCATACTTTGAAGATCTGTTACAAACTGGACACTCACGTATTTCTTTCTCTTTCCACCAGATCTGCAGACAGTCTTTACAGAAGCTGTGGCTACATGACAGAACAACAGGATCTCTGAAGACGTCCTGACAGACCGGACAGCAGAGATCCTCCTCTGATCTGGAAGCCATTTAGTCTCTGAGTGAAGCAGAAAACACAGCAGACAGACAGTACAGTCAGTCATGGCTCCCCTCCCTCCTCCACTGACTTCAGTGAAATTTACTTTCACTTTGAGTTGAGTTTTTAGTCAAACTCACCTTCAGTGTGTGGAGTGTCAGCAGGTTGTAGTTTTCCTCTTTTCTCTCCTGCAGTTGAACTCACTCAGAGGAAGTTGTTGGTTTGGTTTGAAGGAGGATGTGATTGTCTGTTGTTCAGTCGGTGCTCTCTGAAGAGGAAGAACAAACTGTTTCCTGGAAGAGGAAGAACAAACTGTTTCCTGGAAGAGGAAGAACAAACTGTTTCCTGGAAGAGGAAGAACAAACTGTTTCCTGGGTTGTAACGGGTGGTGAAGGGTGGACCTATAGGCCTTTCTCCTCATCTCCTCTGTTCGTGTCTTAGTCCCTCCCACCCGAGCTGCAAGTGGAGGAAGTGAGGAAGAGACACGAGGAGCGAGGGTTCAAGTCAACAGGCTTTTAACAAAATAAGATGCTTCTGAGACGTCATTTTAATGGTGGTGCAGAGTAGGAAAATGCAGTTTTTCTCCAGATCAGTTAAAACCCAGGGTTCCTTAAAAAGTCACCACTTGGAGGAGTGTAGCTGGTAACTACCAGAGCTGACACAGAGGAGGATACAGAGGGAGACTGGAAGTTTGACCAATATCACTTTATAGATGAAAATATACCAGTGCTGTTGTCTGTGAGTGGTCAGTGACGTCCAACCCACCAAATCATACAGAATGCAGTGGTGAGTGAGGGAACTCTGTAACGAAACATAAAGATGCATGTTTGACTGAATCAAGGCTACGTCAGATGGAGGAGGCTGCATGCAGATACAATATATCACTGTAATCAATCACAGGCAGAAAAGTAGCTTCCACAAGGTTTTTCTTACCACTGAAAGTAAAACCAGATTTATTTTTAAGATAAAAGCCAATCTTCACTTCAAGCTTCCTAACTAGAGCAGCAGTATGTACTTTAAATGAAAGCTTGTACGAGGGAACCCTTTCAGTGGATTTCACATCAGATGTGAAAATGTTAAAATCATCAGGCAACTGTGAGCGAGCTTTGGAGAAGACCATGAACTTTGTTTTCTGAGCATTTAAAACCAACTTTAAACTCAGCAGAGAGGTTTGTAAGGACTGAAATGCAGTCTGAAGCTCGTGCAGCGTCTCTGCTGTGGTGGGAGCCTGTGTGTAAATCACTGTATCATCAGCATATAAATGTATTTTTACTTGACTGTCTTTAACCAGATCATTTATACAAATAGAAAAGAAAATAGGCCCCAAAATAGAACCCTGAGGGACACCTTCAGTCATCTCGTTCAGATTTGTGACCTTCTGCATAAACACACTGAGTACGATCTACAAAATAATTCTGGAACCATTTTTCAGCTGTAGGACTGAAACCAAAAGTTCTTAGTTTGTTCAGCAACAATCTGTGGTCGACTGAATCAAATGTCTTAGAAAGATCAACAAATAAGGCAGCACAATGCTGTTTTCTGTCCAAGACACCAATGATATCATTTGTTACAGCAGATGTTTGAATTCATACACTTGATTTAAAAAAACACAATAAATAAGATGTTAAAAAGGTAACTGAGTTCAAATTTGTCCATCTTAAAAGTAACATTTGGTTATAAACTGTTGTGGTTTTTATTGCAAGGATTTCCTTTGATGTAACAGGTACATGACCAGAGTCTTGTCAAAGCCACACCTGTTGCATTATGGGTTAGAAGCAGTGCGGCTGCAGAGAGCCAACATGTCTGCAGAGGAAAAACATCTGGCCCCAAATAACCATATTCTGCTCAGTCTGAGAGGAGCACATGCTAATTAGTGACTTTGTATTTTCATTTGTTTCATATCTGTGTGTAATATTTGTTGAAATGCTTTGACATGAACACTTTGATACATCTTCTGTTGCTGTGTGAACATATTTGGACCTGACTATCAACAGATATTGGCTTGACAGTCTTTATTGTTTGGGCCTGTCTAATAATGGAGACTTTAAAATAACTGGGACATTTATATTGGAAATCTTTGCTTTTTCTGTCTTTTATGTTCTTGTAGTTTTTCAGTGTCTGCTGACAAAAGACAGAAAATAAATCTTCAAGAAACATCTGTGTGATTGATGGTCATTATTTCATTGGACCAGTGTAGTTTCATAGTTTGTATGGAGGTTTTCTATGAAGAGGTTGACAGGACTAAAGTGGATGTGGAGATGTTTGATTGGGGATCATGTTACCTGTATGCAGCAGTTGTTGCTGTTTATGTGCTCTGTTTAAGTACAGTTACAGTACTGTGCTTCAATACAGTTTAGAACAAGCTGCTTGTTTCCTTCAACAAGAGAGGAAGTTCACACAAACGTCACTTTGAAGGGATTCATTGTAAATGAAGTGACAAATGAAGTTCAGCTTTGTAGTGTATTGAGAATATACTATGAGAGTGCTCTGCCCCCTTGTGGTCATGTTAGGCCACTGCCAGCTTTGTAACCTGAGTTTTTACGTGTTGTTGATGTCTGAGTAAAGTCCCAGTCTGCACGCTGAGTCCGGTGTCTGTCTGACTTATTAAACCCACATCAATATATTACAGTTTGGCGACGAGGATGGGATGCTTAAAGAAAGAAAAGCATCCCGGAAGACGAGAGACATAAAAGGATAACCGGCAGATCACAAGAAAAGAAAATTGTGGCACCAACGTGAGTGGCTAACAAACGAGCTAACAAGCTAACGTGACTACAAGTTATTATCAACGGGACGGACTGCAGCATGGCCCTAATCGGCAGCATATCGGAATACAAAGAGGGTAAGGAAGATTTTGAATCTTACCTGGAGAGACTGGAACAGTGGATGGCCGCAAATACTGTGTCGGATGAAAAGAAAGTCAGTGTTTTCCTGTCGATAATTGGAGTGGATGCCTACAAACTTTTGAAAAGTTTACTCCTGCCAGATAAGCCAAGTACAAAAAGTTATGCACAACTCACCAAAGCACTCAGCGACCATTACAAGCCCAAGCCACTTGTCATCATGGAGAGGTTTCGATTTCAGAAGAGAAATCAACAAGAGAGTGAATCAGTGAGTGACTTTATAGTAGCTCTGAAACAGCTGTCTACTAACTGAGATTTTGGTGCTCACTTGGATGATGCCCTCTGTGATAAGTTTGTGAGTGGACTGAGATCGGAAGCAATACAGAGGAAATTACTGGCAAAGACAAATGTAACTTTTAAAAGTGCATGTGACACGGCACTGTCCATGGAGATGGCTTCACACAACATGTTGGAATTCTCTGGGAAAATAAAAGAAAGTGCAACAGTTAATCGAGTGTACAACCAAAATAAAAAGAGAGATGACAAGCGGAAATCAAGTAACACAAGCTATGGCAAGAGTACACCCTGGCAAAAGAGCAGCGTGGATGACAAGCAGCAGCAGCAACATCAGCCCTGCTACAGATGTGGAGGTAAGCATCCAGCTACTGTGTGCAGATTTAAACAAGAAAAATGTCACCATTGCACAAAAGTGGGACATATTGCACACATGAGTAGGAATAAAAAAGACACCACAGAAAACCCATTATGTCGAACAGGAGGATGAAACAAGTTTGGCAGATGGGGATAATGAAAATTCGTTTGGACTGTACACAGTATGCACCGCTTCAGATGGTAATGATGGCTATGTGGTTGACATGAACATTGAAGGCCGGAACATACAGATGCAGTTGGACACAGGAGCATGCGTGTCTCTTGTGTCAGAGACCATCTACGAGAGATCACTTACTCACTTGCCACTTTGCCCATGTAAAATACCGCTGTCTACTTTTTCTGGAGAACCCATCCCAGTGTTAGGAAAGGTGACTGTAAATGTAGAATATGAACAACAAGCAGCCAAAGTACCATTGATTATTGTGAAAGGCGACCGACCAGCACTACTGGGGAGAAATTGGCTCAAGAAATTTAGATTGAACTGGAAGAAAATATTCCAAGTCAAGGCAACAGGAGATGTTACTGATCCGGATGTGGCAGTAATTCTACAGAGGCACGAGGGGTGTTTGAGGAAGGGCCCAGCACCATCCGTGAGTTTAAGGCTTCGATCAAGATGAGGCCAGATGCACAGCCAATATTTAAGAAAGCAAACCCAGTGCCTTATGCTCTAAAAGAGGCCGTGGAAAAAGAACTGGACAGACTAGAGACTATGGGAATCATATCAAAAACAGACAAAAGTGAATGGGCTGTGCCTATAGTGACGGTGCTGAAGGCAGACAAATCAATACGGATTTGCAGAAATTACAAAGTGAATATAAATCAGTGTGTGGAAGAGGAAACTTATCCATTGCCCAATACTGAAGATCTTTTTGCAACATTGGCTGGAGGCAAGTTGTTCACTAAACTGGACTTATCACATGCCTATCAACAGTTGGAGTTGGATAAGGACTCAGAAAAATACCTCACAGTTAACACACACCGAGGGCTCTACACCTACCACCGGCTGTCCTACAGAGTCTCAAGTGCCCCGTCCATCTTCCAGGCAGTGATGGATCAAATCCTACAGGGAATAGAACATGTAACCTGTTTCCTCGACGACATCTTAATCACAGCTGGTTCAAGAGAAGAACACCTGTGTAAACTGGAGGAAGTGTTGAGTCGTCTGGAAAAATACAATGTGAGAGTCAAGCAATCAAAATGTAAGTTCATGACAAACAAAGTGGAATATTTAGGACACATTGTGGATAGTGAAGGGCTTCATCCCACAAAAGAGAAAGTGGAAGCCATTGTGAACGCGCCGAGCCCCACCAACGTCACAGAGTTACGTTCCTTCCTGGGCTACTGAACTATTATGGCAGGTTTATGAAAAATCTGTCCATGCAGCTGCGACCTTTGCATGAGCTACTGAAACGAGAAAGCGCTTGGAAGTGGACATCGGAATGTGAAGCTGTGTTCAAAAGTGCAAAAGATCATCTACTACAGAGCACCTTAGTGGTTCATTATGACACCAGAAAGCCATTGAGATTAGCCTGTGATGCTTCGCCTTATGGTGTCGGCGCGGTGATCTCCCATGTGATGGAGAATGGGGAAGAAAAACCCATAGCATTTGCATCTCGTACACTAACTGAGGCAGAGAGCAAATATGGTCAAATTGAGAAGGAAGCCCTGTCTATTATTTTTGGAGTGAAGAAATTTCACAAGTATCTTTATGGGAGAAAGTTTACTCTCATTACAGACCACAAACCCCTTTTGGCTATGCTTGGGCCGAAGTCAGCAATCCCCACACTAGCTGCTTTGAGAATGCAGCGGTGGGCGCTCATACTGATGGCCTATAACTATGACATAGAGTATCGCCAGTCTGCCGATCATGCAAACGCAGACGCACTATCAAGGTTGCCAAGCAAAGTCGGAGATGGCACTGCAGAAGAAGGAAAAATCTTCTATTTCTCTATTATGGAGGACTTGCCTGTGAAAGCAAATGACATCGCGCACTGCACAAATAAAGATCCGGTGCTCAGCCGAGTGAGGGAGCTCACTCTAAATGGTTGGCCAAGTCATGTAAGGGAGGAGACACTCAAACCATTCTTTACAAGAAGAACTGAGCTATCAGTGGAACAAGGGTGTGTTCTCTGGGAATGAGAGTTATAGTCCCTCCAGCTCTCAGACTAAAGCTGCTGCATGACCTTCACCAGGGTCATCCTGGAATGTGCCGCATGAAAGCGTTGGCAAGAAGCTACATGTGGTGGCCCTGTCTGGATAAGGACATCGAAAAAACTGTACAAGAGTGCAGTGCATGTCAGACAGTGAGACAACCACCAGCAGCGGCCCCACTGCATTGTTGGAAATGGCCAACTTGGGTGTGGCAACGGATACACATAGACTTTTGTGAAAAAGATAAACAGTACTTTTTAGTTCTGGTTGACAGCCACTCAAAATGGTTGGAGGTGGTTCCCATGACAACCACAACATCAGCTAAGACTATTGAAGTTCTGCGCAGCATTTTTGCATCTTATGGACTACCTGAAGAAGTGGTTTCGGACAATGGACTGCAATTCACATCCAGTGAATTTAAACAGTTCTTGAGAGGAAATGGCATCAAACAAACCTTGGTCCCGTTATCACCCAGCTTCCAATGGGGCAGCTGAAAGGTCAGTACAGACAGTCAAATCTGCACTGATGAAGCAAGTGTTGGCAGATGAGGGGTCTGTTACATTGCAGCATAGACTGGCAAATTTCTTACTGATGTACAGAAGCACACCACACACGGTAACAGGTGTTTCGCCAGCTGAGTTGTTTCTTAAGCGTCAGGTGAGGACCAGGTTTAGTTTCCTGAAGCCAAGTCTCGCTGAAGCTGTTGAGGAAAAACAACAAACTCAGAAGAGATACCATGACAAGAGAGGAAACAAGTTGAGAGTGTTGTCTGGGGGTGATCAAGTGCGTGTGAGAAATTTTCATGTGGGAAAGGAGAAATGGATCAGAGGAACAGTTGTAAAAAGACTCGGACCTGTTTCTTACCTAATAAATGATGGTGTGAGAGAGCGCACAGTTTACATTGATCACCTGTTACTATCACATGAAGAAATCGTGGATTGCAACAACGCAAGTGATGATGCTCATATGACACCAGATCTGGATTCGAACCAACCCAGCAGCATCCAGGAGGCAGAGGGGAGGATTTCTTCCCCAGTAACCCGCTCGCTCTTTGGTGAAGTCAGCAACTCCTGTGAGATTCACCCCGGCATCCTGTCCACACTCTCCAGCTCAGTGCGGGGATACACCGGTGAAACCAGCAGAGCCAGTGGCTGTCTCAGCCGCTACACAACAACCTGGACGCCGCTATCCAGGATGCTTGCGAGTTCCACCAAAAAGACTGAACCTTTAAATAGCAAGGAAACTGTATCCTTTTTTTTGGGTCAAGTGTTCTGATTATCCTTAATTAATTAGTTCTGAATAGTTAATTATTAGTTAACCAGTGGAAGCTAACTGTTCTGTTTAGGAGTAGCTGAAATGGAAAAAAAAGGGGAGACAACACAGATGTTATTTGTAAAATAATATTTCTTCTTCCTAAGTTATGTGAAGTGACTATTTTGCTTACAGTACTTATATGAAGTGCAGTATTTTGAGTTTTGGGGGTCAAAGTTTAAAGGGGAGGAGTGTAGTGTATTGAGAATATACTATGAGAGTGCTCTGCCCCCTTGTGGTCATGTTAGGCCACTGCCAGCTTTGTAACCTGAGTTTTTACGTGTTGACGTCTGAGTAAAGTCCCAGTCTGCACGCTGAGTCCGGTGTCCGTCTGACTTATTAAACCCACATCAATATATTACAAGCTTGAAGAAAACATGTTAATCAGTGGTGATGAGCCCTGCTGTGTCATCTTGTGTTTGCTGTGTGATTCACCTGTCTCTCTCTCTGCTCACTCTGCAGGTGCATCGTTAGTGGAACCTGGAGCACCTGCTGAGGCCCCCGCTGGCCACCAGGGGGCCCCCATGAGCACTTGAAATGTCCCACAAGAGGCCTATATCAGGCCTATAATATGTTGATGGTAATCATACAGCTACAGCTGCTATTTTACATTCTTCAAAGGCTCATATTCATCAAGGATCATTTAAAGGGATACTTCACCTGTTTTTCAACCAGCTTTGTGTCATTATAATGTGGGTAGTTTGTGCAAATGAACAAGTATAAACACATGAACTCACAGCCTGTGCTCAGAATATTTGGTCTGTGCTTCTTACAATAGATTCTCTTTGCACACAGCTGTTGCTGCCATAAAATCATTCTTTCATATTCATTAAACTAATAAACAGGGACAGATCTAGAGGGGTGGTATAAGGTTGTAGCTGCCACCCCTAAAAGCTGCCTTGCCACCTTAGTTTTGGATGATCTAATCAAAAAAATATATCTGAAAATTTGCGGTTGGTCGGAAGTCTGCAAGTGAAGCTCTGATGTCCAAGTGCACGTGAATGCAGCACTAGAAGACGTTCCCGATAGACCCTTTGGTTTCGGTTTCACTCTGCCTCTCTGTCTCAGCTGTTCATGACTCCTGATGTCTTCTTCATGTCAAATGTGTCTGTGTAGCGTCGCCATGTGGAACAATACTAAACGGCCTCAGATGGATTGTGACGTGGATTGTGACGTGGTGGTTTTGTTGAAGCACGTTTTGTTTAGTTACAGCAGCTCGTGTTTGATTGTGTGAGAGATAGATTCTACTGGACTAAAGACAAATATTCTGCAGACAAACATGTCTACATTTCAAATCAGTTCTGCAAGTGGAACCCAGTTTTAAAAGCACTAAAATCATTCTCTCACAGCCCCAAACAAACAAACAAACAAACAAACAAACAAACAAACACAAACACACCAGTGTGGGAATACTGTAACTACACTACTTTTTCAATTAACTAGAAGTGTATCTAGTTACTTTTAAAATTCAGTAACTCTGCTGGGTGCTAACAGATAAAGGTGTGATGATAATACAGCACATGCTTTAAATTTCTTAGATAGGGGAGAGTGGGGTAAGATGAGTCAGTGGGTCAGTTGAACCAGCCCCTGTAACTGTGCACATCTGTTGTCATGTGACCATAAATTTAAGAAGCAGCCATCATTTCTATCTGACTGTGATGGAACACAGAAGTTACTTTTACTTGTAACTAGTTACTTTTATAATGCAGCAACTCAGTTAGTAATTCAGTTACTTTCTGAGAGCAGTAACTGATGACTGTAACTAGTTACTAATTTTCAGTAACTTTCCCAACACTTAAAACACATCAGTCAGATCTGCAGTGACAGTTGATTCAACCTCTCTATTCTATCTATCTGTCTGTATCTGTCTGTCTGATTTAAAGTGATATTCCACTCTTAGATGATAATCCACTCAGTATGTCCTCACCTCTATGCTGATGTGATGATGGTGAAGATCTTCAGTTCACTAAACAATCCTGGAGTTTCAGCAGAAAACAGGGTTGCAGCCAAATCCAGTACAATGGCAGTGAATGGAGACCACGGATAAAATGTTAAAAAAAGAACACAAAACAAACACAAAATGTCTCCATCCTGCTCGTGTGGTGTAATCCAAGTGTCTGTGAGCCGCGACATTAAAATTTAACCACAAAAGACGCCATTTATGCCATGTTTTTAGCTGAAATGTCAACTGTAGCATGTAGCCGGTAGATGTAAACATGGCGTCGATCTTGCGAGACTTCGTATATCTCTTAATGGACGCACGTGTGAAAATATTGCAAGATCGACACCATGTTTACATGCCATTGTACTGGATTTGGCTGCAACCCTGTTTTCTGCTGAAACTCCAGGATTGTTTTGTGAACTGAAGATCTTCACCATCATCACATCAGCATAGAGGTGAGGACATACTGAGTGGATGATTATCTAAGAGTGGAATATTGCTTTAATGAAATGATTCATTTAATTCACATTCATTTGAACAATAATTTGATAAAAAGAGTAAATTAACGCACATAATTTAATGATCTGTTCTGTGCGTTTTAGGTAAAGTGATGGTTTGTATGTTCAATCAACAAAGATATGAATTTGGAAAAATGTCAGAGGAGTTGGAAATAAAATTATTTATTAATTTCTAATGGCAGCATTATATACTAATACAATACTTTACTTCTGTACCACAATAATGTCATATTTTAAGGTTAAAATAACCTGCTCATCAACTAAATGTTCTACAGTTTCCAAATACTGAGTCAGTTCAACATTCAAAATCTAGAACATCATTATATACACTGTACTTTGGTCTGAATGTAGAAACTTAATAAGGAAACAAAAAAAAAAAAAAACTTTTCATTTAAACATTGTTATTTATTTGACAACATTTTCTTATTTATTTCAAACATTACAAACAACCAGGCAGCTTTACACAATATAACAATATAGAAATCTACATTTTAGGAGAAAGTGACAGAAGCTGAACTTGATGTTTCCTGTTCAAAGATCAGACCTGCATGTCCCAGTGGAAGTTTTGGTTATTCAGAAGTCAGCTGTCAATCATGATGTGAAACCCCCTTTTATAGCTTCAAATAACTAATTAAAACCAAAGTGATCAGAAAAATGAACACTTGAACAAACATCAGTGTGATAAGAAGAACTACCTAAAATGACAGAAAAAAACACTAAACATGAAGATCAGAAACTGAGAGAAAGAAAAATAAATGTACATCATGAATATAATCATCCTCTTTATCTCTAACTGCTCTGTTCCACTGTCACACAGACCTTCAGTGGTAAAATCTTCAGTGGGAGTTTATCCCCAGTGCTAATGTATGGAAACATCCTCTCAGTAAAGTGTGTGTGAAGTGTGTATGTGTGTGTTAGTATCAGGAATCAGAGAACGACACTTTCCTCTGTTCCAGTCCAGATTCACTCTGATCCTCTGGAGCTTCTTCTGGACTCTCAGAACAGTTGGTGGATCTGGTAGAGACTGTGTGAGTATTTACCTTTATAGAACCCTATTCTCCATAATCCAGACTGTAAGAGTCCCTTCCTCTGGACAGACTCTGCTAACACACCCAGTCCCCAGCCTGTACTGTCTCCAACCTCAACATCCCAGCTGTGAGTCCCTGAGTTAAAGCCCTCAGAGCGAGGACAGAGCAGTAATAATCAAACCTCTCTGGATTATCAGGAAGCTGCTGTTTTGTCCTCGTCTCCCACTGGTCAGATCTTCAGACAGGAAGAGTTCTGGACCAGCAGTGTTTGTGTCCAGAATGACAGGAGTGTAAGAGATCCATGTCCTTCATCTTGTTCCAGATGTTGAAGGTCAGGTTGCCCAGTGTTTGGCCTGGTCTATCAGAGCTCCTGAGAGCAGCTGTGGAGCCTCCAGCAGGGGGCGCTGCTGGACTCTTTCCACTGCAGCCTTGTAGTTGTGCAGGAATGAGACGTCTTCAGCTCTCAGCTGCTCCTCTGTGTCTCTGACTGTGTCGTGAAAGAGCTGCTATCTCTCTGCTCAGAGCCTCCATCTTCTCCTTCATCATCTGACTCTTCTGCTCCTCTTCCTCCCTCAGTGCAGCCAGCCTGGCCTCCTCTTCCTCTTCTAGAAACTGGTGAAGCTTCTTAAACTGCTCCTTAATCTGCCTCTCTGTGTGTCGGGCCTGGACCTTCATGTGTTCTGCTGTTTGATCAAACTGATCTTTAACTTGTTTAAAATCCTTTAACTTCTCCTTTAAGGGCTCCAGAGTTTCCTGAAGTTCCTTCTTGTGTTGTGTGCACTTCATCGATGGGTCTGAATCTGTGGTTGGTGTGTTTTTCTGAATCTCTCAGACGTGACACACTGGCTGCTGATGGTCCAGACAGAAGAGTTTGAGTTTCTCAGAGTGCAGACTGCAGAGACCCTCTGAAGCTCTCTGATCTCTCTGCTGTAAGAAGGTCCCCACACAGGTTCTTTAACACCAGGTTACAAGGTGGGGTTTCACTTGATGATCTTCTTTACAAACTGGACACTCACGTGTTGGTTTCTCTTTCCACCAGATCTGCAGACAGTCTTTACAGAAGCTGTGGCTACATGACAGAACAACAGGATCTCTGAAGACGTCCTGACAGACCGGACAGCAGAGATCCTCCTCTGATCTGGAAGCCATTTAGTCTCTGAGTGAAGCTGAAAACACAGCAGACAGACAGTACAGTCAGTCATGGCTCCCCTCCCTCCTCCACTGACTTCACTGAAATTTACTTTCACTTTGAGTTGAGTTTTTAGTCAAACTCACCTTCAGTGTGTGGAGTGTCAGCAGGTTGTAGTTTTCCTCTTTTCTCTCCTGCAGCTGAACTCACTCAGAGGACGTTGTTGGTTTGGTTTAAAAGTGAATCTGATCGTCTGTTGTTCAGTCGGTGCGTCTCTCTTTAGTGAAGAGGAACAGGAACAAACTATTTCCTGGTTTAATCACAGGTGAGTCAGGTGAAGGGTGGAGCTTCTTTCCTCTGTTGAATGCTGTTAGTTCACATGTAACACAGGGGTGTGTTTCATTCCAGAGTTCACTGTTGGAAACTGATGGTGTGCAGCAGGATGACGGTTAAAAAAAACAACAAAACTCTGACATGAACATAAGAAGTCTGTTCCTTCGGCACTTACCAAAGAAAAATGAGGCAAACAAGGACAGAGAGCAGAAATCAGGATTCAGGTATTTGCTGACTTTACAAGAAGGGACAAATAATTTATGATTTGTTGTAAATAGTCTTTCACAAAGTCGACAGAGTTCCAACTGACTCACAAAACTCACTGTTTTTGTAAAATTGGACAATTTTTTTATTTTATTTTATTTAACCTTTATTTAACCAGGCAAGTCATTAAGAACAATTCTTATTTATTTGAACGCTCTTAAAGGGCCAGTGTCAGATTTACAGTGATTTACTGGCAGAATACGTGAGGAATATTCATATGTGTGTCTTCATTAATGCATAACAACCTGAAAATAAGAACTGTTGTGTTTTCATTACATTGGAATGAGCTCTTTATATCTACAGAGGCCGGTGTTCCTCTTGGACGTCATGTTTCTACTTTAGCCCAGAACAGACAAACCAAACACTGACTCTAGATTCAGACTTTCACAGTTTCTCATGAGTTTCTAAACCAAGGTCGGTTCTTCTACAGGCTTGGAAGGGGAGGGTGAGACAAGGTGTTTGCAATATGCAAGCTCACCACTCAATGTCACTAAATCCTACATAATGACCCATTAACTCTGGCAGAACTTGATATTTTAAAGTCATTAAAATTCTCATTTTTTACATAAAACAGTGTAAATGGTGAAATCAGTTGAAATGTGTGTTGCTGTTTATTTGAGCATATAAAACACATGTTGACCACAGAGAGTTTAAATGTTGTTTCAGCAACACGTCAGGACAAGCTGAGATTAATTTTTACACAAACAAGGGGAGAAATATTCACTGCCCCCCCCCCCCCCCCCCAAAAAAAAAAAAGTTACTCTCTGATATTTCATTGGATCACCTTTAGCTTTGATTACGGCACATATTCACCATGGCATCTTTTCAATAAGCTTATTCAATGTCACAACATTTATTTCTGTCCAGAGTTGCATTAATTTTTCACCAGGATCTTGTATTGATGAATGGAGAGTTGGACCGCTGTGTAAAGTCTCCAGCACATCCCAAAGAGTCTCAGTGGGGTTCAGGTCTGAACCACTCTGTCACTATTTGACCCCAGATGAATCCTGACATTGCGTCTTGAAATATGTCTGTGTCATCAGGGTAGAAAAAAAATCCATTAATATAAAACCCTGCTCATTCATATATTCAGCGTCAGTGAGCAGCAACTGAAGCAACCTCAGATCAGAACACTGCCTCCACAGTAATACTCGCAGTAATTCAGATATGTTGACTGATAATGTCAGTAATTTATATTAAATATAAATATATTACCATTGTGACTTATTTAATTATTTTGACTATTTATCATAATTTCTCCTTAGAAATTTAGAAACATTGGACTTATTGTCACACATTTTTTCAATTCAACCTGCAATTTTGACCTAAAAATCTTCTAAATTTTACTGGACATTTATTGTGGCTTTTTATGTAATTTCTTTTACATAATTTCTCTCAATTTGACTTAGAAAGTTAAAATGTTTGACTTGGTCTTGGTACTAATTCTGATTAAACGTCTCATAAACTTGACTTACTGACAATTTTTGTCATTTTTGTTCCACTTTTCCATCTGTTCTGTTTTGTTGTTTCTTGGTTTAGAAAGTTACAGTTTTGACTCCACAGCTCATAATTTTTTTACTAATTTTGAATATATCAGTCTTGACTTAAATAATCTCGAACCCTCACTTATCACGTCACCATTTTGATTTTATAAAGGTCTAATTTTTACTCTAATAACCGGGACTTGCAACACCTAAGTTTTCTTTGTGGAAGATACCATCTGATGAGTGCCTCTTAATTTTGACGTATTATTAGTCATTTAAAAAAATTTCTGTCAGAAAGGCGCTTGACGGGTTTCATTCCAAAGTGTTGCTCTGGATGAAAAATGAAAATATTTTGTTGAACCTCAGACCTTTAAATCTCAGAATGTACTGTTTGCTCATCAATAGATTTCTATCAATACACTCTGGGACCAAAATACCCACAATCCCTCCTGCCTCCCTGATTACATCATGATGACATCAACTGTTATTACCTTTTAAACTGGCTGGGATGACTGGGAGCTTCACTACATGCAGGAAAAATCACCATTTATCAGGTTTGAGAACACTTAGCACCCCAACAGATTATTTGGAAGAGACTTCGCACCAGACTTCATTTGAAAATCCTCTGTTTTTAAAACCCTCCTCCTCAGCATCATGAGTACACAAGTGGTAGAGCTCAATAAAAGACACCAAACAAATCAATGTCGCCTTATGATAAATTTGGCTGATACCAAATTAAACAGGCAGGTCTGTATTTTAGGAGAGCCACAAGTATTGATAATTAGTGTTGATGGTTAGAACAAAAACAAGAGTGTCTCTTCAGGGAGTTGACATGAGTTTCTCTTGAGGGTCTTTATGAATTTAACCTACAGCAGTGAAGTCAGTGAGCCTGGTGAACTGTCATGGTGTATCCAGCAGGGGGCGCTACAGGACACAGAGAGAGAGGCTCTGAATGACCTGCAGCTACACACACCAGGTGTATTTATTCAAGAAAGCAAAGAACTTTAAAGAGAATCAGAGATTTCACTTGAGAGGTTGTGACTGTTAGTTAAACTTTATAAACATTTTATGAAGGGTGACTTATTATTTTCAGTCATAAAATTATCAAATTTGGGGATTTGTTCACCACATCTCACAGTCCTCATCAGCAGATGTAGCTGGTTCAGGTGTCCTCATGTCAAGATACATTAATATACATTAAGATGTTTTTTTCTAAACTAATGCTAACTTTAAGTTCACTTACTAGTCTTGTTTGTGTAGCTTTGAACTGCATCTGAAGGTCTTTAACGCATGTTTATAAATTCTGAAAATAAATCTTCTATATTTTAGGTTTAATTAACTTTTTAAGTTAATGAGAAAATATATAGCTGAGTCCACTAAATTCCTCAATTATTTTCATAGTGTAGATTAACAGATTGTTAATAAACATTTTATGTTCATTCAGAACTTTACTCAGAATTCACCAAATCATGACAAATATTATATTATACTATTGTTACTGATATGGATATAATTACTGTGATTCCTATTATTATATATTTTTTAAATATACTATCTTTATTATTATATTTATTATATGTATCTATACTTACATATTTTTTATTATTATAATATATTTTTTGTTGTTGTCTATCTATCCAAAGCAAATAAAGTTTTCTAGTCAAATAAACTCAGAAAAAATCGTGTTTTTAAGTTCTCAAGTATTCTGAAAAATAAACAGCCTACTCGAAATATTAAGTTTAATCAACTTGAAAACATTCTTAACGTTTTTACAGTGTAGATCGATAGATTAACAGAACTTCATTCATAATTCACCAAATTATGAAACTGTTACATTTTCAAAATCCAGAAACAGTGAGACTCCAATATCTGCTTAATAATAACATGAGTGTGTGTGTGTGTGTGTGTGTGTGTGTGTGTGGTGTGTGTGTGTGTGTGTGTGTGTGTGGGGTGTGTGTGTGTGTGTGTGTGTGTCATGGTGCGTCACAGGGGGAAGGGCGGTGCCCGCAGGTAGACTCACCAGCAGCGGTCACATCAGCACACACTCACACACAGAGGAGGCAGTGTGTGTTCAGAGCTGAGGAGACTCCCAGGTGCCAAACACACACCACCCACACACACACACACACACACACTCACAGTCCTCCGGTCAGCCTGAAGGACGAAACTGAGCGAGAAGGAGGCGAAACAGCGGCCGGAACATTTTGAAATATCGAAGAGGGAAGTTGCAGCGGATCAGCAGCAGCAGCAGCAGCGGGATGTTCAGCTGGGTCAAACAGGAGCAAGGTGGACGCAACAAGGAGGGAGAGATGTACCAGACGGTGACCGAGGGACTGCAGACCCTCTACACCAAGAAGCTGCTGCCGCTGGAGGAGACTTACCTCTTCCATGACTTCCACTCCCCGGCCCTGGAGGCCGCCGACTTCCAGAGCAAACCTATGGTGCTGCTGGTCGGCCAGTACTCCACCGGGAAAACCACCTTCATCAGGTAACAACCAGCACCCGTGGGGCCCGTGTGGACCTGCTTGTATAACCATCATTATTAGTTGTAAAGTGCGGTGGGGGGACTGACACGTGTGGCAAAACCACCTTTATCAGGTGTTGAATCACTTTACGCCTACTTAACTTTATTCATGCCAGACCTCATCTGGAAATCCTCCTTTTAAGACTCTCTAGATTATAGATAAGGATACAGACGTGGCAGAGCGTCATCGATGATGTCAAATAAATGTGTCGTGTTTTATGGTAAATTCGGCTTAATAAAATCCAACGAATGTTATAATATGTGTGCAAATTATCAGTTTGTGGTTTGGTTGCCAGGGCTGCTTGTCACGACTCTTCTCAGCGCTTTCTAGAGCGAGGCGGAAATGGAAACAAGACAAAAAACTTGAAATATTATTAAAACACTAACGGTTTGGTGGCTCAGGTGTATGCCGAAGTGGAGTATGTACCCTTTGTAAATATAAAATATCTCTAGTCTGTCTTTGAAATATCCACAATGTGACAAAATACCTAAAATGTCTTAAATTAGAAACTTCTTCAATGGAGTTTGGCATTAGTTTTTCTTAGTATCAGGTGGTGGATCAGTTTACATCCACTCAACCTTCTTAATGCCAGATTACATACGAAAATCGACCATTTAAAGTCTCGACAGATTACAGAAAAGGTTACAGAAGTAGCAGCGCATAATAAAAGATGTCAAATAGATGTGTGATGTTTTATGGTAAATTCGGCTAACTTCAAATAAACCAGAATAGATCTGTGCTAAATTATATTAATATAAATTATCAGTTTGTGATGTGCTTGTTACAAATCTGCTCAATGCTCTCTAGTCAGAAGTGGCAATGGGAAAAAAAACAAAAAACCTGAAATATCATTAAAACACTAACTGTTTGGTGGGTCGAGTTTATGCTGAAGTTGAGAATATACCTTTAGTAAATACAAAATGTCTTCAGTCTTTCTTTATGATATGCAAAGCTTGGCCAAATAGCACAAAGGGCTTAAATCTGAGATTTTTTCAATGGAGTTTGGGATGACTAGACAGTCTGTAGTAGAATAGTCTTTTTCAGATAACAGTGGCCATTACTGAATGAACTCTACATGTTCAAGTGCATTTACACACAAATCCACACCAACCCTGTGTGCTTTCTGCACATCTAGACTGGAACAATAGGAGTTACTGGGTTTCACTTCCCTGATTGTTGGAGGATTTGAATCAGCACTTTCTTAATGCCAGACCTCATACAGAAATCTTCCTATTTAATGCTCTCTACATTATAGGAAAGTGGTACCTCATCATCTAAGATGTCAAATAAATGTGTCATGTTTAAAGGTAATTTCGGCTCACATAAAATCCATATTATGTATGTAGAGTAACTGTCTGGTGGTTTGGGTTAATGCTGAAGTGGAGAATGTATCTTTAGCAAATACAAAATGTCTTGAGATTGTTGTAGGATACTTTTTCAATGGAGTTTGGCACGGGCTTTACTTCAGTGTGTTGACATTATTTCACATTGGAAAGCTGAAAGAAACATTGAGTTTCATGTTTATTTTGGAACCAGTGATGCAGTTTATTGGTGTTTATAGACAAAACCAACATGTATGAGCTGTAGTTTATTGTGACAGCCAGTTTCAGATTACAGTGTCCACTGCTGAATTAACTGTAAATGTTTGTGTTTTTTATACACACACGCTCAAATAAATCCACTCCAGGTCAGCGTGCTCTCTGCAGATCTGACCTGGGACACGAGGAGTTACTGGGTTTTTTTATTCCCTGATCCTCGGAGGATTCGACCAGCAGCACTCCGGTCACAGACCTGCAGCTTCACTCATATTTGATCTGGCAGCTGTTTGTCCTGATGTGTTCAGAGTTTGCACAGCCTGAATGCAGGAGTTGGCATCTCCTGCGCTGATGTTGTTAACACCAGCTGAGGCTCATGGGTACTGTAGTCCTCTTAAACTTGGCAGCATGTCAGATGTATGGGATGAAAGCGTCATGGGATTTTCGATTGTGTTTCTTGGATTGTCGGTTCTGTGTAACTGATCTGCCATTGTCTGTGTATTTATACGGTCTGTCCCTTTATTCTGTAGCTCCGGCAGGCAGCTGTGATATTTCCGACATTTTTTTGTTGTTGTTATTTTGAGTCTGATCTGAAGACAGAACAGTGAGACATCTGTGTTTAAAGTAATAATTATCTTATTTTGATTGAAAACATCTTAATATAGACAATACAAACACACACACACACACACACACACACACACCTGGTGGAGAGCTGCACTCTTTAATTAATACAATAAGATTAACAGCTGGTAAAACACTTCATTAACTCTGTTTAAAGGGGCCTGTGGTTTTTACTTCACTACATGCATGTTTTCGCTCATATTTAAATAAAAAACCTTCAGTCACTTATTTCAGAAATGTCTGAAAATGATCCAGTAGTGAACGAATGAATGAATCCATGAGTCTCCTGCAGGACTCATGACCTCAGTGTTTTAAATCCTGGAGGCTGCACGTGGTCACGAGTTAAAGAGCTGATCAACACACTGCCTGCACCTCCACCCCCCACCCCCCCCGTCACCATGGAAACTGCCCAGGGGGAAACACACACACACACACACACTACACACACACACAGACACACACACACACACACACACACACACATACACACACACACGTTTTGTCATTTTGGGAGACATTACATAGATTTTCATTCATTTCCTGGAGACTTCACCAGCTTTCACATGGTGAAACTTTAAAGCAACTAGTTGCATGTTGCATATTTGCATGAAACTTAATTTAAATGCAACTTGACAGTTACACAAAATTCAGTCTCATGCAACAGGATTTAACAACTAATTTCACTAAAATTAGCTGCCTAGTTTGGTCATTTGTTTTGCACCATCTCTGCATCTTATTTCGTGTGGTTTTCTGGCTGTTGAATCAGTTTTTCCTCTGGTGCTGGCTGACTGCTCTGTTTCATACAGGCTGTCCTGGAGAATAGGAAGAGAGCGATCGGTGCGTTAATGTTTATTGATCTGCTGGAGGAGAGAACACAAACCTCCCGTCCTCTCAAAAGAGAGACCAGTGGATCGTTTCACACTCTGTTCAAGGAGTTTGATCCAGTGAGTCTCTGCTGAGTGCATCCTCCCTTTGGTTTAAGGAGAATAAATAAATAAATGAGTGTCTCTTTGCTGCCTCAGTCTGACATCAGAATGAAAGTGTAGCTGATTCTCATCAAAACTTTACATGAAAGCAGAGCTGTAACTCACAACTGTAACTGTTTGTTTGTTGACAGTGTTTCCATCCTGACATGAAGTCTGTGATGATCATTTCCTTCAGAAGCTAAGAGACCAACTTCTCTTTTATTATTTTCTTCATTTTGGTGATCAGACATGTTTCATGTAGGGCTGCACGATCAACTGCAATATTACTGAACTTAAAATATGACCAAGTGCAATATTCAAATCACAGAACCAGAACCAAATCACTATATTTTTGAAAAAGGAAAAATGTGTGAGACAACAGCATTAAATAAATCAGCATCAAATCCCAGCCTGGTCTTCAGTCTGAAATGTGTCTGAAGGCTAAAAATTAACTTCAAAATGTCTCTCGAAGCTAAAGACACACAAAGTTTTATTTACTTTTCCAGCTGCAACAAGTGATGTGTTTTATTGTGCAACAAAAGTGTTGCTGTGATGAAAGAAAACACTGAAGGAGACACAAGTCAGATCACATCTGAAATACGTCTGTTAACATTGTAGTGGACTGGAAGGTTCCAACCTGTCAACTCTGTTCGTCAAATTAATGATCAATTCAGTTTGATTTCCACAGAAACATGTTCCACGTTCTCTGACAGCGTTTCATACACTCTTAGAAATAAAGCTGCTCACTAGAACCATCTTCAGCTTGTCTCCACAGGAGAACCGATTTTGGTTCCTGTTAGAACTTTTTATAAAGCTTACTTTGGAACCCTTTCAAAGAGTTCTACCTAGAATCCAACACAAGGGGTTGTACCAAGAACCATCTGTGAAAGGGTCACCTAGAACCCCCTGTGACAGGTTCTCCAGAGAACCCTTTTATGGTGCAATGGATCCATTAGAGGTTCTATCCAGAGCCTTTCTGCTTCTCCAAGGGTGCTAACATGAACCCACCCAGTGGGTTCTACTGAGAACCTTTTCATATTCAAAGAATTATATCTAGAACCAAACCAGGGGTTCTACCAAGAACCTTTATCTTTTCCAAGGGTTTTTATCTAGAACACATGCAGAGGTTCTACTGAGAACCTTTTTATATCCCTTGATAAACCCGTGATGAAAGAGTTCGTCAAGGATTTCAACAATCTTTGAAGAACTCTTTCTTCTAAAAAAGGTTCTTTAGATGAAAGGGTTCTTAATGGAACCCATAGTCTTTCAAAGAACCCTTGACAAACCCTGTCTTCCCAAAAAGGTTCCTTGGAAGCAGATTGTTCTGGGTGGAACCACAGCTCTTCAGGAAGAACCCTTATTTCTAAGAGTGTGGCCTATGGAACATATAATGACATATTTCAGATGTTCATTTGATAGTTGATTGATTAAATTTTCATGATTGATCAAATTCTTAACAACCGATTAATCGATGATTGATTAATTATCATCCCTAGTCGACTGTAAGAGAAATCTGTAGCCATTAATTGACAGAATATTCGCTGTGACCCATGAAGCTCCAGTGATTTTCCTCTTTGTTACAGTAGAAACAGTAACATTATGTGTCTCTCAGCCTCTTTTGTTCACGACCAGACTGCATCGGCCTCGCAGACTGTTTACACACGTCTGTTAATGTTCAATATTTCCTGATTACTTAATCAGACCTGTGACATCACATCCTGTTTTGGTGCTGAGGTTGATTAAGTCGGACTGAAGGCCGCTCTGACCGACGTCTGACTGAGGAGGCCTGAGGTGTTTCCTCCTGACTGTTGGTGCTCGCTGCTGCTGTTGGTTCTATTAGTTTGTTAACTGATCAACAGTAAAATCAATAACTGATTGATTGTTGGGGTGAGTTAACATGCAGCTATTCTTTGGCTCCAGCTTCTAGATTTAATGTGAGTTTTATCTCATCATAAACTGAATATCTTTGAGTTTTGGGCAGGTAACGCCTCCCAGTGAGATAATGCCAGACTTCATATCAAAATCTTCCTATTTAAGACTCTGTTGCTCAGCAGCAAACATACACAAGACTTAGAACATAATATAAGATGTCAAACAAATGAATACAGTGTTCTGGTGAATTTGGCTGACAAAAAAACACAGGTCGCAGGTCTGTAGTTAAAGAGAGCAGCAAGTTTTTAATTTGTTCCTGGAAGAAACAGCAAGCTGGTCAAAAGCTTGACACATCATGAAAAGTCAGTCATTGTCCTGAATCTGTCTGTACTTTACAAAGACACACTAATGAGGCTTAAATAGGCAGATTTTTCAGTGGAGTTTGGCATGACTTTCTTGAGGGTCTTGACATGTTTAACCTTTATTAATTAATCACTACGTTTTATTACAAGGAAACATGTCAGACATTCTTTGGTTCCAGTTTCTTAAATGTTTGTTGCTTTTCTTTGTGTTGTGTTATTGTAACCGGCCCCAGTGGCCTAATGGATAAGGCACTGGCCTCCTAAGCCAGGGATTGTGGGCTTGAGTCCCATCTGGGGTGAACAATTTTTTGTGAATTTCCCCGGTGTGGGATCAATAAAGTTCATCTTATCTTATCTTAAACTTTGAGTTTTGGACTGTGGCTGCAGAAGGTTGTAGCCATACTCCATATAAAGAAATTCCTTTTTAAGGCTCTCTTGCTTAGCAACAAAACTACACAAGAGGTAGAGCTTAATATAAGATGTCAAACAAATGAAGGAAGTCTTGTGGTAAATTTGGCTTCTTAACGAGAACAACAAGTTTTGAATTTGAGTCCCAATGCTTGCCACCTACAGTGAATACATACATCAGTATGTTCTGGTAGACGTTGGAAAAGGGGGCTTAAATAGGCAGAATTTTAAATGGAGTTTGGTGTGACTCTCTTTAGAGTGTTAACATGTTTCACCATCATTAAATAATCACAAAGGTGTTTTTAACAAGCAAACATGTCAAACATTCCAGCTGTTGGACTGTGGTGGCAGAAGGTTGTAAATGAATGTAGGTTTGTGGTGAATTTGTCTGATAGAAAATGAGTGGAGCAGGTTTGTAGTTTAGAAAACCACAGGGTTTTTTATCTGGAGGTGTCTTTGTTTTGATGCGCTTGCTCGGTCATCTGAAGCTGCTGATAACTCCTGACACGTGTTGGACAGACCGCCAAAACTGCAGGTCGTCCTCAGTCTTCAGTGCGGTGGGTCCAGGAGAGCTGCATGTCTGAACTGTCAGAGTTCATGTTTTCACCTGGATCTCTGACAGCACAGACGAGCTGTGACCTGCACAGACTCTGTCACTCTGACTCAAAACGTCAGAACCACAACAGATCTCTGCTCATTTACCTGCACGCAGAGCAACACAAACATTTTTAAGTTAGCAAACTGCAGAGTTAGGAGTTTAAATGTGTAAAACAATGCAAGCTTCATTGATCTCCAGATTATTGATTTCCAATAAGCTTCATGTCTCTGCAAGTCGACCTGTTAGAAACAAAACAGTGAATTCTACGGTGGCCTGGAGGGAAAGAAAACAACAGACTGAGAGCTGAGGTCACCACAGCTACAGTTCACTGAGCTTATCTCATGTCTGCAGTGTGTGTGTGTGTGTGTGGGGGGGGGGGGGGCATGTGCGTTTGTGGTGTGTTGTGTGTTTGTGTGTGTGTGTATGTGTGTTTGTGGTGTGTGTGTTTGTGTGTTGTGTGTGTGTGTGTGTGTGTATGTGTGTGTGTGTGTATGTGTGTGTGTCGATTAACAAACAATCAAACGCTTTGGCAACAATCAGTTTACGTCCAACACGAGCTGCAGAGTAACTGTTGGTGCTGCTGCTACATCTTGTGTGTGTGTGTGTGTGTGTGTGTTCCACTACCGAGGCCCCACCCTGCCCCGAGGGCTGCTATGAATCATGGGAACTGCAAAGAATGCAATGAATCATGGGAACAGGTTGCCAGTAAATTGCAGACTCGACATATTTCGTTCTTCTTCTGTGACGGAGGTGAAGTGAAACCAGCAGAGTTAACGGTGCTCCAACGAAAGGCCCGTGGACCACACACAGGTCACAGGGTGCTCTCTGATTGGTCCACTCATAAAGACAGTCGTGACACGTGTTTATACTGGAAACAGGCGCTGTAACGTGACTGTTTATGCTTAAACATTTTGCTTGTTTTGCTTATTTTGATCTTTTATTCCTGTGTTTTGTTCTGTAATCTTTGTCAATAAAGTTCCCAATAAAGGGGCCTTGAGGTGGAAAATGAGCTGTGCTTTAATAAACAGAATTAACACAAAACATGGGCACCTTGTTATAGTTAAAAGAGAGGAGTAAGATCAGTATGGCAGGAGATTTTTGATTTAAATAACATCTGAAAGTACTATTTCCTGCAAACCAGCCTTGGATCATGATCAGTAAAGCTGCTCTTCACTGTAAAGCTCACTTTATGTTGCACAAATGTTTGATTGTGTTCTGTACTTTCAGCAGTGAGTCACAGGCAACCATCTACTGCACACTGCTGTTAGAAATATATAATTAATGTATAATTAGCTGATTATTAGCCTAGGTAAAAGGTAAAAGGCGTCGCATGTTGACAGTCTTCTTGTCAATTCGGCATCAGTATAATCAATAAAGATCCAGTCAATTCCACTTTACATTTTGGATTTTGGCGCCTCAACTCTACCGGCCTGCGCTGATTAGCTGCATCATTTTAGAGGGAGAAAACTGTGGGAATGAGAGCAGAAATGATTTTTCTCTAAATGAAGTGCCGGTTGGTGCATCAGATACTCGTTAAATTAAACAGCTTCATTTCATTGTTACTTCACCGACTATCTTGTGTGTGTGATGGGATTTGAGGATTTTTTTTATCATCCATTAACAAAACATCTACCTGGTTTGGTGCTGAAGAGAGGCCAGATAATATCACATGTTTGATTTTATCAGAACGTCCAGATGAGAAAAAGACTGACAGAAGACAGCTGGGACTGAGTTTTTGACCCCTCACACATGAGTAATTGCAGAACATTTTGTCTACTTTTGTAGTTTGCTGGGTTTTTTTTTTTTTTTTGCATAGCTGACATGTTTAAAGTCAAACTATGCACTTGAAGCGACGTCCAGCTGCTGATCAAACTGCAGCTGATGACAACAAGTGACAGTCCCTCTGCATCAGGCGCTCAGTGTGTCTCAGTAAACCGTCTCTGTGGTAGTTTTCCAGCTCTGTCCGTCCTCTCTTTGATGCCCGTCCGTCCGGCTGTGACGACAGGAAGTGGAGGACAGAGACTCTCTGCAGCCATCTTCCATCTCTTCCTTCCTTTCTCACTTTTCTTTAAAAACTGTGTGAGAGGTCGACGAGGTCAATGCTGGGATGAAAGGACGGAGGGACAGAAAAGAAACTCCGCTGGAATGTCTCCGTCCCGACGTGACTCAACAGACGTGAACTGAATCTCTGTCTCTGTCTCTGTCATCTCAGGTACCTGCTGGAGCAGGATTTTCCGGGGATGCGGATCGGTCCGGAGCCCACCACCGACGGCTTCATCGCGGTGATGTACGGTGAGAACGAGGGCGTTGTCCCTGGCAACGCTCTGGTGGTCGACCCCAAAAAACCTTTCAGGAAGCTCAACGCGTTTGGAAACTCCTTCCTCAACAGGTAAACACACACACACACACACACCAAAATTATTTTTGGAAGCTGTGTCAATATGCACAGAGCAGATTGAGCGGAACAGGAAGTCAGACAGAAACGGCATAAAGAAGCCAGTCAATTTTCAAAATAAAAGACTCTGTGCAGACTTGTGACCTACTGATTAGTGGAAAAATTATTGCCAGATTGATCACTAGTTGAAATATAGGTCTAAACATGTGAAAACAGGTGGACGTATGTCGCGTGCGCTCCACCTGTTTTCACATGTTTGGACCTATTTTTCAATTGAGAAGATTGTGTAGGCCAGCACGCCTCTGCAGCGCCACAATAATTTGACAAACAAAAAAATGTTGCAATGATGCTGGATCATTAATCACCTTCATCCCTGATCATTAAGCCTCGTCTCATCTGTCGTCGAGCAGCTTGTGAAATCTCCGCTGAATTAAACTGAACTGAACCTCCGGCTCTGATCCTGCTGGTTCTGAAGGCCGCCGCAGGTCGTGTTTTATTTATTGATCCAGAACAAAGTGGAGACTTTAGATAAATACGGAGCTGCAGACTGATGTGACATTTAAGACCTCAGGGCTCCACCCAGCCCACAAAGACCTGGACTCCATACATCCAACCCTCACAGAATAATCCCCCCTTCGTTTGAACCTCGGCTGTTTTCTTAGTTTCTGCCGTTACAGTGATTGATTACAGAGCTGCACCGAAGCTCCACGCTGGGTCCAAATCCAATTTATGATAATCAGTCGCCTGGAACCGACTGAAGAGCACCGGAGCCAGACAAGAGGGGAAAAAATGAGAGGAAACAATGATTTTCTTTAAGTTCTTCCTGAAAACATTTTCAACCCAGGAAATGACCCCTTCACACCCCTTTTATCTCATAAATTTACAACTTGAATCCCAGAAAATATCCAAGTCTTTTTCTCATAAATTTTCAACTTTAATGACAGAGAAGTCCAAGGTTTTTTCCTCGTAAATTTACAACTTCAGTGTCAGAGAATATCCACGTTTCTTTTCTCGTTATTTTACAACTTAAATGTCAGAAAATATCCAAGTTAGTTTTCTTGTAAAAGTGTCAGAGAAGATGAGATTTTTTCACACACATTTATGACTTTAATCCCAGAGAATATCTGGGGTTTTTTTCTTGTAAGTTTACGTCTTTATTGTCAGAGAATATCCAAGTTCTTTTCAGCTTAAATCTCAGAGAATCTCAGTTTTTTTTCTCACAAATTTACGATTTAAATCTCAGAGAACATCTGATTTTTTTTTCTCTTGTTAATTTACGACTTTAATGTCAGAGAATGTCAAAGTTTTTCTTTAAATTTTAAATAATTCTGCATTACAACGATTAAGTTGAAATGTTGAGAATCCTGGTCTCACTATCTTTTTTGGACCAATTTCTACACACACACACACACACACACACACACACACACACACATACATGCACACACTCATCCTGGCAGCTCTTCACACTCCTGTCACTGCTTTCCTCAAAACATTTTCAACCTGGGAAGTGACTCCTTCACCCGGACTGACATGTAAACACACACACACACACACACACACACACTGCTGGCTGTCAGGCTCCTCTGACCTGACAGTTCGTACTGAGGGTTTAAATTTAGATAAAAACACTCCGGTCCAAACCTATTTCCTCCGTCCAGAAATATTTCTAAGAGCGACAGCTAGGAAACGGACCCTCCAACTGTGTGTGTGTGTGTGTGTGTGTGTGTGTGTGTGTGTGGTGTGTGTGTGTGTGTGTGTGTGTGTGTGTGTGTGTGTGTGTGTGTGTGTGTGTGTGTGTGTGTGTGTGTGTGTGTGTGTGTGTGTGTGTGTGTCTGAGGCATTCCTTTAACGAGGAATTCCATCTCGTCCTGATGTGATTGAGGAACTAAAATAAGTTATTGTTTCCAGGGGAAGTGTTTGTGCGTCACCTCGTGTCGGCGCGGCGGTTTTGTTTTTTCCCGCCTCGAGCTGCTGAAGTCTGTCGGCTAAATTTAACTTTCAACTTTATATTTATTACACAGTGACAGCGAGCTCACACACACACGTTTTCAGTCTGAAAACTTTGTCAAGAGTTTATTTTCTTCTTTGGATGCAGATCTTGATTAGAGCTCCAACAATTAATCGATTATTAATCAATTAAAAATGAATCGTCAACTATCGATTCATTGGTTTAAATAATTTTTTAGGAAAAAGGTCAAAATTCTCTGATTTCAGCTTCTTAAATGTGAATATTTTCTGGTTTCTTTACTCCTCTCTGACAGTAAACTGACATCATCTTGGACTCCGATTAACCAACCAGATTAACCAACTATGAAAATAATCGTTAGTTGCGGCCCTAATCTTGATCAAGTCCTTTAAAGAAATAGTCATGTCTCTTGTCATGATGTTTTTATCATGACAGTTGGTTCAGATTTGACCTGAAACAATTAGTTGATTAAACAATTTTTAAAAATAATCACCATCAATTTTGATAATAAAACCTCCCTCACTGCTCAGATGGAACAAGACACTTGAGGACGTCATCTTGGACTTTAATATTACATTTCTCAACACCTAGATAATTACATTTATGGCTTTAATCTCAGAGAAGCTCCCAGCTTTTTTCTCGTACATTTATGATTTTAATCTCAAAGAATATACAAGTTGGTTTTTTTTTTTTCTTGTAAATTTTCAAGTTTAATCTCAGGGAATGTTTTAGTTTTTTTTTTCTTGTAAATTTGTGACTTTAATCTTGGAAGTTTTCATTTTTTCTCTGAATGTTACACCGCCCCTTTGGCTCCGTAATTGTTTTTAATTTTTTTGTTTTTCTTTTTTGTAACCTACAATGATCCTGATTCGCTTTCGGACGAGTGGAAAGAAAAGATCCAAAATACTTATTCAGGTGTTTTTATTTTAGTTCAAATTGCTGCTCTGGAATTTTTTGCAAATCATTTAAACAAGGTAACACATCATTTACATATTTAAACATAAAAGTTCAGAAACCTTGTAACACAAAAAAATAATTGTCTTAACTGAAGTGATGAACTGGGGACGTTTCATGGTGGTATGTCTTCATGTCTTAGTTATCGTTTTATTTTGAGGATTTTATTCACCTGAACAACAGATGAATAAACTGATGATGAGTTGAACGTTGAGGTCTGTAACCGTCTGTGGATTAAGATGAACTCACACTGTTGACACACTCTGATCACACCCAGTTTATTACACAACAGTGTCTCGAGCTTCACCTCCGTTAAACCAGCCGGATCCTTGAAACAATAGAGCCAGCGGGGGGGCGGAGTCTCATCTGTCACCACGGCGACATGATGTAATAACTGCAGGATTCAGACTCTACAGGGTGACATAATGATCGATAACGTTGACCTCCGGGATCTAAATTTAGAGGAATCCAAGTTCACATTTAGTTTATTTATTATTATTCACTTAATATGGCAAAAATGTAAAAAAATGTTACTTTTTAAAAAGAAGGAAAAGAAAAAGCTCATAATTTTAATGATAAAATGATTTCTAATGAAATGATGATGTTACTGACTCACTCACTTTTCAAGAAAAATGTGTTTTAGAGGAAGCTGATCATCAGGAAGTGCACACGTCAGGGAAAATGTACAGAGAGCTGATAAAAATATATACGAGTCTGAGTCATTATTGGACCCCAACATGAATATTTCCCAATTATTACACAGTTACTTACAAAAAACAATCATTTCACATAAGAGATTCATTTTAAAATGATTTTATGGATTTAAAAATCATTTCATTACTCCTTTAGAGTCTATGATCAGAACCGCATCCATAGCAACGCTCTGTTCTCCATAGCAACGGTCTGTTCTCCATAGCAACGGTCTGTTCTTCATAGCAACGGTCTGTTTTAAAGAAAATATCAGACCTTAGGATGCTGTAATTGACCAATCAGAGCTGAGTATTCAACAAAGCTGTGTAACAAACATCCATAAATACTGGTACAGTGTAACTGTACTGATATATAATATTATGAACAAATAAAATTATGATGGATTATTAAAGATAATAATAATAAAGGTAACTGATCCCTTGATGAAAATGAAAGGCGGCCCAGCAGGATGTATAGTTTAAAAGAAGCCCCGCCTTTACCAGTTGCAACATTAAAGTGATAAACATATTAATGTATCAGTAATTAATAATTCAACAATATGATATTGATTAATAGTTCTTAAATGGGCCATTATGTTTAAGTTTATATTGATGCTGATTTGATACTTTTACTTCAGTAATGTGGGATTTTTACTCAGTACTCGTAGATAAATAAATGATCAGAGTAAATAAATGAGACCATTTGTTGTCTAAGTTTTGTGTCCATGTAAGAATAAAAGCAGAACTGGGAATGAGAATAACTCATGAAATAACTGGGATTGTATTTATGAGTTTGATTTTTGAGTGATTTAATAAATCTAAGATCACAACTGTAAAAGTATTGTCAAACAAAAACCTGAAATCAGAAGGAAATGATGATCACTCTCCTCTGTGTGTGTGTGTGTGTGTGTGTGTGTAGGTTCATCTGCTCTCAGATGCCCAATCAGGTTCTTCAGAGCATCAGCATCATCGACACTCCTGGTATCCTGTCTGGAGAGAAACAACGAATCAGCAGAGGTATGAGCTGTGTGTGTGTGTGTGTGCGTGTGTGCGTGCGTGTGTGCATGCGTGCGTGTTATCTGACCAATCAGAAGCGTCCTGCTGTTGGTTCTCTGTGTGTGTGTTGTTGTGTAATAGTCCTTGAGATTCTTTCACTTCCTCATATTGTGTGCCGTCGGCCTGCTGGGACCCTTCAGTCATCAGTCAGAGTTTCAGTTGAACTGGACTCAGAAGGTCTCAGATCAGGTCTGTTCCTCCACTTTGATCCTCACTGAAACGTCTCAACAACAGCTGGACGGACTGTCGTCAAACTTTGTAAGGACACTTAAAGGTACCTAAAGGATGATTCTTTAGTTCCTTTTGTTGATCCTCTGACTTCTCGCCCAGTGCAGGCGTCTGCACCCTCTGCTGTCAAAAGAGACATTTTATCCAAACTTTTTTTGTTTTGTATTTTTTTGCATGAATTTACAACTTCAGTCTCAAAGAATATTTATGAATTTAATCCCACGACTCAAGTGGCATTTTCAAACCACTAAAACTGACAGTCTTGGAAGTGCTGCTGGCCCCACTTTAGATTGAAAACTGCAGGAATAAATTTTAGAATCAGAATCACTTCCTGATTGAACACAGTGGAACAACACTACACCACTTTTTTTTTTCTCCGAGTGAGGAAACCGAAATCTGTTTTTTAATCACTTTAAGATTAAATCATCACTAACTCAGACAGAGCGCAGTTTTTGCAGTGAGAGGCGTCTTTTCCCAGTTGACCCCGTGACCTTTCCTCTCAGGATGAACATGACTGGATTCAAGAACCAGTAAAATGTTCTTGTGAAATTTGTACTCTGTCTTTTCTCTCACTTCTGTTTTATCTCTCAGTCTGTTTCCTCTGAAGAACCTCAGCTGCAGCTCGTCTGTAACCACAGAGGTTAGAAAAGTGGATCTGAAACCAGAGAAACTGATCCACACAGGAACCGACTGCCAGGGAGGTTTTTCTAAAAGCTGATTAATCAAACAGTTATAGATCTGTGCAAACTGAAAACACCTTTACACGCTGCTGAAGCTGCAAAAACAAACTGTAACACGAAGGATAAAACCTCCTGCAGACCTTTTCTATCTCGTAGATCAGCGTGTAGAACAAACTGTGTGATTTCTGTGAACACTGATGCTGATTGGCAGGATTTTTTAATGACTGTATAATTACAGTTTAGATGCAGTGAGAGTGAATCAAAGATTTAACACACTTCTGTTTTAATGCATCATACGACAACATGATTAGCTGAGAAGTTGATCAAAGTGTAATACATGTTGAAATATGGAAATATGTTTCTATATAGTTGGAGGACAGTTTTTTTTACTGTAACTCCCCAAAGTTCCCTTTTTCCTTCCAAACTTCGTCCTTTTTGGGTCTGTTTTTATAATCAGGCTGCTGTGGAACATGTGAAAGGTGCTGCTTCTTTTCCACCTCGTTAATTAATTCATCTCTCATCCTCCCTTTGACCACTTTGATGAGCGGAAACACAGACGTCCAGGACATCACGTCCATTTTAACCAGATAAAACAGGTTGGAGGTGAAACTTATCTGAGAGGTTTTTCATCCTGTTGTTCTGATGCTCGGAGCAGGTCAGGACGTCCTTGTTTAGAGGCAGCTGGGCTCTTTAATGTTGCCATGGTTACAAGATGAATTTCAAACCTCGATTAAACTTGATCCAAACTACGTGTGCGTTTAAACACACCTGCCGGCCAATCAGAGAAGAGTATTGACCCTGACCCTGGTGTAAAGCTGATATACGTCACAGTACGGTGTGTAAGTGAAGAATTGTCTTTGGCTCCTCAGAACGTGAAGCTGAATTGTGTTGAAGGCGGAGCTGAGTCTGCAGAGTCGGTGTCATTATTCTGTTCTGCATCTTGAAGTGTTTAAATTTGTCCTCAACACTTTCTCACTCAGTGTTTGTCGCCGCTGCCTGTTGTGTCGTTTGTGCAGGAAAGTGTTTGACTGAACAGGAACGTTGTCGGTTTGTCTCGTTGTTTTCTGTGATTCTTTCAGTTTGGACTCTTTCCTGAAGCAGTGAGACGTTGGAGCCAAACGGTTACAGTCAAATATCCCAGAGTGAATTCTGAGCTTTCTGTTGACCGTGAACTCTGTCCTGAGCAGTTCTGTGAGAAACTGTCCTCTTAGTCCATCATGAACGGTTCCTCCTGGGTTCCTTTGAGGAACTCCGACTGTAAAAAAGGAAGTATTCAAATCGAGTACGATATTTCCCTCTGAGATGTAGTGAACAGGGTTGGGAGGGTTACTTTAAAAATGTATTCAGATACAGTTACTGATTACCTGACCAAGTTTCACAATATTAAAGTGATGTAACTTGTTTACTTTCCGCTACTTTTGGATCATCTCAGTATA
The DNA here is from genome assembly GCA_034769285.1 of Lutjanus argentimaculatus. Classification (NCBI taxonomy): domain Eukaryota; kingdom Metazoa; phylum Chordata; class Actinopteri; order Lutjaniformes; family Lutjanidae; genus Lutjanus; species Lutjanus argentimaculatus. The sequence continues at coordinate 11,411,319 of JAWZSL010000003.1, read as the reverse complement.
AAATATGGTGAAATTGTTTAGCCTAATATTGTGTTTTTAGGGCTGCATTTAATGATGATTTTCATCATTAATTAGTCAGCCGATTATTTTCTCAAGTAATTGAAAAAAGAAAAGTGCAAGATGACGTCCTCAAATGTCTCATTTTGTCCAGAAATTAAAAATTATTCAGTTTACTGTCAGTGAGGAGTAAAGAAACCAGAAAATATTCACGTTTAAGAAGCTGAAATCAGAGAATTTTTAATTTTTTTTAATTAAAAATGACTCAACACAAATTAATCGATTATCAAAATAGATGCAGATTAATTTAATAGGAGATTAATAACAAATTAATCTTTGATTTAAAGACAAAAAGCAACAGGCATTTTTTCACCAGAGTTCATGATAATTAACTGGCAGCTGTGCATGTTGGGATATTGTTCTTTATTTTAAAGTTGTAATCCTGCTAATAAACCACATTTTACTGAATCCTTCTGTAATCTGATTACATCTTTTTTTATCTGTAACTGTAATGGAACACAGTTACCTTTTTTTCGGTTTCCAGATTACTTAATCCTGTTACATGTAATCTGTTACTCCCCAAGTACCTCAAATTTGTACTTTAGTACAAATTAGTAAATGTAAATGTACTCAGGTTTCTTCCACTGCTGGCTGTTCTGATGTTCTGTTGAGAAAACAGAAAAGCTTTTGGTCAGAGTTCAAACTGAAGAACGTCCCCCTGGAGAACACGGAGAATAAGATCCGTCTCCTGCAGAGGAGAAGTTGTTACAAACTTGGCAGCAGAGAAACAGACGACAGCTTCAGATACACATTTCATCTCAGAATGAAGAGACAGCATGTTTTTACTGACACAAACTGTCGGAAACAGAAAAATGCCATTTTCATCAACAATGGTAACGTTGTATTTTAATAATTTTTGTTTGTTTAATGGCTGGTTTCACAAACAGAGCTTAAATTAATCCAGCAGTCGGTTTTAATCTGGACGAATAAGGTGAGTAACTAGTGGTGCTCACAAAACCTGGAATGGAAGAGAAAACTCCAGGATTGGAGTGAATCTGTAACAGCAGAGGCAAAAAGAATTTGTCAAAAAACTTTGAGGATGAAAAAAACTCAACTAAAAGCCAGACTCCTCTGGCCTCTGTAGTGCACGTTGGTCTTTATTTAGATCAGGGCTGCCCAAAGTAGGGCCCCCGGACCAAAGGTGACCCACCATAAGGTTCAGTTAGGCCCACAGATGTTTCTAACAAAAAAGAATAAAAAAATACATTCAAAAGCATTCTAAAATGGTGGACGTTTAGCTCAGTGGGTAGAGCGTCCGACCCATGTATGGAGGCTGTTAGTCCTCTGCAGCGGCCACTGGTTCGACTCCTGCCTTCGGCCCTTTGCTGCGTGTCATCCCCTCTCTCTCTGCCCCCTTTCCTGTCTCCACTTCAGCTGTACTATCAAATAAAGGCAAAAATAGTTGTTTATGCATTTTCTTTTTGTGCAAAAGGCCAAAAAATATCACTTTTATTAAATTAAATAATTGTTTTTTCAGAGTCTGAGCAGGCAGGCAGGAAGTCAGTCAAATAAGGTAGTTTGAGTTCAGACAGTTCAAACAGGCATTTCAGTCTGAGAGGAGATTTCAGCCTCGTCTGGGAAACCAGCCCTGAACACATCTATGAATTAAACAACCTTCGATCAGGTCGACAAACACTAGTCTGACTCACCGGACGCACACTGCAGGTACAAGTCCTGCCACTGGCCGCCTGCCTCAAGCAGCATCATGGTTATCTATGTTTTCACAGTCTCCAGGAAAGAAGAACAACCTCTGAGCTGCAACCTACACACTGAAAACAGCAAATTAGCAGCTGGGACGCTAACGGGACAAATGTAAACAAGCTATTTTAATACCAGAGCTCGTCTCCTGACATGCAAATGTTCCACCTCAACACTATTTTGCAGCAGCATCAACGCTGCATCCTGGGCTTAGCTCCGCCCAAGATGTTTTCTGATTGGCTTAAAAAAATGCAAACAAGGCAAGTTTTTTTCCTCTTTAGCAGAATGTGTAGTCGTTTCTCCCGTGCTGAGCGCCGTGGACAGAGGTCTGGCTATGTGACACAAAACAAACACGATTTATGCAAAGTCAGCGTTGAATTATTTTAACTTTAGTATTTAACTTTTGTAAGTCATAAGTAATGTACTTATTTTAAACCAAACTAGGGCTGCACAGTCCATCAAAATATTACTGAAATCACAAAAACCAAGTGCAATATTCAAAACTCAGAGGCTGCAAATTTTTGCTAAAATAAAAATGTGACAAACAGCTTTAAAAAGAAGTTCTGAGAGCTGCAGAGGCATCCTGGACTACAGATCTTGTTCTTCACATGCAAGAAAACTTTGGTGTTTGGTGTCTCATCATCGCAATTTTAACTTTTTTTTTCCAGTAAAAATGAAAATTGTCATGCAGAAATATCCCACTGGTCATATCACATATCTCAGTCCCAATTTCAGTCAGAATGGTCACAGTGTGACTGTATTTTAACCCCTTCATGCAGCCCGGATCCACACAGAATGGTGTAAAATAACATGCAGCAAAGACACGATGAACAAAATGTTCTTTAAAAGTGGCGTACCATTTATACACCATCCCATAAATCATGTTGAATTTTAAATCTTTTACTTAAAACCCTTATAGAGTTAGTGGGTTTTTCAGCCCTCAGTTCTGCCTGCAGGTCCTCCTGTTTACGTTATGGTTCTGGTACGTTCCTCTGGTACTGTATAGAATCTATATACGTTCTCCTGCTGCACTGTGTCCCTGTTGCTCTGGTATTGAGTCAGCCTGGATGATGACAGCATCAATTAAAAGCCTCAGCTGGACGGGTGGAGGGAGGGAGGGAGGATTAGAGGGAGGGGCGGAGGGCCACAGGAAGCGGCGGTGGGGCGTTCCCTCCATCTGGAAGCGTTTAGAGCTGCTCAGCTGAGGCTGAATTCCTCCTGAAGACGTTGGACAGGCCAACTGTGACTCAACACACACACACACACACACAGAGGCCGGCAGGCAGGCTGACGTCATCAGCGACAGTTTAAACTCCTTCATACAGACGCTGAAGGTTCAGTGAGATCACAGCTACTGCTCTGATTCTGTATCACAGTCATCAGCATTCAGAAGTTTGGATCAAGTCAACATGTTGAGGAACATGTGAGTCCTGCAGCTGTTTTACAGCAGACACACGTCCTGCAGCGTGAAGGTGTTTGTACTGAGGAGCTGCAGAGTTTTATAGAACTACATGTATGTTAGACATGTGAACTGTGAGTTTTTGAGTCATAAATCACAAACAAATGGACAGAAATAGACTGAGTTGAATTAGTTTGCTTTAATTAAATGGATAGTTCATCCAAAAATGAAAATTCAGTGATTATCTTCTCACCCTCATGCTGATTGAAGGTTGGTTTTAGTTTTTTAGTCCACAAAACACTGCTGGAGTTTTAGTGTTGCAGAATCTCCCAAACAGTGGAAGTGAATGGTGACTAGTTTTCAAACGTAAAAAAAAACCCAACAGAATAAAAACATAAAATGCCTCCATACTGCTCGTCTGGTGTGATCCAGGTCTCCTCAAGCCCCGACATGCCAAGCTGACTGAAAAAAATCTCATTAGTGTGGTGTGACACGTGCAAATGACATAATTAAATGACTGCAGTGATTAACATGAGAAGACTTTCCGCTGCAGTCCGACTCTCCCATCATCAACACAAGATCCTGGTGAAAAATTAATGCAGCTCTGAACAGAAATAAATGTTGTGACTTTGTGACACAGCTTATCGAAACGATGCCACAGAGAATGAGTGCTGTGATCAAAGCTGAAGGCGGTCCGACGAAATATTAGTGTGACTATTTTCTTTTGGCCAGGCTTTGTATATAGTAGAATAATGCACAAAGTTGACATGTTTTTTCATTTTCTTGCAGATCTTTTACATGTTAGAACACAGTAACTGAAGGTTTGCTGTGGTTTCCTGACAGCTTTTTGTAGTTGTCATGAACATCTGCTGCATGCCAACACAAAATCTTTTTGCAACTTGTGCAACATCCTTTCTAACCTTCAGAGAGTTGTCGATTTGCACTTGATGTAATTGGGTACTGCAGTCGGTCGTCTACTTGGACTACTGCTGACATCGATATCAGGCTGAAATGACGGCGTGATGGCTGTTAGTCAAGAATTGAGGAACGCTGGCCTGGATAAAACATCGGACTGCAGGATTAAGGAATTAAATCTGAACTTGGAAGAAAATTTTGCTGCTAAGATCAACAGTTTGCATGATACTCGCACATAAGTTTGCTATTAACAATGATGCTTAGTTGGAAAATATGGCAAAAATAGCAAAAATGATTCATGAAAATATGGATTTAATCATCGCAATCAGAGGCTGAATTGATCAAATGGAGAAGAATTTAAAGTAAATAAGTAAACGAACACCTTCAGAGTTTGTAGAGTGACCTTTCCTGCCTCTTTGGTTCTTGTCACTTGGCAGATACATGGTTGTTCCTTCATGTTTCAGAGTCTCTGAGCTGTATGAAGTCTTTCTCAAACATGCTGTTAGATTGTGTGTTTTATTACAGTTGCATGTTTGGCAGCAGATTGTCTGCAGGGTGGAGCTGCTGTTTGCCCGTTTGGCTGTGGTCAGAGGCCTTCAGACTGATCTGCTGCCAGTCCTCCATCATCAGAGGGTGGAGTCTGGCTGCAGCGTCACGCTTCACAGTCAGGAGGAGGGAGACTTTATGTGTCTTTATTTATTTCACACAGTGTCAGTTAGCGATGACAGTTAATTTGTCTCTCCTCGCCTCTCTCAGTGAATCACTGTTGGAGTTTAGCCGTTCTTAAATTCTTGAATCTTAAATCGCCCCCTCGGCTCTCGGCCAGTAAGACCTCCCTTCTCCCCCTGGCTCGGTCCTTCTCGGTCCCAGTTTCTCCAGACCAGTTCTGGTTTCACTGGACTGCTTCATCACCATCAGTCCTGATCCAGTAAATGAACTCAGTGACCAACATTACATCACTGCTCTACAGCAGAAAGACCAGTGCTCTGTCACAGACTGGCAAGTTTTCTCCTGTCCACAGCAGGACATTGTTTAGCTTCCTACACCAGTAACTCCTGCTGCTTCTCCAAACTAGAAGCGTGTCGACCTCCATCTGCTGCAGGAAAAACAGCCCCGATTCCAAAAACAGTTGGGACTAGAGCTGCACAATACGGTAAAAAAAAAAAAGTCATATTGCAATTATTTGACTGAAACCAAGATTTCGATATGCGATAGGATTAATTGTTGAAAAGTTCTTCCTCATTCTTACTTGATATACGACTTCAGCTGCTCATCAGTCCTGTTTGGTCTCTCTTGTCGTATTTTGTGCTTCATAATGCACCACACATTTTCAATGGGAGACAAGTCTGGACTGCAGGCAGGTCAGTCTAGTACCTGAACTCTTTTACTACGAAGACACACTCCAGATTTCTCTGGATTCTCTGAATCTTTTCATGATATTATGGATTGTAGATGGTGAAATCTATAAATTCCTGCAGTTTTGTGTTGACAAACGTTCTTAAACTGTTGGACTGTTTGCAGTTTTTCACAAAGTGTTGAACCTCACCCCATCCACTTTAATACCCAGGTATCAGATTCAGAGTGTATATGTACAAAAAACAGTAAAGTTCATCAGTTTGAACATTAAATATCTTGTCTTTGTTCCGGATTCAGCTGAACATCAGTCACTTCATACAACCCCACTTCAAAACAATCCAAACTCTTCCTTTAAAAATAGTTTTTTCTGTTATTAGATAGGTATTTGCTGCCATGTGAACCTCACAATGAGTAACTCCGACACTTCACCAGTCTGTCTCCATTCATTCATTCTCACGTTTCCTCTGTACACGTTTTTCCAAGACATAAATACAGTAAATAGCACTAAAGAGGAAGTAGTATTGTTAGACTGAAGGTGTTTCCCTTTGAAGAGGAAGTGGAACATGTGAAGTAATCCGTCGTCCTGCAATAGAACGAGCAGAGAACAGTTCCAGCTCTTATCAGAGGAATTCCTCTTATTAAACCCAGCAGGAGGGAGGCCTCTGAAGCCGTCCCTCTCTCTCAGGTGTGTTTTCAGCTGTAATGAGTCTCGTAGGTGCGGGAAGTTTCCCATCTGATGACGGTATTTACCTCTCAGTCAGTCACACAGCATCACGACTCCTGAGACAAACCCGAGACAAACACCTGAACCTGCAGGTGTAACCTGAAGCTGTGGAGACTCTTCCTGCTCTCAGTTCTGACACCATCACACATCTTTTATTCATGAAGAGACGATTCCAGGCTGGAAAAAACCTCAACACAGCTGATTCTCCACAGCAGCCCTAACCCTAACCTGGTCACATCGATATCAGTCGACAGAGGTCAAAACTCAGCAAACTTTAAAGTATAACACCCAACTTATTTAAATTAAGGGCCCTATTTACATGATCTGTAGCGCATGAGGTAAAAAACAAGGGGCTGCATTTACTCTCTTAATTAATCGGTTGTGTTTTTGGTGTAACATGAATGAAACCAATCAGAGTGTCACGTCCCATTCCCTGTCAGAGGTGCGCCTGCCTCTGGCACATAAAAATTAACACTGTGATTAACAGAGGATGGGCTGCAGGTGGGTGAAACAGGATGAAGCACCTCCCTGTGCACATTACGCTCGAGGCACAGCAGCGTGACTGCAGAGACATCACTGAAACGTTACTAAGATAATAAAGTGAGAGCAGCCGCACTGATCATTAAAGTGAATTGTTAAAGAAAACACTCAGACATCAATACAAGATAATAAAGAAATCACCTGGAAAACTTGCGTTGCTCAACATAATTTAAATGATGATGTAATGATTAGAGAGGCTGTTTTCAGTCATTTCAAACTTTCCCATGTTCTCATTAATGCCACTAATTCATTAATATTTAAGCAGTAAAACGAGAAACTGAAGTTATAAATAAATTGACAGAACAGAGGAAACTTTTTTTTATGGAAGTCAGGATTTATATGACTGCTTTATAGATAGATAGATAGATAAACAAGATGGATAGATATTTATTTCAAACGTAAAAAAGAAAGTAAACAAAAACATCAAAATTATGAAATTACATTAAGAATAACAAAATGAAAACAGAAAGAAGAGAAAACCTTCACGACAAGTTCACTGAAGAATATCTCAAAAAACAAACAAACAAACAAAAAAACCCAACAAGAAACAAAACAACAACAACCAACAGTTTTGAATGTGACTGTATGAACTGTGACCTTTTTGATGAGGAGAAGAACACAGGACATCGATGATTGATTGAACATCAGATCCTGATCGATTGTGTCACATTTAAACCCTCAGTGAAGTTACAGCTGCTGTGTGTCTCTCTCTAATGCACACACAGCTTCATTCAATCACCTGATATTAATCAGAATGTTAATTTTTATGACCTCTGGATTAACTGCAGTGCTTTAGAAGCAGTGAGCGATCTGTCTGAGGGCGCGGAGGCGGAGCCTCAACATTAACCAATTGCAAAGCCTGTTAGAGGGCGTAGCATGTATGACCTGTGCTGAGATCATTGTGCGACCTTGCTGCTGTGGCACACTCAGCACAATTTCTGTGTGTGTGTGTGTGTGTGTGTGTGTGTGTTGTGTGTTGTGTCCACAAACACTCAGGTGTGTGTTGCCCTGCAGTGATGTTGTGAGTGTGCACAGCAGCGCCTCCATGTTGAATGTTGTCCTATACCACAGCACACACACCACCACACACACACACACACACACACACACACACACACACACTCTGCAGCAGATATTGATAGGATGATTGATTGACTGTAACAAACATGAGTAAACGGACAGACTGGACTGATCCTGATGGTGACGTGTTTACTGAAGGTGCTTCTGTGTGTGTGTGTGTGTTCTGGTAGACTGGCTGTGATCTATACTGCTGTATGTACATTCATGCAGGTGTGTGTGTGCGTATGTGTGTGTGTGTGTAATGTAAACTGTGTGATTCTAAAGGTGACCTTTTAGAGCTCGACAAAGACAAAAGTGCGTCCAAAGAAAATGCAGCTGAGGCTGATTGGACATCAGGACGTCAGGGTTCGTACGGCTGAAATCCTTGAAAACACTTGAATTTTAATGCTTTTAATGTTGTTTTCAAGGTTTTCAAGGTTAGAAAAGTGCTTGAAAATGTAATCACATTACTTTCATAATAAATCACTCTAACTGAATACTTCACTTTTTAGATAAAGAAATAAATTAAGAGCCTTACTGCTTTGTTTTACTTTGTTTTTACATGTTAGTTTTATCCTGTTATTGTCTGCGCTCTGTTTCCATTTATACTGTTTTATAAAACAGTACTTGCCTTAATATTTATTTATATTTTTAGTACTGTTTGTTGTTCTGCACCAACATGTCACAATAAATTCCTTGTAAATGAAAACCTAACCTACTGATTCAGATTGATGACAACAGCCGACAACATGCTGGGAGGTCGTTGTTTCAGTGAGGGTTGGTTTGACAACTGAAAAGAGTTATTTGTCTGGTGATTGATTATTTTCTGATCACTCAGACAGGTTATATACTGTAGGACGCCAAGTCTAAGGTAGCACATTTGAAACATGAAACTTCATCGTTGCTTCCTGAGAGATCCACCAATCAGAGCAGTCCCCTGCACAAACATCACACATGTACGTCTCAGTGAACCAACTCAGTGTTTTGTTTTATTATTTACATTTTTCTTTCTGCATTCATATTTTCATATTTTATCACAACTACTAAAAAAGAACACAACATTTGTCATTGTCATTGACATTTATTAACACTCTGTGCACTTTTATTTTATAATTTTGTGCCGTTTTGACTGAGTTTGAGCTCAGAAATATTTTTTCCTGGGTGTACCTCATCATCTACAAATTAAGGATATTTTGTTGTCAGAACACTCAGAATGCAGTGTGGTTTTATTCTCCCTGGAGCAAGTTTTTGAAGTTTTTGCCTGAAAACATGGCAACATGCTTCATATTTTCTTCATAAAGCTGCTGTGAAATCAGGCATCTTGGGCTGCAACAATCCCCCAAAACAGCCTGTGAAATCCTGGAGGGACTGTCTAACTACAGCGGCCTGTTGATTCTTCCTCTTATACTCTGGTCGTTTACCAACAATATGAAATAAAAACACTCACAGATTTTTTTCTGGTGAAAGTTTTGCGCTCAAAATCTAAACTTATGAATCAAAAGCTGACTGTTGTCATGACAGCAAATAATTCTCGTCCCTTTTACAACCAAACTCAGCTGCTCGCTGCAGTTGATTGTAACATTGCTTCCTAACTAGAGGTGATGGAGTGAACAGCTGTCCACATGTACGAGTGATGCTGAGACTCCTCCCTCTGTAGCTGAGTCAGTTATTCATTCTTAACTAACGTCACTTTCTTAAACCAGCCTTGTTTCTATATAGTTGGAGGGCAGTTTTTTTTAACTTGTAACTCCTTCTTGAGGATATTCCTCTAAAGAAGCAGCTGTGGAGCAGAGAAAAGGTGCTGCTTCTTCTCAACCTCATTAATTAATTGGTCTCTCGTCCTCCCTCTGACTGTTGTGATGAGGGGAAACACAAACGTCGTCACGTCTGTTTGAAGCAGATAAAACAGGTTGGAGGTGAAACTTGTCTAAGAGATTTTTCAGCCTGTTGTTCTGACGCTCGGAGCAGGTCAGGACGTCCTCGTTTAGGAAAAACTGAACCAATCAGCTGTTCGCTCACTTGCTCCGTCACATCGCCTCCAGTTATAAGAAGCGATGTGACCTTTGACAGCTCTGCTCTCGATTTTAATGCACACTTGCTGACCAATCAGAGAAGAGTATTGACTCAGCCCGTGGTGTAATGTGGACGAACAGACCGATGGACTGACATTAACCTCCCACAGCACAGACACACTGCTGTTGTCTCTGTTTGGTTTCCAGTTCAGAGCTCAGTGTCACCCAGTTTAGAGGAACCACACCCAGACTGCCACAGATCATGTTACACAAACCACACACACACACACACACACACACACACACACACTGATGTGCCCTCAGTTCTGTGTTGTTGGTTGATTCTTCAGCTTAAGGTTCCTCTGTAGCTCAGTTATAAAACTCTCCTCTGAAATCTGTTCTCCAGATGCAGAAAATAATCAGATTCATACACAGTTACATCACTGGTGGACGAGGATTACAGTCAGTAATTACATTACAGTTACTAACCACAGTACAGTTTTGAGGTTTGGGTGGATGGAGGTTATTATCAGCTTTCACTGGTCAGTCTGCGTTCAGAATCAGCTGATTTTGTCCACAGATGGAGGGTTTGTTTGAACCCAGAAGACGTGACGTGTTGGTGAAACACTAGTGGACAGAACCTGATAGTATTTTGTTTTTGTTTCAACTTGGTCGAGGTTCAGACGGAGTGAGAACAGAAGCAGAATCATGGTGTGACGTCCTGCACACGGACCCCAGATTTAAACCACAACTCTTTTTTTTATTCTCTCGACCCAGATTTTAAAAAAAATGTCAGCCCACAAAGCCGCTCTGTGGTCACCTGACACAGTGCAGACATGTTCCTCTGTTTGGCTGCTGATGAAAAGATCTCAGAGAGAAAGAGTGTCCTCTATTGTTCCTCTGTGTTTGTGTCATGGATGATGTCCAGGGTTGGGTATTATGTTAACGTTTCCAGCAGCAAAGTTTTTCAATGTGTGCAGGTGTGTGTGTGTGTGTGTGTGCGTGTGTCACAGATTTTATCTCAGAAATGTGTGCAAGTGGCGAGTTTGCTACGTTTAATAAAATAAAACAAAATAAACTCTTAAACTAAGACGAGAACAGATTCATCTTAAAACATGCTTCATGCAAACTTCAAAGAAAAACTCGACTGAGGGGTCTGTGACCTGAATCTCTGACTTTCAGGGGCCAGTCATAGATGATTGATAATAATATTGATCCTGTGTGTGTGTCTGTGCAGGTTATGACTTTGCGGAGGTGCTGCGTTGGTTCGGCGAGCGGGTGGACCGGATCATTCTGCTGTTCGATGCTCACAAGCTGGACATCAGCGACGAGTTCTCGGAGGCCATCAAAGCCTTCAAGGGACAAGACGACAAGATCCGAGTCGTCCTCAACAAGGCCGACCAGGTGGGACGACCACGAGTCTGTGTGTGCGGCTTCGTCATCGTTAGAACGATAAAATAACTTCCTCTTCCTCACCTGTCTCTCAGGTGGACACGCAGCAGCTGATGAGGGTGTACGGCGCCCTCATGTGGTCGCTGGGGAAGGTGATCAACACTCCGGAGGTGGTGAGAGTTTATCTGGGCTCGTTCTGGGCCAAACCCCTGCAGAACACGGAGAACAGGTCAGAGAACAACCATACTGTTTGTTCGTTCATTCGTTCTCTCACTCATTCACTCACTCCCTCACTCCCTCCTCTTCCTCCTCCAGGCGTCTGTTTGAGGCGGAGTCTCAGGACCTCTTCAGGGACATCCAGAGTCTTCCGAGGAACGCGGCACTCCGTAAACTCAATGACCTCATCAAGAGAGCGCGGCTCGCCAAGGTGAGACAGGAAATGACACGTTGTGTTTGGAGTTAACACGGAGACCTCCTGGGTTAAACTCCTGGTGTGAAAGTTTTGTTTAATCCTGGAATTTTGGGAAAATCCAGGAATGTTTGGTTGTGTTTCCCAGACAGAAGAAGTCAGGAATGTTTTAGTTTTTAGACGGAGATCAGTTTCAGGTGTGTTTAGCGTAGCTTAGCACAAAGACTGGAAGCAGGTGGAAACTGTTAGCACAACAGAGAGAGGTGTGTAGTTAAGCTGTTTATGTGTTAGTTGTTGAAGTAACTGAACACTAGATCCACTGTTCTCTGCAAACATGAGCTCTTCAGACTTTTATTTTGAAGGGCAACATACAGGAATCTGAGGAAGTTTCTGTTTTCTGAGAATATGAAAGCAGAAGTGAGGCTAAATTTAAAGACGCAGTGGAGCTGTGTTTGGATCGCAGCTTCCTGTGACGCTCCACGGCATAAATCAGACGTCAGTTTGAAGTGTGTGTCGGCGCTCCATCAGTCCGTGTCAGAGGTGTGTTTGATGTTGAGAGGGGCGGAGCTAAATGTTTCCTGAAGGAAACGACTTCCTTCAGGAAAACGTCTCTTTCTTTCATGTTCACGCCGACTTCAGGAGTGATGGTTGTTTTCAACTCTGAAACTCTGAAACTGCTTACATCACTTCCTTCTTCACTTGTCTCAACCTCCTCAACCCCGCCACCACTGACCTCACCTCCTTCAGCTCCTTCACTTACTTCATCTCCTTGTCTTCCTGTATGCATTTTTATTTTATTTTATTTTTTGCTTCCTTCATTTGTTTCACCTCCTTAAAGGGAAAGTTGAGATTTTTTGAAGTGGGGCTGAACGAGGTGCTTATCCAGAGTCATGCAGGAAAGAAAACAGTGTACTGTTGTGGACAGTAGGGCTGCACAATTAATTACTTTCTGCAATTTTCAAATCACAGGAGGTGCAATATTTGTTAGAGGCAAAATGTGTGTTAAAAAACAGATTTCTGCAAAAAAAAACCACATCATAGTCATGTTTTTCAATCAAAATAAGAATAATGATGTAAAAATTATATCATATTATAACTGCAATATCAGTCAAAATAATCGCAATTAGATATTTTTTCAAAATCATTCAGCTCCCAGTGGACAGAGTCAGCAGCCAAAAGTATTTTAGTCACCTAAAAAAATCAGTATCAGTTTAAACCTACTTATGTTGTCCCCTTATCTTGCTGTCAGACCGACTTTTCTGACAGGAAACTGCTGTTATGTAAGCCAAATATCACTGTCTCCAAACCAACCAAACTCCACTGACAAAATCAGTCATTTTAGCTCACAGGACACAGGAGTTGCTGGTCTACTGCTGCTGCCATCTGTCAGTTTGTCTTATTGTGTAACTTTAGTGTTTTAAATGGTTAGTTCAGATTCACTAAAGGCTCACAATAACACAAATAAGTGAACAGAGTGAGGCACCAGGAGGCCAACAACTCCTGTGTCGTGTGTGTGAGGTAAAACTACTGATTTTGTCTCTGGAGTTTGGTGGCTTTGGAGAGAGCAATTTAACAGCTTCAGTTCCAGCTTGTGTTATTGTGTGACTTCTGTGTTTACAGTTAGTTCAGATTCACTAAAGGCTCACAATAACACAAACACACTAACGAACGGAGGCAGCAGCAGACCAACAGCTCCTGTGTTCTGTGAGCTAAAGTTACTGACTTTTTCAATGGAGTTTGGTGGTTTGCAGAGATGATATTTTTCCGGTTTCCCATCAGAAAACGCTGTCTGACAGCAAGATAAAGCCGTGAAAATATTCTAAATATAGTGTACACTTAAACTGATATTTTTTAGTTTGCTAAAATACTTATTTCACTTCCTTTACTGCTTACGTTACTTCTCTTTTTTTCTCATCTGTATTAAGTTTCTGTTTTTGAGAAACATGTCACTGACGCTGAGGGGAGATTTTTGGGCCTGTAGACTAAAAACAAACAGAAAGGAAAAAAAAAAATCATTTTTTTGTTTCCAGAGCGTCAAAATTATTTCTAGAAAATCCCCGAAAAAGCAAAACAAGGAAGGCTGAAGATGAAACTAAATGACTTCATTAGTTTGAGGTCATCGTTGGTTTTGGCAGCGTTTCAGTTCTCCCTGACACACACAACACACACACACACACACACACACACACACACACACACACACACACACACACACACACACACACACCCCTTCTCTCTCTCAGGTGCTCTTATCTCCATTGAAGTGTTTCCCGATTCAACCAGACAAACAGGAATCTGACAGCCCCCCCCCCCCACCACACACAACACACACACACACACACACTCACACTCTCACACATTCACACACACACGACCATGTGAGATTACCCAGCATTCCCAGCGCAGCTAAAAGACCCTGAGTGACCTCTGCTGCTCTCAACTTCTCACTTTAGTCCTGAAAGTTTGGACGTTCACAGACACTCTGACTTGTTCCTCAGTGTTTGAACATTTTGGATCAAACCAACTTTTCAGGAACTACAACTGTGTTCTCACACTGCTGGTGGAACTGTGGTTCCTCCTGTGATTAACAAGAACTGCAGAGATTCTCACATGTGACAGATTCAATTTAAGAACTGAGTATCAGAGCCAAAAATAAACCTGAGATTTGGAGAATAATGCAGTTAATTTCATTTGATCGATTGTTAATCGACTATTAAAGTAATCAACAACTATTTTAATAACTGATTAATCATTTTGAGTTATTTTTTAAGAGAAAAATCTTTTAAATCTTCTTATACATGAATATTTTCTGGTTTCTTTACTCCTCTCTGACAGTAAACTGAATATTGTTGAGTTGTGGACAAAGCAGGACATTTGGGGACATTTTTTGACATTTTACAGACCAAAAAACTAAAAAAAACAAAACAAAAAACTAAGACTAATCAAGGAAATTGATAATGAAAGTGATCATTAGATGCAGCACTACATGTCATTTATATTTGGATGGAAACCTGATACAGAATCAAATCTACACAATCTCATGATAACGTACGGACTTTTCTCTAAATACTGTGATTTTTTTCCTTATATATCTTGACTTTTTCTCTTAAAATTATAACCTTTTAGCTTTCGTCCTCAAAATGTTACATAATTAATCTTTTTTTTGCTGTGATCTGTCTTCATAGTGGTTCTTTAATCCATAAATCTGTCAGTAAACCTCAGTTTTTGTCCGTGTTTCGCCATCAGTTTACTACATTTCTTCAAACGCAGGCATGGTCTGATAAAAATCGTTTTGTGTGAATCGGCAGCTTTTGTCCTTCAGGATTGTTTGTTGTGTTTTGTCCTGAAGGATTTCTTGTTTTCCTGCTCTTCCTCTGCTGGCTGGAAACTCTTGATGAGCACTGAGAGGATTTAATCTGCAGATTCAGGAGGTTCATCTGGATAATATTCTGTTGTATGTTTTATCCTGTGTGAATACACCGGACATGGTCGCGTCAAACAGTTAAACAGCCTGTTTATTCTGCAGATTTCAGTTATTATTATTATTATTGTTATTGTTATTTATTTGTTAGGGCAAATTTGACAAGGCACTTTCATAGGTTTCATGAGTGTCAAGGTCATAAAGACAAAAATGAAAGCAAACAAATATAAAAACAACAGCCACAGATTATCTGAGCAGGAAGTTATATTATCGTTATTGTTTTCTGGCTGCAGTCCACGAACAGATGAGGATGTTTTCTGGTGGAAACTTGATGTTCTCAGAGGAAAGTCTGACTCCGGCTCTGATGCATTCAGGCCAGTGGGCAGAGTTTTATCGGGCGTCCAGGTTTCCTTCAGTTTTTCATACAGAAAGATTCTTTTCTAGCGCAGGAACTTTTACTTAACATGATGTTTCTGTTGTTGTTGGTTCTGCTTTTGTTTCCAGCGTTCTCCGCCTGTATGTGGTTTGGTTATTTTTAACATGAACTCAGAAGATTAACAGCTGAATAATCCACCTGTTGATCGCCAGCTGTGTCAGCGTTTATATATTTATGCAGAATCATTTGGTAACCATGGTTACCATGATCATCAGCAGATTTTATCGAAAACATCAGAAACTGAAAAGCAGTTCAAACAGTGTGCTCTTCATTTCATCATTAAAAAGTGAGTGAGGATTAATAAACTCATCAGCTTCAGTAAATCATCAGTCGCAGCATGGAGGTCAAGGTCTTCTGGTGTCATGGCGGCAGCGTAGAGAACCTCAGTGTCCATCCTCCATAAACTAAGGACATAAAAAAGAGGGAGGGAGGGAGCTGAAGCAGAACCTGACAGAGAACACCCAGAAATGGTTCCCTGTCTTTGTGTTCGCTCCACAAGGATGGAACACAGGGTACCGAGGACAGGTGCTAAATTGGAACTGTGTCCTGATTGGTTGGTACTGAAGTATTGATAAGCTCCTGGACAAACGGTGCTGCTTTCAGTGTCTATGTAACATTACTTCACTCTAATGGCCACATTCAGACAGAATCGTGAGCGATCAGCCACAGGGCTGTGCAGAGGTGTTTCCCAGACTACAGGGAGGCAACAACAAGAGTGTGAGACAGAGACGTCCTGTCCCACACAAAAGATTCTTCAGACTTAAATCTTCATTTGGTTCAGATTCCTGCAAAAAAAAAAATCATACCACAGTCAATTTACAGACCACAGTCTGTCATTTTTGTTTTTCAATCAAAATCGGAATAATGATGTAAAAATGATCATTACCATCATATGGCAGTATTGGTCAGAATAATGAATGAGATATTCTTCTGAAGTCGTCCCTCAGTGTGCAGCAGCTTCAGTCCACCGGTTCTTTACTGGATGAGTTTCTATAAAAGCTCTTCTTAACTGTTGCTGCTGAATAACTTTAAATAAACAAACGTCTTGAAAATGACACAACACCTTTATTTTTATTTTTTTATCCTGATTGTTCACGTGTCGACTCTCTGACCTTCCTCTCATCTGTCTGAATGTATTTTTGTTCTTCCTCCCTCTATTAACTATTGATTAATGGACCTGATGTTCTCAGAAATTCAATGACCTCACTCCCTCCTTTATACCCCCTCCCTTCCTTCCTTCCACCTCCCATAATGCTTTGGACCAGTATGAAGGATTGATGGCTCTCTGCCCCCCTGCACTGCATTCCTTCCTCCTCCTCCTCCTCCTCCTCCTCCTGCAGCGGGGTGGTTTACCCTCTGACCTGCCGTCAGTCAGTCTCCTGTTTCTCTCCTCCCTCACTGATGTCGTCCAGAATTGAAGTTATACTTTTATTAAAACAAGAGAAAACACTTTAAAATCATGTTTTATTTGCCCTCGGGCAGCTTTGCTCTCCTTTTGACGTCCTTCAGCACCGAGGAGTCTGTTTGGTGCAGAGATATCTCATCAACTGCTTCAGTGAAACTTGTGGAGGATGTTAATGATGAGGAGGAGTGACCCTGTGACCTTTCTCTGTGTGAGGAAAAGAAACGTTAGGATTTATGAAAATCAAAACGCATTATAAACTCCTTTTCACACGGGCCTAATCTTACCTGAGAATTTCTAGTAATTTGTAATATTTGCGTCGGGGGTCTGTGATCTTAATCCCGCCCTGCCTGTAATTTGTTAAGTAAAAATTCCACAGCAAATCCATATTTCACCAAACACAGAGGTCATGTGATAATATTAGTCTTTGTCGTCTGTCTTCCTCTCGGCTCTGTGGTTGAGGAAACTGTTGGATAAACAGTGTTGATGTCGAACGAAGCTCAGCTGAGGTCTGACTGCAGGGGGCCTCTGACTCTGTGGTGTGGTTGTGTGTTGGTGGGTGTTGTTGTGGGGTTGTGGGGTTGTGTGTTGTGTGTGGTGGTGTGTGGTGTGTGTGTGTGTGTTGTGTGTCCTTCGAGGAACTGTCAGGAGAAGACAAAAAACAACAAAAAGAACTTTTCTGTCCATGGACTGATTGTCTCCGTTCTCAAAATGTGGGAATGTTCCTTTAAACAGCAGCTGATTTTTGTAGTTTTTTTTTTTTTTTAATGTCGATTCTGACTTTTTGTGAGTGTCTAATTTAAAGTTCGTCGTCTCGCCCTGCAGGTGCACGCCTACATCATCAGCTACCTGAAGAAGGAGATGCCGTCTCTGTTTGGGCGCGAGAAGAAGAAGGAGGAGCTGATCATGAGGCTGCCGGAGATCTACACCATCCTGCAGAGGGAGCACCACATCAGCCCCGGAGACTTCCCCAACGTCGCCAAGATGCAGGTACACAAAACTTCAAACTGTAGGTACAACACCAGATCCAGGAAGTTGGGATGTTGTGTAAAAATGGAAATAAAAACAGAATGCAATGATTTGCTAAAACTTTCCGTCCTATAATCAACTGAATTCAGAACAAAGACAAGATATTTAATGTTCAAACTGATAAACTTTATTGTTTTTTTGTAAATATCCAGTCATCATTGTGACAGCAGAATGTTCACCACTGTGATACATCAGCTTTCTTTTAACAACACTCAGTCTAACTGCTGAAGTTTTTAAAAGTGAAATTCTTTCTCATTCTTACTTGATATACGACTTCAGCTGCTCAACAGTCCTGTTTGGTCTCTGTTGTCGTATTTTGTGCTTCATAATGCACCACACATTTTCAATGGGAGACAGGTCTGGACTGCAGGCAGGTCAGTCTAGAACCTGAACTCTTTTGTGTTGACAAACGTTCTTAAACTGTTGGACTGTTTACAGTTTTTCACAAAGTGCTGAACCTCACCCCATCCATGCTGGTGAACCACTGAGCCTTTCCAGGACGCCCCTTTAAATTGATATTACACCCAAAAATGAAAATTCACTCAGTATGTCCTCACCTCTATGCCGATGTGATGATGGTGAAGATCTTCAGTTCACTAAACAATCCTGGAGTTTCAGCAGAAAACAGGGTTGCAGCTAATGGCAGTGATTGGAGACCAAATGTAAATGTAAAAAAAAAGAACACAAAACAAACTGTAGCCTCTCAGACTCGAGCCAGATGCACAAGAGATCTCGCGATATTTTCACACGTGCATCCATTAAGAGATATATGAAGTCTCGCAATACATCGCCGCCATGTTTACATGCTACCTGCCTCATGCTACAGTTGACATTTCAGCTAAAAACATGGTGTAAATGTCGTCTTTTGTGGTTAAATTTTAATGTCGGGCTCGCGGACACTTGGATTACACCACACGAGCAGGATGGAGACATTTTGTGTTTGTTTTGTGTTCTTTTTTTAACATTTTATCCGTGGTCTCCATTCACTGCCATTGTACTGGATTTGGCTGCAACCCTGTTTTCTGCTGAAACTCGGATTGTTTAGTGAACTGAAGATCTTCACCATCATCACATCAGCATAGAGGTGAGGACATACTGAGTGGGTTATCATTAAAGTGGAATATCACTTAAATACCCAGTCATGATACTGTCACCTGTTACCAGCTCACCTGTTAACCTGTGGAATGTTTATCAGTTTGAAGATTAAATATTTTGTCTTTGTACTGTCTTCAGTTGAATTACAGGTTGAAAACTTTTTGCAAATCTTTGCGTTCTGGTTTTATTTATATTTTACATGACATCCCAACTTTTATGGAATCATTGTTGCACGTTTTGCTGCTGATCTTTTTGTATTTTTTATAAAACTTCTGAATGCTCGACGTTGTACTTCTACACTGTAGTATTTCTACTTTTACTTAATTAAAAGATCAGAACACTGAAAGCGGGGTTTTAAAGTGACTCACTCTCAGATTTACGTCACGTTTGTCCCGTCTGTGTGAGAACAAATTGTGATCTTCAGACGACAGTAAACACATTTTTTGGTTTTACTGATGTCAGAGAGGTTTGTAACCGAACACTGTCACACACACACACACACACACACACACACACACACACACAGACACACACACACACACACACACACACACACTCTGCAGCTGGTCCATCAGGCCTGTAGAGATGCTACACTGCTGCAGGTGTGTGTGTGTGAGTTCCCCAGCTACGCTTGTATTTATTGGCGAGAGGATGTTTCACATTTTTCAGTTCCCTGGTGAGAGGTGAACTCTGAGGACACACACTCACACACACTCTGACACATGTTGTGTATCTGGATCGCCCTGCAGACTGTGTTCTTGTTCAGGGGTCAGAGGTCACAGAGGACCCTTGTGTCCAGCTGCAGTGAGCACGAGGTTTGACACTCAGCTCTGCTTAGTCTCATCATGTGACAGCTTTAATGTTTCAGCCAATCAGCTTTGTTTGGCTGTGAGGTCATCCTGCTGTGATCTGACCTCACGATGAACGACCTGCAGGACAGTTTGTGTTTCACTGCAACATTTTATTCACTCATGTTTAGGGTCAGTTTTTCTTTTTATTTGTTGTGTTGGTTTGTCTGTGGGATTTAGCGCCCTCTGTCAGCAGCCACCATCACTGCAGCAAACCTCTGGTCTCCTTCACAGGTGTGTGTGTGGTGTGTGTGTGTGGTGGTGTGTGTGTGTGTGTGTCCACCATACTGTGGCATTTTCTTCATTTAAGTATTGTTTAAAAAAAAAAACTTTTCTTCTGAACACAAGAACAGCCAAGGAGGTCATTTTGATGGTTTTCAAATTTATATATGCAGTAGCTGCAAAAAGTGTCTGTATTTTATTTTAAAAGTTTTTTATATAAATCACACAAAAGGCAAAGAAGATGTGGTGATTTTTACCTGTTTCAGCCACAGGCAGTTACTTTTTGCACAGTTGGAGATGCATCTTGGTTGCTTAGCAACTATCACTGTCTCTGTCAATAAAACTTCAGAAGTGGTCTTGATTTCCAATTTCTGGACATTAAAATACAAATAATTAATTAATTAGACTCATTAATTAAAAATAAAGTAGGGAAGACCAGGGATGGTTGTAACACTTTTTGTGTCAGTACTTAACTAACAAATGTTGAGACAAAGAACCCTTATTTATTATAAACAGTAATGTTTCCAACTTTTTTTTTTTTTTTTTGGTTTTATTTTTGTACTCGTTTCCAGCCTTTTCCCACAGGCTTTTTTGTGATGGTTCTAGGTGGAAATTTGTTGTTATTAACATTAAAATAACATGTTTATAATCTTATAAAATACATTTAACTGTTTCTCGCTCTGAGTAATTCTAGATGAATCTAAAATTTGGATCAGATCACTGATGGTTATTAAAAAATTCTGCTGTGAATATGTGCAGTTATTACAGTTTACTACACACAACGGCTGCATATTGATCAATATGTAAATACATTTAACAACATTTAAATTTTGGTGTTATTTCACTTTTGAAAAGATAAAATAAGTAATGTATGAATCTCTTAGTCTGATGTGTTTGTGTGTCTCCCCCTGCAGGACATGCTGCAGCACTACGACTTCAGTAAGTTCCCGTCTCTGAAGATGAAGCTGATCGAGTCCGTCGATAAGATGTTGGCCTCAAAGATCGCCGTTCTGATGGCGATGATCCGGGAGGAGGAGTCCAAGCAGCCGCCGGCCATGGTGTCCGGCGGCGCCTTCGAGGGCTCCCAGGACGGGCCCTTTGGTCGGGGCTATGGCGAGGGCATCAGCGCGGGGGCTGACACTGAGGACTGGATCGTGAGCCGTGAGAAGCATCGCTATGATGAGATCTTCTACATGCTGATGCCCATCAATGGCAAGATCACCGGCGTCAATGCCAAGAAGGAGATGATGAACTCACGGCTGCCCAACACCGTGCTGGGGAAGATCTGGAAGCTCGCAGACTGCGACCACGATGGCATGCTGGACGACGAGGAATTTGCGCTCGCTCAGCACCTCATCAAGATCAAGTTGGAGGGCTACGAGCTGCCCAACGAGCTGCCTGACCACCTGGTGCCACCGTCCCACCGCAAAAACCCCACCGCAGACGCCCTGTACAACCACAGCGAGGACTAGAGCGCAGACAGGGCGCCGAGTGAGTCGCCAAAGAGACCAGTTTCTGCTCCTGATGTTCAGACTAACAGGAGAACCGGTCAGCACACAGACAGCTACAGAAGGTCAAAGTTTAGGATTTCCACACAAGGAGCTCACCACCAAGATGTTCTTCAACCATCGCTAACTCCACCGCTAATCACACGTTTAAATAACTGGCTGGCAGACAAAGTGACTGAGGAAAGAATATTACACTTTTATTTCCGTAAGATTTTATATATTGTACTATTCAGCTGCTTTCAAGGCACCAAAGAAGAAGAAAATATAATGTAGCATCATATTTTACTAATTCTGTTTCATTTGGACACTTTTATTTTGAAAGAGGACAGTGTTTTAAAGAAATATCTCGGTATTTAACCAACTTCCTGCCTTAATTTCCCTTCAGATTACATCCCTGTGACAATATATAGCCAGAGTCCTGCAGGGGTCCAATTTCGCAAAGCTGAGACCCAGAATCAACCCGCCACCCGCAAGTTTCTCAAAGTCAGATCCTCACCCACCCGGAAGAGTGAACATAACCCCGCGACCCGACCCGCACCTGTGATTAAACACACATACAGTCAATCATTTGTGTTCACAGCTGGCGCAGCACCTGTGCTCCTGCAGCTGTCAATGGTTTTCCATAGTGAAGATGAGACCAGCGTACAGCTATCAAAAGCTAATAAGCGTTTCCTTAAATTCTTCACAATAAAAGTCCCCTGTTGTTTTGTTATTTAAACACTTTTATTATGAAGCAGCACAGCCAGGAAATGTTTCTTATTTGGGGGTCTCATCATCAGTAACTTAACCACGACTGCGACACAGCTGAATATGAAACAGTAGATACCTGAAAGTACAAACAGCGACAGAAGAGAGAAACTACATTTCAAACCATAAACACTCAGTTAGAAGCTACAGAAGTAGGCAGGTCGGGCTCGCTCGCTCGCTCCAGAGTCAGTCCATCTCGGGCAAAGTGTCTGCAAAAAGTTGCAAAAGGACTCCCGGACACTGTCTGACTTGAAATATTAACATTTATTTGTGATGTTTCTGTGTTAGACCTTCATCAGGCGAACAGCTTGTATCAAGGAGAAGCCATCTTAAACAGGAAGTGGTTGTTAGTCTGCAACCAGTCACGCTCCAGACTTGCAAAAACAAACACAAAATACTAATTAACAATTGAACGCACCACAGAATCCCAGAATGTCGACGTTAAAGGGTCAAACCACACCCAAAAAAAATATTAATATTTTTAAAAGTTTATAAATATGACATTGAGATACATTTACGGTTGTTGTTAAACAGAGTGATTTGTTTTTCTAGCTCTGTTTTTTGGTTTTTGTGGTGTGTTTAATGTTTCCTCCACAAAAAAACACTATTTTTCAGTCTTGTACATTTGCGACTTCAATCTCAGAGAACCTCTGAGCTTTTCTCGCAAATTTATGACTTCATAGTATTGCAAAATTTTGAGTTTTTTTTCTCAGAATATTAGCCCTCTCCCAGCTATGTAATTTCCTATTTTTACCTACAATGGCCTTAATACTCTGCTGCAGACTGAGGGATTATTTTCTTTCACAAATTCTACATCAGGCTTCATCATCAAGCTAAAATATGACTTTTTAAGATAAATATTTGAATCCTTTACTTAATAAAATGTCAAAAATAAAGTCTGAGCAACAGTTCACATCAACACATATATATATTTAAAACTATTAAATATTTTATTATATTTTCCTCATGGTTTTATTTACTTTTCAAAAATATTGTCACTTGTACCCAGTAAATATTTTAGGATTTTAACATTTTAAATGAATCAAAACTGTGTTCAGATGTAAATGACATGTGATGTAACAGGCAGCGAGGTTCAGGTCATAGACGTCATCTTTTCAGAGCAGGAAGTGGTTACTTACCGTCTGCACCACGTGACCAGGCCGCAGGGTTTTACAGGGAGGTCGGAGGTCAAAGGTCAGAGTCTGTCCTGTTTGAACAGCACACAGTCGGGAGGACATGACAGTGGAAATGGCCGCTGCAGCTCGCCGTTAACTCGTCCTCTGGGACGGACGGCGTCCTGAAAGTGTGTGTCAGTTTCCTCACATTGTAAACAGCAGCAGAGAGGAGGAGAGACGGTGACCTCTGACCCCTGCTGACTTCACACTTTCCTCCTCGTGGAAACTCTGGACACTGCTTCATTTGTTTTATTATGGAGCAAAACAAAAAAACACAACTCAGAGGAATAACAAGTTAAAATGAGGAGAACACTTGTTTCCAACTTGGCCACAAGATGTTAAAAACAAAACTATATGGCCAAAAGTATGTGGACACATCGTGTGTTAATGCTGGTTTACAGCAGAAAAATGGATTTATTTCCACAAAGATTCTCTTTTCTCTTAAAACATCTCAAACATTTTCAATGCAAATCAAATTATTTGCACATTTTTTCACACTTTTCACATTTTTATAGTTCCTGATTTAAGTAATCCCAATTACATGTAATCCATTTCTACCCAGCCCTGCCGGTTCTGTCCAGAGCTGTTTGGTGGGGCTGAGGTCAGCTGTGCAGGCTGGTCAAGTTCTTCCAAACCAAACTTTGAAAATCACTGAAACAGGAAAGGGACAAAGACAAACTGCTGACACAAACCTGGACCAACACTGTTGTCTGAAAGGTCTCTGAATGCTGTAGCTTGAAGAATTCTCCAGGAAAAAAGCAGACTGGGTTGTCCACATACTTTTGGCCAAATCAGTCTAAACTAACCCAAAACTAAATATCCATATCACAATTCTACAATACAGCCACAAACATCTAACTGGCTAAACTCCACCACCCTGAGCTAATGTTGCTAAGGGCGACAGTTTACAATAAAAAAGTGTCAGATTTATCTTCAACATTCATATTAATTTCTTAAACAAAGGATTTCAGACACTGGTATACAAGCAGCTTGTTATTTTCCTCCAGTTTCTTCTGGTTATCTCTGTACAATGAATGCTAACATGCTAACATTACCAGCTTATGTTTGAGCAGATAAAAACACTGTTAAATCCATTCCTTGTGCTTTTACCAACTGCTAATGTTAGCCTAAACTCTTGGCCTTGGAAGCACTAGCCTAAGATGAACATGCTAACATTGCCAGCTAATGTTTGAGAAGATAAACACACTGTTTATTCCCTTCCTTAAATATTTTCTCTCGTGTTTTTTGGTTTTGGTTAAAAAGGTTAAAAAAGTAACAACAGTGTGTTTGTGTAGAGAAATCCAAAGTAGTTTAAAAGAAGTCTTAAATTCTAAATGCATTTTTCATTTTCTCTCAAAAACCAATGAAATGAGTCAGTGAAAGCAAAAGCAGCAGTGAATCTTGTTCTGAATGTGCCTTTAAGTACGACGAAGAGTTTATTTTGTAGAAAAGTTGCCTTTTTTGTGTGAAGGAGCTGCCTGCTGTCAACCACAGATACAGATATTAGCTTAAGTTAGCTTAGCTGCAAGATAACAGCATTATGAACTCTGAAGGTGTATTTAGACTGAATTTTAGGCATACTTTTTGTTTATTCGACCCAATGTTAGCTAGCTAACGTAGCTAGGAATGTATGCACCGACGGTGTGTTTAAGGACTAAATGTTATTTTCCAGTTTCTTCACTTAGGCTTATTATCTCCAGATGATGATTTCAGTCTGAAAACACCTTCACAAACTAATATTATGCTTCCAAATTCAGTCAACTCAGATTTCAAAGCTACATTTGCACATTTTCCCGTCAGTGCCTCTTTATTTCAAAGCTTTTCAAGTTAAAAAAGATATTTTTTATAGCTGATTTTGGTGAAAACATTTCCACAGCAGTGCCTTTTCAGTTCAACAGTCCGACGTGTTTTGATGCCCTCTGTTTCTATGACAGGACTGTTGTCGTCCTTGAGGAATCGGCAGCTGGGCGGCTTCTGTTTAGTGCCTTTAACATGCAAACAAAGACAAAAGACAAAAGACAAAAAAGTTTTATTGTGCTGACCAGAAACTATTCTGGTCAAACTGCATTTGCATTTCATGTTTTCATAAGGGAACGTCTGTAAAGTCATTAAAGTCCTCTCTGTTCTCAATTTAAGGTCCAAAAAATTCAATAATTTCAGTGCATAAAGATGTAAAATCAGCTGTCTGGTGGTTTAAAGAGCCTTTTTAATGTTGTTGTGTGTGTAAAGATGCTTCTCTCATCAGACTGTAATTCAATGAAATCTCAAATGAAATCTTCATTTATCTGAATGTAAAAGTTTTTATTTTTGTGATTTTGATGTATTTTGTATTGCTTGTTGTTTGAATGTGTTACTGGTCAGCAGTTACTGTTACTCTGTTCTGATGATGTTTAACTGATGATCTCATCCTGTTCGCAGAGGTGGAGACTAATAAAGTTTATTCAATAATGTACTCAACATCTTCTGGTGGTTAGAGTTACGTTTGTATTTATATTTTAGGAGATTTTGGAGGAAAATACTACATTTCTATATTAAACTAGTTACTTCTGTAAAAATACAATATTTTGCTTTAGTTTAATGTATTAAACAGTGCAGATGTTGACAGAAAGAATCAGGAATTTTGGGAAAACCTAATTTGCCAGCATTGTTGGGTTCTTTTTTAAACTTAAAATGCAATAAAAAAAAAACTATATCAGTTGAGTGTACGCTATATTGAGAATATTTTCATCACTTTCTTTGCTGTCAGACAGACTTTTCTGAAAGGAAACGTTATATAAGCCAAATATCACTCTCTCCAAACCAACCAAACTCCACTGGCAAAATCAGTAATTTTAGCTCACAGGACACAGGAGTTGCTGGTCTACCACTGCCTCAGTCTGTCAGTTTGTCTTATTGTGTAACTTTAGTGTATTAAAGGGTTAGTTCAGATTCACCAAAGTCCCACAATAACACAAATAAATGAACAGAGTGAGGCACCAGGAGGCCAACAACTCCTGTGTCCTGTGAGATAAAATTACTGATTTTGTCTCTGGAGTTTGGTGGCTTTGGAGAGAGCAATTTAACAGCTTCAGTTCCTACTCGAAATAATACAAACTATCACTTTAAAGGGCCGGTTAAATGACCCCCAGTCAAACACCTCACTCATGGACTACTTCTTTGTTTCTCTGGAGAAAGTAGTGCCAGTGAAAACTCTCCGGTTCTTGTTGCATAACGTCCTGTTCCTCTGCAGAGCTGCAGTCAGGTCGTGTTGGCAGGATGAAGGATGGACGAGTGTCATTAATCATAATCCTGACAGGAAACACACACACACACACTGTGCTTATACTGTATCTTGAACAGTTTCCTCCTCCCTTTCCTCTGCAGCTTTAGTTTTTTGTTTTTAAATAATTCAGTTTCATATCAATGACTCAGCAGGGAGTGAATGTTTTATTAAACTGTTTCTGCACTCATGAATGTGGTGTCATGGTGTGTTTTTAGTGTCTGATCGGCCTTTGATGAAGGTTTTCCTTTCAGCTCTTGAGTTTAAAGGTATGAAAAGTGA
Organism: Lutjanus argentimaculatus; assembly: GCA_034769285.1. Lineage (NCBI taxonomy): Eukaryota > Metazoa > Chordata > Actinopteri > Lutjaniformes > Lutjanidae > Lutjanus > Lutjanus argentimaculatus. The sequence goes on along the minus strand of JAWZSL010000003.1, from coordinate 11,384,334 downwards.
AATCAGACAGTGATGTGGTTTAAAGGACAATTTCGCTACTTGCTTTTTAGAAGTAAGTTTGCTAAAAGGGTCTGAAAAGTGGCTAAATCTGTTGTTAACAGTGGTTGTGCTACAGCATGTGGACAGTGCTTCTTTCTGTCCACTAGTTGTCTGCACCTCTCTGTGATGACGTTGCACAGAAACCCATCGATTAAACAGAAAAATACATACGATCACCTCCTGAGTGAATAAGACGAGCTTTGATTGGCTCGTTAACTCCCTAAAACACACATCATTTAAACTTTTTAGACAGACAGGAACTAAACAGAACTCAGCTCTGGTTTGGTGGAAATAATCCTTAATTCACAGTTTGTTTTAGATGTGAAAACAGTCTGGTTCGTCCTCTGGCTCAGTCGGTGTGTCCTGTACCGCTGAGGGCACTGCTGAGTGATGCCCGTCACTTCTGCACAACATTAAATTCACAAAATAAAATGACAAAAATCGCGTGGGTCTGCGCGGGTCTGCTCTCATTAGTTAATATCGGTAATATCAGTTAATATGAGAGTGAGTGACTGAACAGATTTAGAAGAGCTCAGATTATCCTCAGACATTGTTAAGAAACAAGAAAACAAAGCTAGTCAGACAGAAATGCACTCACTAACGTGGGAAAATGTGGCACAGGGACTAGTTTAAGCACAGCGGAACTTGAGACTGGTCACCCTGCAGGACCGCCGTCGCCTCAGGAAGAGAGGCGGGATAAAAGCTAAGCTAACGCAGCTCACACCTCAGAGAGTGATGCATCAGCTCACATCCTCCTCCTTAACCCCTCCCACATGACTAATCACCTAGTCACCACTGGGAACAAATGCATGTGTGGTATGTCTGTAGGTAAGCTAGTTAGCCGGACATGTTAATGTTTGCAGCTTACTTCAGAGCAGATAAAGATGTTTGACACATTTGCTTGTAAACTTGCAAAGCTTCACAGGTCTGCAGTGCCTTGTTACAGCTGCTTATCTATGATTGGACCCTTGCGATTTGGGAGGAGGGGCTTAGCTAAGGGTCAATTATCCTGATAATAAATAAAAGTAATTAAGCTTGTAGATTAAAATTTTTGGACAGAGAATCCATCGATCTGCTGCAAGAGAGCTGATTTTTCCTGCAGCAAGTGAAGTAAACATTTACACTTCTACTTTACATTTACACTGATTCTGGTTGATTCAGCAGCCTGTGAGTGTGTGTGTGTGTGTGTGTGGTGTGTGTGAACTTTGAAGCCATTGGATTTACAGCATGAGCAGCTCCACTCACCTGACAGCAGGTGGAGGGGTCAAAGTTCACACACACACAGACACATCATATGGTATAGTTTGGTGCAGACCATCAGATCTCTCAGTCTGTATGTCGGATCAGTGGATCACGTCTTTGGATCTTTGGACGTCTCACTCTGTCTGAGATTCTACAGCTGCAGAAATAAAGAGGAAAAGGTGAGAAGAACAACAGTCTGAGTGTGTTTATGTGCAGAACATTGAATCTTTAAGCACCACCAGCAGCTTCTCTTCCGTTGTTTTTGTCCTCTTGTGCATCTTTTGTTCTTTTCTAAGTGTGTGTAGAGCCGTTTATAGACCTGTGAGTGTTTTTCTCTTCTTACATGTTTGTAGTTCTGCAGGATTTATTATCTTCAGGTTATTTTAGTCGTGTGTGACTGTACATCTCTGTTTCCTGTTCACATGATGACCAAATGTAACCAGGCAGGGAGATGTATAGATCTATATATTTAGTCTTCTTAAACTGTTCAGTATTAATATTAGAAACAACAAGTACAGACCAGGTTTAAAGGAATAGTTTGTCTTTTTTTGATGTTCAGCTTGATACCACTCTGATAGGGGTGTGCTCACAAAACAATTTACTTCTTTTAGGCCGTTTAACTTCAGTTCAAATATGTTTACAAATCAAGAGCATATACTTACATTTGACACTAATGCAATCAAACTCAAATCATTTACATTCACTGTAACTGAATCATTCAATTGGATATAAAAATCCAGGCCAGCAGTGTTTATCCATCTGGATAGTTTTGGTGTGAGTTGCAGAGTTTTGCAGAGCTGTCTGCTTTCTCTCCAATATGATGGAACTAAATAAAAGAACGAGTTGACTTCTGTTAAAACAAGTTGAATGTTTCACTGTGATGGCAGATTTTACACAATAATACACAAATGACTTGGTAAGACAAAATGTAGTGCAGTAAAACAAAGTACAACATCTCCCTCTGAGTTTGGATTATGACAGCTGAGGAATTTTTACAGCAGAAGGTACTGAAGGTGTGACTGCTCCTGTCAGCAGAAAGAAAAATAAAATCACATTTTAACAGCTGACTCACTGAACTGTGAACTGAACTGAAAAAAAAACTGCAGCTTGTACATTTAAAGGACCAGTGTGTCAGATTTAGGGGGGTTTGTGGGCAGAATCACAGGAAAATAGAGGCTCTGCACTGATGTCAAACACGCCCCCTCAGCTGGGCTGAAACTGTGAAACTGGGATTAAAACAATCAGTTATCTGCATAAATTAAAGTCAGTTGGACTCGACAGTGATCCTGACGACAGACGTTCATGGACACTGACATGTGGAATCAGGACTAGAGCTTAAGATCTGTGCCAGAACCGGACGGGTTTGGGTTGGGTCGGGCCGTATTTCTCACATATTTCATGGGCTTACATCAGGTTTTGATTGTATTATTATTGTTATTATTATTATTATTAATAATAATTTTTTTTTTCAAATTCTCGTCCCTGTCACTACCAGCTCCTACTGTTTGGTACATAGAGGGAAGCTTGTTAAGAAAAGCGTTGGGCTGTAATCAGGTGCTAAATATGCTAATAAGGGTCAGGTTCAGGTCGGGTTCAGAAATTCTGTTTGGATCAACTTTTCAGGCCTGATTAAAGTTCTAGAAAGGGGTAAAACTCCAGCAACACTTGTATACTAGGAACAACTTTATTTGTAGACCAACGCGTTTCGGCTCAGGCCTTCATCAGGGTCATCATGAAACACATTAAAATCACACTTAAAAAGGGTATGAAGGAGACAAAGAAGTTCAAAAAGTAAAAAAAAATTTAAAAAAATGTGAAAGACATCCAATCACATCCATCCATACAACAAATCAGCCAAAGGCACATTGAAGGTGGGTTGGGCCTGTGATCATGTGGTTCAAGCCAATGTTATTGCAGATTACCAGAGAGGTGAGGGGAGTGTCTAGTTGGGGACATGAGTGATAACATATTTGGTCCATGAAGTGAGAAGTGAACTGATTAAAGTTCTAAATCAGGATTCCTGACACATTATTTGGACCTGATTTGGACACAAAGTCCAGAAGGCAAACAGAAGCCTGGTCGCTTGGTTGTGATATTACTTGTTGGACTTGTTTGGCCAAATTAAGTAACGAGGACATTAAAGCAGCAGTCCCCAACATTTTTTCCTTAAAGCTGCACCTGCTTTTATCTATAAGAATAAGAGATTTATTCTGAAGTTTTACTGTCCAAAATAGGCATCATAAAATGTTTCCATTCTTAGAAGCTTTAGCTTTGGCAAGTACCTCTTTTTCTGGTCTAAACTTAAAGGGACAGTTCACCTCAAATCAAAAATACATATTTTTCCTCTGGCCTGTGGTGCTGTTTATCCATCTATTTGTTGTGAGTTGCAGAGTTTTGGAGATATCAGCTGTAGAGATGTCGGTCTTCTCTCCAGTATAATGGAATATTTGTATTTTACTCACGTTTGGGCTTGTATACACATGAGCAGTTTGTGGGAGAGGTGGTTGAGGACGGATGCTGCCTAGAAACCAGCTACATCAAGCCAAGTCCTTACAGACTGAACAAGTGCCACTCAACTCAAAACAGAATGACTAATGACCTGAAATAATGCTGTTGAGATCTGATCATTTGTGACCATCTGTGAAACGTTCTCTGTGTGCTTCCAGCCAATCAGGATGGAGGGCGAGGAGGACGGGGCGGGGCGGGTCAGAGAGCTGCAGGAGCAGAGGATGGCGGTCCAGAAGAAAACCTTCACCAAGTGGATGAACAGCGTCTTCTCCAAGAACGGGGTGAGACAGGAGGACTTGAAGGAGACATGATGTGACTGAAGAAAAAAAAACTGTAGTGGTCTCATAAAACTGTAAACTATTAATCATAAAAAAGTGATGAATGTCACAATATTTTAATACACTTGATCTGTCAATGTTTAGATAAATTTATCCTTTATATTAAATGGTCTATTTCAACAGTTTATCAGTTACTTTTAGCAAATTATTACACTTATTTAGCCATTAGCTAACTTACTATTTCATCTCCTCAGCTCCACACTTTCTTTACTCAAGTAGAAGTACAGATACAGATATGATTCAACTTGTTTACTGCAGTAAAAGTGACAAAGTACAGGCTCTGAATTGTCCTCAGAGTATCAAAGTAAAAAGTATCTACTGACTGTTTCTGTGCAAAACTGACCCTCACCTTTTCTCCAGCAGAGTCTCTCTGTTTGTTGTTGTCTTGTTGCATCTGTCATCTTTTACGTTGTTTCTTGTCTTATGTCTTTTTCATCTTGTTGTATCTTTTATGTCATTTTTCATCTGCTGATGTCTTTTTCAACTTACTTACACGTGTTTTTGTTTCATCCATTTAGATTGAAATCAGTCTTAATGTTAAGAAGACAGTGCTCATTGGCGCAAAATAAAAAATAAATAAAATAAAAATATTAATAAAAATATAAATAAAAAATAATCAATAATTCTCTTCAAACGCATTAAAGCTAAATATAAGGAGTAGGTAGTAGTAGGTAAAAGTAAAAAGTTGTCAGAAAAGTAAAAACAGATACCTGAAGAATCTACTTAAGTACAGTAACAAAATATTTGTACTTTCAGTCACTTCCCACCTCTGCTGCTCTCTTGATAATTACAGCCGAGTCATGTTGGAGCAGAGAAAACAGAAATGTGCTGAGTCGATGTTCCACAGATTGATGGTGGTTGATGACAGTAATAATAAGACTAATGGAGCCGCCTGCATGTGTCTGCAGACTGATTCAGTAACAAACACATGCACAGACAGACGTGTGGACTGAATGTCCTGTACAGGGACTGTAACTTTAACTGAACTACCAGCTGATAGGAACAGTATATCACACAGGTGTCCTATGATGTACCAAAATCTGCTGATTTCAGGATCTTAAGTTGTCCTAATTTTCACTTTTCCACCAGGTAGTGTTTGCTAACTTGATGAGAAGATGAGAAAGATGAGAAAAGTAGTCTTGGTTGCTAGGCAACAGACATAAAAGTTGATAAGCGATGTTGGACCAAGTGTTGAGGATTTCCAACCCTGAGATAAGTTTGGGATTCCTGAAGTTAGTGAGCATCTGTAACACCAAATAAGGAACAAGTCTGACTCTTGATCAGACTGATCTTAAGAATATTTTTCTCTTTAAAAAGTGATCAGTTTCATCAGATCAGTGTGATTAAAGGAGAGAGTGAGAGAATAACTGCAGGGAGCCAATCAGAGGCCAAGGATGTTGGATGCAAATGTTTTTCTTTTTTTTCTGTGGCTTCAAAACTCTTTACAGACCAAATGAGAGAGTTTGTGTGTTAAAATCAGACAGATTCTCTTTCATATGTCAGAATGAGAGGTTGTGTTTGTGTTTCGTGGCTGCAGTGACGATGATGTCATTGTTATTGCTTCTGTTATCAGTCACATGACGCTTGTCTGATAACCAAATATTAACTGCAGTCTGTAACACCTACAAACACACAGTCATCAGTCATGATAAGCTGATCTCAGCCTCCTCGTGCTCTCAGTATGAATAATGTTACAGAATATAGATACAAGTGTTGCTGCTCCGTCTCCTGTGAGCAGCTGGAACAGATTCCAGTCAGTTCTCGTTGTTCTGGGTTTGATTTCACGTGTTTTCTCTGATAACACTGGTGCCAGCTGTTGGCTGAACCCTGAGGCCTGCTGCTGCTCCTCATTCCCAGAATTCCTCTGGGATTCCTGCAGGATGGCGCAGGGAGGCGAAGACTCAGTGCTCTCACTCTCGTTCATTTTACCTGCTGCTCATCCTGCAGAAGGTCTGCAAGCTTTTCACCCTGAGGTCACGACATCTGACATTTGTTCTATAATTACACACATTTTTTTTATGTGAACATCTTCTGGACTAAATTACACTATTTGTGCAAAACAAACAAACAACTAAATAAATAATAAGATTAATATTAATAACAGAAATAAATTATTTTCTGACAAAGGCTAACCAGGCAGACCACAATACAGGAAGATACAATTTACAGAAAATACAACTGAACAGTTAAATGAATGAATAAATAAAATTAAAATTATGATAATATAATATAATATGATATGATATGATATGATATGATATGATATAATATAATATAGTGCATTATAAGTATTGATCATTGCTTTAATGTTGTAGCTGGTAAACATGGAGCCTAAAATCTATAATAATACATCATAATCATTGACTATATTTTGTATTATTAATCTGAATGTGCGAAATAGCCTAGTTGGTAACTTAAATTAATCTATCAAATAAATGTAGTGGAGTAAAACTATTAAAAAATAAAAATATTTGCCTCTGGGTTGTAGTGAAATAGTGAAATAGAACAGGGCCTATATAAAGTAATATGAACAAAAAATCTCAGGTACAAGTGCCCAAAAATGTGCTAAAATAGGCTACAGTATTTTGAGTAAATGCAAAAATTATTAAAAATAATTGATAAATAATGAATGATTGAATAATAAATTGTTTTATTATTATTATAGAAAGTATAAATTAATAATAAAATAAGTAAATTCATGATAAACGATATATATTTTGATAATAAATGATTAGTATTGTGATACCACTATCTTAATCAGTATAGTTGTAATACATATTCTGGCCACCAGTGGCAGCAGTGAGCGCGCTGGTGCTGATCAAAACTCCGATGAGGAAGAATTCTGGCGCCATCTTGAAATTGACCTTGTTCATTTGAGTGAATTTTAATAGAAGTGACGCGCTGTCAGTCGGAGTGAATCATGATTTTTGTGTTGTTATAAACTCACCTGACATCACTTCCTTTCCACCGATAATGAGACGATCTTTCCTCCGGTGAGTCTGAACTCGTCTCTCTGCCTGTTTAACACGTTTTGTGACTCAAATGTTTGAGTTCGATTTAACGCAACATTACAACATTTAAGCTAACCGTGACGTGTTCCCAACGTCAGACTCATTTCCGGGATTCTTCTGACGTCTTTGTTTTCCTATTGTGATGGGAAATCGATTTTAAAGTAAATTTTTAATGGACTGTGAGCTAAGAAGTGCGGCTGTTTTAAGCTAACAGAAGACTTAGCTAACTAACGGTAGCTAGCTTCAGCAGCTGTCTGAGTTCATTGGTGGTTCAACGTTAACATGACGTAATGGAAGAAGTATTCAGATCCTTCACTTCAGCAGAAGTACTAATACCACACTGAGAATACTCAACTACAAGTAAAAGTCCTTCATTTCAAACCTTAGTTCAGTAAAAGTATGTAAGCATCTGATGTTTTACTTTCATGAGTTTGAGCTCATTGAACTGTTTTATACTGTTGGTTAATTTCATCTGTTCAACAGGTTTCACTGAAACTACAGAACTTTCTATATGAAAGACAGCTCATTAGTACTGCAACTAGAGATGCACTGATTAATCACCAACTGTTTCGTTCTTTTTTTAAAAAGAAAAAAGTCAAGCTCCTGTAATGTGAATATTATCTGGATACTTTACTCTTTTAATAAAATGAATATCTTTTAATTGGGCAAAATAAGACATTTAAGGACGTCATCTGGGCTTTGAGAAACACTGATCAACATTTTTCATAATTTTCTGACATCTTATAGACCAAACATCGTCTGTCAAAGCAGAGATGAATATAGTGAATTTTTTTCAGCAATGATTTAATTCTTGGAATAATAAATAATTGTTTAAATTTCCTGTTATCAGCTGGTAACTTATTAGCCCCAATAGCTTATTCATCATGCATCCCTAAATCTTTCAGTTAGTTTTTTTTTTTAATTAATAAATTCAGTGCACTGTTGAAAAAAATCTTCTAAAAAAATCTCAGATGTCTTCAGATTAGGGCAGAAAGCTTTTGAAAAAATATCTAACTGCTGTTATTTTGACTACTATTGCAACTGCAACTATAATTTTTTAATAGTAGAGAAATTGTATTTTTTACATCATTAGTCTCTTTTTTATTGAAAAACATTAAAATGATTATGGTGTGATTTTTGCAGGGATCTGTACCAAACAAAGATGATTTTTTTCAGTCTACAGGTTTGAAAATTGGAGTAGCTCATAATGAGATTTTAATAAAATTTCAACTAATTGTTCAACACTGCTTCACATGCCCTTGAAGATTTGTAGGAAGGTGGACATTCGGCTTCAGAGGTTCAGACAGAGGGTCCAGATGTAAAACAAACACTTGTGAATCTAAAGTTAGGACTGACACACCTCTTACTTCTAGGAATCTCTCCGCTTAACATCGAGCTGCTCTCAGCGGTAAGATGTTACCTGACCTGTAGATAACCAGGATGTCCTGAAGCAGACTGGACAGAGACGTTATGTAACACACTTCAGGACTCTCAGGATAATTTCGCAGTGAATTTCCTGTCAGTCACAGAGCTGTAAACACATTTATTACATCTGAAAAACACTTTGAGTTTGAGTCATTGCTGTAACTGAGTAGTTTCACTGTATACTTAATCACTGTCCCAGCCTCCTGCAGGAGAAGGTGGAGCTGACTGATGTTTACACCGAGCTGAAGACCGGAGTGGTTCTGATTCGTCTGCTGGAGCTCATCTCCAGAGAGACGCTGCCTCCGCCCAGCCGCCGCAAACTGAGAGTCCACTGTCTGGAGAACAACAGCATTTGCCATTGGCTTCCTCAAAACCAAGGTAACTCACCTGTCCATGTCAGTCAGAGTCCTACAAACCCAGTGAAGTATTTTCCCTGTCCACCTCTTACCCCGTGATCCATGCAAATGATGCATAGTACCAGTTTTTACCTGACTGGTTTCTGCTTCACTTTAATTTAACATACTGCCTTAGCTACCTTGAACTGACAGCTTTGCCCAGCATGTGAGCAAAATACCACAACAAACAAATAAAATAACAAATAAAACATCTAAAAGTACAGATAAAATAATGGATAAAAAAAGGATGCATAAAAGAACAGATAAAATAATTCTGTAAGAAAAAGCGAGATGGTAAAAGTGACTCTTGAGAGACGATTTACTGAATTCTTTAGTCACAGTTCATCAGGTAGACTATTCCTTAGAGTTAGAGACTGCACAGTAAAATCCCTGTCGTTCTTGATCTTCAGCTTTGACTGTAGAAAAGCTAACAGGGCCTCATCATCAGAGGACCTCAGTCTGCGGGCAGGTGAGCAGTGATTTAGAGCTCAGCCAGGTAGCTTTTTCACCATACCATGCAGAACCTTAAAGGCCAGATTAAATTGTTCAAATAATTTTCAACAGGCAGCAAGTGAAGGGAAGCTAAAATAAGGAAGGTATGATCACGCTGTTGTGATTTGGTTGAAAGTCTGGTGTCTGTACTTCGGACACCCTGAAGATGTGTAATTAGGTTTTGGCAAAGACAAGTGAACACAGCATTACAATAATCCAGAGTAATAAAAGTTATAAAAGAAGGAGGAACTCTTTGGAACTTTATGGAAGAAATTTAATAGTATCTTAATTATATTCTTATTATTCAGTAGTCTAAAATATTCTATATCGTTTACTGATGAGAGGAAATAAAACCAATGAGATGAACTCTGATTCAAAATGTGCACCATCATATGCCAGAAATGTTTTTTTTAGTCTCCATACTGATATTTTGAGTATATTTGTCTTTTTTATTGTGTGAACATGCTACAGACTGCTGAGAATTAGCAGCTGAAGTCTTTTGGTCTCGTTTATTCAGTACCTTGTATTTAGCTCCATCTTGTGTTGATGTTCATGCATTACAGCTGTTATTTTGACTCAAAACTCATGTAAAGTAATTGAACAGACTATTCAGATTTTTCTCTTGTGACACAAACTTATACCAAAGAGCAGTCATGGTTTTAATGCTCTGATGAATCCAGATGAAAGTTATTGACAAATTATTTTTAATCTGTTTTGAAAACTCACTGAAGGTTTGAAGTGATGCTTAGAATCTGAATGTCTGATCCTCTAAGTTCACCTCGTCCCCCCTAACACAGTCTGATCCTCAAAACAAACCAATCACTGTGTTTCCTGTCAGATTCGGGTGGATCTGATTGGTCCAGAGAATGTGGTGGACGGGGACCGAACGCTGATCCTGGGTCTGCTGTGGATCATCATCCTCAGGTTCCAGATCGGGCCGATCAACCTGGATGAGGTAACGAACACACAACCTTCAGTTTGGATTTATTTTCTTCATTTTAATTTCAAAATCCTCTTTTAAGAATAAAAACAAAAAGAAAACGGAGGTTTAATTTTCTGCTCCAACTGAATGAAGGATCTGTTTTAATCTAAAATGACTTGATGTGTCACGTTATCTCCTCCTCCTTTCCTTCTTTCTCCTCTTTTCCTGTCCTCTCCTTCCTCTCTTCTCCTCATTTCCTTTCATGTCTTTTCCTCTTCTCCCTTCATTTTTTCCTTTCCTTTCCTTTCCTCTTTCCTCTTCTGTTATTTTTAGTTTAATTGTCTCTCCTTCCCTCGTCAGGCAGGGGGCGGAGCCAGTGTGGCTCATCGTTCAGCGAAGGAGGCTCTCCTGATCTGGTGTCAGAGGAAGACGGCGGGTTACAACGGTGTCAACGTGCAGGACTTCTCATCCAGCTGGAGGGACGGACTCGCCTTCAACGCCCTCATCCACGCACACCGGTAAACACGCACACGCCCACACACACACATAAACTCACACACTTTTTCTCTACTCTCTATCCAATCTGCTTCATCCTCTCTCTCCATCCCAGGCCTGACCTTTTTGACTACCGCCGTCTCCATGGCGACGACCCCCGCCGTAACCTGGACCACGCCTTCTCCCTGGCGGAGCGTGAGTTCGGGATCTTGCAGCTGCTGGAGGTGGAGGACATGGTGGTCCCTCATCCAGACGAGAAGTCCATCATGACCTACGTGTCTCTGTACTACCACTACTTCTCCAAGATGAAGCAGGGACAGACAATCCAGAAGAGACTCGCCAAGGTCAGAACCAACACCAGGCGGCAGCACATATGTCACATTTAAAGTAGCAGACACAATTTAGCAGTGGTTCCCAACCTCAGGCTCAGGCCCCTCCAGAGGGTCACGAGATGAGTCTGATGATTATGGTTTCCGATACACAAAATTATGTTCATTTTTCTCAAATATTGACTTTCTTTGGGCCAACAGACTGTGCCCAGAGTTCAGAGTAGAAAATGGCTCTGACAGAGTAAGAATTCTTCTGCTGCCCTGATATCAGACCTACACAGACAAATGGTCCAATCTGTTGACTCTTCCACCCTCTGCAGGCTGCTTTAGGAACTGCAGCAAGTGTCTCTGATTAAAACACACACGGTTTGTTTGCATGCAGCTAAATGTTTAAACATCCACCACCTGTTGTCAGTGTCCATCTGTTGGCTCACCACTCTCACATGGTGACTTTCTCTAATCCCTTAGCTCCCACCTCCTGCCTGCCTGTCAGTCAGTCCAGTCAGTCAGTCGTGTGGATTACTGTTGGATTAGATCCAGGACTGACAGAGCTACAACACAGAACTCACACCACTGTTCACAACTACACTGTTAATCATAACCCAGCAGAAGAAGAAGGGTTTAATCAGAACTCTGCAACAAGTTATAACTAAAGAAGATAATCAATAATTTCCCATCCTTAAAAAAAAATGTATATATCATATATATTATACAAATTAATTGCCGAATTGGATAATAATTATTAAGATTTATAGGATTTCTGGTAGCAATTTTCATGTTTGAAAAATGGTTAGGAAGTTTAGGAATGTTCCTAAATTCATGTGTATATATGTACTCCCTAAAAAGTTATTTTCTACATAATCTGGTGTTTCATTGACACAATTATTCGTGTAAACAAAAAATTGTTTAATATTTGAAATGAAATGATCCAGTAATCTTATTTATTTGTTTTCTGGCATCAAAATTAGTGAGAATTAAATAATCCTGATCAAAACGTGGAATCAAAATTAATTTACAAAGCTGATAAAATAAACAAAGTGACAATGTACATTGATCACTGTGGTTCTAAAAGAATTCTGTAAAGTATATTTTTCATAGTTGCATTCATAGAAACTATTTAAATGCGATGATAAAGGAAACGTTTGGTTTCGGTGTGTTGAACATGCTGAATTTGATTCTTTAAAAGGCTGAACGAACCCTGCAGTTGGTCATGTGACCATGGAGCCTTTCTGTCCTGTGTAGCTGACTGTGGGCGGAGCCGCAGACTCTAAGCTAATCAGATGAGATCACACACACTCACTGAGACGCTGCTGGAGGCAGCAGCAGAAACACTGACAGAACTAACAGACACTGAGGCTGCTGCACACCTTTACCTGCAGTTTGCACCTGCTCAGAGACACAGAGGAGACGAGACAGGATGAATGATCAGAAACTGACCTCCTGAGGACTTCACGGTGGATTTAAGGAGCATTTGGTGTTGATGTTTTTGTTTTTTATTGTCGTTGTGAAGCTGCGTCAGTTGTTGTCAGTTGTCTCTGTCGGGTTGGTAAGCTCACATGTTGGTTTTGTTGTTTTGAGAGCTGCATTGTAGCTGCAAAGATGTTTGTCGAAATATTTCTTCAGTGATCTGAAGGACAAGTGATGCTGATTTTAAGTTCCTAGCTTTGTAAAGATTTGAGTGGGCCATTCTTCTCTGACCGTGCTCTGGTCTGACACAGATATTTGCTGTGGTGTTAAAAGGTTTTTTATGACGATATTTTCTGTGAGACAGTAGAAAATTTGCTCTTCTGTTCATGTTGAGGTTGATATTGCATCAGTATTTCTCTGCAGAAATTAGATTCACAGGACATGATTTTAGCATTTTCCAGGTGTTGGTGAATGCTTTTGGCTTCTCCAGTGAATCAGACTTTCCTGTGTGTGGAGATAAAATCCAGAATCCATTTTGCACTCAGAAGGCTGTTTTCTTAAACAATTAATTTTATTATAGAATATTACCGGTTTTATTTAACATGTTAAATAATTTAGAAGGAGGAAAAGAATAAATAAAAAGAAAATGTTTAGCTAAATAAACATCAGTACTGTTCAGTATCGGTTGATTGCTGTATAGTTTGATACTGTCAGTTAATTAGGGCAGGTTTTAAAACAAGAAGCAGTTTTCTGTAGAAAAAAACAACAAAAAAAAAGTTTTCATATTTGGTGCATATCGGTGAACATATATGCTCGAGCTGCAATGATTGATTGACTAATCGCTAATTGACTATTAAATTAACTGCCAACTATTTTGAGTTAGTTTTGAGTAAATATTTAAGAAAAAATGTCTCTGATTCCAGTTTCTCAAATGTGAATGTTTCTTTAGTCCTTTGTGACAATAAACTGAATATCTTTGAGTTGTGGACAAAATGAGACATTTGAACACTTTGGGAAACACTGATCAACATTTTTCATCATTTTCTGACATTTTATGGACCAAATAACCAACTGATTAATCAAGATAATTAGTCAACAGATTAATCGATGATGAAAATAATCGTTAATTGCAGCTCTAATACATGCTGATCCTCCATATCAGGCCAATATTAGGGCAGTGTCTCAGCCAACTGATATATCATTCAGGCTCTATACATAATGTATTTACTTTGATAGAAAATTTTATCCATATTGACCAACCCTACAAATTAGAACGAACAATTCTCTGGTGAATTATAAGTTCTACAATAAAAGAAGTGGGCGCAGCCAGCTAACTTCACTGATTGTTTTGTAGTCGACCGTTTTGAAACCTGGAGTTTAGCATTTTGGCCGTCGCCATCTTGTCTTTTTGGAACCAGAAGTGTAACACGAAGTTATCAGCTAAAAGCTGACGCTGTGCTCCTTTGCTTGGTTAGCAAGGTGCATCTTTAATTCTATTACTTGGGATATAAATAAATGAACATTATTTTGACAAGTGAAAAACAGGCTTAAAGCAAAATGTACTGAACGGAAAACTAAGCTGATTCCAGTGTTTTAGTAAAACCAAACAATGAACAAGACGTTTTTAAGAGACCAGAATGTTAGAATTAACCTTCATGAACTGAAAACACACTGTGAAAGACAAACACTGACAGTAGGCCATTATACGGTAGCACAAGCTAATGGGCTAAGTGCTAGTTCTATATTTTTAAAACCAATTCAGCAATCAAAATTCAGCCTAATTTTTTTTTCTCTCAAACCGAACAGAGAACACCCAAAAACAAGTTCAACTCAAGTGAGAAGTAGCCTCATTTTCTCATATGCTTTCACCCCCTGCTGGCCATTAAGAAAAATGCAGCTTTAAAGCAGTTCTTCGTTGGCTTCACTTCTCAGACCCGGAGCCTGCGTCCAGTTCTGTTATAAAGTTTATGGTTGGAGCTCACGCAATGTTGGCAGTTTATGCTTATGTACCAGGTAAACCAGGTATGTCCAGGTCCAGTGATCTACCTGGGGTCACATGATGATAGAGATTCAGGTTCACGTGTGTCACACGAATGTGAGTGGGTGATTCCAGGTGTGTACAGGTTCATGGGGGATGTAGAGGTTTGAAGAAGAAAATACTTAAATTGGAGTAAACACAGGTGTGGTTGCAGCTGTTCTGTATGTACCTGGCCTGTCCAGGTGTGTTAGAGGTTCCAACAAAAACGCTTTTTGTTTGAATTAAAGATGACAGGTGTATGAGGTTTGGTCAAGGCACGCACAAGCATTTTCAGCAGTTTTACTGTATGCAACAGGTGTGTCCAGTTGAGTTCCAGGTACGTTAGAGGTTCTCAGAGAGAACTTTTTGAGTTTAAATGGATGTAACCAGTGAGTCAGGTGTGTTCTGGGTATGTAGAGGTTTGAAGAAAGACTTAGAATGGTTAAACTAGAGTTAATACAGGTGTACATCAGGTGTGGTTGAGTTATCTAGAAGCATCTGCCAGTTAGCAGTATGTCAGTGGGAGGATGTCTCAGTGGTCAGTGGGTGAAGAGGCGATACAGGAGAGAATCTGCCATCAGATCCCACCAAAAGGTTTGTTAAGTGTCTCTGCAGCATCTTGTCCTGTCGTTTAGTGTTTTTGTATGTAGCCACAAAGGGCTGAACTATTTTGAAAAAATATCCAATTATTATTATTATTACTATTATTATTATTATCATTATTCTTATTTAATTGAAAATCACACCATGGTCATATCTAGTTTCATATCACGACCTGACATAATATCGATATATTGCCCAGCCGTAGGACCCACGGAAGGTTGCATGAGACTGATAAAGTACGAATCACATGAGAGTTTTGCAAATCAAGGATTCTCTTTTAGACACAACTGAGAGGTACAAGGCTGTAAGAAAACAGAAAATCATTCCGCCATTACTGATGTTCTTATTCAGGCGGACCGCCACAAATAAATGAATGTGTGAAAGGAGCAGCCAGGGAATATTAAACAGAAACCCACAATATAGCCTAAAGGATCTTGAAAAAATATCAAATTGTGTTTAGTTTGACTGATATTGCAATTGTGATCTGATTTGTGGTATTTGTGATGTAATGTTATAATTTTTACGTCTTTAGACACCATTGTAACATATCGGTGAATTTTGTGTTATGCTCAGAATTAACATTTGTGCACAATATTGATAAAGCAGAATAATTAATAATTCTCCTCTCTGAATCCCAAATGTTGTCCTCAGATCGTCGGGATGCTGATGGAGCTGGACGACATGAAAGTCCAGTATGAGCGACTGGTCTCAGATCTGCTTCACTGGATCAAAACCAAGGTAACAAAAAAAAACAACGAAAGTGTTGACAACAAACAAAGTTTGTCAGAACGTGTTGATTGATTATTTTCTGATTAACTGAAGGTAGTGCAGCTCAACGACAGACGATTCCCAAACTCTGTGAGGGAGATGCAGAAGCTGATGACGGCATTCAAAACCTACAGAACGGTGGAGAAACCTCCCAAATACCAGGTGAGACAACATCAGAAAGATTGAACAGTCTGATTTATTTCTCAGCCTGCAGGTCAAATCAGTCACTACATGACACACTTGGGCCTCTTGTTTAGAGTTACCAGTCCTAAATATTTCCACAGTATTGATTCCTGAGAGCGGAGTAAATATCCTCATCGTCTTTTTCTTGGCTGCTTGACATCATCTTCCTGTTGTTAGCACTGTTTGATGGTTTATGAAAGACGTGCACTTGGATAGAAACGATAACACAGAAGTGCCATGACAATTTCAAAATAAATGCGTATCGTAAAGATGATATGGATCAATCTTTGTGCTCTGCATCAAGTCATTGGATCACTGAATCGATACATCAATGATGGATGGTGGCTAAAAAATGGACTTTTCAGCTTCTCTTAAAAATCAGATTATTTTTAGTGGTCATGTGAATTGTTTTCCCAGAGAACATATTGAGTTTTATTTTTGTCTCACTGTGTTTTATTTTATTTTCTGTCTTCAGGAACGTGGGGCGATTGAAGCTCATCTGTTCAGTCTGAAGACTCAGCTGGCAGCCAACAACCAATGGGCTTACAATCCTCCAGAGGGTATTTAACACACAACACACACACCACACACAACACACACACACACACACACACAGATACACACTCACAGATAAACAATACATCAACACACATTCACAAGTGGACACAGTTTGATTATACTGTTATTTTGTCAGTTTAACATGCAACTATTCTGACATTTGTACTATCATAAATTTGTAAACAAAGTTTTTGTGCTTAAGGACTGATCAAAGTTCAATTATGGGAAACAAGGTTGCAGGATGATGATGTCAAGAAATTGTTATTTTGTGGTCTGAAGAAAAACACGAATCTGCCCTGAATCGCTTCATTAATAATGTTGACCTTCAAATTCTAAATCAGTATTCAGTTCATGCTGTGCAGCTTTTTTAGTGCATCTCTATTCTTTCTGTTTAAACCTGGTATTGTTGCACAGTGGCAGATAAAAATTAGGCTACAATAATATTGTTAATGTTATACTATTTGTAGAATTACATTCCATTATCACATGGCCTTATTAAATACTCAATCCTGATTGGTTAATTACAGCATTCTAAGGTCTGTTATTTCTTTGCTATGAAGAGCAGACTGTTGCTATGGACACAGTTCTGATTGTAGACTCTGGATGAACAATAAAATCATTGTTAAATCACTGAAATAATTTTAAAATTAAAATATTTTGTGTCAAGTTAGTGATATTTTTTGGTACATAACCATTTAACAAGCAGGATAATGTACAGTAAGCAGGTCACTATTACAAAATAAAGCCATAAGATCAGTTAAAAATTGATGTTTTGTGTCACACAAATGTTTGCCAAATATATTTTTTATTTTGGTAAGTAACCATGTAATGAGCGGGATGATGTATAATGATGTTTCAAGACCTGCATCATACTGTTTGGATTTATTTCACAATAATGACCTGCTCACAATACATTATCCCTTACATACAGACTTTTGAGGAGCAATAAGATGATTTTTAAATCCATGAAATCATTTTAGAATTAATATTTTGTGTCTTCAGGATGATTCAAGACTCCTGCACTTTGCATCAGGATCCTGTATCATCCTGTTTATTTTGCAGTAATGACCTGCTCACTGTACATTATCCCTTACTATGATGATGATGATGACTGACATTCAGAGGTTTATTCAAAAATAGAAACTTTGAATGTTAATAAAACCAAAAGAAAAGGCATTCGGTACAGCTGTAGAAAAAATACACCAATGTTATTGTGCCCATCCATAATACAGCACTTTCTAGATTTTCTGTCATTGTGTTTTGTGTGTTTGAAGGTAAAACTCTGAGCGATATCGAGAAGAGCTGGGTCCTGCTGGAGAGAGCTGAACATGAGCGAGAGCGAGCCCTGCAGGAGGCGCTGCTGCGCCTAGAGAACCTGGAGCAGCTCGCCCAGAAGTTTGAGAGGAAGGTAACAACATCTGTCCCCAAAGACAGTCCTGTTTCAGATCCAAGAAATCCTCATATAACTTTTTTCTTTCTCTTTTTACATTTGTGACTTTAGATGAACTTGATTATCATAAAGTAAAAATAGTGGGATCACCTCGTGTTGCTCTTCAAACCTCTGAAGACCAAACAAATAAACAAGGATCTGGATCTGTGCGTATCCCAGATTCGACCAACAGTCAGTTTGTTTCGGTTCCTCAGGCAGCACTGAGGGAGGGGTACCTGGAGGACACGCTGCGTCTGATCCGGAGACAGGATCTCCGGGGTCTCTCCACCCTGGAGGAGGCTCAGGCAGCCGGCCGGCGTCTGGAAGCTCTGGCCACCGATGCTCTGGCCAGAGGGCCACGATTCACCGCCCTGAGAGACATGGCCAAGACCATCGAGAGAGGAAACTACCACAGCAAGGAGCAGATCATCAGGAGGTGAGATCTGATCTCTAAAGCAAGAACATTTCATCATCTCAATTTGTGTTTCAGCAGAGATTATGAAAATACAACTGTTATTCATTTACATCACAGAGGGAAGTGTGTGTGCGTGCATGTGTGTGTATGTGCATGCCTGCATGTGTGCGTGTGTGTACTATACATATACTACATATTTGTGTGTGTTTGTGTTTGAAAGAGAGGAGAACATCAGCCATCGATGGAAGGACCTGCTGCAGCAGCTCCAGGAGCAGAGGGGGCTGCTGGGAAATGTAGTTGAAAATCTCAGCGTCCTCCGAGATATCGAGCTCGTCTCCCAGGAGCTGAAAGAACTGCAGGTGAGTTCACACTGAAACTCATTTAATAACATCTTGGTTATACGGAGAGGATACGGAGCAGAAAGTAGCTTCATTCATTCATTAGTGAAATCTTTTTTCAGACTTTGATTCCTCATGGAAACTTCACGTCAGGTCTCAGCAAAACTATTACATCAAAACTTGTCCTTCCTCCTTCTCATCTTTATTTTTGTCCCTCCCTCTGTCCTCCATCCATCCCTCTCTGTCTCCAGTCTCAGGCCAGTTCCTCTGAACTGGGCAAACAGCTGGCAGAGGTGGAGTCTCTCCTTCAGAAACAGGATCTCCTGGAGGCTCAAATCTCCACTCATGGTGAAACCATCGCCGCCATCAGCAGCACCGCACTGAAGGTACAATACTGATTATCATCCATGACTGTATTCATACTGTCAGACAGTACATTTACTCAAGTACTGCTCTTAGGTATGATTTTATTTGTGCTTTACTACAGTATGTCCATTTTAGGCTGCTTTATACTTCTAGTCTGCTGTCTGTCAGAGGGAAATTATAATATTTATTATCCTGAATTGGGCATTTCTGCTTAATGAGTACTTTTACTTTTGTACTTGTACTGAAAGGACCAGTGTGAAGGATTCAGTGCCATTTAGTAGTGAGCTTGCAGTTTGCAAACACATTGCTTTACCCTCTTCTTCCAAGCGTGTTGGAGAACCTACAGTGGTCACGAAACTTGTGCAAAGTGTGAAAGTTCGTATTTAGCAACAATGTTTGGGTTTGGGCTGCTATAGAAACACACACTCCCTCTGTAGATAAAAACGCTGGTTCTAAAATCACAAAAACACAGTGATTGTTATTTTTGGGTGATTATACACCAATGGAAATGTACTTGAAGGTTTGATGTTGAATATTATTTTCCATTTCTGCCAATAAATCCCTGTAAATATTAAACACTGGACCTTTAAATGTAAAATATATATGATTTTTACAAATGTTGACAAATTATCAACAGAATATGAAGAAATTACAGTGTTATGCCGAAGTTGTCCACTTTTAGTGAAGTAAAAGATCTGAAAACTTCTGGTTGATTTGTCCACTCATCTGTCTCTGTCTTCTTCTCAGGTGAAAGTTCGAGATGGTCAGCAGATTCAGAGCAGAGTGAGAGCTCTTGACACTCAGTACAAATCTCTGGTGACTCTCAGCAGCAACAGGTTCTCTTCTGTTTTTTAAACTTTTGTTGCTGCTGATTGATAAATTGATAATTCACTGAACAACACATGAATATTCTTATTATCTTGTTTCCTCTTGTCAGGAGAAAACAGCTGGAAGCTCAGTTGAGGCTGTTTGAGTTCTTCTATGACTGTGAGGAGTTGGAGGCGTGGCTGTATGAACGCTGGCTAAGGCTGCAGACGGCCGGACTCGGACGAGACCTGAACCACATCCAGCTGAGCCAAAACAAACACAAGGTGGGAAACACGAGGACATAAACGCACACCTTCATCATCAGCACCAGCGGCAACACCACTGGTACATCAAGTCTCTTAAAAAAAATTTATCGAAAAGATAATTTTTTTTAAAGCTTTTTTTTTTTGGGCCATTTTTGCCTTTATTCGATAGTACAGCTGAAGAGTAGACAGGAAAGGGGGCAGAGAGAGGGGATGACACGCAGCAAAGGGCCGAAGGCGGGAGTCGAACCAGCGGCCGCTGCAGAGGACTGACAGCCTCCATACATGGATAGGACGCTCTACCCACTGAGCTAAATGTCCGCCCACGAAATTATTAAGTGGTGCATACAAGAACTTTAACAGAACCTTAAGAGAGTTCAGGCAACAATTTTCTTGTGTTTAGAATTTTCTCTGAGGTGTGACCACATGAAGAAGAAATCAACTAAAACAAAAATAAAACCTGAATAAAAATAAGCCATGCAAGTGTATTTTTCTAGCACTTTTCATACAGTAAGTCAATTTAAAATGCTTTAAATACATAACAAAAGAAAGAATAACAGCATAAAAACATTAAAGTTACAAGAAAAGAAACATTAAAGGATAATTGAAATAAACAATATTATGATGGTTGAATTATTAGACATACACATTTTTTTGATTTAATATGTTAAGTAGCACATTGTACAAACATAACTGAACCTTACCCTGCATTGAACATGGCAGTATAGAAAATGCAAATATGCAAATATTTCTTGAAAATAAATAAATTGCTAAATATCAAGTGAAAAAGTATGAAGATTTAGGTCCTGAATTCCTGATTACAGAAAATGATTTATCTGAACTTTATCTTCTGATACCAAAAAAAATCTTTGCCCCTCTGTCTTTCTATTTGTCTTTTCACTTTTGATAATTATTGTATGATGATAATTCTAATAACGGTTACATATAATGTTAGACTGTTTACACACTGTTTTTGTTTGTTTATCTTTGTGTATTTATCTGTTTCTATTATTATTGTCTCTAAAGTTGCTATTCAGTGTTTTATTTTTGCACTAATAATAATAAATAGATACATTTATCAATAAATAAATAGGAGAGAATAATAGAAAATGATTCTTTCACAGATCAAATAAAACATCTTTATATCTGTATTGGGGTTAATTGATTTGATAAATTAATGTGATCACATTCTGTCAGGTTCTGGAGGCGGAGCTTCAGGCCCAGGAGTCTCTGTATCAGGGGGTTCTGGGTCGAGGTCAGGATCTTCTGTCCAAACAGAGTCAGGTCAACCAGCGAGCCATCCAGAAGTGGATCCGCACCCTGAAGAAGCAGTGGAGTCACCTGACCGAGGAGGCGACGGGGCGCCGCAACAGACTGCAGGCCGCCGCCGCCATCAAACAGGTAATCAAAGAAAAAACATCAGACAGGTGAAGAAAGATGAACAAACTGAGACAGAGAAACCAAACAGAAGAGGGAAATAACTATTTTTTTGTAAGCTAATTCATAGAACCGGGGTCTTCAACATTTTTCAGGTGATGGACCCCATCACTGATACACAGACGGAGCAGGGAGCCCGACTACATATGTTCCACTGAAGGCCTTCACTCATTTATGCTTACCTGTCAGTCAGTAGCCTGGCTAATGTCAGGTGTGTTAGTCTTACCTCTGCAGTCTCACCAGTGTTTTCTGAGCTGGAGGGTGTGTCAGCTAACTGGCCAACATGTCTCAATAATACGTAGTTAGCTAGTTCACCGTTATGTGCTGCACAGTTATGTCGTAGGTTAGCTAGCTCACATGGTCGCTCAGGGATTCATGGGTAGCCTTTTGTCACGGTTGTGTAAATTAGTATTATTATTATTGTCTGCAGTAACTCTGAGGGACCCCCTGGAGGTCCTGGACCACCTGTTGAACACCCATCACATGGAAGAGTGTTTCATCTGTTTCTCTGTGCTGGTCATGATTTATTAAATGTTTATTCAGGGACAAGAATATAACTTGAACACACAGCCACAACACAAAATATTACCTCTGATTGTGTTGACTGTTCTGACACAATAACAATAAAATTCTCCAGTGTAATTTGCAAAGTACCTCACTTTACTTAACCTGTTTATTTATTTATTGACTATTTATTTATACATTTTAGTCTGTTTTACTAGTTGGTATATCATTTTATTATCTTTAGCGTATTTATTTATTTTTATCTTCTGTATTTTATTGTGTGCTGTACTTTGTGTTACATTTTGTTTTTATGAAAAGTGTGATACAAATAAAATTGATTGATTGAAGTAGCTAGCGTTGTAGCTAAGCGATCAATTAGCATGTCTTCCTGGGCAAGAAAACATAAACATCGCTGTGTTTTTCAGGCCTCGCAGATTTATCAATTTAAAATGTAAAAATAGCTAAAACACTTAAGTTTTATTATTTCTGTTTTATAAGGCAGTTTATTCTGTCGCTTTAGCGATTTCTGCTTTTCTGTTTTCACAAAATGTCACCAGTTAATTTTGCTGCCAGCTTTTCACACACTGATGATTACAAGTACGTTTCTTTTCACCATCCAATCAGACATCTTGTTTATAAACCACAGTCACTGTGTGTGATTGTGGTTTATTGGGATCAGACGGTTTAAACCGCACAGCTAACTGCTCCTCTGTTCAGTACTTTGCAGATGTGGCAGAGGCCAACTCCTGGCTGGGCGACAGGAAACCGCTGCTGACCAGCGAGGATCATGGGAAAGACGAGTCGAGCACAGCGGCATTGCTGCAGCGCCACCTGCGGTTGGAGAAGGAGATGGCAGCCTACGCCTCGGAGATAAAGAGACTGTCGGAACAGGCGAGGAGCGCGGCGCAGCTCACAGCTCTGACCGTGAGTACAGACTCAAATCAGACTTTTTGTGTCTGTGCAGCTCCAAAATAAACGTGTTCAGTTAAACCAGTTTTTAAAAGGTTATAAAACAGTCTTAGTACATTAGCCAGTCAGAAAGAAGCTCATTATAGAAGATCATTATATTTTAGATGTGATGTTTGCTGTTATTTTTTTACAAAGGAAACGTGACTGTTTTTGTCCACAGGGCTCCAAAATCAACACAATATGAAAGTTCCTTGTTGTAGCTTCAACTGAACATGTTTTGAATTGTCACTTGATGGTTTACATTTCTAACAATTCACTTTTGTCGTGTAGGCGGAGCCTCAGCAGAGTAAGATGATCCAATACAGCGACTCGTCTGGAGAAGAGGAGGGGCCAGGAGCAGTGATATCACCACCACAGAGCACAAAGGGTGGGAGGGGCTCAGAGAGCTCCGCCTCTCAGAGCGAAGATAACAGGGCCAAAGTCCGCTTCAGATACAGCAGAGGTACCTACAGAGATGGTTCAGAAAGGAGACGGTGCACGTTACAGTCCTGTATCTGTGTCACATGAGTTTTTTACTGCCCCGCCCATTTAGGGGACGAGCCGCAGATCCTGAGTCTGTTTAGAGCAGCGGGAGAAGTGAACATAAGCACAGATTATGACTGTTTCTCCCGAAGTGACTGAAGTCAAAATTGAACCCATTTTTCACAATCCACATATCTTTTGAACAGTAAAATGGTAATTTTCAGACCGACAAATGGGGACAAAATTAACTTGTTTGAGACCTCTCTGTCTCAGCAACACGCTGTCATGAGATCTGGCAACAGAAATATGCTCTTCAACAACATCAGGCATGTTAATCTAGCAGATAAAAGCAAGTGGTAATGCTTCAATTTCCACTTCCCATAACTTTATGGTAAACAGGTGGTAATTACCAAGTAATGTATTTGAGATTTCTTTGAAATTACCCACAAATTACTCCCAGATTTCATGGTTAAGTCTGTGATAATAAACACGTATCATTTCCATGTAGTTGGTGATAATTACAAAGCAACATATTTGAAATTTCTCTGAATTTACCTGCAAATTGCCTCCAAATTTCATGGTAAGCATGAAAACGACACTTAACCTGTGAAAAGACCTGCAGGAAAATTTAATTCAGTTAAATGTTAAAATAAATAAGAAAGATTAAAAGTAAAAATGTGAAATGTAAAATGTGATTTAAGCTAAACTGATTTTCAGGTCAGTTTCCGTGGGATCGTAATGAGATTGTGACCATCGTCAGCACTGAGCCAGATGGAGACCGAGTTCTGGCCAGAGACAGTCGAGGAAACCAGCAGCTCATCCCCAAAACCTACCTGACCCTGCTGCCAGCCACCACACAATCAGTAATCAATAACATTTCAATTAGATCAATAATCAATATCCTTTAAATTAATCTCACCTGTAAAAATTAGTCATTTTAGATCAATAATAAGCCTAATCATTGTCAGTCGGAATCTAATTTAAAAGCCCAATATGCTCCTTCTTCCTTGCTCTGTTCAGGCTCCTCCTCCCACCCCACCCTCTTCCACCAATGGCGTGCCAGAAAGCCCAAGCAGGAAGTTGAGTCGTCCAAGGCGCAGCCGCTCGATGCGTCGCAGCACGACTGAGATCCAGACAACATGGCTGCCGGACCCACAGTACCAGAGAGACACCGTGGAAAGCACGCAGGCCGGCCTGGACCAGGACTACAACTCCCTGTACAACCTAGTCAAGGTGACAGGGGCAGGGTAACATGGGAAATGTAGTTTGAACACACTGTGGAGATTAAAATAAAGCCTGAAGGAAGTCAGACGGTTAAGATTCAGTCTTGGGAGAGAAATTTATTTGGCGGTTGTTGTTTGTTTATTTGCAGTCAAAGACGAGGAGTCTGGAGGAGACGCTGCGTCTGCATCGATTCTACAACAGCTGTCAGGAGTTTGAGTCGTGGATGGAGGACAAGGAGAACATCCTGAACACCTTCTGCACCGACGCAGACAACCTGGGAATCGTCCAGGCCAAATATGAGGTGAAGACTTCACTCAGCTCGATACCTTAACTTATAGCATTTAAATCATGTGTGTTTGTCTCTTTGTTTCCTTCACCTTTGTCTTGTCCTCACGTCTTTCATTAAAAACTTTGAATGTCTGCATGCTGTATACTGTGAACACATTTGTCAAACCAGTTTGTAAAGTTACCGCTCAAATTCTGAAAGCACATAATCCAGCAACACACTATTGAATTATTGTTTATATCAGTGTCTGCATTTAATTATATTCTGTTTGTCACTTTTTAATGTAATAATCCAGGTTATGATGAGAATGTCTCCCAATTTTGTTGAAATAATTCAGTATAAGGTTGGTTGATATATCAAAAACTCTGCAGTTCTCACCTTAATTATGTAGATGGATAAACAGCACTACAGATTAGAGGGAAAATTTTGATTTTTGATTTTTGGGGTCAATTGTTTCCAAAGTAAAATATGATCATTTTGAGATTTAGCCTGTGTTGAATTTGACTTCCTGTTGTAGAACTTCCTGACCGAGCTGGCGAGTGGGCGTGGTCAGTTGGATGACATCATCAAAATGGCGGAGGAGCTGGTGAAGAGCCGACACAGTAAACAGAGGGAGATCCAGGCCAGACAGAGGAGTGTTTCCAGCAGGTACAAAGTGAACATGA
The DNA here is from genome assembly GCA_034769285.1 of Lutjanus argentimaculatus. Lineage (NCBI taxonomy): Eukaryota > Metazoa > Chordata > Actinopteri > Lutjaniformes > Lutjanidae > Lutjanus > Lutjanus argentimaculatus. The sequence continues at coordinate 11,358,437 of JAWZSL010000003.1, read as the reverse complement.
AACAGAACATCTTGGTCCAGATTAACATTAAAATCAATCAGGCCTGGTGTGAAGGTGTCTCAGAGTCTACCGCTCTGCTCTGAACTGGACTTCCTGTTCGTGCAGGTGGGATCGGATCCAGCAGCTGAAGGATGAGAAAGGACACGAGCTGCTGAGCACGGCGGACGTTCGGTCCTTCCTGCAGAGTTGCGAGGAGGCCAAAGCTCAGCTACAAGGTCAGCTGTCCCGCCTGGACACCGTGGACGTGGGCTGCAGTTCCTTCACCCTGCTGGCTGAGGAGAAGAACCAGGCTCAGGCCATCAGAGACATCCAGGCCCTGGAGAGCAAGATCGCCTACCTGAAGAGCGTCGCCAAGATGTACGCATCACATTTACACTGTAGAAAACTCAGTTAGATTGAGGAGAAAATGGCCTGAAAAGGGTTGAGATCATGTAAAAGTTGACTTCAGGTTTGATCTGACCTTTTCATTTCAATAATTTAGAAAACTGAAGAATTCTCTTCAGAACCCAATGAAATAACTTCCAAATTATCATATAGTATTTGTTTTATTAATAATTCTTGCACCAAAGATGTGTCAGGAAGACTTCAAAAGCTGAAACAGTGTCTTCTGCTCCATGACGGTTTGTTTTGTTTTGTTTTTCGCAGGAAGCAGGACTGCAGTCCAGCAGAGAGCGCAGCCATCTCAGAGGAGGTTCGGGGTCTGGAGGCCCTGCTGAGTCAGGTTTGAGTTCAGTTCATCATCACAGACTGAAGTGACCCTCACACATTCAACCGACTCTTGGGAATAATGAAAATGCATCATAGATGAATGTCTGCTACGAGCAGCAGAGCTGATAATGTTGGAGCTTAGTGATACTACAGCCTTTAATAATTTAGCCCTGGGGCCAGTTTAATACAGGGTTTCAATATCGATCTCTACTCATGACTTTACTTTTAAAATGTATAGACAAGAATTCCCATAAAACCTGAATAATATTAGCACAATCTACATGTCTTCATAGGAAAATGCTACATTTCTGAATTTTTTTGGAATTTCAAATTGGAACATGCTGTTAACATGACCTGTATCAAATTCAAAAAAAGTTCAAAAGTATTGTCATATTTGTAATAATAGTGGAAAATTGGTGTGCGTGAAAACATAGTCTGTGATTCACTGCATCATTAAAGAAACATCAGCTTTAATGATGAGCTGAAGAACCTAAAATCTGACAACCTGTCAGACAGACATTGTTCTCCTTCTTACTGTTCTCCTGTTCTGTCGGTGACCAGTTGAAGCGTCAGGCGGCCGACAGACAGCGGCTCCTGGAGGAGGCCCGCAGACTGCAGAGCTTCCAGCAGCAGGCCAAGGAGCTGCAGCGCTGGGCTGGCTCGGTGCAGGACCGCCTCCTGCAGGAGGAGACGCCGACTGATGTGGCCTCAGCCGTTGCCCTGCTGGAGCAACACCAGGAACTCCTGCTGGAGATGGAGGCGCAAAAGAGCAGGTAAAAGACTGCTTGGTTCTAACTGTTGGCTTATTTGGTCTCTGCAGAATCAGAAAAATTTGTTTGTGTTCATTTAACGTGTAAAAAGGAAAACTAAAGTTAAATCCAATTAGATTTTAGCCACACAGAGAGGCTCAGTTTTGCACGTTTACAGGTTGAATAAAAGTCCATCGTGTTTTTGTTTCCAGGCTGAAGGAGATGGAGAAGTTGGGCAGATCTCTTCAGAGGGGCTCGTCCAATGGGAAGACAGGGGGCGTTGACATCCAGCAAACCCTGGACAATCTCAGTGCTGATTGGTCCAAGCTTGGCAAGATGTGGGCCAGTAGGAAGGAGCGGTTGGAGCAGGAGGTGGAGCTCCAGAGGCTGAACCAGGAAGGAGATCGAATTGAGGCGGCGCTGTCTGGACACGAAGCCCGACTGAGGGTCAAAGACGTTGGGGTGAGGAGGACGCTTCACTCTGTTCGGTTTTCATGATCACATTTGACCGTGATGTTTGAGGTTATGTTTCAAACAGTATAATTGACCTGTATGTTGATGTTACATGTGTGTTTGTTGGTGCAGGACTCGGTGGACAGTGTCCACAGTCTGCTGGGACGACAGGAGGAGCTGGAGGGCCTCCTGAAAGCTTTAGACCAACAAGTCGATCATTTCACTGAGCGCTGCCAGGAGCTCATCAACCAACAGCACTATGCTGCAAAACAGTAAGAGAACATAACAGACATGTGGAGAATCTGTCCCTCAGTTCAACAGCTGATCAGTATCATTAAATCTAAGTATGTTTTAACACCCAGTAACTGTTTTTTTTTTTTTTTTTTTGGCAACTTGGTGACAGTTAAACAAATAGCGACCTCAACATTAACACATCAACACCTTTGAAGTTGATATTAACTTGTTAGCAAACAGTTGCCACATCCAGCAGTTACAGGGCAACATGATCATTCGTGTGGAGGCATGTTGAATTTCAGTTCAATATTCACTTTCTTTTAAGTCTGTTTTTGGTCTCTACCGACTCCTGAGGGAAATATCTGGCTCGTTAGCTCCCAAGTGTCTGTTTGCTGGCAGGTTAGGGATGTGTGCAATTAGTCATCTAGTTGATTAAGGGTCGCAGTCTGCACCAGAGATACTAGTTGGTGGAAAGAGGTGGAAAGATGACAGTTAAACCATGCTGGTTTGTCAGTATTTTGATCTAGAACATAAAAACAAGGTTGTATGTAGGCTGTGCATGTAATGACTTGACTACAGACAGGCCTGTGGACGTGTGAACCTGCAAGCAAAGAAGTCTGCTTGTGCAAACACTGCTAATGTTAGCAGGACTTGGCAAACCAACATGACATCATTTATTGCCCATGTGTTTTTTTTGTTTTTTTTTTTCTTTTAGACTTATCAACTGGTCCTAATTTAGATTGTCCCTAGAGCAGGTAGTATACAGTAACATTATACAGCTTTTTTTCTGAAGACGATGCTATGAGAGCGCTGAGATTTAACCAAAACTGTCAAGTTGTAGCTGCACAGACAAAACGATGAGCTGAAACTCACTATAAACTATTGTGGAGCACTGCATCGGTTGGGGTTACAGCTTGTCAGCTTTATGAACGCTATACCTGCTTTACAGAACAGACAAACATAAGACCAACTTTAAGACATTAAGTCCAAAACAAAACTAACTACCTATCTAACAGTGATATATGTTTAATCCTTTTCTCTTTTAGCATCAAGGTGAGGAGCAGGAGCATCCAGAAGGCCAACAAGAAGCTGAAGGAGAGCAGCAGGGAGAGGAGGAGTCTGCTGCTGGCCTCAAAGAAATATCAGGTAGAATTATTAGCATTATATTATGATGACCAATATATATAAAAATCATGCCTGTTTTTCGTTTTTGCCCTGAAGCCTCAGTGTTTCTAGTGACCTCAGGACAAACTCCATGACACTGAAAAATAACTGTTTCCTTACTGTTCCCTGGAGACATGAGGTCACCAGAGGATGAGTCCTGATGTTTTTAGTGACCCTTTATAAACTCTCTTATAGCATCACTGTCAGCCAGTGTTTCAATTTATTCCATATTTCAATCTGACTAACAGATTCTGATGAAATCTGCTGCTTATATTCCTGCTGTCCACAGGATGTCCACCCTTTAGATTTGAATGATCCCACTGCGTTTACTCCAGCGCCACCTTCAGGACAAACATTTGTAGCTCCAACCCTGGCACTAAGAAAAGTTAAATCATCAGTATGTTGTTTTGTCCAGCATTTTTTGCAGTATGGCCCACTGCAACTTTCAAATTACAGAGCTGCAATATTTGTTAAAGGCCAAATGTGTCAAAAATACAATTTAGGATTTAATTATTGTGCTGCAGAGACTCATTTTAATACATTTTTCAAAGAAAATGAGAATAATAATGTAAAAATGATCACATCTTCTAATATTGCAAATCATATCACAAGTAAAGAGTCAAACATAATCACAATTAGATTTGCTTTTTAAATAATTAAGCCTAAGTTTGGTGTGTAGTTACTAGGAGCTTCAAAGTAAACAACATGAGATATAATTCCTGCAGGAATAAACTTAAGGAAGTGCCATATCTTCATATTTTAATGTAAATTCAGTCACCATTGAGTGATGGATTGATTGAACAGCTCATGTTTTGTTTTGCAGGAGTTCCAGAGAGATTCAGATGAGCTGTTGCTGTGGATGGAGGAGAAGTTTAAGGTGGCGGAGGACGAGTCATACCGTGACCCCACCAACATCCTCCGAAAGCTGAAGAGACACGAGGCGGCTGAGAAGGAGATGCAGGCGAACCAGGTCTGGCTGGACAGACTGGTTCAGGTAAAGTGCTGCTCACTGGTTCCCAGTTCACTGACACTTCACTGACCCATCGTCACGTCGTGTAAACCCAGATTACATCGTGTGTGTTAAATGTCCAGCTGGGGCAGGAGATGCTCGATGAGGAGCACTACAACAGTCAGAGCATCAGGAGGAAGTCGACTCAGCTCAGCAGCCGCTGGAGGAGACTTCAGGACAAGATGGCTGACAGAGGAGACAAACTCAGACAGGCGGGACAGCAGGAGCAGCTGATGGAGCTGCTGCAGGTAAAACACTGACAAGAGAAACTGACCTGAGATTTAAAATTAATCTGGACTAACTCAGCTATTGAACCCCTAAAGTGACTGACTCAGTCCCTAAAACCTGACTGATCGTTACTTAATTTGTGATAAACTCAGCTAACTAACAGCTAACTGATGAGTTAATGAAGGACATGGAACACCAGTCCAACAAGAGAGAAACTGGCACCCTGATCAAACAAATCAAAACAAAACAGATTTAACAGGTCGAACTGTTGACCCAAAAAAGACTTCAAAATGAAGAGTGAACAGGATATCTGTTGTAATTTAGAGACATTCCTGGTACTGTTGAGTTTAAAAGTGGCAAAACATCTTCAAACATACAAGAAATATTGGAAGAAAATCTGGAACAAGCAGTTGTTATTAAGGAAGACTACAAAGGAGCTTTTTCTCTTTGCTGTGAGCTTGAAAATGAAGACTGTTCTTGTTTCATAGTCCTCTCTGGAGTCGCACCAGAGCAGTACCGATTAAGTGACTGAATTACCAGCTAACTAACTCACCAACTGACAGATAACTGGCTAATCATTTAGATAACTGTCCAGCTGTAAGCAAGCGAGGAACTCCTAAGAGCTACTCAATGTGCATTTTGCGAAGAAGGATAAATTGATTAAAACTAACAGACTAACTAAATTTAGCTTAGCGACAGACTGGCTAACAACAGGATAACAAACTATCTCGCCAACTGTTTCTCACTGACTAACAGCTGGTTAACAGCCTGTGGACACATCCGTTAGCTGACGGACTGCAACTCACTAACAGAGTTGTGACTGACTGACCTACTAAATAAATAACGTAACCTTATTTCTGACTTACTAAGAAGCATAGCTGGCTAGTAACTCAGCTGACAAACTAATTAACTGACTATCTGTCTAGCTGATTTGCCGAACAACATATGAAGATTTAGCTAAATATCATCACTGCTGGAGAAGAACTTTCAGCCTGTTATGAACAGAGAAACATATTCTGTCAGAGTTTACCCAGACAACTTTCACATTAAGATATGCAGATTACTCAAACTGAGTTTTCTGTGTTAGCCTGGTTAAAATCATTCCTCCGTCCTCATCAGGATGCCAAACTGAAGATTGAAGCCATCCAGTGGATGCTGAACAACGCTGCCAAAGGTCACGACCTCCGCTCCAGCCGACAGCTTCTGAAGGTGAGGCGACACTGATAGAAGGGCAGTCGTCTTTATATGGGATCATGATGATCCAGTATAGATTAGTTACGTGCAGTAGTTATTGTGTAACTGGAGCCTGTAAGAGCTCAGTTAACTCTTGTGTTTCTGTGTGAAGGAGCATCAGCAGCTGGAGCAGGACGCCAAGGAGCTGGCAGAGAAGATCAACTCCATCGTCAGCAGGGCCAAACACCTTGCCTCCAATCACTTCGACTCTCAGAGGATCCTCCAGGAGACCGACACGTATCTCACTCTGTGAGTTCACTCTGCAGGGGGGGTTGGAACAACAGATTTGATAATACTGATTTTAGCCATGCTAGCCAGCACTGTGGCACCAACTAGAGTCCTGCAGTGGGTAACCCACAAAACGTTGTTTAATGGGTAAAAAAAAAGAAGAAGAAATCTACTATCTACATTTTCTAAGTCCCTGAGAAACAACAACAACCTCCTAAGTTGCAACCTACACTCTGAAAACGGCAAATTAGCACCTGGGATGCTAATGGCACGAACGTAAACACGCTAACAGCTGTTAGTTTTTCTTTTGCAGTAATGTAGCCAATTTAATACCAGAGCTCGCCTGCCAGCATGCAAATTTTCCACTGAAACAAGTTCCCCCTCGACACTATTTTGCAGCAGCACTGTTGCTGCATCCTGGGCTTAGCTCCGCCCAAGATGTTTGTGATTGGTTTAAAGAAAATGCAAACAAGGTGGGGTATTTTTTCCCCTGTAGCAGAATGTGCATGTGTGGATCCAGACTTTTCTCCAGCACTGAACGCTGTGGAGAGACTGTATCAAAACCAATCAGCCACCAGGATTTTATTATGAAAGCCTATGACACAACCTTTGACCCCACATCCTACCAAACAACGGGACGTCAGTGTTTGATCTGACTGCAATGTTAGATTATCTGATAGCTTAAAAATGGATGACATAAATAGCCAGTGGACAATATATCGTCAAAGGCAGAGCAGCACATTTGGGAGAAATTTGTTGTGATCAGAGACTGTGAGAATAATATCAGTAAAAAGTGCCATAAAGTATTAGCTTTTGAGAACCGCGAGGTAGTCACATTGTCATCACTATGGAAACATCCTATAACAGCAGCAGGAGCACAGACGCTGCGACAGTTGAGAACATATATGAGTGACTTTGTATGTGTGTTTAATCACGGGTCAGGTTCGATCGATAATGAAAATAATCAGTAGTTGCAGCCCTACTTAGAAATAATTGTGGGCAGCAGGTTGGTTCTGGTTCTCAGCTCAGTTTGGACACATGCAGGACTCTGATTCTGTCATTTGTCCTTGAATTAGTAAAAATACTAAGAGGAAAAAGGTGTAAAATAATTTATGTAGATGTACTGGGACATGGAGCAGGTGATGTTGGTTTGATGAGCTTTTGTGCTGCAGGTTCAAGTCCCTTCAGAAGCCTCTGGACCGGCGTCGAGCTCAGCTGGAGGCCTCGGTGCTGCTGTTTGGGTTTTATCACGACGTGGACCTGGAGCTCAGCTGGATCTCTGAACACGTTCCTGCCTCTGGATCGACAGGATATGACAAGTCTCTGGCTGGAGCCATCAGCCTCATGCAGAAACACAAGGTACCAGCTGGATTTAGACTTAAGTACTCAGAAAAAGCCAAAAATGACACAACGATGGTGAAGGTCCATTCTTCAGGTTCATTTTAACCTAACAAATCTCTTTAAACCTGTGTGTGTGTTTAGGAGTTGCAGGCGGAAGTGAACGCGCATCGAAAACACCTGAACCATGTCCTGGAGAAGGGGCGGAGCTTGGCCAAATCCAGCAAATCAGAAGCAGAGGAAGTGCTCCAGAGGTGCTTTTGCTTCTGTCTTCAGAACTGAATGTGCTTTTTTTTCTTTGTATTTCACATCAGAATTTCCTCTTCTCTGTGATAAATGACTGTGTGGACTGTCTGTCTGCTGCTGCTTTTTTCCAGGTGCAAGCACCTGAGTGCAGAGTGGGAGGAGCTTGAGGAGTCCTGCAGCAAGAGAGCAGCTCACCTGAGCAAGGCCATCACCAGAGAACAGGTGGGAGGGACAGACAGATGTGATTATTAGGTTTTAAAGAACATGACAGCCTCAGACTGCATCGTATGAGCCTGGTAACAGCCCAACTCAACAAACAAAGAGTTTCAGGAATTAATTTCTCTCTCAGAGTTTGACAGATTCATGATGTATTTGTATGGATTTGTATTTGATATCTTTCAAGTCAACTTAGCATGTAATTGTGTGGTCTGTATGATGATAAGTTAATCTTTAAAAAGTGAAAAATGGGAAAGTAAAGCCATAAATTATCTCCATTGCTCAGACACCTATGGCTGACACAGAGGGAATGGTCCTACAGGTTCGCTACAAGCGTATATTTGTTTTGGGAGCATTTTGAATTGATTTTGTCTCTGAATTTGAACTCTCTGCAGCTGCTGTTGGACTGCTCAGAGTTGGAGTCCAGGCTGACTGAGACACTCAGTCTGGTGAACACCGACGATTACGGCAAAGACCAGCTGGCCACACAGAGTCTCCTCACTAAACACCAGGTACAACACACACTCTGAGAGGTCTGTATTTAACTGAAACAAAAGGGGACCTCAGATCGCTCCCTGTGGAACTCCATCTCAAAGTGAAACTCAATTCTGCAGGAACTCACAGAAATTTTACTTTGTATTTGTCCTTTTTGTTTCAATTTTTTTTTCTAACTCACAGACTGTCTGATGGGGAAAAGTGAAGCGTAGCTGCAAGTTGTATCTGTGAACAGAATCCTGATGTTTCCCTGTCTGTAGGTGGTGGAGGGCCAGCTGGAGGTGCTGGAGGTGGAGGTGGAGCAGCTGGGAGATCAGGTGGAGCAGGCGGTTCAGAACTGGAGCCTGGAGGAGCTCAACAGGCCCTACAGTCGCCTCAGCAGCCTGAAGCAACAGCTGCAGCACCAGGCTGCTCTCAGGTAAACACTCACTCATACGACTGTTAGACGAACTGCTCAGAGTGTTTCCCACCTGTCTGTGTACCTGTGTGTCTCACTCTCCATGTGCGTCCTGTCAGAGGTCAGAGGTTAAAGGAAGTCCTCCATCTTCACGAGTTCACTCGAGAGTCATCAGAGCTGGAGGACTGGATGAACCAGCAGAGACAGACTGCAGAGTCTCAGGACCTCGGCAACGACTACCAGCATGTTCAGGTTACAGCTCGTTAACAGGATCCTGTACTGCAGACCCACAGATAAACCAGACAGCCTGAAATTATTCCCTGATACTGACTTATTACAGATTTATCACAATCTGTATAGTGTGTTTCTGCTGATAAGTGACACCAGAGAATGTCAAAGATATTTTTTAATTCCTTTGAAAAGTGTTTCTGGTACAGAGTTTGTTCACCAGACAACTCTGTCAGGTTTATTTTTACTCCATGCACCGGTCGCTGTTTTTAATAACTAAATTTATACAATAAAATAAGATAAGATTAATGTTTATTAGTTCCACAATGGGTAAATTTCAGTGTCAAAGCCAAAATGTGGATGGCAAAAACAGAAGAAGCAATAAATAATAATCAAGTTAAATAAGCAACATAAACAGCAATATGAACAAGAAGAGATATAAACAAAAATAGAAACAGTATAAACAAGAGGAAATATGAAAGTTTGGAACAATAGAGAAAGATTAATATAAAATAAGAACAATATATATAATATTATTGACCAATAAACAGACTCAGCAGTTGAATTTACAGCATTGAACATAGAAATATATTGTTATTGCACGACTGAAATGAAAATGCACCTGAGTAAATGTTCATATTTTACTGTCGGTATACATTTTAGTGCAGAAATTTAAAGATCTATGTACTTTTTTGTGTATATTATGTTTTTATTAAAAAAAAAAAAAATCTAGAAATCTAGTATCAGTTGGCCTCCATCATATAATAACTATTAATAGTACTTGTAGTGTATTTAAAGGCCCATACTAGAGTTTATGCATGGTCTGGAAAATCATGAACTGTGCAAAAAAAAGTCACCTCTGTACCTATTTGACAATAACTAGCATATCAGTTAAACTACCAGCAGAGATTTTTCTTATTAATCCTCATATTAAAGAGCTGATTCTTTTTCTTATGATCTCATCATTTAAAAGAACATATATATGTAAAGTATAATTTCTTAGAACCATTTTATGAGTCAAAATGATGTGATAGTGAAGTCCTGTCACAAGAAAATTGAAGTCATGATGATGATGCTTCTTGTAAAGACAGTTAAAGTCACTGTAAGGTCGTCAGTTTGTGTGTGTGTGATGTTTCAGTTACTTCGTGGGAAGTTTGAAGGTTTCCTGAAGCAGCTGGAGGTCGGAGAGGAGAGACTGCAGAGCTGCAGCGACCTGGCTGCTCGACTCATCCGCAGCAAACATCCACAGAGTTCAGCAATCAGAGAGACACTGCAGCAGCTCAGGTACACACACACGCACGCATGCACACACACACATACACACGATTCTCCCTCCTTCCCATCTTCTTTTTTCTTAGTGTCTATTTTGACGTTGTTTGTTTGCAGTGCGTGCTGGGAGGACTTGAAGGGCGTGGCCAGAGAGCGCCAGTATCAGCTTCAGAGAGCTGAGGAATGTCACCGCTTTTACCAAGACCTGAGTGACGCACTGACTCTCATCCAGGTACAGAGTCTGTCTGTCAGTACATCACATCCCTCCATCCATACAGACGTGCTGAAGTCAAACCCTGAAAATCGCTCCTTCTTTCTCGCTGCAGGAGCGACAGAAGAGCATCCCTGACAACATGGCGAAGGATTTACGAGGAGTGACGTCACAGCTGAGGAAACATGAAGCTCTGCTCCACGAGCTGGCTCTCACAGAGCAACAGGTACAGACACAGAAAGAAAAGACATAATTATTCATGTTTAGACCCACGTTTTTGTCAGTGCATGTCAAGCAGCACTTTTATCACGTTCACTTCTCACATCGTCACATCTCGAAGACTTCCTGTTTTGCCTGTGCGTCACATCCAGTGTGTGTGTGTGCTGCTGGTCTTAGATGACGTGAGGTTCCACCACAACAAAGCCTGCTGTGTTTGCATTTTACATTTATTACAGCTACAGAATATGTTTTAAATCCATTACTGGAAGAATAATAAAATATTTTATAACATATTTATTTATGTATGTGTATATGTATAATATATATATATATATATATATATATATATAAGTACTGATACTGCAATGGTAAAATACTCTGAACAGTAATTTTACCCCTCTAGTCCACTGCTGCCTCGGTTGGTTAGTTTTTTAGTGTCATTGTATGACTTTGATGTTTTAAAGACCCCCCTCCAGTGAACCATCCTGGTTTTAACCTTCTTAATATGTCCATGTGGTGTTTCTCATGTGTTACAAGACATATCATGAGTGAAATAAGCAGCAAACACCATGTCAGGGCGTTTTTTGCTTTGAAGCTTCAGTGAGTAAGGGCAGTCTCAGGCAGGCAGGGTATATGATGTCATAAACCTAAGGGACCAATCCCCTTAAACAAGGTGGTGGTGCTATACATATCATTAGTGGTGATGTCCAGCCCACAGGAGAAGCCAGATGAAGCTGTGAAGACGCTTGTTGATGATGATGATGTTGGCGATGTGTGTATGATGTGTGTATTTTTTGTGTTGTAGTTACAGGAGCAGCTGGATGCTGCCGACTCCATCCTGAACCTCTGCACGCCTCAGCTGAAGCTCCGCCTGGAGGAGGTGCAGCAGGAGGTGGTGGAGCGGTGGGAGGAGCTCCGACACCATGCAGAGCAGAGGGAGGAGGAGCTAAAACTGGCATGCCAGCGATACCTGTTCCTCAACACGGTGAGGACAGATGAATGATTAAACATCATTAATAATCCCATGATGCTTCTGAGATCTTACCCATGAGTCTCTGTGCTCTGCAGGCGCAGGATTACTTCCTGTGGAGCAGCCAGCTGATTGGTGCGATGGCTGCCGAGGAAAGCATCAGCGACGTGGCGACCGCCGACCTCCAGCTAGCGCAGCACCAGCAGCTGTGGGCCGAGATGGACGCCAGACAGGAGACGTACCAGCAGGCTGTGGACATGGGGAGGAGCTGCAGAGACAGGACAGGACGCACAGGAAGGAAGTGAGACACTTAAAATCCAGGGTTCAAACTGTTACTGGAAATCCTTGAAAACGCTAAAATTTCAATGTTTTCAAGGTTTGAAAAGGTTTCCATGATAAATGATATGTATCTCGATATACACATTTTCTCTCAGATAACTCACTGGGTGTTCTGATGGTTCTTGCAGGTGTTGGAGAAGCTGGAGGCCCTGCAGGTGGAGCGAGACAAGCTGGAGAAGCAGTGGAACAAGAAACGGAGCTGGTTAGAGACCGTCCACCTGGAACAGGTCTTCTACAGAGACGTGAACAGCATGGACAAAACGTCCAGCTCACAGGAGGTACGGCCATCCTTTGTGTTTGTTCTCCAGAGGAAATGAGATCATTCAGTGTCTGATCAGCTGTCAAATCTCCACAGATCCTGCTGCAGAACAGCACTCTGGGAAACACGGTTGATGAGACGGAGGGTTTGATCAAACGCCATGAAGCTTTTGAGAAGCTGCTCAGCTCACAAGAGGACAAGGTCTGTTCTGCCTCTGTGTTTTATCTCTTATCATTATTTTTATTTACTTCTAAGACTAATCTGAGACATTAGGCCTCCCCTCAGAGCTTTGAATAAGGCTCCCCCATCCAATAGAGACTAAACAATTGAGCCAATATAGCCTATTACAGCTGACGTACCTTCAGACTACACCAAATACACAAAAAAAGGTCTGTCTGAAGGCATTTAGTTGTAGTATCTCTGAACTATCTTTAGCCAAACCACACACATTTAGGCTGTTCTATGTGATCTCCTTTTGCTAACTAATGTAATATTGTTTTTGACTTTCATCCTCTGAGCCTCCTCTGTTGCTCGGCTGCTTTAGGTCAATATCATGACCTTCATCTTGAGATGATCTGATCATCTAAATCTTCCCTCCTTCTGTTTGTTGCAGCTGTCGTCTCTGAAGGAGCTGGCCGAGCGACTGAAGAAGCAGCTGAGCAGAGAGAAGAGCGGACGGGTCAAAACCAAACTCAAGGCCCTCTTCCAGCGACGTGACAGGATCAAGGAGCTGTCCATCAAACGCAGGGAGGAGCTGGAGCTCTCCAGGATGCTGTGCATCTTCAACCGGGACGTCGGCGAGGTAACAAACCAACCAATCAGACACTTTTGTCTTTTAATTAATAAACCTTGTATAAAATTTACTGACACAAAAGCAAAGAACAATATCTCAGTTGTGTTTTGGTTGTTTCAGTTAATGTTTCAGTTCATGCAAGGGTTTTTGTGTGTCAGGCTGAGGAGTGGGTGTCTGAGCGGATGCAGAAGATGGCGGAGGACGGTAAAGCCGACCTCAGCAACCTGCAGGCCAAGATGAAGCTTCTGCAAAAACATCAGGTGTTTGAGGCCGAGATCCTTGCTCACAGCGAGATCATCAGATCTGTGCTGCTGGTAAGATCAGAGGAGACAAGAAGACATCAGGTTAGACATGAAGAGATGAGATGAGACGTGAGTTTAAAATGTTCTGTGCCTCCAGGCCGGGGAGGAGCTGGTCTCCCTTTGCCACCTGAGGTCCAAGGAGGTGAAGAGGAACGCAGCTGCCCTGGAGCTCCACTGGGAGGAGCTGAAGAAGGCCATGGCCACCCGAGGGAAAGCTCTGGAAGACAACAGAGACTTTCTGGAGTTCCTGCAGAAAGTTGAAGAGGTGGAGGCCTGGATCAGACACAAGGTAGGAGACTGATGGACGGACAGAGGGAGGGATAGTGTGTGTTTTTACGGTGTCTAAGTAAGTCTCTGACCCATCTGTCTCTGACCCATCTGTCTCTGGCCCGTCTGTCTCTGGCCCGTCTGTGTGTTGCAGGAGGTGATGGTTAATGTCGGAGATGTTGGGAAGGATTATGAACACGGAGTTCAGCTGCTGAAGAAACTCAGCGAGTTCAGAGGAACTGGAGACGGGGTGAGGGAGCAGTGTGGTGGTCTTATGTTTGTCCTGTGTCAAACAATCACGTTTGATCCCCACAGAACCAAAACATGTTTCTGAAAACACTTGAGACAGAAATAGACAGTGTGGTAACAGAATATTGATCCATATTTGATCAGTGCTGTTTAGTTTGATCTGAGTTTTGTGAGTTTGAGGCCTTGAGCTGGACAGACTCGAAGAAGACTGCTGTACTGAGGAAGACCTGAAGATAAGATAAAATCAGATATTCCTTTATTAGTCCCACAATGGGGAAATTTACGATGTTAAAGTGGAGAGCAGAAATATAAAGAAGCTTCAATAAAACATAAAAAAATATATATAGCAAGAGGAAATACAAAAAAATATGAATAACTTAAACGGGAAATAAAAAATAGTAAGAGTATATACACTTAAAGTCATACCATAAACTCATTAGGAAACTGTTTACTGAGCTCATAAAACAACTGAAAAGTGGGGTAATTTTCTCCTAAGGCAACATACAATCAGATTTCTTTTTGCAACCAGTGGAGTCGCCCCCTGCAGGCCATTAGAAAGAATGCAGGTTTTAAGACACGTCTGCTTTGGCTTCACTTGTCAGACCCAGAATCTCCGTCCGCTGTTTATAATACAGATTATGGGTGGTCCAGGTGAAACGAATCATTTCAAGACTGTTTTATGATATAATGATAATAGCATAATAATGCAAGTAACACCCTTTCAAAGAGCAATGACATTAAATACTTAAGAAGATTCAGGGATTGGAATGTGAAAAAATATTAAAATATTAAACCCAAAATGTTTGTTGTTAAAGTGGCATTTCATTTGGTGAAAAGTGTATTATAACTTGCGCAGGACTCAGAACTCAAAGTTAAGGTCTTTCCCTTGTGTCTTCCAAAACAAACACTTGGTCCTACCTCTGTCGTGTGGATATGGGAATAACAGGGTTGCACTCATGCTGTTCATGTGAAAAGTGACATGAAAAGTTGTGTGAAGAAGGAAAAGAGAGATGAGAGAGAAGGTCAAACCCTGACTCCTTCTTTCTTCACCTCCACACAGCTGACTGATAATTGTACAAGTGTGGCAGGTTGTAGCCACAGTCATCAGTTCATCTTCTGTTTCGTTCTCGTTCTTAGGACATGACGGTGGACGACGCTCACATCACAGACATCAACAGACTGGCAGCTAAACTAGAGAAGAGACAGAGCGCTGATGAACTTGTCACTGTCAAACAGAGGAGACAACAACTCAATGACAGGTAACACTTGTGTTTAATCTCACCTCTGTGGATTGTTTTCTTCGTTTTACACTAAATGTCTCGCCTCCAGGTGGAGTAAGTTTCACGGAGATCTGAATAATTACAAAAAGAAGCTGGAGGGGGCGCTGGTGGTCCACGCCCTCATCAGAGAGCTGGAGGAGGTCAGAGACAGAGCCAACGAGAAGGTCAGTCATCTGATTCTACCTTAAAACTACACGTCAGATCTCCTGCTGAGACTCACATACAGTCCTCTGTCTCTGCAGATGTTGCTGCAGGGTCAGGACTGTGGTGTTGACGTGGACAGTGTGGAGAACCTGATCAGACGCCACGAGGAAACCGAGAGAGAGGCCGGGGTCATCCAGGAGAGGTCGAAGGTCAGTTGGAGAGCTTGTTTAAAGCGATATTCCACCCCAGAATAATAGTCCACTCAGTATGTACTCACTCTTATGCCCATGTGAGGATGGGTGAAGAGCTTCAGTTCACAAAACAATCCTGGAGTTTCAGCAGAAAACAGGGTTGCAGCCAAATCCAGTACAATGGCAGTGAATGGAGACCACGGATAAAATGTTAAAAAAAGAACACAAAACAAACACAAAATGTCTCCATCCTACTCGTGTGGTGTAATCCAAGTGTCCGCGAGCCGCAACATTAAAATTTAACCACAAAAGACGCCATTTACACCATGTTTTTAGCTGAAATGTCAACTGTAGCCCCAGGTAGCATGGCTCACGGGCACCACACAAGCAGGATGGAGACATTTTGTGTTTGTTTTGTGTTCTTTTTTTTTTTTTACATTTTATCCGTGGTCTCCATTCACTGCCATTGTACTGGATTTGGCTGCAACCCTGTTTTCTGCTGAAACTCCAGGATTGTTTTGTGAACTGAAGATCTTCACCCATCTTCACATCAGCATAGGGGTGAGTACATATTGAGTGAAATATCTTTCTGATGTGGAATATATTTAAAACTTTGTTTAATTTTTTTTTTCAATGAACATGAAAATTGTAATGCAAAACTGACCAATTCCACTAATCGTATCACAACTTCAATCAAAATAATCGCAATATGACATGGAGACAGAGTAGTGTAAATCTGGGTGTCATATGGTAGCTAATCCTAATGTTTTTGGCCCAGTGGACTCATGTGAATGTAAAATGAAATTAATCAGGTCCAAGGATTGAGCCTTGTGGAACTCCACAAGTAATATTTGTCATCTTGGATGCGTAGCTGTTGATTGAAACAGTTATTATGTTGGAGATGTGCTGTTTGTGAAGTCCTGAAGTCATAGAAGTCAACTTAAAATGTAGTAATTTCTCTCCAACCATGTTTTGAAAATGCAACAAGGGAGCAACCACTTTAGGAGGGCTCATGGATATGTGGTGTGTGACACAGAGGGTGAAGGGGAGGCTGACTGAGCATGGACAGAGACATATAGATCTGGTAATAATGGACTGTCCTCCCTGTCTCATCCGCTTAGGCCCTAGAGAAGGAGGTCTCAGATCACCTGAAGGCTCGATCAGTGATGAGTGACAAGCTGAAGAGCAAACAGAAGGAGGTCCAGAAAGCTCTGAAGACTCTGGACAAGGAGGTGAAACTCAGGTGAGGGAGATTTAATTGTATTACCAGAAATTTAAATTTAACGTAAAATTAAATGATTTAAGTACTGTCATCGTTGTCAATAAACTTTAGATGGTACATTTTCTAGTGTAGGACCCACCACTCTCTGTCTGACTGCTTTTCTATGCAAGACCAGCCCTACTTGGCCTCTGATTGGTTTGCCTTCATTGGCTGGGCTGGTTAGGATTAGGCATGATAAGTGAGATTGGTTGGGGTAAGAATATCAGCCTATCAGAGGCAGTGTAGGACGGGTCATGCCAAGACAAGCAGTTGTTGGTTCTGAACCAATAAAACCCTCCACTTATCTTATTAAGACCTGCTTCATTTGTTAAGAAAGGAGAAGCTGCAGGAGGCCCACCAGCTGCAGCTGTTCAAAGCCAACCAGCGCCTCCTGCTGGAGTGGAGTGTCAAACAGAGCAGTGAGATGGCAGAGAAAGGCCTTCCAAAGACCAGAGCCGAGGCTGACCGGCTCATCATCGAGCATCAGGACTGGAAGGTGAGAGTCGTCTCCTAACTGCCTGCTGTGTGTGTGTGTGTGTTACAGCTCTGTTTCACCTGATTAATGATACAGTCGATCAGATGTAACCTTTGCAAACTGAACTCTGCTGTTCGTGCAGACAGAGATCGACGCCCGTGCCGAGCGCATCGACTCTGTTCGGGACTTCGGTCAGGGTCTGATCCGGTCGGGTCACAGTTCGAAGGCAGAGATCCAGAAAGCCCTGAAGCAGCTGGAGGAAGCCAAATCTGGACTGGACCGAGCCTGGCTGAACCGCAGCACGACCCTGGAGCAGGCCCGGACCCTGCAGGTGATGGTCTCAGGTTAACTTTACAGAGATAATGGGTGAAAAATACATTTGAATATAAAGTTAAATTCTTGTTTGATTGACAGTGCAGAGCTGTAATGAGGTCATGTGACTTATGCTTTTCCCATCTGTTTGCTAGAAAGTTAGCCCAAAAGTTAGTACAAAGTCGTGTTTTTTCTGCTTTCTAGTGTTTCATTGAGCATTTGCAGGAACATGTTATAAAAACTCACTGATCCACAAATTCACAGGCTCTTATTAAGTTCCACTCTTCAGCAGCTGAAGCACCTGCTACGCCGGTTGGTAAAATTTGGTATTAGTGGTTCAGTTTGGCTCAATATCAAGCTGACCACCAAATACTGATCTAACAAAAAAAAAACAGACTGGTATCAGCCAATATGGCTTATAGACGATCAGCAAACGGGATCGGCAGCAAAAAAAGGGGGCATCCCTAGTTGTATTGATTTTTGGGTTAATGTATCTGTTGTACTGTCTGGTTCTCCCTCCTGCAGGTCTTCTTGGCTTCTGTAGAGCAGTGTGAGAGCTGGCTCAGCAACAAGGAGGCCTTCCTGTCCAATCAGGACCTGGGGGTAAGATCCAACTGTTGGTTCCTCTAATTTGGAAAAAGATCCTTTATTAAAAAAAAAAGAAAAGTAAATAAATAAATTGCAGAATATTTTAATGAATCTGCATGAATGTGGTCCAGCTGAGCAGCAGCCTGTTGTGTTGTGTTGGTGCAGAGTTCGGTGACGGAGGTGGAGACTCTGCAGAGGAAACAGGCTCAGTTTGAGGAAGCTCTGGAGGCTCAGGTGGAGCAGCTGGATGAGGTGGAGAAACTGGCCCAGAAGATGATCCAACAGAAGCACTACGACGCCGACAACATCAAAGCAAAGAGCAGATCGCTCGCCACCAGGTGATGACGTCCACTGACATCATCAGACTGCTGTTCTGATCTCTTATAGAACACTGAGTCCTTCCCTCTGCGTGGAAACAGTTACAGGACTGTCAGTTGTTGCATTTCAGAGACAGAAATAAAGTTACCAGAAGCCTGAAAAGTGATCCTGATTACCTTTCTGTCTGTGTGTGTAGGCGAGCCAGCTGCAGCAGCAGAGCAGATCTCGTCACAAAGCTCTGGATCGATCACTGCAGCTGCAGCAGTTCTTGTCCAGCAGCTACCAGGTACTCGACTGTACTTTACTCTCCTGGACTTAACCTTTCTTCTTTGTTCTGTTTCAACTTTTTTGTCTCTTAACTTCTTTTTGCTGTTGTAAGCTACGCTAACTCAAGTCTACAGTTAGAGTTAGAGTAAACTTTATTGTCCCCAAAGGGAAACTTGTTTTGGGCACGGTGCTACAGTCTGTTGCGTCACATAAAATAAGATATAAACATCACAGAAACATTTGTGTCATGTATAAAACATCCTAAAAACATGAAGGAGACCTCTGACTATGCATTTCACATTGACGACATAATGACATAAAATGAATTATGAATTGCATGAATTGAATGCAGATAGAGAAAACACGCAAACAAAACCAATTCTGCATGAAAAAATAGATTCAAAAGATTTTTTTTATCTTAAAGATGAGCTCTACTAATTTCCCAAATATGAAGTGGCCAATCAGGATCTTGGAGGTGGGAGGCTGCAAATTCAGTGGTGCATGCTGGGAAGTTTCAGACCTTCTTCAGCAGAAAAACAGCTGTAAATGTTGTCTGTGTAAGGAGTTTATTTAGGTCAGTGATGCAGGTTATTGCAGGTAAGTCATTTTCATAGTTTTTCCTGCTGTTTTTCTTGGGTGTGTGTACGTGTAGAGGTGAGTCAGGTTGAGAAGATAAAGATACACGTTTAATTCCGAGTGTGTTGGAGGATTTAGATCACTTCACTATGTTAGTACAGCGATGGCAGGGCTCCATCTTTTGATTAATATTTCTCTTTGGAGTCTCAAGGAATATGTTATTTGTGTAAATTGTCCGTACCTTCTCAGTCCACATTGATGTGATTTTCTTTCTGAACAAACAATCATTAAATCTGCAGACATTTTTTTTTTTTTTGATGCAGTAGTTGATGATACTTAATTGTCCACTGCTGTAGACTGTTGTGGCACAGGCTGCTGTACTGAACCCTCCTTCACTCTGGTGTGCCGGACCTGCTGCACTCTGGACTGATGTCTACTGGACTTTAATCTTCTTTATTGTATCAGACTCTTTTCCATCCTGCTTTGTGTCTCCAACTTCTCTAAATCTGTTCTCTTTTTTCTGCTAGACTCCAGGTATGTGTAGTAAATGTGTGTGTGTGTGTTCCAGGTGTCTGTGTGGCTGAACGAGCGCAACGCCGTGGCGTTGGATGAGAGCTGGAGGGAACCAACCAACCTTCAGGCCAAAGTGCTGAAACATCAGAGCTTCGAGGCCGAGATCCTCGCCAACCGCTACAGACTGGACACAGTCACCAAGGTGGAGTCTGTCTGTGTGTCTGTCTGTGTGTGTGTGTGTGTGTGTGTTTAACCATGTTACATCAGTGAGTGTCCGTGAACTCTTTCAGTGCCGTCTGGTGTTGAGTTTGGTTTTAATTGTGTATCAAAGCAGCAGTTACATCCCAGTTTGTTGAAGAGTTTTTCTTTTCTGGACAGTAAAGTTTGAGTTGGACTGTAGTGACCTGACAGGAAGTGTGTGTTTGACCTGAGTGGTGATGTCACGTCTCTGCAGGAGGGAGAGAAGCTGCTGTCGGAGTCTCGCTCAGCTGAAGTGAAGGTTCGACCTCGACTCAGAGAGCTGACAGACAGCTGGGAAGCTCTGATCCACAACTGTAAGGAGAAGAAGACCAGACTGCAGGAGGCCTACCAGGTAAACACCAGGGTCACTCTACTCACTGATTTAATTTCTCATTCGGTCTGCTGTCTGAACCCTGCAGACTGACCTGCTGTGAGTTTAGTTTAGTTTATTACTTTTATTGACCATTTAAAAACATAAATCTAAACCATCACATCCTATATGTAACAGTCAGACGGTCCATTTCCATCTACCTGCTTATGAAAACAAACACAAACCCCTCAAATTACTGTAAAAATGTACTTTTTATCTCAGTGAATGATCTGAATTCTTGCACTTCCACCACCGGCTGTCTGTGATCGAGCATGATGATGATGATGCCTGCTGGAGACGTCCTGATTCATTCGGGCTCAGTCTTCTTATTTTGTAATAAACTGAGAGGAGAAAAGCAAAGTTAAACTGAAGTAGTGTCACTGGGTTAACCCTTCAGCGTGTGTGTTTTTGTTCAGGCGCTGCAGTTCCAACGTTCACTGGACGACATGGAGGAGTGTGTGGAGTCAGTGGAGAGAGAACTGGCCAATGAGGACTGTGGAAGCGATCTGCCGTCTGTCAACAGGCTGCTGAAGGCTCTGCAGGGCCTGGAGGAGGAGGTGGACGGACACAGAGACAGAATACAGGTACACAACGTCCACTTCCTGTGAAGTGTCAGAATGTTTGTTCTGTTTTTCAGACCAGCTGATGTCTAAAATCTCAGGATGATTTAATAAACGACTGTATTTATATGAAGTGTTTTAATTGAACAGGGTCTGGTGGAAACAGCGAAGAGCTTCCACTCTCAGGGAAACTTCCTGGCTGAGGAGATCCAGACCAGAGTGGCTCACACCATCAACAGGTCTGAGAACTCTTCTGTGAACTGTGAGAAGTCAGGCTGTGGTGTTCCATTTAGTTCCATCATATTTGAGAGAAGTCAGACATCTCTGCGGCCGATATCTGCAAAACTCTGCAGCTCACATCAAAACTATCTAGATGGATAAACAGCCCTGCAGGCCAAAGAGTTTGCATTCTGCTCAGAGGTTTTAATCACAGGGATGCTCTCTGCTCTGTCAGGTACAACAGTCTGGCAGAGCCCCTGCAGAGTCGGAGGGAAACCCTGGAGGCGTGGCAGGTTCTGTTCCAGTTCTACAGAGACCTGGAGGAGGAGGTGGCCTGGCTGAGCGACAGGCTGCCCTCCATCACCACTAAAGACTGGGGGAGCTCTCTGAGCACCACCCAGCAGCTGCTCACCAAACATCAGGTCATACACTGATACACACACAGACACACACAGACACACACTGCTGCACCGGTTCACTGCTCAGTTCACATTCTGGATCCTTATATAACATTTCAACTTATGTTCTTTTCTTTGTATCACTTTTTTTTTCACCATGAATTTGTTACATTTAGTTCTCTGAACTTCTTCACTCTGTCTCATCTCCACCCACTGATGAACTCTGAGTCATCAGTGAAGACATACCAATAATGTCATAATGTAATAAAAAATAAAGTACTGTTAATACATACACACACATATACCCATGTATATAAATGTACACATACGTGCCTGTGTCTCAGCTGGGAAAAAGAAAATAGATTAATATAATTTAATGTAATAGGTCTTTTCTAAAAATGTAAGAAATGATTCTCATAGTTTGTGAAAAATGTTTTTTTTTGTTTGATTGCATGTTTAAGCCTTTCAGTTGCTATGCAAGTAAATAAGTAGGTGTTTGAAATAAAAATGATTTTTTTTTGTTTTTGTTTCAGGCTGTAAGGCAGGAGATCTCAAGCCGCACCCCATTGGTCCAGGCAGTTCAGGAGGCGGGGCATAGTCTGGTGAGGAAACAAAAAAGTCTTTTTTCATGTAGAAACATTTCATGGTTCAGATTTGCTGTGAATTATTGTAACTGTAATTGTCAAGTATCTGTAATAATTTAGAGGATGTGAAGGTGTCACTTTGGGCTCTGGGCTTTGACAAACCAATCAATCAATCGATTAATGGAGAAAATAATTAGCAGATTAATCCATCATGAAAATAATCAGTTGTAGTCTGATACAGAATAGTTCAAAACGAGCTCCAACTCAACAACTACAACAGTAAAATCCTGCCGTCACATTAATAAAGTACATTTTCCTCGTTATACTGTCAAACTTTTACATTATTATTAATGTATTGTCATTATTATTATAGTATTTTTACAGTGTGGTAATTAATTGTTTAACTGTGTGGTCAATAAAAATATCAGAAAACCGTTATATAAAAAAAAACAAAAACCAAAGTGACATCCTCAAAAGTCTTTATTTTGTCCACAACTCAAAGATATTCAGTTCAGTGTCAGAGAGGAGTAAAGAACCAGAAAAGAGTCACATTTGAGGAGCTGAAATCAGGAAATTTTTCCTCAAAAAATGCCTCAAATTGATGATCAGAATAGCTGGAGATTAATTTAATAGTTGACAACTAATCCATTAATTGACTGATTTTTGCAGCTGTAGACATTTGCTTTATTTTGGCCCTCGCAGGTCAGAGGTCGTCACTTCGCGTCTCATGACATCCGGGAGCGTCTGGGGGAGCTGAAGAGTCTCCACGAGGAGCTGCTGACGGAGGCGGAGAAGAAGGGCAAACTCCTGCAGGAGGCGCTCAGCATCCACACCTTCCTCACTGAGGTAAACCTTTATTTAAACCTTAGTGTGTGTGAGCGTGTTTATTGTGTTTCACTTCATTAATTTGTGTGTGTGTGTAGGTGTCTGAGCTGGAGCTGTGGATGGAGGAGCAGCGGGCAGGTTTGGAGTCTCGGGACTGTGGGCGGAGCGAGGAGGCGACGGAGGCTCTGCTGAGGAGGCTGGACTCTGTGGACGTAGAGCTGGAGAACCAGAGGAGGACGGTGGAGAGACTGCAGGAGAACGGAGCCTCACTGCAGCACCTCAGACATCCCAGCAGGTAAACACACCACACACACACACACACACACACACACACACACACAGAGCACGGTGATCTGCACTCACATGCACACACACGTACACTCATAAAAAAGAAAAAAAAATCTAAAACAATAAGATCATGAATGTGAAAATATAAAGACAAATAGTTGAACAAATATCAAAGAATAATTACTGCATTTTCATTTGTTTTCACATTTATTTGTTGATGTATTTCTATAATTTCTGAAATAATAAACACTTATTTTTACAAATAAATTACATAACATCAATTGTATTTTAAGCCAAAAAAATAAAAAATAGTCAATTTTAAAACTTTAAGAATTTCTATCTGAATAATAATAAAAAAAATAAGACACATTTTCTTGAAACAGAATATTTTAGTTTTTTGATTAAACTGACAATAATTTGAAAAAAGACTTACAATGACACAATCAATTTTTAATAAAACATTTAAAGAAAAAGTAGCTGCTTCAGTGAAAAATATTGACAACATTGAGTGAACAATTCAGGGAAGAAGTGGATCTCTGAGCAACAGAGGGAGCTTGATGACATACAGTTGTTGGATGTAAAGTTTTCTGGAGGTAATAACAGTCTTGCAGGACGTCTCTGCAGCACTGAACCAAGTGCATCGCTGCTCTGTGACTCATTAGTTTGTATTTAGATCTGAAAGTGTCCTCAGAAACTACTCTGAGTTCTGCTGTCTGTCAGGTCATGTTAAACTGTGATGTGTTAATGAGCGACAGTTTGTGTCTGTATTCTGCTCTGTGTGTTGTTTAGATCAGACCAGGTTCTTTCATGTAAAATGTGAAGCAGCAGGTTCTGTTCTCCACACAGGCCGATTAACTCACACCCGGCAATGAATTTAGTGTTTTGTGTTTTAATTTGAAAAGTATCGTCTTCCTGTGTCTCTCAGCCACCTGGTCACGGAGTCTCTCCCAGACGTCCTTGAACGCTTCGAGACTCTCCTCCGACTCTCGCACACTCGCCGCGCCGCTCTGGAAGACCAGCTCCGCCTTTATGTGTTTGAGAGAGAAGCTAACGAACTACAAACATGGCTGACCTCCAAGAAGGCTGTGGCAGAGACCAAGGACTGTGGACAAGATCTGGAAGACGTAGAGGTGAGTCAGAACAAGTACAAGATGAACTTGGTTGAATAGTATCGAGGACTAAGAAACCATCCAGCTGCTACATCTGTTGTTAAAAGGATCATAACTCTCTGACAGTAGAATGAATAAGTTCTTGCATGACTGCTTATGTTTAGATTGTTCTTGGCTTCCTGTGTTTGATGAAAAAAGTTTAAGAGAAAAGCATATTTAAAAGTTTTGGTATTGGTAGTGAAACGCTGTCCTCATTTTGTTGTTCCTCCTTCCACCTGCAGGTCCTTCAAAAGAAGTTGGAGGTTCTGGTGTCGGAGATGTCCGGTCTGGGTCGGAGCCGGCTGACGTCAGTCCAGCAGCTGGGCAGGGGGCTGCAGCAGGACGGTCAGGCCCGGAGGAGGGACGAGGCCCTCAGCAGGCTGTGGGAGGAGCTCAACAGCAGCATCAGGACCAGAGAACAGGTACGTGGTGGTGAACGGTGCGGGACAAACAGAGATGGGGTGGTGAGGGTGACGGTCTGTCTTCTGTCCTCCAGAGTCTGCAGTCAGCGAGGGAGATACATCAGTTTCATCACGATGTGGACGAGCTGAAGGGCTGGATGGCTGAGAAGGAGGCTGTGCTGGACTCAGAGGACCAGGACCAGGACCTGAACTCTGTCCAGACTCTGCTGAGACAACATGAGGCGCTGGAGGTACGAAACAGTGACAGTTTTGCTCCTTTACTTTGGTTCAGTTCACTGATCTTCAGGCTCGTCTGTTTACCTGCTGTCTTGTTGTTGGTGTCTGTCCTCAGAGGGACCTGGTTCTGATCTCTGAGGAGGTGACCAGGAGTGGAGAGGAGGGCCGCGCTCTGAGCAGACGGCAGCCTCAGTCCAGAACCGCTGTGACTCAGAGGCTGGAGGAGCTGGAGGTCTGCTGGACCAGCATCCAGGACAAGGCCTCCCAGCGCCGTGCCAGACTGGGACAAGCTGAAGACGTGCAGAGATATTTATCACAGTGGACTGAACTCATGTATGTATGATGTTCTTATCAGTCTGTGTCGATACAAACTCAACTTTGTGTCGATTCTCCACTGATTATTTGGGGTTTTGTGGACATCTGTGTCGTGTCTCAGGGCCTGGCTGAGGGAGATGCTGTCTCTGGTCCGCGGGGAGGCGCTGAGCGTGGAGGGAGCTGACCTGGAGCAGCTTATTAAAAAACATGAGGAGTACCGCACCCAGATCAACAGACAGCTCAGCAAATCACAGGCTGTGAAGGAGGAGGGGAGGCGTCTGATAGAGGAGGGAAACTTCATGTCTCAGGAGGTAAAATCTAAAGATGCAACACCTGACGTTCTGAAAGAGAATCCTCTGCTAAAAACTGATCTGTCCTCCCAGGTGGAGGAGCGTGTCTGTGAGCTGGAGGAGCTGGAGCTGCGGGTGGAGAAACTTTGGGAGGAGACCAGGCTCCTGTATGAGGAGGAGCTGGAGATTTCCCTCCTGCAGAAGGAGCTGGAGCAGGCAGAGCGCTGGCTGAGCTCCTACGAAAACACACTGATGGCTGAGGACTACGGGGTGGGTCTGCACCTGGCTGAGGACATTGAGTTAACAGGCCGTCTCATTTTTTTCTAACTTCTTTGAGACTTTCAGACATGTGCCATTAAATCTTTCTTTATTAAAACATAGTGGTTCTTTTGGTTCCTCCAGGACTCTGTGTCAGATGTTATGGAGCTCCTGAAGAGACAGGAGGACTTGGAGGCCATGATCCAGGCTCAGAGCGACCGCTTCATCGCACTACAGAAGAAGAAAACACAGGTTGGTTGGTAACTTTAGAAAAAATCTATCAAATACTGTTTTCTCTTTGATCTAAATGTTTTTCTCCTCAGAGGGAGAGGAGACTGGGCCTTCTTGGACATGAGAACCTGGACCCAGAGGACAGAAGACCTCCAGCCAGAGTTTCATCCCTGAGGAGTAGACCGTCGGATCCAAAGACCCCGAAGATCTCCTCCTCCTCCTCCAGAGACCGTCCAGAGATCATCCGTCAAGTCAGCAGCAGCAGGAGGACAGACACCACAATCAGATCGTCCCCGCCAGAGAAGAAAACCAGTCTCACAACCTGTGCTGGTACTCCACCCAGCCCAACAGAGAGGAGGAGATGCTTCAGTTCCAGCAGGAGGTCTCAGGACGAGGAGGAGACCACCAGTCCTCCTGCTAGTCCTCCTGTCAGTCCCACCCCCAGACCGACTGTGATGCCCCGGAAGAGACAAACCAGCCGCTCAGACTTGACTCCTGTCGCTTCCCTCAGAGCATCAACTGACTCCTCCTCCCTGAAACGTCCTCAGTCACCTCCACCTCCCGTCCCCAAACCTCCCTCCTCCCCTCAGACCTCTGAGGAGAAACATCATCCCAGATCCAAACCTCCTCTGGCTCCAAAGCCCAGACTCTCCTCTGCAGAGCGGACGTTCGAACGCCACTCTGCGCCTCCAAGCCAGCTAGAGAAGCCCCCCGCACCAGCTGACGCACCTCCACTAATCAGAGAGCTTGTTGCTCCCACTGAACCTCCACCTCCACCTGTCGCAGAGAGACCTTCTCCTCCTGAATCACCTCCACCTTCAACCGGGATGGAGATCCACAGCCTGGACTCACCGATCCCCAAACAGACTGATGTTCCTGATTCTCTACCTGCTGCTGAACAGGTTCCACCACCTGACTCCCTGACTGCTGCACCAATCACAGAAGAGGACTCTGAATCACCTGCTCCTCCAGCACAGGACCCGCTTCCTTCTCCTCCACAGCGACAGAGGAGGTTAGAAGATATGCCGGAGGAAAGACGCAGCTCCACGCCAGAGGTAAGAACTGTCACTTAGGTCAAATTAACTATGATGACCATTAACATTTATATGTAGATGTCACATTGGCCCCTAGATGGTATGACAATATTAGGGCTGGGTATTGATTCGATTCACAATGTTTTGATTTGATTTTATATCAGTATTGATTCTGATTTCAGTGAGTCATGTTTAGGGGTGTGTATGTCACTGACTGAGACTGATTCGATATGTAACTTAGACATCTTAGAAATTTTTAAGTAGCCAACGATTTAGTAGGATATGATTCAGCCCTGTTACGATGCAATACGAGATGATGCAATGTGTGAGTCTTTATATTTGATTCAGTTAATGCTATATTTGGAAGGTACTATTAGTTGCAAAAAGAAATGTGTAAATGAGATCCTGCAGCCTAAATGAGGATCTGTGAACAAACTTTAAAACTGTTTAAAATGCATTTTTGCAGAAAGATGATCTGCTGCTCTGTTTCATGTGAAGAGTGCTGTATTTTTGATTTAATTTGACCGGGCTGAGGAAGTGGGATGTGGAGGAACAGTGATGCTACGTGTTACCTGACGTCTGTGTGGGTCGGGAGACTTGTGGCTCTGCGCTCAGCTGTCTGACACGTTTTACATAAATGATTTGCAGCAGTGTTTCTCATGTTTCTTATAAAACCCAAACTTAGTTTAATGGTGCGACGCAACGTTAGTTCTGTCGCTGTCTGTTTTCAGTGTCTTTTAAGGAAATGAGGAGGAGAGACAGGAGAAGGAGGGGGGAACGCTTGGAGGAAAGTTACAGCAGCAGTTCATTGATGCTAGAGATGAAACATATGCACGTCTTAATTAGATGTATTGATACGCTAGTGTTGCATCTGCATCCCAATTCACATTCAGCTTTTTACTGATACAGGCCGTCTGAACGGATACACTCATATCTCACACATTAAAGCCTGATGCATTGAATGCAGGAGTGAATTGTTACACCCCTAGTCATGTTATATTCAAGGATTTATGATCGACATGGAGTAAGAAAAAAGGCTTATTTTCCTAACTTATTTTATACAGATCATAACTCCTTGAATACAACATGAGTCACTGAATTTGGTTGAGAAATGTGAATGTTAGTGTATTTATCCTGTTGTACATACCAGTCTCGCCCCGTCCAAAATAGGGCTGAACAGTTAATCGAAATGTTAAAACTGCAGGATGTGCAGTAGTTATTAAAGGTGAAATGTGTGTCAAAATAACATTTTAAATTGAATATTGTGGTGCTGCAGAGACCGTAATTGTTTTTCAATGAAAATAAGAATAATGATGTAAAATTATCTTTTCCTTTGATATCGCAGTTCATATCGCAGTTGCAATCGCTCATCATGACTGAAACCTGATTGGTTGTCTTACACCTGTGGTGTTCTTAGGTGACAGCGGTGCAGCCAATCAGAATGGAGGGAACTCTGGAGCTCAAAGTGAAACAAGGAGGAAACAAGGTGAGAAAAGTGTCTTCACACACTGAAGGTGACTGCACATAAAGTAAAAGAGACAAATGGAAGTGAACAGATTTTTTTTTTTTTCCAGCACATGTAGGTTGGATTTTTCAACACCTTTAAAGGGACAGTTCACCCCAAAATCAAAAATACATGTTTTTCCTCTGGCCCGGAGAGCTATTTCTCAACTTAGATAGTTCTGCTGTGAGTTGCTGAGTTTGGGGATATCAGGTGTAGAGATTTCTGCCTTCTCTTCAATATAATGGAACTAAATGACTACTAAACTACATTCTTTCTATTAGAAAGAAATTAGTTTCCACATGAAACTGCTCACAACAAGGTCTGTGGATTATCTTGAGTAACTGGGTCATTTCTGAAAAGAGACACTATATTATTTTGGTGCGAGTGTCATCTGGTCCCATTATATAGGAGAGAAGGCAGACATCTCTACGACCCGCTCTTCTACCTGCTTTCTCACCACAGACTTTACCACAGTAAAGTTGAAATATAATTTATAGGGCTGCACAGTTGATCGATCAGATAATATCCAAATAGCACAATCAGATTTACATTTATTTGCTAAAGGAAAAATGTGGGAAGAAACAGCATCATGATGAGGTACTGTAGTGCTGCAGAGACGCCTCCTCATAAAAATCTTGTTCTCCAGATGTTAGAAAACGTTTGTTTGGCACAGACCCCAACAAGTGTCATATCGTCATGATTTTAATAGTTAGTTTCTTGTTACTGAAAATGAAAATTATGATGCAAAAATGACCATTGCCACTAATCATATCGCAATATGACTTTTATACCATATCATGCAGCCCTAATCAATAAAAGGCACCCAAAGACCACAAATCACTGCTACAACACCTTATTTCTAGGTCATCTGATCTGGTTTAGTGACATGAACTTGCAGACAGGTTTGTCTTGACTCTCTGTGATTGGCTGCTGCTGCTGCAGGGTCTGGACAACTGGGAGGAGGTGTTCGCTGTTCTGGAAGGAGAGACGCTCAGCCTGTTTACAGACAAAGCAGCTGCTGCACAGGTAATAATAATAATAAAATAACTTTACTTTTATGGCACAATCCATGCATGAAATGCAACACAAAGTGCTGAACATAAAAGGAGATAAATAAAAACATAAAATAATAAAAACAAGGATAAAATGAATAAAATAAAATGAAAGTTAAAGCTTAAAAATAGGAAAAGAAAACCTGATGGAAGATGGTGTGTAACAACAGCACAGTGTGGATTTATTGATCGTAGAGTTAAAATAAAAACCATCTAAAGGTCAATCCTTGAAGAATATCATTTCTATATCATGTTAACACTGAAATAAAACCATAGACTATTTGGTTATTTATTTGGTTGTAGTTATTTGGTGTGTGGATGAAGCTTATGATCGAATGAACAAAGCATCAGCTCACTGAGTCTCATGTGAGCAAAACAAGTCCAAGAAATTCTGATTAAATCTGTTAAACTTTTGTCCAGAAGTGCTGCAGTAAATGTAGATATTACTGTCCAACATGTTACAGTAAAATAATTGATAAACGCATCTTTCGAAAAACCTCAATTTTAGATATTTTGTTAACATGAAATATGAGTTTACTGTAGTTTAGGCTCAGTGTCACAATATACTGAAACTTAAATGATTCATGTGTTTTAAACAGTCATAAAAGATGCAGTTCGATGCAGTTTTATTTTTAGATATAGTCAAACTACAGACGGAAAGATTAATCAATAATATCATTAAATGCTGGAGTGTGTGTGTGTGTGTGTTTCCACAGAAGACCTCTAGGTGGCCTCCTATCAACATGGTTGGAGCTGTTTGCAGGGAGAACGTTCACTACAGGAGGAAGGAGCACACAATCAGACTGATGTGAGTCAATACACAGGAAACACAACAGATTTCTGTTTTTCGGTCCTGATCTTAATCTTAGTTTTCCTTTAAAGCCTAAAAGTTTACACTGAGGGACAAATTTACACTGACTGCCTGTTTTTTATGGCAGCATCACTCCTTCAAAGATTTAAAATATAAATGTCTGCTGCATCTTTCATATCTTGTGTATTTGGTGTCTTAAAAATGTTGGATCTTAGGTGGAGTGTGTTCCTGTAAATAAATGTCCAGTGTTCACCTTGTTGAAAACATCACGTGTTTGTTTTTTTTTTTAATGTTTTTGTTGACTGTGTGTGTTGTGTTTCGTTGTGTGTTTGTATCTCAGACTGGAGGACGGCAGTCAGTATCTGTTCGCAGCGTCCAGCAGAGACCTCCAGCTGCTGTGGCTGAAGAAGCTCCAGAACTGCCCCGATTCATCCAGCAGCGACTCTGACGACTCAGGGTAAACACACACACACGCACACACACACACACACACGCACACACGCACACACACACACACACACACACACGTTGTTCCAATAAAGTGAAAAAGTGGCACAAGTTTTGAAGTCAAGGGGGACAAAACACTCACATTTCACTTGTTTATTCGTCTGAGATCACAGTAGAAGCACAGAGCCTCCGTCAGAGTGTTTGAAACGATCAGGTTTACTTTCATTCATCCAACCTTTATTTAATCTCCAGGAATCACTGAGGCAGTGACCTCATTTACACTGACGTCGAGAGGAAAATACAACAAGAACACAAAACAAAACATATATACAATAAACAAATAATACATTGAACAGACAACAACAGAACACAGTTAAAAACGGTTACATCGGAGAACAGAACAGTTTATAATCATGGTTTTAAACTGACCTGTGGGTACGGCTGTGTTCAGTTTTAATGTGTGTTGTAAAGTGTTCCAGGTGTTTGCAGCACAAAAACTAAAAGCAGTTCCTCCAAAATTAGTATTTTCATGGGAAACTTGAAGTGTCAGACAATCAGCTGAGCTCGTTGGATAATGACAGTTGGACTAGTGTAATAAGGAAGTGATATATGATGGTAATTGTCCAATTATGGCTTTATAAATGAAGACAAACTAAATGTCTGTCACGTCTAACTGTTAATGATGTTCACCTGACCTTTTCATACAGGATGCAGGATGGAGTGATAAACTGAGTCTTGCGGTTTGAGAGTTGAGGCACAGGCGTGTCTGTACTTAATGTCCCTATAGTCAAGGACAGACATGAAGACAACCTCAATGATCCATTACCTGCTAAAGATGGGAAAGTTAACTCTGTTTCTGTATAAATATCCAATTTTCTGTCCTAACTTACCGACAAGTGTGTCGGTTTGATGATACATGGAACAGCAGTGATTACACACAGCTGGGAGTTGGACCCAGTTATTTAGGAACCAATCACAGTCCTATTAGCTGAGCCCGGTTCCATTGCTGTCTTGTCTCTCTGGTTTTGGTGCTTCAAACCGACGCTCTTACTGCTCTTTAATGCAACAGTGTGTGTGCTTCTGAAACATAAATCAATAAAAGGGAGATATTAATAACTGGCTCATAATGAAGTTAATAGCAACAGTCACATTATATCCAACAGCTTAAATAAGATAATAAGATAACAGCCATCTGATCTTGTCGCAGGAGGCTAATGTAACATAGAAGTTTGCTAGAAACGAAAAGAATCATTCAAGAAATCAACATTAGATTTTTTTTTGTTTGTTTTTTTTTTTTTGTTCTTCATAAATGGTTGAAATCTCAACATTTTAATAAGGAATCTGAAAATATCCTCATTAAAGTCTCTGAAATGGACGTTTGAGGAGGAAAAAAAATCCAAAGTTTGACTGATGTCACACAAACTTCATGAAATATTCACATAAAATCAACATAATCTTTGGATTTGAATTTAGAAACACGTGGTCAAAGAATAACTAAACAAAACTAAGAATCACACCCAGCATTCACTGCCAGTTTAAAGGGATAATTCACAATATTTTAAGTGTAGTTGTAAGATATATGTACTTATCCACAGTGTATTTATCTACAGGAGATGGTGGGTGAGTACCCGTGTAGGAAGCTAAGTGATGTACTGCTGTGGAGGGTCAGCATCAGTTCTCCAGTCATATTTGACTTATTTAACTTCAGTTTCCTGTCAGAAAAGTCTGTCTGACAGCAAGATAAAGTGGTGAAAATATTCTAAAAGTGTACACTTAAACTGGCAGTGATTCTGTCGGTGTCTAAAATACATTCAGCTACTGAGCCTGATTAGCTTCCTACACTGGTACTCCTGCTGCATCTCCAAACTGGGGGCATGTCGACCTCCATCTACTGACTATGGGGAAGAACCTCATACAGCCACAGGTCTGAAGAGTATTGATACATCAATATTTTGTCCTGCTTTTCATTCTTATCAGAGGGCAGATTACTCCTGCGTTCCTGCTCAGAAGAATTTTACTTCTCATAATGATTTTCTGAAATTAAATGAGTGCCGTTGATACAAAAGCAGTGCGTGGCTGCTTGGTTTCTGGTGTGGAGTCAAACAGGACGTCTGTCAGTCAGCCGTGTTTTGATGGAGTTTCAGACCGAAGTGGTTTCCCTCAAACAGCGACAGGTAATTTGACTTTGACTTTCACATCTACCTGTTCACACTGTGCACTGTGGGGCCACCGGGCACCTCTCAGGTGGGTGAGAGGCCAAAGAAATGAAACTCCCTGCCAGCAGGATTTTTCTTTAATGAGATACTTTGACAAGGTGAATTACATTCAGCGGACACACAATGGTGGAAAAACACACGGTGACACAGGACACGGCCGCGGCTCTATTCATGCTATCATGCATTACATCTGGTTTGGTTTGCAGCATAGAGACAAAATATACAGGACTGCAGAGGCAACATGACTAATGCAGGCATAAAAGACATTTGCACAATGATTTCTGCAGGAAGAAATGTTTATTAGTAGGTGTAGAAATAGAAATGACTGCAGGGCAGAGGAGTGACTTTTTCGCAAACGAGATACATTTAAATCAGACAGCTTTGGTGCTGTTGCAAGTTGGATTTTCTTTTTTGATGGAGGCTATCAGTTTCTTCCTGCATCCAGTCTCCGCGCTAAGCTAGGCTAATTAGGTCTTGATCCATAGATTGTAAATAAAGATGGCTGCCTTGTCTCCTCTTACTCCAACTATGCAAAAATTAAGCCAAAAGTACTTGTTGCCTGTTGCTAGCTGTTAGCACAATCCTGCACAATGCCAATTTTTTTCCCCTAGGATGGCACAGTCATAACCCGCCCTGCTCTGACTTTGATTGGCTACTATTTGTTGCCTTCATTGGCCGGGTAACAGGAGGGGGTGGGGTTTGTGACTTATACTGCAGCCAGCCAGCAGGGGGCGATCCAGATGTTTTGGCTTCAGTTTGGGGGAGCTGACATGTCGTCCATCTTTCAAAGTCTTGGACATCCCTCCAATTTTTTGTCCTTTTTTTGTTAGCTAGCAGGTCAGATATTAAGTTCTGAAAACTTCTGTGACTGTTCCGCTTAGTCCCGCCCACTTTGCTGTGATTGGCTAGTACTAGTTGCCTTCTTCAGTTGGGTTGTTGAGATTTAGACATGAGGAGTGTGATTGGGTAAGATAAGAGTAGGAATATCAGGGTAAGCCAGTCAGGGGCAGAGTAGGGCGGGTCATGACTTTGCCATCCTAGGAAGAGAAGATCAGAGAGGATTTCATGGTGGATGAATGGGTCAAACACGACTTTCACCCATTAGATTGAGATTCGTTTCCAGTGTGAAACTTGAGTCAGTGTTGACTTTTTATTTTTAGACTAAGTTGACTATTTTCAGTTTTTGTCAAAGTTAGTTTTAGGCACCAAGCCCACTTAGTTAGGGTTAGAAAAATATCATGGATTGGGTTAAAATAGACCTTTTCACAATGTTGACCATGTGTTAGAAAGACTTTCTGGTAACGGGTACAAGGAACAACATTATCCAACATTATCCTGTTGTTGTCCAGGAGAGCGTCTTCAGTCAACCTGAGTTTGGAGAAGTTGGCCGAAGCTCCAGATGATTCGAACAAACAGCTCGACAGAAGAACTGAGAGCCTGGAGAGACAACCGTCCACAGAGGGGCAACCTCCTCCCAAACCCCCCCACACATACTACAACAAACACCGCTACCCCGAGGAGGGGGAGGCCGGGAGCACAGGTGAGACGACACGGCTGACTGCACGTTAGCATTTACCACTCAAAATCTTTGTGGTCTGATTGTAATTTATTGCCCTGCAGGTACACAGAGCGGTCAAAACCAGCCGCCTTCTGTGCCTCCTCCTCCACCCCCTGACACCAAGGACCCCCCCGCTGTGACCCCCCGGGTAACAGACGACACCGCGAGCAAGTCGAGGATGAACGTCTTCAGAAAGTTTTTCACGAAGAAATAGTTTTATTGACCTGACACCCACAGTCATCCTTCATTATCAGTCAGTTTCCTTTGTTCTGGAAAGTTACATGATGAAGACGCAGTGATGGACAGTAATATTAAAATAATAACTTGGTAACATGACCGGTGTCCTCCAGGGGATCGATAAAGTATTTCTGACTCTGATTCTGAATAAGTGTTTACCACTCAGAATAGGGATACAGTTTCCAGACGTGATGCTAAAGGAGCTGCCATCAAAGCATCATCAGGTGCCAAGTACGGATAATTTTACTGACAAAGTGCTTTAATTCATTATGTTCACAAATTGCCTTACAGAAAATAAAGAAGCAGTGGCTAAAAATTAATGATAATAAAATTAGAAACAGAAAATGCATAATGGATATTACCTACAGTAGATGAAGGTTCTCACGCCCCCAGTTTGGAGAAGCAGCAGGAGTTCTGGTGTAGGAAGCTAAGCTAATGTATTACTGTGGACACGGTCAGCAACAAGGAGAGAAACTGAACTTCAAACCACAGAGGTTCAGTTAGAAACACTTTTAAAAACATCTTTCTGCTCTCCTGGACACACATGAGCTCTTTTACTGACTCTGTCCACAGCAGGACATTGATTAGCTTCCTGCACCAGTCCTCCTGCTGCTTCTCCAAACTGGAGGTGTGTCGGCCTCCATCTACTGCAGGTAAAACACTGGTTTAGATGGTTTATGAGGTTCTTCTCCACAGTCAGAGTCCAGCTCTGTGTTTGTGAAACCAGCTCACGTCTGACGGTTAATCTCCTCTTCATCACCTCGAATGAGAATCTGCTCATGTGTTTCTGATCTAAAACTGTTTGAAGTGACTTCATCTGAAGAGTTTTGATCTCCAACCTTTGGAAAGTGACACTCGCTCATAAAAACTGATTCGCAGCAAATCAATTCAAGCAGATTTTGTCACATTTAGGAGCAGAAAAGGTTCCTGCGGGAGGATGAAACACGAGCAGAGATGATGCTCCATGTTTAGTGATTTTTTTTTTTTTTAAAGATGAACTTCGCTTAATGATTCAATGTTTGTGGAAACGAACTCCATTTATTTATTAATGAGCAACAAATCCAAACAACTTCAGACTCATCCTCTCCTCCATTCAATCAAGATCAATAAGTCAATCATTAAAAATAATCAGAGTCAGATGAAGACTTTAGAGAGAAATCAGGAGTTCAAACACGTCTTCAGTTTGGGAAATTAAAGCCAATTGAAGTGAGAGTCATTCAGACGACCTGAATCATAAACACATGACGTCACTTCATCATGTTTCTGTTGATGTTTCTGCTCATCACATTACAACAATGTTATTTATATGATATTTTTGTATTAACTGATAATCTCATTCATTTTATTGATTACTGTAAGATTTCATTTACTGGAAAATATTGTTCAAACGACAGAATTTCACACTTGAACCAAACTCATTAATCTCTTTGAGCTGCACTGAATGTTTTAATTAAATATTTCCACGTTATATCACAAACTTCCTGATGCTTTTTCTTCCTCTCAGAGGAGTTTCTGTGGCAACATGTGCAAACACCAATGTATTGATTTATTGATCCAGTATGTAAAAGTTCAGAGGTTGACTGTCTGGGGCTGAACGGGTCAGTTCACAGTAAATATATTCATCTTTTATTTTGATCACTTTAATCCTTTCACCATGTAGCAGGTCTGCACTGGTACATGCTGCCTTCAGGAAGTAGCCACAGCCTCAAAGTTGAACACTGACTTCGACTTTTATACCAAACTGAATAAACCTTAAACTGTACGAACAAACCACATTTAGTTTAATTTGGCCCGTGTCATATCTACTAACAAGGAGGGGGCGGGGCTTATGACCTATACTGTAGCCAGCCAGCAGGGGGCGATCCAGATGTTTTAGCTTCAGTTTGTGGAGCTGACATGTCGTCCATCTTTCAAAGTCTTGGACATCCCTCCAATTTTTGTCCTTTTTTTTTATTAGCTAGCAGGTCAGATGTTGAGCTCTGAAAACTTCCTGTGACTCTTCCACTTAGTCCCGCCCACTTTGCTGTGATTGGTTAGTACTAGTTGCCTGTTGCTAGCTGTGAGCACAATCCTGCTCTGACTCTGATTGGTTAGTATTTGTTGCCTTTGTCAGTTGGGTTGTTGAGATTTAGACAGGAGGAGTGTGATTGGGTAAGGTTAGAGTAGGAATATCAGGGTAAGCCAATCAGAGGCAGAGTAGGGCGGGTCATGACTTTGCCATCCTAGGAAAAGAAGAGCAGAGAGGATTTCATGGTGGATGAATGGGTCAAACACGACTTTCACCCATTAGATTGAGGTTCGTCTCCAGTGTGAAACCAAATGTCAGTGTTGACTTTTTATTTTTAGACTAAGTTTACTCATTATTTTCAGTTTTTCATCAATGTTTGGTTTGATTTAGGCACCAAAACTATTTAGTTAGGTTTAGAAAAATATCGTGGGTTGGTTTAATCATGTGTTAGAAAGACTTTCTGGCAATCTTAAACTGTATGAACAACCAAAATTGCACCTAATTTTGAACTGTCCTGCACATTTCCACCAAAACAGAGAAGTTGGTTCCCATATATAAAACCAAAATCATGAAGTGTGAACTGAAGTGGGTGTGTTGTGTTCCACAGGTCTATGTGTGTTGTTGTAACACATCCCTGATTTATCATATCTTATCTTTATCTTATCTGATACGTCAGCCTCTTGTTCCGTCCATGTGCAGGCCTTCATCTGGGTTGAAATGGTGCAACAGTTTTAACAGGTGGACACTAGATTCTCAAACTGGTACACAAGCTGCTTCTAGAGATAAACTGAGAAATATCAGAAACATTTTCTTAAAATGCAATAAATTATTTCAAAAATATGAAAGAACTGAAATGTAAGATACATAAGTTTTGACTTGCTTGTATTTTTGTCTCAGCATCAACCTGCTACAAAGTCACGATCGTGCACGTTGCGCGCTCATACGTCCTCCATGATTACTGGTAGTTAGAAGCTAAACTGAGACTGAAAATAAATTCTTCGATTGTGGCTCCAAACAGGAACTATTACGAGGAGAGCTGCAGAGCAGGAGGAGAACATTTCAAGCTGATGTGTTGAAAATGTAGTGGACGACAGTGAGCTTGTGCTGGTGGCTACTTTAAAGGGATAGTTCACCCAGAAATAAAAACTCAGTCATTATCTACTGACCCTCATGCCGATTGCAGGTTGGGTTTGGGTTGGGTTTAGTCCACAAACACTGCTGGAGTTCCACAGGAAAACTGTGTTGTAGAATCTCCCAAACAATGGAAGTGAATGGTGACCAGTTAACAGAATAAAAACATAAAATGCCTCCATACTGCTCATCTGGTGTAATCCAAGTCTCCTAAAATCCCAATCATGGATCCAAACGTGAACAGTCCTGAAGAGAAATGCAGACCAGGAGGTGAATATTCGAGCAGCCGTGTGGAAAATAAAAGTGGACGACAGTGAACTGAGCAGGTGTGCTGGTGGTTATTTAAGATGCACCAGCAGCAGGTGGGCTCTACTTAAAGAGCTCCATATTTTCTGAAGTGGTACACGGTGTACAAAGTTTGAGAAACACTGGTCTAACCGTCCCTAGTCTCCCCTACATTGTTCTGAGTGAAATAACATTTTCAGTGCAGGACTTTGAACATGTTTACACCAACTTTTCCTCCTTGTTTGTTCACTCCCTGACGAGACTGAGGTGTAGTTCCCTCTGTTGGCCTCACGGTGTCGCTGTCGCTGCAGTAATGAGCCTCCTCTCCGTCTCTCCCGGCTCTCAGTTTGAGTCTGCGGGCTCCAGCCGGCAGATTGTCCGGTTCAAAAGTTTATTTTCAGCGCTTGACATTGATTGAACCATTAACCCTGCGGCGCCAACACAGCTAATGATTTTCCTGCTTGTTTTTGTGCTGCAGGACAGCAGGAGCTTCTCTGTGTGTCTCTCTGCGGCTGCACTCACACACTCCGCGTTTTTATTTCATCATCCGAGGCCGTTTCTGCTTCATCAATTCATGTTTTCACCGCTGGACGTGTTTGTTAGAGATCCACAAGTTTACACGTTCAGAATCAATCTCACAACTGTTCGCTGCTCTTTTAAAACCAAATATTCACTTTAACCCGTGAGACATCCACGTGTTTACAGGAGGAGTTAATCAGAACAAATGAAGGGAAATAAATAGAAAATCTGGAATTTTAAGACAAAGATTCAAACAAAAACATGAGAAAAATGTCCCCAAATGTACCTGAGCCATGAAACATCCGTCTACACACACATTTTACAGAAGAAAGTAATCACAACAAATTTAGTTAAATAAATATAAAATGAAGATTAATGAGGCGAAGATTCAAATAAAAACGTGCAAAAGTTTAGAAAAGTGTTGCCACATTCATCTGAGCCAGCTGAGGTTTATTACTGTTAAGAGAGTTGATTCTGTGATTTAATTCTTCACAAAGCTTTAAAAAAAAAAAAAAGATTTAAAACTAAATCAAATAGCTTTCATGCGCACAGAGGACTGTTTAATGTTTAGATTTAATAAATTAAGGACATAAAATACATTTTATTTTATTTTAATTTATGAGGTTTATTACTGTAATATTATTGATTATATTATATATTAAATTCTCATTGGAAAGCATCTGTTTGATTTTAAATTGAAGGCAAAATAAATAAAAATAGCTTGTATGCACACAGAGGACTGTGAAGTGTTTAGATTCAGTAGATGAGATTCATAAAAAACAATTTACAGTAAAATAAATAGAACCAGAAATAAACAATCATGTTTCCTGATATTGTGACATTATAAATCTTTTATTTTACACCTTTAAAGCGCCTTAAACGTCTGTTTTTCTCCATTAATATAACTTATGTTTAGTCAGATACCTACAGGCTCTAAATGAGTCCGTTTAGATTCTTAACGAGATAAAAATTCGGTCTTATTTTTCCCCTTAAATCACCTCTGACTGGGTTTAAGGTGTTTTAATGACCTTTATTGCAAATTTAAGGTGAAACTAAAGATTTCTGTTCAGTTTTAAAAGCTTTGTTTAGTCATTATGAGTCTGTTTGGCTGTTTGCATTCTTATATTTTCAGTATAAATGAATCACTGAGTGACCAGCAGCTTCTTTACTGTCCCCGTTATGGTTTTTTTTTTTTTTTTTTGCAGGACATATTTTTGTCCCTGCAGGCCTCCGTCTGATTCTCGCTTCAACATTCAGCTCACGGCGACAGAGAAATAGAACCCAGCAGGAGAGCCGAGACGAACCAGTCTGATTCCTGCTGCACACCAAACCCAGTTTAACCAGTTTAATAACCAGTTTAATTCACCAGCACATCACTGGACAGACACACAGACAGACAGACACACAGACAGACAGACAGACACACAGACAGACACACAGACAGACAGACAGACAGACACACAGACAGACAGACAGACAGACACACAGACAGACAGACAGACAGACACACAGACAGACACACAGACAGACAGACAGACAGACAGACAGACAGACAGACACACAGACACACAGACAGACAGACAGACACACAGACAGACACACAGACAGACACACAGACACACAGACAGACACACAGACAGACAGACGAGGCTTCTTCAGAGGAGAAAAAAAACAATCATAAAGTTTATGTTTTTATTTTAAAGAATAAATGATCCTGAGGTGGTTTTTTTTTGTCTCGGTGTGTTCAGACTGATTGCAGCAGGTCACTTTTCTGTTCAGTCAGTCTGAAGCTTCAGCTGCTTCCACGTCTCACATTTATTTATTTATTTATTCATTTATTTATTTATTTATTTATTCCGTGTTCGAATTCTGCACCGAGAGAAAGATAAAAAAAATCGAAGCAGAAAATCTAATGTTTATATTTCTACATATATAATGTTTTGCAGATAGAAATGTCAAAATAAAAGTTCTTTTCATTGTTCCAGTCAGAACTTCACAAAGGTCTTTTATTTTTCTTCTTTCTTTGAATTTGTTTTTGTTTTTTTTTTTAACAAACTGACGATGAGATGATTTCCTACAATCACTGCCCGAATTCCACATCACGTGATTGTAAAGTGGGACTCTGATGTTATTTAGTGTCGGTGTGATAAATGTGATTTTTGTTTTGTTTTTGTTTTTTTAGGCAACAAAATGCGTAAATTTAAACAAAAGGAAAATTAGCCAACAGTTTATTTTTGGCGCGTGGAGAATCATAAATAAAAATGATATTGACAAAAAAATAAAACAGAATTATTAACATGGTTTGATCAGATTATTTTGAAATCAGTTCCACAAATTAATTTTGTAACATAATCCGCTGAATTACAAAAATGTAAAGTAATCTGAATACTTTAGGATTACTTCAAAATCAAACATTAAAGATCGCACTTCATACAGAAAATGAATGCAGCCCCAAAAGTTTGAGTGCCACAGATCGTCTTTTTTAATCTTTAAATATTTTAAAACATTTTTAATTCAAATAAAATGTTTTTTTTTCTCTCGTCAGTTCCGCCACAAAGTGGAGCAGTTGTGTCAGAAACTCTGCGTATCAAACTCGAGCGTTTGTTATCCTGAAAGAAGTTTCATCATTTTAAAATAGTCATATTTTAAATCAAGTAATCACTGACGGTGTAACTTTAATTTAATCCGGCTGGAACACTTACTTTTTTGTAATATTACGTGTATTCCGGTCCTGTTAATGTGACAACTGTCTCGTTTATGAACATTTAATCGTGGTGTAGTTTAATAGAAACATAATCGATATCTTTAGCTAGAAACTAAAAAAAGCTACTATTCTTTATTATATTTTTGTGAGATTTTGTTATAAAGCAGACATAATTTTACTTTTAATAAACTGACCGTTTGTGTTCCTTACGGCCGTTTCAACAGATTTACGTTGATAATTATAGTGAAATAACGTTACTATGGCAACAGAATACTGAAATAATAAAATTAATTCAAATGAACAGATTATTCTGAGCATTATTTCTGATCAAAGGCCACAATAAGCAGCTCTCACAGATACTTGAACATGAAGATGATCAGGATTGAATTTAAAGAAATAACTGAAAATTAAAAATCACAGCGTTTATTTGTGGTTTTTATTTCGCTCCTTTGACGAGTTTGATCCGTTTCCAACACGAGTTTATGCTTGACACGTTCGTTTTACTTAAGCTGTACGTTTTTTAAATTTACATCTAAATATTTCTCTGATAGAAACGATGGAACAATGAAGAGAAAAAAGCAGATTATATGCTGCAGTTTCACCTGTCAGAAGTTTTCATCTATAAATGTCTTGTTTGATCGATAATTTTAATGTTTTTATCGTCCAGATCAGATCAGATTAAATCATTTCATTGTTTAATAAGCTGTGACACAAGAACAGTCAGTCAGTCAAAGATAAAACATTAAAATGAATCGATCAGAGAGTAAATGTCTGCAGGGAGGCTGGTGTTTGTGTTGGTGTAGTTCCTGTTTCAGCCGCTGGGAGGCGTCCTCTGTCTTCCTCTCAGCCGCCTCCTCCTCCTCCTCCTCCTGCTCTGTGCTGTTGATCCCTCTGATTTATTTGCTCACAACTTTCCCTCTGAGCCTTAAAGCCAATAATAATAATACTGAGGCTGTTTACATGTTGAGAAATCACTCGGCGTCGATGTGTTCAAACATTCGCACACTCAACGCAAATAAATACATCCTGCAGATTAACACCCTCCAACCTCCACCCTACATCCTTCATTCCTCCATCCTTCATTCCTACAACCTTCATCCTGCAGCTTCGGTCCTTCAGAGTCCAACCTCCACCTTTCATCCTTCATTCCCTGGTGGTTTTAGGGGTTTAAGGGAACGCTGAGGGTTTATTTTCGTTCTCCTTTTCCGGGTCATTTCCCTCCTCTTGGCCTCCTCAAACGACACAGGAGCAGAGGTCAAAGGTCACAGGTGAAGGCAGAATGAAGGTTCTGGTTTCTGAACTCTACTGGAGGAACAAAACTGTTCCAAAACAACAACAACCCGTCCTCTTAAACACCTCCAGAACACCTTAAAGCGTCCTAGCATTTCCTTTAATCCCTGTAACCCTGTAAGAAAAACTCCCAAAAAACCCTCAAGGGCAGTTTGTTTCCCAAGGAAATCCTCTAATAACCCAACAAGCCCCTAAAGAACTTCTAAAACAACTCCTGGAAAGTCCTTAATAATCTGTAGAACTCCTGTAGAACCCCATAAGACCCTTTGAATACCCTCTTAAGTTCCCTGGAATACCACAGGAACACCCAAGTCTCTTAAATTTCATCCGATCACTAATAAAGTCTTCACTCCAGTAACCCAACAGAACCCCTAAAGAAGCATTGAAATTCCTTAATAACTCCTGGAACCTCCTTAACAATCTGTGGAACCCTTGAAGAACCTCTGGAAGCTCCTATGAGCCCACTGAATGCCCCTTAAGTCCCCTGGAGCACCCAAATCTTTTAAATCCCCCTTGATGACCAATGAAATCCCTTTAACATCCCAAACCACCTCCAGGACTCCTGGAAATCCCTTAAACCCCCTGTAACATAATAAGAATCGTCCCCAAATACCTTAAGGTCTCTCGTAAGAACGAATAAAACCACATAAGAATCCCTTAAACCCGTCTGGGCAGCTTGGATCCCCAGAAATCCTCCAGTAACCCAACAGAGCTCCCAAAGAAGCCCCGAAACCTCCTGAGGAACCTCTAGAGGTCACAATGAACTTTACCGCTTTAAATCCCCATACCATACCACAGGAACACCCAAATCCCTTAAATTCCCCCTGGATAGCCGATAAAATCCCTTAACATTTCCCTAAGAACATGCAAATGTCCCCTAAAAACCTCTGGAGCCCCTCAATGCTGTCAGGTCAGATGTTCTTTCTTTCTTGGTGGCTAAATGCCTTCTGATCAGGCACTTGATCAGCTTCATTGATCGATGGTGCCACCTTCTTAAGATCCTAGAGAAACCCTTAAGGCCTGCAGGAACCTGTTTAAGAGTCGTAGGAACCCAGTAATAACATTGGATTTTGCTTAAGAATCCCTGAACCCTGTTGGGAACTCCTAGAACCCCCTAATGAGCCAACTTAAGCTCCTGAGAACCCCCTTAAAGACCCCCTAACAATTCGCAAATGCCTTCTAAAACAGTGTGGAACCCCTTTATGCTCTTTCTGGTCTGATGTTCCTCACATTTGTCTCTTTACTTACTTTGTACCTCCTGATCAACACTGTCCTGATCTGTCGCTTGATCAGCTTCATTGATCAATGGTGCCACCTCCTTAAGAACCACATCTGGTGGTGCAACCTCCTTTAGAACCTGCGGAAACCCTTAAGTTGAAGAGCCACAGGAACCCATTAATAACGTTAGATTTGGCTTAAGAACCTTTGCAATCTGTTGAGAACTCATAGGATCCCCTAATAAACTCCCTTAATCTCTTAAGAGCCTCCTTAAAGGACACTAGAACCCCCCAAGAACTTGCAAATGCCTCCAATAAAAAACAACCTCTGGAACCTCTTAATGCTTTGTCAGTCTCTGATGTTCTTCATTGTTCTCTTTTCTTTCTGTCTTTCTTGGTGTCTAACTGCCTCCCGATCAGTCACCTGATCAGCTTCACTGATTGATAGTGCAACCTCCTTAAGAACCTTAAGGGCAGCTTGAACTTTTTTGAAACACTAACATTAGATTTGGCCTAAGACCACCTGAAACCTCTTGAGAACTCCTAGAACCTTCTAATAAACCTTTTAAACTCTTGAGAGCCCCTTTAAAGGACATCAGAACCACCTAAGAACTTGTAAATGCCTCCTAAAAACCCAGTGGAACCCCTTAATG
Organism: Lutjanus argentimaculatus; assembly: GCA_034769285.1. Lineage (NCBI taxonomy): Eukaryota > Metazoa > Chordata > Actinopteri > Lutjaniformes > Lutjanidae > Lutjanus > Lutjanus argentimaculatus. The sequence continues at coordinate 11,313,678 of JAWZSL010000003.1, read as the reverse complement.
CTTTGTCAGGTTCTGATGTTCTTCCATGTTATCTCTTTATTTTCCTTCTGTCTTGGTGGCTAAATGCCTCCTGATCTGATTAATAACATTAGATTTAGCCTAAGATCTCCTTAAACCCGTTGAGAACTCTTAGAACCCTCCCAATAAACCCCCTTAAGCTCTTGAGAACCCCCTTAAAGAACACTAGAACTTGCTAACAACTTGTTTCCTACCTGAAAAACCCCTTAATGCTTTTGTCAGGTCTGATGTTCTTCGTTGTCTCTTACCTTCCTCTCTTTCTTGCCTCATGATCGACACTCTCCTGATCAGTCACTTGATCAGCCTCATTGATCATTATTGATTAGACGCACACAGTCAGATGTGTTTCTCCTGATTTGAACATCTCTCTGTGGTTCTGTTTGAGTGAAGAAAAACAGCAGATGTTCAGCAGAAGTGAAAACTAACAGCCTGCTTCACGTCCGAATCAAACATTTTTAATCAAAACCAGAACTTTAAACAGTTTCATTCTGCGGAGGACTCAGACCTGAGACATCTTCCAGTTTTTGATTAAACGCGGCAGCTAAAATTATCTCCAGTTGGTGTAAAACTGATGGGATGAATGATGAATCTTTGCAAGCAAAATGAAAACAGATGCTCCAATAAAATCCACGAAAATAGAATTAATCTTTGTCTCTGATGACGGTTGAGATGTTAATTATGATGGAGGTCAGAGATCACCTTCATGTTTCTTTCTCTCTGCAGCTCTGATTAAATTCAAAATTCCACCCAAACACAAATATATTCCACATAATATAAGTAGAAAGTTTTCACACTGATAATTACATTTTAGTACTTGCAGCAGTACATAAATCTATTTTAATCAAAGTGTAAATTGGCATAGCTTTGAATCGAGTTTGTGGAGAATAAAGTATATATTTTCTGTGTTATTGTGTTAAATAAAAATGTTTAAGTCTGCTAACAAGCTGGATTAAATGTGTCATCTTGATGGACATCTGGAGGCTGTAAATGTTTAAACAGCAGCTCATGTTGGACAGCTTCAAAATAAAAGCAGCTGGTGAACTCTGTCACTTCAATTTAAGAAAGTTTAGCTCAAAACTTATTTATGGATCTGCAGATGTTTCTCTTCACAAATATTCATCGTTGGTAGTTGACAAACAAAACAGATAACCTCTCTTTAATCCTTGACACTGCAGCTTAAAGCATTTGCATTATTTTTTTTTTTTTAATTTTACAAGAAAATTAATGGAGTTTAGTTTTGGGCTGATTTGAACTTCAAGTTATTATTTGACCTACAAGAAGAGTCAGCCGCGTCTCAGGGAGCAAAATTGAGTGTTTCTGTGTTTAAAAATGCAAAAGAAAATGAATGGACCCTGGTGTGGTTTGATTTGTAGACCCAGTTGTCAGTTACTTTGTCGCTCAAACTTTATGCTACAAAATTGAGCGTTTAAATTTGTTGTTTGTTTGTTGGAGTCTGGTTTGGTTTGATTTTAAGGTGCAGTTGTGACTTGACCAACAAAAGACAATGGAAGCAGCACTTTCTATCTGTTTCTCTCCTTTGCTCTGAAATGTTGAGCATTCTAGTTTTTTAGAATTCAGAAGAAAATGAATGGACCCTGGTGTGGTTTGATTAGCTGAGCAACCAAAAAGGCAAAAGTCAACCTCTCCCATGTGTAGCACAACAAATTTGACTGTTTAGTGTGTTTTAAAATTCATAAGAAAATGTCTGAAGTTTGGTGTGGTTTGATTTGAATACCCATGAAAAAAGTGAGTAGGGTCTGGTCTAACCTGAAGTCCTGGCTGGTGGTTGAAAATGCAAGAAAAGCTCCTTCTCATATCTCATACTGACGCTCATGCTGCAGATCTGAGTTTGTTCAGTCTGTTGTACGGAGTCTAGTTTGGATGATTTGTAGTTGTGTCTTGACCAGCGAAAGAGACAAGAAACCTGAATGACTTGCACTGCAATTTTTGCATCATTTTCTAAAATTCACAATAAAGTGAATGGAGTTTGGTTTGTGCTGATTGTACTTGACACTGCAAATTCCAGTGTTTTAAAATTCAAAAGAAAATGAATGGAGTCTGGTGTGATTTGATGTGAAAACTCATTTTATCTTTCTGGTTTGGTTTGACTTAAAGTTCCAGCTGGTAGTTGAAGATGCAGGAAAGTCAAACGGTCCTAATCTGCACAAAATCTGCTGTAAAGTTCTGAAAAAATTGTATGGAGTTTGATTGTAGTTGTGACTTAACCAACAAAGGAAAGGAGGAAGCCAACATCTCTCTCTCTCTCTCTCTCTCTCTCTCTCTCTTCTCTCTCTCTCTCTCTCTCTCTCTCTCTCTCTCTCTCTCTCTCTCTTCTCTCTCTCTCTCTCTCTCTTCTCTCTCTCTCTCTCTCTCTCTCTCTCACATTTGAGCGTTTAAACTTATTCTAAAATTCAGAGGGAAAGTGAACAGAGTCTGGTTTGGTTTGACATTCCAGTTGTTGGTCTGTTTTAAATTTAAAAGAAAATGAACAGAGTTTGGTTTAATTTAAAGTCCCAGTTGTTCGTTTTTTAAACATTTTAACTGAAACAGGAGCTTCACTTGTTTCAGGTTTTTCTCTCTCTGAGGCTGGATGGATGTTTTTTTTCTACACATCCTCCTCCTCCTCCTCCTCCTCCACCACCTCAGTCCTGTTTGGATGCTACATACATACACACACACACACACACACACACACACACACACACCACACACACACACAACAACAGTACACGCTGCAGACAACATATACGCGCGGAGCTGCTGAACGGTCCAAACTGCGCTCACATCTTCGAGCTCCTGTGAGCAAACCAACAAACAGTCAGTATGTTTAGTTCACTGAGAGTCACAGAGAAGCTGACAAACATCAAGTTAAACTATCCCATCAAAATAAAAGCATGACGGAAAAACAACCCTCCAAAATCATTCATTTTCAAAATGCGCGTTCAAGACGCGTTTTTTACGCAAGAAAAGTGCACCGTGCGGACGGAAGATTATTGTTATTATCTTTATCTATTACTGTTGTTATCATTATTATTGTTATCATTAATGTTATTGTTTTGTGATTGAAAGCCATTACATGTAACTGAAAGCTCCGGAAAAAACAAGTTTGGACCTTGAGTCTTTTTCGTCTATTGTTGTTGTTTTTGTTGTTGTTATTATTATTATTATTATTATTATTATTATTATTATTATCATTATCATTATTGTTGTTGTTGTGTTGTTGTTGTTAGTGGTGGTGGTAATATTCCTTTTTTGTTTTAGTAGTCAGCCTGATAATAAAGTAAAATGATTGACTTTATGAAAATGTTTTCTACCACCCAGTCATCTAGTTTCTGCTGAACTGTTTTCGCATTTACCCCCTTGATTTTTTATAAAACAAAAGTCAGACTAAAGCTCATGTTTCTCAGCTGCATGCGTTATTAATGGGGAAAGTGCACAAGAATTTAAAAAGGTGTGGGAATAAAAACGTTCAGACAAACACTAAACTGTCATCAGATGCGTTAAAACGGATGTTTTCTGTTCCTGCACCGCAGCTTTCCCGCAGTCAGCTGCAGCAGCGGACTCAGTTTCCTGTAAACGAGAATCAGAAACCTCCAAAATGACCTCAGGAAAAGATTAAATCGAAAGCAACTGGACTTGTTTAAAAGTCTTATTGAAGACGTTTCGCTTCTCATCCAAGAAGCTTCATCAGTTCATGCCTGTCAGACTAGTCAGAGCTAGAGCTCCAAAATGACAAAATCTCTTGTTTTGATGTGAACTGTTGGATTCTGTTGCCTTATTTCTAAACTTAAACAATTATTATTATTAATAATAATGTTTCCTTCATCAACAGAATCTGACAGTTTGTCTCTTCTTCTTCAGCCTGTTGAGAGAAAACAGTCTCACATTTATTTGTGGCTCGTTGTGGAGCTCAAACGGTTCAGTGACGCTTCAGTGTTTCTGTGCGTAAAAAAAAAACAACGTCTCCGTGTGTCCGAGCTGCAGCTGCCGCTGCTGCTGCTCCACCCGGGGTCAAAGTCTCCAACACAAAGTCACAAAATACGTTTAGTTTGTTCAACTGGAGGAAATCTGCAGCGAGTAAAGACATTTTTCTCTCCTTGGTTGATTTTTTATTTTTTTGGAGTCACATTTACGCACCAAAAACTCCACCTGATGGAAACACTGCGTTTGATTTCCAAGTGATCTGAGTTTTTTAGGAGCCACAGAAAAATCTCAAAAAGTGTTAAATTAACTCTGTTGGAGTTTTTCTAACTTGTCTCAGAATCAAACAGTTTAGTTTGTTGCTTCAGAGCCAAACATTCACACATCAGCGACAGTTTATTGTTAAATACTCGGAAATATTTTGCCTTAAAAAGTGTTAAATTAACTGCTGAGGATTCACAGACTGACAAGTTTGGCTCCACGTGTCTCAGATTAAACTGACTGACTGTTGAGTTCACAGACAACGTGTGGTTGTTTTATGTTCAGTGTTTGTAGTCACATTAACGTGGTCTAAAATTCACAGGAAAAATGAACAGAGTTTGGTTCAAATCAAACCGTTTCTCATAAGTCTTTTAAATCTGCTGGAGTTTGGTGTGGTTGGATTTAAAGTTTCAGCTGTGACCAACAACAGAGACGAGAGATGTGACCTCCGTCTGTCCTCTGCACTGCGTTTCTTTTTTCTTTAAATTCAGAAGAACATGAACAGTTTGGTGCGGTGAGAACGTTTTATTTTCCTCTATTTGTAGTCACATGAAAGTGGTAGAAACAAGGCAACTTATGTAATATCAGTAATGTTAATCAATAATACTGACATTGATAATTAAAGTATTCTACGAGTGTGAATTTTAAAGATGTTTTAAAACTAAACGGAGCAGATATTTGGTTAAACTGCTGCAGATTTGATTGTTGTCGCAGTGGTGGCAGTAATAGTACCATCAGTATTATAGTAGTAATAAATATTACTACATGTATGATGAAATAAGTCCTGATTCATCCTTTAGAGGCTAAAAATAAGATCTGATGTTTTTCTGATGTGTTTATTATTTGTGGTCACGTGTTTGCAGTGCCCGTGGTCACGTGGTAAACATAACACTACTGCTGCTACTAACACAGTGTTAGTAGCAGCAGTGTTATCAATTAATACTAATAATAGCATCGCTGAACACACTGTAACTGCGATAATAAAGGTCTAGTGTCAGTGGTATAAGAAGTAGATGTAGTTCTAACATGGTAGTGGCAGCAGCAGCAGCAGCTCCGGTGGTATTAATGGGAGAATCAGGGCTGTAACAAAGATTTTATTAATACTGAGATCTTTAATTTAATCATTCAGTCTGTGAGTTTCTTTATTTATTTGAATTATTTCAGTTTATTTACACTTATTCAGTTAAATATAGTTTTTTTTTATTTTCTGTAAACTTCTAAAGATAATTTAGTTTCACTGCCAAGAACCAGTAAAATGATTTAAATTTATATTTTGTCCAAAAATATCCTGGAATCAGCTTTTAAAATAAAACACCAAATGTTAATATTTATTCTATGATCCTATAATTGAACATAAACTCCCATCAGGTTAATAAATCCCCAATGATTCCTAGTATATGCGCCCAAACAAACAACAACAACAAACAATCAGTTTGAAGCTGACAAACAAATATCAGGTCAAAGTACCCCATCAAAATAAAAGCATGACTACAAATAGAAATATTTCTCAAAAAGAAATTAATTTTCTGGACACAAAATGCGCACTCAGGTTGCGTTTTTACGCAAGAAAAATGTACCGATTATTCAGGTGTATTGACCTCAATGTCTAACTATCAGTATTCACCACTGTAGCAGCAGTAACTGAGGAGCTGGCGGTGGTACCAGTACTAGTAGTAGTACTCGCAGTAGTACCAGCAGTATAAATTACCACAGTTATAAAAAACAGGCTCGAAGGCGTCGATATGTTTTTACCAAAAGAAAAAGTGAACTAAATCATGTTGGAAATATGTTGGAATGATCCTTTAATTGTTATAAATAATGTGTGATGTTTTCCTAAATATCTGTAATAATTAAAAATGGATGAAAACACGTTTTGGAGTAAAATTTGACTTTTAAAAATGTAGGCGCGTCTCCTCCGGCGGCCTCGTGTGTTTCAGCCTTTTATTCGGACTCACTGAGTGTGTTCACTTTGTGTTGTTGTTGTTGTTGTCAGATTCTCCTCCAGCGCGGAGCCTTCGGCAGGAAACTAAACTACAAACCTTCCTGGAAGCAACACGCTGACATGACACCGTGTTTACGCCTCGCGGCGCACACTTTACGCGCATTTTACGCACGGAAAATCGGCTTTGGAGAAACAGCCCGTAGCAGCCTCTCTGTGCTGTCTGCTGCGATGTGACACACAAATCACCTCCGCGTGTCCTGACCGTGTCCGCGTGCCCTCCGGATCCCCTCTCCTCTGTTTATTTTCCCTCCGAGGCTGCATGTAAACAGTTTCTGAGACGCCGAAGGGGAAAATATTTGAGTGTAAATATGAGGAGCGGCGGGGATTTGGGTGCACGCATGCACGGTGTGTGTTTTCCAGCGACGGTTTTAGTTTAGGTGGGGGAGAGAATGAGCGAGGAGGGGAGGGGAGGGAGGGGTGAGTGAGGGGAAGGAGTGTTGATAGGGGTGAGTGTGTTTTCTGCGCTGCAAGAAGTGTCCAAACTGGTGAGTCGTTTTGGGCGTGTTTTACGCGCTGAAAGTCGGATTTTTTGTTGAAAAACGATCCGAAAAAATGTAGAATTATCTTCTAAAAATCCACATTTTCGAATAAAATACAATAAGATTTATAAGTAAAGTGTTTGTGGTTTAAAATGAGGCTAAATGTGAGCTTGATGCAGTAGTTCCACATTAAAAATGCTTAAAAATCGACAAAAGTCGCTCAAAACCGATTCGCTTTTGAGACAGTAAAAATCTGATTTAATCAGTCAGATTTTCAGGTTAATTGTGATCAAATTAAATTTTTTAAAGCCTTAAAAAGACCTGAAAAGACCGGTCAGGTTTGGTATTTTTTGCAGCGTGCACGGCATTGGTGGATGTGTGTGTTTCCCTGTGCGTCATGATTGGCTGAGAGCGCAGAGGACGCCTTAATATTTAATACTAATGTTCCCCTGGTTGGCTGAGGACTGGAAAGGTCCAACCAATGTTTTTTACTTGCTTTAGTGGCTGCGGCTCCCTAATTAATTGCAGCTATCTGTCTCCTATCGATGTGTGTGTACATGTGTGTTGTGTGTGTGTGTTTCCTTTTTTCTCCCCAAACCGAACATGAAATAGTTTGTTGGGCTATACTTTCTTTCTTCCTCTCGTTCCCCCCTTCCTTCCTTCCCGTCCTGGTTCGCAGGCTCAGACCGGACAGATTGAGACCCAGCTGTGTTTCCACCCTCAGTGCCCGGTGATGTTGGATATGGGAGAGCGCAAAGAGGTGAAAATGATTCCGAAATCGTCGTTCAGTATAAACAGTTTGGTGCCGGAGGCCGTGCAGAGCGACAACAACAACCACCAGAACCAGCATCACCACCAGAACCACCATCACCAGACCCAGAACCACCACCAACAGCACCAACACCGACCCGGCGGCGCGGACGAAGCCGAGCAGAAAGCTCCTCTCGCGGCCGCGCAGCAGGATTCCAAAGCGGAGTCTAAAAGTGACTCCTCCGGTCAGGAGAGCTGCGCCGAGGAGAAGGAGAAGCAGCAGGAGGAGAAGAAGGAGAAGGACGGGGACGGCGGTTCCGCGGGGAAGGACGGAGACAAGAAGAGCGGCAAGTACGAGAAGCCTCCGTTCAGCTACAACGCGCTCATCATGATGGCCATCCGGCAGAGCCCCGAGAAGCGGCTCACCCTCAACGGGATCTACGAGTTCATCATGAAGAACTTCCCGTACTACCGGGAGAACAAGCAGGGCTGGCAGAACTCCATCCGGCACAACTTGAGTCTGAACAAGTGCTTCGTCAAGGTGCCGCGGCACTACGACGACCCGGGGAAGGGCAACTACTGGATGCTGGACCCGAGCAGCGACGATGTTTTCATCGGGGGAACCACCGGGAAACTCCGGCGGCGCTCCACCACCTCCCGGGCCAAGCTGGCCTTCAAGCGGGGGGCCCGGCTGACCTCCGGGCTGACCTTCATGGACCGAGCCGGCTCCCTTTACTGGCCCATGTCCCCCTTCCTCTCCCTGCACCACCCGCGGGCCAGCGGCGCCCTGGGCTACAACAGCACCTCCTCGGGCTACCCGGGTCACCCCATGTCCTACAGCACCATGCTGACCCAGAACATGGGCAACAACCACTCGTCGTTCCCGTCGTCCAACGGGCTCAGCATGGACCGGCTGGTCGGCGGGGATCTCCCCTACGCGACGCACCACCTGACGGCCGCGGCCCTGGCGGCCTCCGCGGTGCCCTGCGGCCTCTCCGTGCCTTGCTCCGGGGCCACGTACTCCCTCAACCCGTGCTCGGTCAACCTGCTGGCCGGGCAGACTAGCTACTTTTTCCCGCACGTCCCGCACCCGTCCATGAGCACGCAGAGCGGCGGCAGCGGCGGCGGAGGCTCCCTGCAGGCCGCCCGGGCTTCGGCCTCCAACTCCCCGCAGGCTCCGTCCTCCTCCTCGCTGCCCTGTGACTCTCTGAGGCCGGCGCTGTCCGGCTCTCTGCCCGCCTTCTCCTCGGGACTGTCCGGGGGTTTGTCTGACTATTTCACGCATCAAAACCAGGGCTCGACCTCCAACCCGCTTATACACTAACATCCCCCCCAGAACCCCTCACCCCCTGCCTCACCCCTCCATCCACCCTCCATCCTCCATCATCCCTTCATCCCTCCATCCTTCCCCCCCTGAAGGAGTGAAAATCTTAAAATGACTCTGGAACTGTAAGTTGAACATTTTACACTGAACATTTACACTGTAAAAAAAATACAAAATTATTATAAACTACCTACTATAGAAAAAAGAGGAGAGACTAAAACTGCAAAACAAAAAAGAGCAGCAGAGAAACTGAAAGCAGCCCTGAAGTTTCCAGGTATTTTTTAATATTATTATTATTATTATTATCTCTTCTTCTTTCTTCTTCTTCTTCCTCTTCTTCCTCTTCTTCTCTTTCTTCTTTCTTCTTTCTGCTCCATCTTCTCCTGCAGTTTTTTAATTTCTGTGTACATAATGTCTGTTACTATAAGTGTCCGGGCTTTGTCTCTGTATAGTTACTGTCAGTCAGCGACGTGCAATGATGTGACCTGAGCTAAAAAAACAGAGAGGATGATGATGATGATGAGAGCTGTAGGCTGATTATTATTTTTCTGTTCTTGTTGTTGTTGTTGGAGGAGGCATTACTTTTTTATAGAATGTGTATTTAAAATAGTTTTGTCTAATTTTTGAGATTTAAAAAAAGGTAATAATAATAATAATATGTCTAATAGCCGGTTGGTTTTGCCCGCATGTTTGCAGTATTATCAGGTCTCATGCGGGTTAGAAAAGAAGCGGCGGAGAATGATTTTATTTTACAGAAAAAAATTAAAAAAAATTAAACACTAATTTTTTTTATTTTTTATTTTTATTTTCTATACAGTGAAAATGTGTTTTTCCTTTTTTTAAAAAAGCGACTCTGGCTCCCGCCGTCAAAGTCCTGCTGAGGCTGTTTTTTTTTCTCTCCATTCATTCATTTCCCAGTTTTAAAAACTGTTAATGTACTTTTTTATAGACCAAAGAATCGGTTTTCTAGGACATTTAGAGTTCAGCTGACAGAGGCCTAATGTAGTAGGAATTACGGAGTGAATGAATGAATGAGTGAGCGGATGAATAAAGGGGTGAATGATGCCTCCTTCACTGCAGAAAATGTCCATTTAACAACGAGATTTTTATCGCATGTTTTTGTTGTTTTCTTAAATTAGCAGAAATTTGAATGGAGTTTGGTGACGCCGATTCTTTTTCAACGAATGTTTGTTGGCGTTTTTGCCTTAATCCGCCTCGTTAATTGCGTTGGAAACAGCGTAAATATAACTCCTGCTTTTGAATTAAAAATCAGACTTAAAGGCTGATTTTTTTTTTTTTTTTTTTTGCGTAAATGTCTCGTTTGTTGATGGATATTTTCCGCGGTGGCAGCCTGTGATGTGCTTCTTTGACTGTAAACGTGATCGCCGATAAAAATGGACGTTCACGCCTTTTCTTCTCCTTTTATTTTTTATTTTATTATTTTTTATAATTAGTAAAAGAGAGAGAAAAAATGTCTATTTGTAATTTGAATTTGGGGTTTTCGAACAATGTAAAAACCCGTTTGTTTGACAGAAGAAGAAAAAAATGCCTCATTATCTCTAATACTACTTGGAATGATTGTCCTTTAATTGTCGTCTCTAAAAACAATTTTTCATGGTTGTGATACTATTGTGGTCTTATTCTTATTCCCGTGTTTGTCGCTTACAGAAGTTAAAAAAAGAGAAAAAAATGTTTTAATCATAAAAAAATAAAAATAAAAGAATAGGTTACATTCATAACAAACGCAAATCCTTTTGTCTTTTTTACTCCTCCTGCCGTCCGTGTTGTCACTGCTTTTATCACCAGGTACCCGAGAGCAACTAAATTAAATGTAGTTAAATATTTTTAAATTTCAGAGGAAAATCCTTGTTTTTATGGACTTTAGCTTAAATTTGGGGTTTTCTTATTGCGGTTCTGCACTGTGGTGCAAACATCAGGTCAAATCCACAAGAGATTATTTTAATTCCAAAATCAAAACGTCAACAAAGCTGCGAGTTTTTTTTTTTTACTTTCTGTTTGTGTGTTTGGGAGTTTTGCTTGTTGTTGTTGTTGTTTACGCAAACAGTGAAAATTACACCGCAGCAGCGCGCGTGTGCGTAAAGCCTTTACGCATAAAAAAAAGATTTGCGCGCGTCTGGGTGGAAAAACTGTGTCAAATGATGCAACCAGAGGTCGCGTTCAGGCTGCTGAAGCCTGACTGACTGACTGTGAGACATTTTCTGCTTTTGAACAGTGAAATCTGAGCTGCGCTGCAGGCTGCGGCCTGCGGCTCCCACTGAGCGCAAACTCACTGCGTGTTTTGTGCAGAAATCACCCAGAATATCCTGAAATGTGCTCATTTAAAGGCTGCTGTGATCCGGGTTTACATGTTGTCTGGTGCACTTCTGCCTCGACTGGTTTGATTTCACACCCCAAACCTCAAACAGCTGAAATTTAAACGCAAACGTGCAGATTTTTCCTTATTTTCTTTGCAGAAAATTCGGAGACTGAATTTCAGCGCGGTCCTTCTTGTCATGTGGTGTTTTGGGGGGTTTTGTTTTGAGCTCCGGCTCGTCATGTTTGCAGTGTGTATCAGGCTCATGTGTGTGTTGTTTGGCTCATTATTTACACATGAAAAAAAGCTGAATTTTCTTCCTGAGTCTTGCAGATTTTTGTGTATTTTTTGAGGCAAAAGTCAGATTTTGTTGCTGGTTTGGAGCGTTGGTGTGTTTTGGCTCAGTGCTGTCAGTCTGCTGCAGCTCCACTGTCTTCTTCTCATTTTGTGTGTTCATTCCTCCTCAGCTGCTGCCGCATTTTAATATTTTTGATGCCGCTTGTGTGGTTTTATTTTTACAGATGAATTTTAAATTTATTCCTTAAAACTTTGCCTTTTTTCCCTCAGTGTTTCTTTTTTTTTTCTCTCTGGCGTGTTTTTACCTTAAATTTACCTCAAACTCGTAAATGGGACTTTAGATGCTGCTGTGTTTCTGCATGTGGATGGGTTTTTTTTTGGGTTTTTTTTGTTGAGGCTGGTGTGTCTGGTTGATTTTTAGCTGCAGATGTTTCACCTTTTCTTTCTTTCAGGCTCAGTTTGAGAGTTCTGACTCTCAGTTCCTTTTTGCTCTGGTGTGTTCTGTGTGATCCGCATCAGAATGTTTTGTGGTGCAGCTGGTTTGTTTCTGCCTCATTTCACTTTATTTGGTTTGATTTTACACCGTAAAACTAAACTGTGTTGCAACCAGTAAAATATGAATAAATTAAACGTGCAGATTTTAGAAATTTCTTGAACAAAGATCAGACTGGCTTCTTTCCTGATCTTATTTTTGCTTCAGCTCGTCATATTTTCATTCCTTCTTTAGATGCATTTGAATATTTTTTTGCCCTTTGATTTGTTTTGCAGATCAGATCTGAACTGTGATGAAATCAGCGGAATTTTCCTCCTTGAATTTGCAGATTTGCTATTTTTCAGATTAAAAGACGCATTTTTGGTTCTTTTTGCTCTCGCTTGTGTTTTCTGCAGTTCGTCATATTTATAAAATGTGTAAATGAGATTTTATGTTTTGTAAAAGCTGCTGAAATCCTGATTTGAGTGTTTTTTGTGAATTAAATGAAAGCTGCAGAATTTCCGGCTGAATCTGACCTGCTGATTTCTGCGCAGCTTCCCTCTTTTTGTGCTTTGATATCTGCAGAGACTTTATCAGTTTTCTGTGTTTGTTGTTGCAGCTGGTTGTTGTTTTTTGCTGCAGGATTTCTGCAGGTTTTGGTGAGTTGTCGCAGTGAAAAGCTGTAAACTGAGCCGCTGCACTTCACTGCCTCCCTGCGCGTCCTCCCAGCTTCTCTTTGTGTTTGCACAAAATCCTTAAAAAATCCGGAATATTCGGAGACTTTTTCACCTGTTTGAGTTTCCAGAAGCTGCTGGTTTGTGTTTGCAGACACTTTAAAGCTTAAAGCTGTTTTTTAAATCATCCGGCTTCTTCTCTTGTTGTCTTGTTTTTTTTGGTTGTTTTGCGCACAAGAAAAACCTAAAAAACACATTTATTAAAAAGTGCAGACTGACCTCCTCCTCTTCCTCACCTGAGAGTCTTCTGCATTTCTCTGGATAAACACAATCACTTTTTCTTTTTGCTTCAATAATAACAGCATGTTCTTTTTCCTTTTCAGTTCTCCCGGGGATGATTTTGTTTCAATATTTTGTCAGGAAATGTGGCGCTTTGCTTCCAAACGACTATTTTCGGGCTTTATTGTGTGTTTGCTGCTGCAGGAGCTCGTTTCTGGCTGCTTTGTGCGGATTAATCCTCGTACAGGTGCACGTGTTCTGTCCGTGACCGCGTTAAAATGACGGAAACGGAAACAGACTGACCTTTGTCTCATTTCAGACGATTATTTATTTATTTATTTATTTACAGTAAAATCTGAAATTCAGCTCTTTTTGTTTTGGCTCGTTTCGTCTGTAATCTTTATTTCGGAGTAAATAACTCCAGCTGGATGTTTTAGTTGTGAATGACGGACCGAACAGTTTCTGGAAGCTGCAACACGACGCCTGACTGTATTTCTACACTGCTGGTTGTCTGTCAGCAGGTCAAAGGTCAAAACCTGCATCCTGCTGCAAACGAACGCACATTTTCTGATATAAATTCACAGTTTCCTGCACGAAACAAACTCTGATGACTTAATATGAAGCATCACATTTATTGAACATTCATGAAATACAAATGAAGATATTTTATTCAGCTAAAATCATCATCAAACATCCCGATATGTTTTATTTTCTTTTAAAAAGGGAAAAATATTTGCATATTGTAAAAAATCTGCATGCTGCTGCTGTTGGAGGTCAAAGTTCAAACCTGCAGCATCAACAGGAAGCAAAAGGCCACTTTTATTTTAGTGTATATTTGTGTTGGTTCAGCAGTCAGAGTCCAGACTCTGGACTGTAATAATAAGATAATAATAATGTGATGATGATATTTTTATTTGTCTCTGTGAGTCAGCAGCGCAGCGGCTCTGAAGCGCAGATGGTTCCGGATTCTCCTCCGTTTCTGTTTTCAGATTCTGTTTCTGTTTTTACGCGCAGAGAAGAAGAAGAAAGAAGGAAACGTGTTTTTGCGTTTGGAGGATCAGAAATTAGTGACACTGAAGCTGAAAAAGAAAAAAGCTGCGATCTTCTTCTGTTCAGGTTCAGTGTTTCTCTGCTTGTGTGTTTGATGTCTGACTGGTCTGAGGGAGGTTTGTGTATCTCTCTTTGTTTGTGAGGCTCAGTTTCCCATGATGCTCTGGGGTTCTGGTTCAGAGGAAACTGTTTGCATTTTGGGTTGAAAATGTTGTGAGTATTTCTGGCTGCAGATCTGTGCGTTCAGACAGATTTTTAAGGTGTTTGTTTCTTCACATTCAAGCAGAAAATATAAAGAAAACAGTGAACAAACATCCAAACGCTGATTCCAGCATTCAGTGATGCTTGAAATGCTGCTTCAGTGGAAAACTCTGAATAATTTGAATTTTTTGGCACCACACTGAAAGATTTCACAGACATGATGTCAGGACTGCTCTCTAAAGACCACATCTGCAGAACGCTTCAGTTCAACATTGTAGGGACAAACATTGAGCCAGAGTCACTTCATTTCCTGCGTTCTTGTCATTTTAAAAAAAAAAAATGCACCTGTTTGTGTCTTTTCTGCATCAGTTTATGGTGGAAATGTCTTCATGCAGCAGGTGACATTTTAAAACATAAACGAATATAATGCAGTCAGGATGTCAGGCCAGAAGTTCTTCAAAATAAAAGTCCTCCACTACTTTCATGTTTTTATTGGGGAGGACAAATGCAAATATTGATTCTAAATATTGAGGGGGACCTGACCCGTCCTCTGCACCCCCCTGAAATCTACACTTATGCACATCTGCACAACATCCATGCTCTCCGGGGTTTTCAAACACTGACATCAGTCCAAACCAGGTTTTTTTTAAGACTTTCAGGTGATTTTACCTGCTGACAGGCTGTAGAGTCTGAGAGAAAATCTCCAATTTTAGATTTTTGCACCAAAATAGAAAATGTAAAAGATAAACAAATAATGTGAAGATATAAAAGAAGACTATGAGAAATTAAATGTTGAAATGATTTTCCTCTCTGATGAGCAGAAACCACTGAATCTTTAAATGTTTTGGCCCCAAACTGAACAATCACAAAAAAGTAACTGGATGTTATTTGTGATCTTTAAAATCTTGATATCAGAATCAGAGGAGATTTCAGATAGCATTAAAGAGATGTGACTGATTGTTTCTTTTGTAAAAATGTTTGTTCTGGTCTTTAAAAACCTACATGAGTCCCATCAGGGCCCCACGATGCTCCAAATCCTGTTTCACAAGCTCTGAGTAGAATAAAACTCTGAATAATCAGGATCATTTTGAGCCAAACTGGGGAAATTTGAAGGCAGTCTGATGACACCAGCTGCTGTATAAAAATACATCAGCCTTTAAAGACCAAACCAGCATTTAGACTTTTTAGACATTAAAGTCTGAAAGAAAACATGAAATATTTGATATTCTGGAACCAACGTGGAAAATGTAAAGGATGAATGAAGGCTTTTGTTGTTTTAAAATATTTATATCAGGCTTAAAAAAATCTTGATATCAAGCTTTAAAACCTAAATTGATCCCAACCAGGGTTTTAATGGAGACTGTTAGTAACCAGTGATGCTCTAAATCCAGTTTCAGAGACTCAAGAAGAAGGAAAAACCCTTTTATTTTGAAAATCTTTGAAAACGTAGGCACCAGATTAGAAAATATTCAATATCATGAACGTTTGTTGTTGTATTGTCTTAAAAATTTCAAAACTTGGATTCAGTGGAGACATTTAGTGTCACCTGATGCTTTACAGGAAGAAAACTCTGAAAACGTTGAATTTTATGGCATGAAATTGAAAAAATTGTTGATTTTTTTGTGGTGAAAATTGAACTGATATTCTTGAAAATATCATAACAGGCTTCAGTAAACTACATGACTGAAAACTGAGGTTTCAGTGGTGGATTGAAGCAGTTTATGATGCTTTAAATCCAGTTTCAGAGCCTCTTAGATGAAGAAAACCTGAAACCTTTTTGGACTAAAAGTCTGAAACAGTTTTAGTTTAGAGGTTCAGAGGATTTTACACTCTAAAATTCAGAAAACAATTCATATAAAATGTTATCAGGCCTCAACAACACAAATCGGCCCATTATTAAAAGAAGAAATCCCAGAAAACTTTGAATCGCGTGGCCTTAATTGGAAAATTTAAAAAATAATTTCATGTTATTAGTAATTACTATTTTGAAAATATGCAGGCTTCAAAACCCAGATCAGTCCAAAGTGTCCAGCGATGATCTAATCCAGTTTCACGGACTGTAACAATAACAAAGAAAAACGCTTTTTCGGCACCAAATTAGAAAAAATAATGAAAGACCACTGAATGTTCTATTGTCTTATAAATATTGGTATCATGCTTCAACAATCTGAACTGGGATTCAGTGGAATCTTATAGTGTGCAGTGATGCTCTAAATTCACTCTTAAAAGAAAAAAATCTTTTAATTTGAAAATCTTTGCATATTTTTGCACCAAATTGAAAAAATTAAAAGATCACTGAATGTTGTTTTGGTTGTATTGTCATAAAAAAAGATCTGCATCAGGCCTCAACAACCCAAAATGGTCCAAACCAGAGACCTTCTCCTGCAATGCTCTAAATCCAGTTTCACACTCTTTTATTTTGAAAATCTTTGAATTTTCTGACACCATATTTGAAAATACAGAAAATAACTGAATGTTGTATTATCTTAAAATATCAGTATCAGACCTAACAACACAATTTGGTCCAAACCAGGATTTTACAGACTCTTAAGAGAAAAAAAGCTTTTAATTTGAAAATCTTTGCATATTTTGGCACCATATTGGAAAACATAAAAGCACGCTGAATATTTAATGTTGTATTGTCTTCAAAATATCATTGGTATCATACAACAACAACCCAAACTGGGAGACTCTTGCAAGAAGAAAAACCCTTTTAATTTGAAAATATTTGAAAATTACAGCACTAATTCACAAATATGAAAGATTACTGAATGTTTTTAGTTACATTGTCTTAAAAATATTGTTATCAGCCCTCAGCAACACAAGTTGGTCCAAATTTGGATTCAGTGGAGACTGTCCAGCGATGCTCTAAACCCAGTTTCACAGATTTACAAGAATTTAAACCCTTTTATTTTGAAAATGACTTAACATTCCAGCATTTATTGGCAAATATAAGAGATCACTGAATGTTGTATTGGTTGTATTGTCTTAAAAATATCTGTATCAGGCCAGTTTCTGAAAACCAGTTTCATGGACTCTTACAAAAAGAAAAGCCCTTTTAATTTGAAATCTCTGAATTGTTCACCACCAAATTAGCAAATATGAAAAATCACTGAATGTCATATTGTCTTATAAATATCAGTGTCAGGTCTTAACAACACAAATTGGTTCAAATCAGGGTTCAAGTGGAGACTTTTAGTGTCCAGTGATGCTCTAAATCCAGTTTCAAGGAACCCTTTTACTTTGAAAATCTCTCAGCACCTAATTGGCAAATATGAAAGATCACTGAATGTTTATTATTATTATTATTGTTTTAAAAGATATCAGTATCAGGCCTCAAGAACCCAAGATGGTCCAAATTTGGATTCAGTGGAAACTTAGAGTCCAGCGATGCTCTGAATCCAGTTTCACAAGAAAAGAGATGAGAAGAAAAAACCCTTTTAATTTGAAAATCTTGGTACGTAATTGTGAAATATGAAAGAACGCTGAATGTTTACTGTTGCATTGTCTTAGAAATATTAGTATCAGGCCTCAACAACCAAAACTGGTCCAAACTGGGATTCAATGGAGACTAAATGCAGTTTCACTGACTCTTACAAGATGACAAACCCTTTTAATTTGAAAATCTTTGAATTTTTTGGCATGTACATGGCAAATATGAAAAATAACTTCATGTTAAATGTTATATTGTCTTAAAAATATCTGTACCAGGTCTCAACAACCCCAAATACATAAAAACATATCTCTTACAAGAAGAAAAGCCCTTTTAATTTGAAAATCTTTGACTATTTTGGCACCTAATTAGCAAATATGAAGGATCACTTAACGTTTTTTGTGATCGTCTTAAACGTATTTTGGTATCAGGCCTCAACAACCCAAATTGGTCCAAACCAGGTTTTCGTTGAGACTTTTAGTGCCCAGTGATGCTCTAAATCCAAATTTCACAGACTCTTATAAGAAGAAACACCCTTTATTTGAAATCTTTCAATTTTTCAGCACCAGAAGCGAAAATATGAAAGATCACCAAATGTTCATTGTGATATTGTTTTAAAAATATTGGTCAAATTGGTCCACATTTGTGTCACATGATGATTTACAGAAAGAAAACTGTGAAAACTTAAATTTTTGGCGTCCAAGTGAAATTTTTATGAACGACCTGCATGTTTCTGGTGATTAATTATCAGTGTGAGGACGCTGATCGGTCCAAACTCAGTTTTCAGAGGAGGAAACTCTGAATAAACAGAATTTCACGGCACATAAACACGTTAAAGTGAGCAGATGTGATGCAGCAGCCTCGCTGTGATTTTCTCTCTGCAGACTGTTTGTTGTTGGAGCTCTGAGATCAACCCACCGAAACAACAAAGACAGACTTTCAGCAGCAATTTGTTCGTTTCTTAAAAGAGGGCTGCAAGTTAAACGAGTCCGACTGTAACGCAAGAACCCCCCCACCCCTTCACCCCTCACCTCACCCCCACCCTCACCCCTCCTCACCCCCCAACAATGGAGCTGCCGGGGAACCCAATCTGTGTCGGCCTGATGCTATCTGCTCCATGTTAAATGGGGTGACCAGCAGTCAAAAGACAAAAGAAGCAACAGAAGGACACGGGGGAGGAGATGGGGGAGGAGGGGGGGAGGAAGAGGAGATATCCTTTCTCTCTCCCTTTCTTTCTTGAAGTACTCAGATCTTTTATTTAAGTAAAAGTAGAAATACCAGAGTACAAATACTCCAAAGTCCTGCACTGAAATGTCACTTAAAGTACCAAAAGTAAAAGTCGTCATTATGCAGAATGGTATAGATTAAATCATTGCATTATAATTATTGATGCATCAGTGTGCTTGTTACGATCCCCTGAATGAGCTCGTACCCATCATCACTTTAATGTTGCAGATTTTAACTGATTATCTTACATCAGGGGTCTTAAACTCCATTGACTAGTGCTACAAAAACCCACAATCATTCTGAAAATGTACTTTTTTGTTTCCATCACTAACATATTTTTGTCTCACTTAACAAAAAAATGCAAACTGCAGTATCTATATATATATTTTCTATAAATTATTAGCTGTGCATTGGACAGTCTCTTCTGTCACTTTGGTCATTAATACCTCTGATGTCACTTAATTTGCTGATTTCATCAATACTGTTGAACAAGATATTCTTTTCCGGACAGAGAATATCAGCGAATTCCAACATGAAATCCTTCAGAAACATAAAATGGAATTGTGTTTTTAAATCAGTCAGTTGAATTGTAGCTTAAATTGGCATGAAACAACTAAAAATAAGTAAATACATGATTTTTAGGGCCGGATTAAATGATATTTTTCACATCATGTCGCAGGCTGAAGGGGGACAGAGAGAGGGCCAGAAATGGCCCCTGGGCCACCAGTTTGAGACTTCTGGTTTAGATCAATCAATAATAATACATTATAATTTATTATATTAACAAATTAAATAACTGTAAGAAAACAAACAAACAGTATTTGCAGCTGAGATGTGGTAGAAAGTAACATAAATTACCTCAGAGTTGTACTGAAGTACTCGAGTACTATCAGGAACTTCACTTTCACTGTCGAGCTGCAGCCACTGATAATATTTATAGTTTTTCAGACAGAAAACAAAGTCAAAGGTCTGAATTTAGTAATGAAACAAGCTGAATCCTTAATTTCCTCTTAAAGTCACGTCTGAAGCAGCTTCACACTGACGTGTTGTGATCAGATGGAGCCTCTGAAAACCAAAACCAAAAACCTGAACTGAAGGAAACTCTGGTGCAAAATATAATCCTACATTATTGATTTCAGTGTAGTTCTGCATGTAAAATATCAGATAGAAGCACATCAGACACATGCACAGAGATCATACCTGGTTAGGTTGGATTTTTTTTCCTCTGAGAAGAAAATGAAACTCAGGAAACTTGTAAAGATGTCCCACGGTGCAATGAATCGTGTCTTTAAGATCTTCTTATAACTTCAAACCAGGGTTAAAGTCCAACGATCCTAAAAGTCCTAAATCTTCTTTCAGAGGATTTTCTTGTCTGACAGCCAGATAAAACTATGGAAGCCCAGAGAGGCAGTTTTCTCTCCTGTGTTTAGGACTTCAGAACAGGTGAAAAAGTGTTTGTTGTGATACTTATTTCAGCCACAAGAGGCACGCTGCCTCATATTCTCAATAGGAACAGAAGTATTCATGTTTTTCCTCCAGGTGACTTTTAATTTCTTCATTGCACTCTGAACACAAGCTACATATACTGTGTGATAGTTTCTGCAACATTACAGTCACATCTTTCTTTTTCCTAAATCTAATCTGCACCAAACAATTTACTGACAGATTATTTTAGCACCTGTTTTATAAGTCACAAATCAGGAGAGAAAACCGTTTAGATCAGACAATGGATCACTTAATCTTTTTTTTTTCTCACTTCTCTCTCAGAGCTTCTGTCCTGAGCTGAAAGTTTCTGAATTTCAAATGTTTCTCGTGACTCTGAGACGATTTCCTGAAGTGGAAGAACTGCAGACGTCCGTGTGCAGTTTGGTTCGGCTGCTAAACGTTAAAGTTCAAATCCAGAGTCAAAGATGCTTCAAAGACCCATCGAACATGTCATGTTTTGTCACAGTAATGAAGTTTCATATCTGTCGATATCGATAATTATTGATCATGTTGTGTGTCCTCCAAGGGGTGGAAACAACTGAGCAGATAAAATGAGTAAATATCATATTTTTGACCAAATATGTTGATATTAGGACAATATTGTAGGAATGACTATTGGCTCTTTCATAAAATATTAACCCAATGAGATTTCTTGATAAATAATCATCAGTGATGTGGTTATAATGACTAGATGGTAAAGACCAATAAGAGATAATAAGTTAATAACAAGTTCAGAATAATAAGTTCAGAAAATTACAAAGGCAACACATATGCCATATTATGATAAAACAATATTCAAAGTCTGTCACGATATCTAATCTCATATCACGAAACATTATGATATCGATAAATCGCTCAGCCGTGACCAAACTCTGAAGTTTGATTTATTGTCCAAACTTTGGCTCAAACTTCAATTTTCTGTCTCTTCCAAGAAGAAAAAACTCTTTTATGTCACAAACACGTTTTCCCCACGTTCAGCCCGACAGGTTCAATATCTTTAAAAACTTCAACATAATATACGGATTCTAAATACTCATTAAAGACTGTTTGTGTCCCTGATCATTAACAACAACACACACGAGCTCAGTCTGCTGTTTCCTCAGAAGACTCTTCAAAATAAAAGTCTGATTACACAGTGCTCCATATCAGTGAAACTACATGAGGACACATCCTGAAAATTTCACAATAAAATGTTAATTTTCAGACTCTAATGAAGCCAATTTAAATATTTATTAAATGATATAATGTGAGAATATAATGTGGTGGGCTGTCCACTCTGTGCAGCCAGTTAATGTTTCATTAAATTATAATTAATAACACATCATCATCAGTAAACAACATGACTTTTAAACGTGGTGGCTCAGATGGTGGAGCGTTCACCCCGTGTACTGAGGCTGTGAGTACTCTGCAGGGCCGTGGGTTCGATTCCGGCCTCGCGGCCCTTTGCTGCTCATTGTCCCCCTTTACTGTCCTCACTTCTGTTGTCCTGTCAATAAAGACATACGAGGCCCAAACAACAATAAAACAAGATATTAAAACAAGTTATTGACCTCTGAAGACCAAATCTTCATCTAAAATGAAACTTTAGTCAGCAAACGTTTTCAGCAGAGAAAAATATTTTGAACATTTTGACACCAAATTAAAAAAATTCTTAATGTATGGAAAGATTTGTTCGGCAAATTTACCCAAAACATCAAATGTTAATTTAAAATCTGTTTTTGGTGCATCTTGTGTTGGTTTTGATTTTTAATTGTGTTGTTTGTTGACTTGTTGAATGACTGCTTTATTTGTTGGCCTGTTTTGGCACATTTGGAAACTAAATGGATGAAGAGTGTTGTTTATGTCTTCTGTGTCTCAGAGAGGCTGTTTATCAGGCAGGAAGGCTATGTACAGGTGCGTTATGGGAAATGTAGGATCAGGTGCTGTTGGAGTTTTCAACATCTTTGCTGCTCAGCTTTGAGTTTCCAATTTTTGTAAATTTGCGACCTTAAATCACTCTTTTAAACTAAGAGGAGACAAAATCTGAGTTTAAATTTGATGTTGTCACGTTAGTTGTGCCTGTGGATGGATCACTGAGTGGACACAGGCACAGGGGCCCAAATGGACAGGGGCCTTTCAGGACTACAACTGCAAAATGTATGACAACAAAAAACGATCAAAACAAGCAAAAAGAGGAACAAAATAAGTACAGAGATGCAAAACGACAGAGACAACGACAAAAATACACAACTATCAGTCTCGCTCCTGGGACAGATGAGGCATTTGTCCAGGGACCTTTGTCTTCTATAATCCGTCCATGCTTGTACCCAAAATACAAAACCGAAACGGTTTAAAAAGTTTCTTGTGACTTTCCTAAACTTCCAAAACGCTGAGGAGAAATCTGAAGGGAAAAAATCACACGGTTTTTGAGTGCAGTTTGGTTTACAGGCTGGTTTTTGGTTGTTATTTACACCAAAATGAGCCTTTTTTTCATCAGATAGTGGACAGTGTGTGGGACGTTTATTTTATTTTAAACTGAAACCACAATCGAAAACTGAGCTCAAAAACTGAAACAAGACTGAACAAAACAATCAGTTTGGTTGTGAAGTTCTTGTTATTTAACTGCAGAGAATCGACCAGAAATGTGTCAAATCATGACGAACTGAACACAAAAGAAGACGAGTTGATTCTGAAATATGAAACGACTGTGTGACTGGTTTACTGACCACATATTGGCTGGTGTGCTGGCTGTTTACTGGCTGTTAACTGGTCTTAATTCCCCCTCTGTTGGTCCGACTGCTTCAGCTTCAGGCGGCTGCAGCGATTGGCTGTCAGAGGGTTAAATCTTCTGGGTCAAAGGTCAGCTGACTGAACCGAGTCACAGCTCAGCAGGTCTGTTTCAGTTCAGGGCCGAGATCGGACCAGACTACTTCCTGGAACAGCTTACAACTGTCAGTAATAACACAGAGGATCATGATTTAGATATAAAATCAATTTTTATTATTTCAGTTCTAAATGATTTAGACTGTTGAGTCTTAACATCTCAGCAGCATAATGACTTTATTATCATTTAAAATAAGCTGCAACCAGTGATCACTGGCATTATTAATTTGTCTGTTTATTGATTTTTTAAATGAATTGAATTAATTGTTTGCTCTGTAAAATGTCATAAAATACAGAAAAATGCTGATCAGACGAGTTAAGTAACAAATGTCTTATTTTATCCGACTAAATGATTCAGTTTACTGATATCAAACAGAGAAAAACTGAAAATTTGAGACGTTGGAGAAACCAGAGAATTGACTGTGTCTTTGATCAATAACTTAAATAATCAATCAGTTCGGAGAATTGTTTGTGAATATTTTTCTGTCAATTCAGCACTATTTCTTTAGTATATATTTTAAATTCTAATTTCTTAAATAAATTATGATGCATTAAATGTAATTTACAGGATTTAATTTGTTGTCGAGCCCCACATGCTCACCGTTTGTCAATTATCTGCAAAGTTTGGATTGTTATTTTTTATTTGAACTACAATGATTAATCAAATCGTTGTGAACTATTAAATTAATTGCCAACTATTTTGATAATTGTTGTGAGTTATTTATTACATTTAAAAAAAGGAAAAATTCTCTGATTTCAGCTTCTTAAATGTGAATATTTTTCTGGTTTCTTTCTCCTCTGACAGTAAACTGAAGATCTTTGAATTATGGACAAAATAAGACATTTGAGGACGTCATCTTGAGCTTTGATCAACATTTTATGGACCAAACAACTGATTGATTAACTAGAGAAAATAATCACTAGATTAAATTAAATTAAAATAATTAGTCACAGCCTTAATTTGATATTATTCTGGATGGATTTGACTAATTTATACCTGCTATTGTGACAAAATCTCATTAATTGCTTTATTATTTTAGTTCAAACGATCATCAGAGACACAACAGTGAAGGAAAATTAAGAACATTTACTGAAGTACAAATCTGAAGTACTTTGTGTCTTTTCATGCTACTTTCTTCTTGAACTCATCACATCTCAGAGTAAATTAACTTCACTACATTTATTTTTTACACACAGAACAAAAGAGTTTACACATTCACAGGTTTATAAGATATGATGTTTTTTCAAAAATTAAATAACACAACAGTTTAAACAAGTACAGCTGAAACCAGGAGCTGATTAATCGATTATTGATTATTAAATGGCAGCTATTTTGTTAATGTCTGTGGTCATTTTTCGTGTAGAAACCTGTTTCATCAGGTGTCTCTGACCAGAACAGTTCAGCACAAACTCACACTCTGAAAATGAGTTCATTAATAATCAAATATAAACAAATATTACTAATATTCCTGTGCTGCACATCCCCTGAAGAACAGTTTGTTCATTCCTGCACAAACTACAAATGAACTTAATGTGGTCTACATATGTTAAATATATTTTTTAAATATTGTATTGAGAATTTTCTTTTTCAGTTTATTGTTATGCACCAAAATCACTCAGACAAATTCAATTATATAAAAACTGATTCTGATTGTTATTAAATAAAATAATAGGATTATTAATGATTTTAGACTTTAAACTGTAACAATCAGACGTAAATAAACAAAATGTGTCTCATCAGTCAAATATTAAAAAAATATCAGCTGATTTTTGTTATTGGAGGATTTTTTATTTAGTGTTTTTATTAATGCACTGAGGTCAGTTTTAGTTTCCATGTTTGTGTCTGTTTGTCACAGTGAAAAGGACTAAATGTTGTATTTCAGGATAAACAACAACATGAAAACATAATAAAAATACAAGATATTAATTTGTGAAAACAGAAGTTCAAGCAATCTAAAAATATATATAATATAAAAATATATAAAAAATAACCTATAAAATATATACATCATTAAAAAGAAACTGGTTATTTTCAGTTTTTAATGATTCATGTATGAAGATTTTTTTTAAGAAAAGAAACAGAATCAATAATAAATAAAGAAAAAAAATCACAAAATATTCTGAGAAATAAATAATCCTTCAAATCAGTCGCAGCCTGATCAAGGTGTGTGTGTGTGTGTGTGTGTGTGTGTGTGTGGTGTGTGTGTGTGTGTGTGTGTGTGTGTGTGTGTGTGTGTGTTGGTGTTTTCCGGCCTTTTTTCTTTCCTTCTTTTTTTTTTTTTTTTTTGAACCTTCTGATGTGATGACTCGAGCACCACGTGACCACATGTTGCTCAGTGACACCTGTGCTCAGAGAGCAGGTGTGTGACGTGAACATGAAGCACGTGGCTCTCAGTTTAAATTCAGTCTTATTTTACGCAGACTGAATCGTCACGAAGCTGCTCGGTGTCCACGTCCTGTTTGTGTTTCTGTTCGTGTTTTACACACAAACAGAAAGAAAAGAAGAGTCTCTCCTCCTCTTCTTCATCTTCATCTTCTCTCGTGTCCTGCAGCAGAGTGTTAAAAAGGCCGCAGGCCGCTGAAGCCGCGGACTGTTTTCCTCCGTCAGACCCGCCGCTGCTGTGGACACACTTCTATTTTATTTCTGGTTTATTTTTATTTTTAACCTCTTTTTTAAATCAGAAAACAGCTGAAACGAATCGACTTATTTTCTCTCTCACACTGAGCCCGCTGAGCTCCTCCGTTACCGAATAAAAGCTTCCGTTTCACGCGCCACAGATCACAGATCAGCATCCCGGTAAAACTGTTTGTGATCTTTAATGTTTCGGCTCTGCGTGTTTGACTTGTAGTGATTATGACGCAGGTGTTTGTTGTGTTGGTCTGACGTCGTGTTGTCAGTTAGATTCTCGTCAATAAAAGAAAAACACAATGGAGAGAAGTTTGTGACCCCGACAGTCTCAGAATGTGACAGAAAAGAGCCTGAACCGCAGCTCTGCTTCCACAACATGGACACAGGAAGGACACGATGAAGGACAAATGTTTATTTATTCATTTAGGACAATTTATAGGACAACTGCGCGCTCCAAATTTAAACTACGCGTGTATCGTTAATACACTGACCTTGTGGTTCCCAACCTGCGCACCGGGACCCCACAAAGAGTCACAGGACAAATCTGATTGGTCACAAGATGCTGATTATTATCGTTTATTGATCTTTCAGCATTGTCACACATTTGTCATTAAAAACGCTGAATTATTCTGCTGCAACAAACTACAACATTTAAAACAGACAAAAAAATTCAGATGTTTAAATGTTTCTGAGTTAAATGATCAGGACAGAAAAGCAGAAAAAAAAATCAAAATGTCATATTTTCTTGTAAATCTTTGCTCTTTGTGTTTTTCAGGTGCACCACACTACAACGATACCGCTAAAAATATTCAAATAAAACTGTAAATTCTAAGTACTTTCCTTAATACAACATCAGTTTTTTCCCTTCTCAGTCAAATCTTTATTTCCACAGTAACATGAGAGCCTCACACAGCTTATGAAACATATATCATATAAAGACGTAAAGGGCCACACATTAAACACATGTAAAAATAATCTCTGTTTATATTTCAGATCTTTATTTGATAGATCGATTAAATGTACTTGATTGGCTAAATTCTAACCGTTGGGAGCCGCTGCACTAAAATCCTGATGGATGTTTTGTTTCTGCTTGTTCACCACAAACAGCTCCGTGCTTTCACTGTTTACTTTCAATTCATCCTTCTTTTTTTAGGAGAATATTTTGGCATAAATAAAAATATCAGTGAGTGCCTTTTTTCAGCCCTGAGTTCTGCCTGCAGGTTTTCCTTTTCACCTATAACATAAGGCAGCCTGAGAGACGACAGCCAGGGCGAAACACGTCAGCAGGACTCTCCTCTGCACAGTCATGACTGCAGATGACTCAGATCAGTTTATCTCAGCACAAAACAGAGTTTAAATCACTTCCAGAAATAATCTCAGTGTCAGAGTTAACAATGAGCAGTCTGTAGCTGTTTGTTTTATCAAACAAAAATCATGGTTCCACATATGACATCACTGCCAACGTCACAGGAACGTAGAACATGAATAATTACTGAATTTAAAAAAAAGGAATAAACAAACATAATGTTTTATTTCTGACTTTTAAATTTGGTCAGTCATGTAGATAAACATTTAGTAAAACAGAATATTTTATTTATGGCACAATATATTCAAACTCGCTGTGTGTGTGTGTGTGTGTGTGTGTGTGTGTGTGTGTGTGTGTGTTCCTGTCGATGTTTAAGTGTGACAGCCTTTTTTGATGTTTTACAAAATTATTTCTAAATATTTTAATTCAGTTTGCATTGTGTAGAAAAGTAAAACATAAAGACAACATACAGCTCAAATAATGACTTTCAGCAGGGCTGGATCTACCTGCTCTGTGGTCCCGGGGCAACAAAAGAACTGTGGGCCCCTTTGAACCACCAGGTCCTCCCAGAAATCCTTTGATCAGAGGGGCCCGAACGTTTTACCCTTTGGAGAACCAAAACTGAAGATTAGGCCTGATTTTCACTCAAACTATCCAGAACTTTTAGTCCCCAGAAACCATCTTTCAAAGAACTAAAAGGTTCCTTCAACCCATTGTTGTCTGTGTTTCCACTGCCCATGAAGATGAGGCAAATTACATCGCTGACGTGTAAAACGGCGAAGTAATGGTGACTTAAATAAAATGTTGGAAGTAGTCAACCAATCAGAGATATTCAGCACTGCAAGCCCCACCCCCAAAATTCTTTTGAGGGGTAAAATAATATACCTGGAACTTAATTTAGACTCTGGTTCCTGTGGTGGAAACGCAGCTTTAATGGTGGACAACAGGCCACTGTTTAGTTTATAAAATGTCCAAAAATTGTGAGAAATAAAAAAAACCCGTTTCCCAGAGTCCAAAGTGACGTCTTCAGATGTCTTGTTTTGTCCAACCAACAGTTCAAAACCCAAAGACTCTTCACTTACTGTCAGAATTACAAAGAAAAGCTGCGAATCCTCACATTCAAGATGAAAATGTTTGAAAGGTTATCAAAATAGTTGGCAACATTATTTTCTTTCACTCAACTAATTGACTAATCGTTGCAGCTCCACCTACAATGACAGATAACAGGCCTCATAGTTTTTTTTGTTTTTGTTTTTGTTTTTGTTTTGCTGGAAACGTCTGGCGGGCCAAATCAAACCTCGAGGCGGGCCGGCGTTGGCCTGCAGGCCCCACTTTGAGCAGCCCTGCAACAGTCCCATGTTTCCTGTGTGGTAATTAAAGAGTTGTGGATTTATATTTTGTATTAATAATCACAATCTGAAGGTAACTAATGTTGTTAATGGACCAAAAGTATCAAGTAGCATAAAATGTAAGTACTCAAGCAGGGGCGTTTCTAGAGGCGGGCACTGGGCCACCCCTAAAATCTGATTGGACACCACGTTATCCTCAAGTCCAGTGAGAGGCGGGACTTTAGTTTGAAGCATTGGATGAGTATTTTTTATTTTTTTTTACAGGGTTAATTTACTTAAATAACTCAAAGTATTTGTCATGATGGAGTGTGGAATCTCAGCCTCAGGATGGAGGCACAGTTTCTTTTTGAGGACTTAAAGAACAGGAAGCTCGACATTTTCATGGTGCCATTCTGTTGTGATGTGATTGGTTGGATTATTTATCTTTTAAATAAATATTTTAAACATTAATGTGCGTGCGTGCACACGTGTACTTGATGCCACCCCTGCATGAGTCAGGGCCCAACCTGAGTCACCCCAGTTAAAAAAGTCTGGAAACAGGTGAGGAACCTGTACGATCATGAGAGCCATTTTTAGCCAAAAAAGAAAAAAAATAACCACAAAATAACAAAACAAACAACACAACATGCTTTGCATTTAGTAGCAGTATTCCAACAGTTGCAGATTTGTGTGGTAATTAGAGAGTGGAGGATTTATATTTTGTATTAATAATAATCACATTTTCTTGCTGGGCTTAAAAATTGAAGAACAAAACTCTTAATTTCAAGTTTAACATTCAGCAAACTGAACATAAATCTGAAAAAAAGTTGACCTGCAGCACAGACAAACTTTATTGATCTCAGGGCGACAGCACTCAGAGGTAAGAGAGCAGAGACAGTCTGCATGAAAATCAAAGAAATGAAAATAAATGAACGAGCTGACGTTAATCTTCTGATGTGAGCGTTTCTTGTCGTTTTCTGCAGGTACCAGGCAGAGGCAGGTGTGTGTAGTTGAAATGTTTTGTTGCTTTGCAGTCAGTGGGCCCCAGGTAATGTCGGTTTGAGACCACTGGTCTAAAGACGTTATCACGTTGCATTCTGGGAAGTGTGGGATCAAGTGTTTTCAGAGACTCAAAGTCACTTTAATCCCTTTCTTGCAAGTCCCCAAACTTCACAAAGTGTTAAACTAAATGTTCTCAAACTTTTGTCAGTGATGTTCTCCTTTTGAAATATTTTTCCAGCTCAAAATATTTAGTAGAAAAGACGCCTATCGAGGTACAAAGCCGCGCCGCACCGTTACATCCCATTAAAACATCTTCCTCCTGATACTGACGGTATTTTGTTGCCTCTGTTTCCCTTTTCTTTTTCACTTCTTTCTCCGTGTTTTCAGCTGTGTCACCGCTGCAGAAACTGGCTTCTCACTCACAGTGAACGTGACTGCATTTGTCAGCTGCTGTGAAACCTCGCAGAGGAAGAAAGCAACAGTTAACAATTGCACTGGAAAATAAATATAAAGTGTGGTTTAATCAAACTTACATTTACATTTTCTTATTGAAATTATTTTAGGAATAATGCATGACTGATACTTTTTAAATTAACATTATTATTATTTTTTTTTTTTAAGTTATTTTTTTGGCATTTTTGCCTTTATT
Source organism: Lutjanus argentimaculatus (assembly GCA_034769285.1). Lineage (NCBI taxonomy): Eukaryota > Metazoa > Chordata > Actinopteri > Lutjaniformes > Lutjanidae > Lutjanus > Lutjanus argentimaculatus. Next base: position 11,283,715 of record JAWZSL010000003.1, on the reverse strand, counting down.
AGATAGGACAGCCAGAGATTAGACAGGAAACAGGGCAGAGAGAGGGGATGACACGCAGCAAAGTGCCGAAGGCGGGAGTCGAACCAGCGGCCACTGCAGAGGACTAACAGCCTCCATACATGGGTCGGACGCTCTACCCACTGAGCTAAACGTCCGCCCCAAATTAACATTATTATTAAAAACTCTCAAACACCCTCCAGTTCTCCAAAGTACCTCCTACCTAAAAACCTCATCACTTTGTCAGGGTCAGCCATGTTTTTTTATTTACTTTTGGTATCGTGCATCTGGAACGCTTTAAGGTCAGAAGTTGGAAATTTCAACTGGGAAATTCTGGCCTCTGAGGTTGTCTCGAATGCAGCATTAATCACTGGAGTACAGCAGTCGATTGAAAGAACATTATACATGAATAATTTGTTCTTAATGACTTGCCTAAATAAAAATGAATAATAAATAAAATGGTATAGAAAGTGAAGCTTAAGTAACCGTTAACTGTTGCTAACTGTAGCTGCCGTTAGCCGACTCTTCCTGGACTGGGAGCTCGCAGCAGGGCAGTGTTGGTGTTTACTCCTCTTGTACAGGAGCATTGGACCGCCGCGAGGAGAACGTTTTCAGGCCCAGAATGGAGGGAACCTGCAGGGGTTGCTAGCGAGGAGCGGTGCCGGAAGGGGCACCATAACGGGAGTTGGACGAGAGGTCAAAAGAGCCGGACTCAACAGCTTCCCAGTGAACACACCTGGAACAAGAGCGGCAGAGGCCAGTTTGATGACAGGGAATACAGTACTGAGGTGACGGAGACCAGGACTCTGACTCCGAGGACTTCAGCACTCACTTCCTGAGGCCTGAGTGGGAGTTTACGGTGGAGTCAGCCCCGGGGTGCCAGGAGCCAAACCACCTCGGTGTTGTTGGACTGAGGACAGACTGGACGCTGCAGCGACTCACAATCACCTCTACAGGTACAAAGTGGTATTTAATTATGTATTCATTGTTTATTTAACAGAAGGGACGATGCACAATACATGTACCAGATGTAGCTAAAGCTAATTTTCTTCCTGGTCTCCTTATTACAAGACAGGACAGGCCGAGGCTAGCTGGTTAGCATGCTAACTTAAGTGCAGTCACTGCAACACAATGCAAAGACATCTGCTGTGTCTCAGTTCAGATATTTCCACAGTACACGCTGCACACTACAAATTTTGACAGGATACTTCTTTCCCAAATCGAGGACGGCCATTGTGTCCTTGTTGTGGGCAAACTGAAGCAGGGCGGAGCTTTACTGCCACCCGCCAAAACTTCTTCCGGCTTGTTTATTCATTTGTGTTCAGTTTTACTTCATTCAGTGTCCTTTTAATTTGAGTTTTATTTGGTTTCATTTGCCCTTTGTGTCTAAGGAGGTTAAAGATGCGCCACAATCTGTTGACGACAGCCCCCCCCCACCAGCTGAAAACACACCAATATGTTGATTTATATTTGAATCGGGTAACAAATCTTTACAAGCTTCACCACAGAAATGTATTGGTGGCTTTGATCCAACAACAGTGTAGTGGTATGTTACTCACCCTTGTTAAGATAGACTGTAACACAACAACCAAAGAATTTGAAGGAGTCAGAGCAAATATTGAAAAAATTTTGTTTTTTTTTAAATTTACATCATATCTTGATATTCACAAACGCAAGGTTCTCAAAATGTCGGGACAAAGTGGTTGTGCCAAATAAAAGAAAGAAAATATGACAGAACTAGGCCTGACTTGCTTCCGTCTTCAAAACAAAAGGCCTAAATATCTTGTCTAAATAAAAATAAATGTCTAAAAACAAAAACAAAAACAAAAACAAAGGAGGCACCAAGAAATAAACCTCATGTTTCTAAACAAGAGGTACAGAGTACCTCAACTTACTGGTGTCCTCAGTCTCCCACCACAAACCTTCTTACAAATACAAAAAAACTCCTCAGGCTGGTTCCTCTTATTGACTGCCCTCAATCCTGATTGGCCAGCTCTGAGCTGAGAGGACCAATGAGCACCCTGTCCAGGTCTTCACAGGTGAATCCCAAGTAAGTTGATGTCACCTGGAGACAAAAGAGGGGAGGAGGGAGAGAAAAGACAAGCAGGAGGGAAAACAAAAAACTTATATCTGTATAATTCAGTGTCCTCCACCATGTTTACAAGTTTGGCAGCTCCGCCTCTTCAGCTATATAGACAAAATGGCGACCGTTGAGGGCGAGAAGCGTCCATCGTCTACTCAATGATTTGGCCGTTTTGAGTCCAGGTACTCGCAGTGCACTTTGTTTTGACATAAATGTCAGTATGAACACACTCATAACAGGAAGTGTAAATACAGAGTAGTACGTGAAATGAGACACATCAATATGTAACATAATGTCAAAACTGTTCTTTCTTCACGTTCTGTTGACAGTTTTTGTTCATTATTGATTATTGTGAACTAAAATTCTTGCAAATTGCACCTTTAAGTAAAAGATGTGAGTAATTCTTCCACCTCTGCTGCAGTTACACTTTCACACGTTCACTGTCACCTTCTCCAACAATAATAACACAAACAAATATTATCATCTGACATCAGATCAAGTCATTTCATTTAGCAGCTTTATTACAGTTCATAACATTTTTTAAAAGTGTAAAATCTTAGAAAATGTTTTTTTCCACCTCTCATGTCTCTCTGTGATATTTTATTTTTTCACAGTTCACTAATAAAAACAGATAGATGTGTAATTCTGACCAATCATCATCAGTGTTTGACATCCCGACAATAAAAACACGCATGTTCAGGTCAACAGTTTAACCGCTGCTTTAAATAGGTGGCACAATATGTTAAACTGCAGGTAACCATGGCAACGGCACTGATGCTTCAACTTCCTCCAGCACTTCTTTATCACTGATTAATATTTAATTAATTAATTGATAAGCTCTGTGTGCTTTAAAGCCTCAGACACAGTGGTTTACTTTAGCACCTGTTCTGGAGCTTTCAATCATATCACATGGTCTTCAATAGCTGATGAATGATGCTGATAATCATGTTGTCATAATATAACTGTATTTGGTATAAATTTTATGATAATGATGATAGCTTATTTGTTAGAATAATTTCTCTGTAACATCACAGAAAAGAGAAAAATGAAGACACAAACTCTCCAAGTTCAGGTTTATCTAAAGAGGATTTATCAAAAGATCACAGGCTGACAAAACTTTGTTTAGTTTATTTCAAAACTTAAGCGTTTGAGTTTGATTAAAAGATAAAAAATGCCTTGAAATTAAGATTTTTCTCAACTTTTTAAAGACAAAAATAACTGTTATTCATTTCCGTACATTTTTTCCTCTGCTGTGGACATGAATTTTCTCCTGGGGACAGTAAAGTCTAAGTCTAAGTCTAAGTTTGAGTTTAAAGTCACACGGAGCTGCAGGTTGCAGACTCCTGGTCTCACCTGATTGAATCGTGGTACGCTGTGTCTCCAGAATATGTTTATTTGGGTTGGTCTGCAGCCTTCGAACAGATTTTTATTTGGTGGAGCTGTTTTGACGTCTAAATAGTGGAGAAATATTTGTACTGAAGAACGCTCATAATCACAGAGTAAAAAACAAAACAAGAATTTGTTTACTCACCCCAAAAGACCTAAAGTGGCTGAGAGAATGAATCCTTTGTTTTGTCTTTTTGCAGACAAATATGTACTTTCCATGATAACAAACTGTAAATTTTATTCCTCTTTAATATTCTATTTTCTTTTGTGTTTTTGCTGCCACACCAAAAAAAAAAAAAAAAAAAAAAAGAAATAGTTAAATATCACATTATATTGTGAAAAGTTTATTGTTGTAACAAGATGTTTTTTTTACATTATTATGACATAGAAACTTATCACGTTACAGCAAGAAACCTTTCTTGTTATAACAACATATCATTTATCTTGTAACGTGAAACATTTCTTGTTATATGATGTTTTAACAATATAAGTTAGTGTTTATTGTGGCCTAAGGCAGTGATTCCCAAAGACTGGGTTGCAATAGTTTGTCATTTCAAAAAAATTGAGTCCCAAGGACAAAAGTTTGGGAAATGCCGGCCTGAAGGATAATGTACAGTGAGCAGGTCATTATTGAGAAATAAACCCTGACAGGATGGTGCGACGTGAAGCATGAAGGGTTTATTTGGCAATAATGACCTGCTCCCTGTACATTATTTTGATTATTACCTTGTTACTTATTTTAAAAAAAATCATAATTAGACACAGATGATTTTATTGCACTACACACTCAAAATGTGTGCTATCATTCAGCGTACTTTTGTGTAAATAAACAGTAGTATGTATCTTTACAGATGCACCATTCACGCATCACTTCCTGACAGCCTCCTTGCGTAACCATGGTACCCCATGTGAAGACAAACTAATTTCAAAAAAACAGGCTGAAAAAATAAATATATGAACAAAGTGAAACATTACTGACATTTAAACTGAAGTATTACTGATGTTACACCAGAGCTGTCCTGGTCGCTGTCTGTCTTTGTCTGTTATGTTGTTGTTGTTATCATCATGACCGCATTGCATTGTGGGATATTTATGCCGGCATAGCGTCCAGTGCAGAGCTCTGCAACCTGCGGCTCTTTAGCTGCTCTCCAGTGGCTCCCTGTGGCTTTGGCAAAAAATTAGATGGAAATGAATAACATATTTTAAATTCATCATTGTTGTACGTCTACATTGTGAAATGTCTACAACAAAGTGTGAAAGTTGAGAAAACTCAAACTTAAAAGGCAACAAACTAAAAAAAATTTTTTTTTGAGTTTTGAGCCCAACTCAAATTCTTAAGTTCTGACACAGTTTTACTTAATTGAGCTAACAAACTTTCCTTCTTTGGATAAACTTAAATCTCTGAGTTTTAGAAACCCAAAAGTAAATTCATTGAAGTGAAACCAAAATAATGACAGATCAGGTTCACAGATCACTGTGAACAATTTTTGAAACACTCTTTTTTGAGTTGCTAAACCTCAAAGATTCAAATTTATCTAAAGAAGAAAAGTGATTTGTCTCAACTAAAGATTATAGGTCAGAAACACTTATTAAAGTTTATTTCAAAGCTAAAGAGTTTAAGTTGGGCTCAAAACTCAAAAATCTATTGCAGGATGTTAAACTTGACATAAACGTGACAGCAGTACACTGCAGTCATGTTCTGCTGCAGGTGTAATCATCGATTTTTATCCACAAAGATCTGTAAAGTTTCCTACATAAAAACTACAAAAAACTTTCTGACTCTTTTCTCCTATGAAGCGCCAGAAATGTCTGATTTTAAATTTAATTTTCAAAGAATAATTTCCCAGATTCCTCAGTTTTTTAGCTTGGTAAATTAGGATCCAGGTCACGTCAAGGTTTTGGTCGATGCTTCAGTTTTATTAATATAAAAAACCACTGTGGTTGCATTCACACTGTCCACAGTTAAAATGATAAAATGACATACCAGAATATAATATTCTGGTATAATAAGTACAAGTTTCCTATGAGATCTGATGTGATGAAACACTAAGTGTTTTGATATTTTCAGCTCCAAACTGCTCTGTTTTCCCCACAGAGATCAATAAAGTTTCATTGAATCACAGGTGTTTGGTCATGAGAACAGTTCTGACCCACAGACACACACTGGTTCTTTAGTTTGAACTGGTTTCTCTGCTGTTAAACCAGTTGTAGTGGTCAGTTAAAGCTGCTGCTGCCATGTGACCTCAGAGTGGAAAAAAAGCTGATTTGAGGCCAAAGAGCGGGATATAAATACCAAAAAATAATTAGGATTAGTGTATAGTGAGTCGCTGTGTGTGTGTGTGTGTGTATGTGTGTGTGTGTGTGTGTGTGTGTGTGTGTGTGTGTGTGTAAGGTCTCCATTATTTTCTTCAGCCTCGTCGGGCCGGCTGTCGATCAACGATGATTAAGATCGGGAATGTCGACCGCTCCGTGTTTCTTTCTGCCTTAAACAGCTAATCTGGATTTGATTGGTCCAGATGAGGCCTGGGGTTCCTGCAGCAGTTTGACCGCTGGACACACACACCACACACACACACACACACACACACACACACACACACACACACACACACACACACACACACACATACAGCAGGAGCTCAACCCTCACATTGGTCAGTTAACATTAACATTCTTTGTGTTAATGTAGATTTGAAATATCACATGTTGATATAAACTTTCTTCGTGTTTCTGGTCAAAGTGTCCTTGAGCCTCAGACTTGACAGCAGGGTCACATGGACGACTGAGGTCTGGATTGCACTGTAAACGTTCGTGTATTCGTCTGAAAATATTATCCCCCCGTCTTCTCTTATATTTCTCTCTCGTTTTACACATTTTTAGGGCTGCAACTAATCATTACTTTCACTATCCATCAACCTGTAGATTATTTTCTCGATTAATCAATTAGTTGTTTGGTCCATTAAATGTCAAAAAAATGGTGAAAAATGTTTCCCAAAGTCGAAGATGACGTCCTCAAATGTCTTGTTTTGTCCACAACTCAAAGATATCCAGTTTACTGTCAGAGAGGAGTAAAGAAACCAGAAAATATTCACATTTAAGAAGCTGGAATCAGAGAATTTGGACATTTTTTCAATAATAAATGACCCCAAGTGACTTATTTTTCAAAGTAAATGCAGATTAATTTAATACTTAATTAATAATGGATTAATCATTGCAGGTCTACAGATTTTCCTAACATACAGTGAGTGTATTTTTTGGTGCTGGTTTTCATTATTCCATCTCTAAATGATTAAATTTCTAAGTTATTTAATTTTAACTAACGTCATTTCTTTAGTCAGCCATCTTTCTGTGTAGTTGGAGGACAGTTTACTGACTCAGCTCCCTGTTTTTCTTCTGAACCATTTTGAGGATATCCCTCTAAAAAGCCTGCTGTGGATCATGTAAGATGTGCTGCTTCTCAACCTTGTAAATTATTCTCTGACTGTCGCCTGGAAGGGAAACAGAAACACCAAGCATGTCAGCGTTGATTTTGATCCAACAAAACAGGGTGGAGGTGAAGCAGAAATAGAACCAGAGCGAAAGGTTTTCAAACAAAGAAAACGGGACGCTAGCGCCCGGGCCACACTGGCTGCCTGGACCTGTGTGTAACAGCCTTTCATGTTCGTGCTCACACAGACAGTCGTGCTGCTGCAGTGCTGCTACTGCCAGCCCCATCTTTCTACTTACAGAAGTATTGAAGAGGAAACAGCTGTAACCAGAAAGCGGTGTGATTTTTTTCCCCTCGTTCAGAGAGAAAAGAAAGAGTACTCAGAAAAACTCAGGCATTCAGTTGACACAAATTTTTTTAAGTTCATAAACTCAAAAGTTTAAGATTATCAGATTATCTGGAATTAGTTACATGCAGTTTTTGATTAATTTGATTTCAGTTTAACAGGCGTGGAAGCAACTAATTTAAACTCTTCAAGTTATTGTGATTATTATTATTATTATTATTTTAGGTACCTGTATTTTTTTTTTTAATTTTGTGTACTCTTTCCACCACGAGTTAGATAAAAAAAAGGAAAGAAAAATTACTTTTTAAAATTATTAGAGCTTGTAAACAAATGTTAAGTTCTTACAACTCATGATATAATTAATTAAATTGAGCATTCAGGTTTACAGTGTGTTCATATGATTGTCAACATTTCACATTTTCACAAGACGCTGATTCTCTAGATGAATGTTGGCTGCACGAACCTGTTAATCTGTGCACCGGAAAGAAAAGCAAGAGGTTCTGCAGCACACACACACACACACACACACACACACTGTTAATGCAGCCAGTGTGTCCAGTTTGTTGTTGCATGGACCAGGTTATCCGTGGATGCATTTCCCAAAAGTGTCTTCAGACTACGATCATTATAAAATCCATTATAAGAAACTTTGTAAGAGGTGTTTCTACAAGCGGTCGTACAAATATGCACAGATGAATGAGTGTCTCGTACCTGCTGCAGGAGACTAACAGCTTGATTCCACCATGCAGGCACGGCAGGTAGTTGATCGTAGGTGTTCTAGTCCATGTTTGTGATTCCACCAGCAGCTCTTCACTCCGCCTCAAATACACTCAAGTGGATTTTTGACAGACGCAGGGTCAAACTGCACAGAGCAGATGTAGCAGGCAGGAAGTCAGACACAGAAACACCAGAGAGAATCCAGTCAGTTTTCAAAATAAAAGACCCTGTGCAGACTCGCTATCATAAAAAGAGACAAAAAAGAAACTATTTGACTGCGCAGCTTGCTGACCCATGGTAGAAGTACAAAAAGCAAAAATGTTCAAACAAAATCTGAGCAGAATCAGGCAGTCAAACACTGCTGGTGAGACCTGCAGACGTTCTGTGCACAGTGGAATCAGCAGGTTAGGCTTGAATTTGTTTCTCAAATCAGATCTGTAAGACAGACTGTCCACACTGTTATTTGCAAGTGATCAGAATCAGATTTGTGTGTCCAGATATCACCACCCTACCTGCATGGGTTGCTGTGATAACAATGTCGGCATCAGTGACCAGGTGACGCTGGTGACGAAGCTTTCTAACGCAGAAGCATCAGAAATGGAGATCCATCATCTCGCCTTCCAAACAATCAGTCTGTTTAGTCGCGGTGCAGAACTCCACCGTCGCACCAGACAAACTCTGTATGCACGCTCTGATGCTCTTCTGTTCAGTCTGGATTTGCAGTTGTTGTGTGCCGCGTTGCAAATGAAGCAAAAGACACACACAAATCTGATTTGACCGGACTGAGACACGTCTGTAGAAATCAGATTGGAATTCCAAATGTGGCTTGGATCTGATTTGTAAAAATTGCATTTTGTGTTTTTTCTTTCTTTGCTATCCAGACTTTCTAAAATCAATCTGGATACAGTCTGGATGTGGCAAAAAACAGATTTGAGCTGTCAGCCTGAACAAAACCGAAGAGCATCTTCAGAAGCTTTTTTTGTTTAAAGCATAACTAGTAAATATGTTTAAGCAAAAGATATTCCAAGTATCAAACATTCCTATTGTATCGTTTGCAACATGTACACTTCATATAGTGTGGCTAAAACCTGTGTTACAGTAAACTGTGCTGTTTGTCTCAAACTGCTCTGGTTGAGTCTATGTGCTCAACTCTTTTTCATCAATGTAGGGACAAAAAAAGCATTTTTTTCTGACATAATACTATACATCGGCCTGAGTAAAAGAAGATGAAGGAGCGTCTCTTCACTGCACATGAAAACATGTTTTGACAGGTGGCAGAAATGTGAGATTTATGCTTCAGTGAAAGTACTTCATGCATCACCTTTGCTGTTGAAGAGGGGAAACTTCAGTGATAACCACAAACCTCATCCTACATGTGAACGCTCTTCGTTATTAAAGGGACAGTTCACCCTGAAATCAAAAATACATATTTTCCCTCTCCCCTGTAGTGCTGTTTATCCATCTAGATCATTTTGGTGTGAGTTGCAGAGTTTTGGAGATATCTAGCGTAGAGACATGTGCCTTCTCTGCAGTGTAATGGAACTAAATGACACTCAGCTTGTGCTGCTCAAAGAGCCAAAAAATACCTCTGAAAAACTCAACAATCAGAAATCACTTTCTTTCATAGGTCATCTGTATCACTGCACCAGCTAGCTCAGAGCTGCTAACGGCATAACTCAGCCAAGGAGGACACCATTAATGTTTTGAATGCTTCCTTCTGCGCAGTGATACAGTTGGTGGGCGTAGTTTGGTAGAAAGAAAGTAGTTCTTATGTGAAACTACTCACAACAGGGTCTGTGGGTTATCTTGAGTAACCAGGTCATGTTATCTGGAAATAAATGCTGCTGTTGTTTTGTTTTTTTTTTAATGTACACAAGGCAAATCAATGTGCTTTACATGAGCATAGAAATACATTAAAATAAAATATTAAAAGAACATCAAAATTGCATTTGAGATCATAAAAACAAAAGCATAGTTTGAATTACAGGGGAGCTAAGAGGAGCTGAGCTCTCCTGAAAGCCTAATTAGAGTTATTCCAGGGGAGCTGTAAAACATCGTCCAGTTTAAAGTCTCTTTAGTTAAAAACACAAGTTTTTTTTTAACAATGTTTATTTATTTAAGTATTAACAATTCTTTATTGTTTTTGTCATGGGATGTGTGATACTTGAAGTGGTGTGTATGAGAAGCAGAAGAACTTTGCCTGCGTCCCCCTGATGATTTTGTGATTTTAGCAAATCTTTTATTTTATTTTCTCTGATTTGGCCTCTTCTTTGATTTTGAAACAGTAGTCGTTTGTTATTGTTATAGGCTCTATGAAATGTAATGGACAGTATAAACCATCTGTAGTGATGGTTTATACTGTCGTTTATACTGTAGTGTAAAACTTTTTTTTCGCAGTAAGCCTGAAATTGACCACGCTGCTGTGTACTTCCATGTTTAGTATTGATGTGCAGAAGAAATTAAGGCTCCTCTGAAAAGCCACTGTCTATTTTGAGCAAAAGCAAACTAATATAAAAACAACAGCTGCAGATTATCTTAACAAGATGTTAAGTATCTACTTTACAGTGATATTTTAAGCCCTGATTTAAATGAGCTGACAGTGTCAGCTGACCTCAGGTATTCAGGAAGTTTGTTCCACAGGTAAGGAACATCTAGTTATATAAAACTGGAGAGAAAGCTGATATCTCCCAAACTCTGCAGCTCACATTAGGGCTGCACAGCTAATTGCAAAATTATCGAAATCACAATATGGCCAAGTGTAATATTTAAATTGCAGAACTAGAACAAAATTGCAATTTTTTGAAAAATGTGAGAGAAAAGAGCATTATAATGAAGCACTGCAGTCCTGCAGTGTGGTTCTCCAGGTGGAAGAAAACATGTTTGTTTGGTACAGACCCCGAAAAATGTCACGTCATCCTGATTTGATTTGATTTTTCAGTCAAAATGAAAATTTTAATGCAAAAATGATCATTCCCACTAGGTATCGCATATCACAATTGTAATTTGAGTCAAATAATCGCAATATGACTTTTTTTTTTTTTTTTTTTTTACCAAAGCGCACAGCCTTAAAGGGATAGTTCACCCTGACATGACAAAAAATATCATTTCCACCATGTTTTTAGCCTGAATCGTCACTGTAGATCCTTCAGCTTGGAGCCACATCTTATAATGCATGACAACTTATTTGGATGTTTTTTCCCCCCTTGAGATCAGTGTTAAGTCTGTGTGGTGCGTTCAATGGTAACAAGCAGAAAGTGGGACTTTACCATGAAAAGTAAGACTGAGTGTGTGTGTGTGTAGTGTGTTTTGGGAGGGGTAGCTGGTGCTGCTGAAGAGAGGGTTGGGGGGGGGTTCATGTGAACGAGCAAGAAAACACTCGACGGGTCGTGAATAATCGTTTTAATGAGTGTGTAAAAGCAGGCGGCTCGGTGAGGGCCTGTCGGGTTAAACAAACTCACCAAAATCCGATTGTCAAAGTGCAAAGTGGTGTCGTTTCAATTTGGCCCCCCCCGTCCTTCCTCCTTCCTTACTTCCTTCCTTGTCTTCAGCTGACCCCCCCACCTCCACCACCACTTCTCCACTCGCCTACCCCCCCAACTCCGGTTCAGTCCTGCCAATTACAAGCCATAATAATATTTTCTTAAACCTGGTGTGATCTTTGGTTTTGTTGTTTTAAAAAGCCCGCTGATCTCTGTGCGCTCCGCTGCTCGCCGTCAATGGAGCATCAACGGGGACGATCAGCGGCGAGCACCTCCTTTTTATCTGCTCACAGCACCAGTTCATCTGTTCACAGCACACACATATCTGATTAGAGACCAGTTCATCTCCACCCTGCACCAGTTCCTCTTTAAATATATGGCCACTGGGGCAGGAAGTACTCAGATCTTTTACTTAAAAACTGCTAATACCACACTGCAAAAATACTCTGTTTGCATCAAAATACACTTTAAGTACCAAAAGTACACAATTTTCTGACATTTTATGGACCTAAAAACTAAGCAATTACTGGAAAAAATATTGTCAGATTCATCACTAGTTTGGACGCACAGAGACACGGACGGGCGCTCCACCTGTTCTCACATGTTTGGACCATTTTTCAATTGACAAGCTTGTGACAGGATTAATTTTTCACCATTTTCTGATATTTATTGACCAAACAACTGGTCGATTAGTGGAAAAATTATTACCAGATTGATCATTAGTTGAAAAACATGTGAAAACAGGTGGAGCACACAGGCGTATGTCGTCGTAGCAGCATTGCTTTTTTTCAAATTTTAATTAGAATATAAATATTAGTAGCTTCAAACACTCAGAAACATCCCAAAACCATTGAAATAATTTGATTTTAAAAGTTACTTGGAACATCACAAGCACACCGTAATATAATAATAAATAATGATAATAACAATAATGTAAAGAATAACAGTAAAATGACACATGATTTGATTATATTTGTCATTATTCTGCTTTTTAAAGCTAAAGTGATCAGAAAAGTTACTGCCTTTTGCTTTGGTATGACCCAGTAGGTCAGGATTAATATGTAGAAAACAATAACCTCATAAAACCATAAATATGACACATACTTAATTATCTGCCTGCAACTATTCTGGCTTCGACAACAAGAAAACTTTAAAGTCATTTTTCTCAGTTCTGCACTCTGAGAAGTTCCTGCCTTTTTCCTTTTGTAGGGCAGAACTGATAACAGCTGTAAGAATGTGCTATTATAATCATCTTTGTTTTAAAATATACATTTTTAATGAAAATATTTGCTCTTTAAAGTTTTGTCTGTCAACAAAAACATGATTTAATCAGGCATAAAAAGGGGCAGCTATAAGGACCCGTGTTTCACTTCCTGGTTTTAAAAAAGGCGGGAATACTAATCAAGCACTGGTAAACTTTATATTCTTGGACAAATTCATTCAATAATATTTTTATCAGATGTGTCTCAACCATAACATGTAAAATCTGTAGTCCTTCTAAATCAAAGCTAAATAAGAATTATTGTTTAAAAATGTGTATTTTGATCAACATTAAGATAATTATTTGTTCAGGAAAACACACAAAATTGGCAACCCTACTTCAGAGAGGTGTTTGTGACGTAAACGTTTAAAATGAACTAAGACTCTGAGTAGTTTTTAGGGTGAATACTTTGTACTTTTACACCAGTACTTTTACTTCAGTGTTGATTCAGTATCAACACATCATGTTTATATATCAGTATTTTCTTCACACTCCACCCAGATCACCTTATATTTACACACTCCAGCTCCACCCAAACATGAAGGATACGAGCATCCTCTCAGCTGCGATGTAACGTCTCAGCAAAGAAACAAGACTAAAGGGCAGCCACCAACTCTGACGTGTAAATTAATAAGGCCTGAGCAGCTGTTTAGGCAAACTGTTAGCCAGCTAAACTGAACCAAACATGTAATCAAAACCTTCTGCTAACCTGAACTATACTGTTAGCTGCTAAAACAGAGCTGGAAGCTAACACACAAAACCATTATCTTTAAATGAAAGCACTTAACTTATCCAAGTCAATTAGCAAACATTTAATCAAACAGTTTAGCTGCCAGCTGGATTTGTTGTCTGTTTAATGTCATAAATTAACCTGAATTTAATTAATTTAGCTGCTCACTAACAATAAACTTCTCTCTTAGATGTCAAAATAAACTCAACAGTTTTAGTTGCTAGACTAAGCTATTAGCTAACATTTAACTTAACAGTTTTAGCTGCTAACTTATTAGCTAACATTTAACCAAACAGTTTAGCATCCAGCCTAATATATTAGCTGTTTAACCTCTTGTAGCTGCTTAAATTAAATAAACAGAACAAAACTCTTTTAGCTGCTAATCTGAGCTATTAGCTAACATTGTCCCAATGCTTTTAGCTGCTCAAACAAAACCCCAGCTGAATAAAGCTGATAACTTTAAACTTTTGCTTCCTGTTCTCAGTACTTTTTGAACCTGATAGAAATAGATTTAAGAGAAAAACAATGTTTTGACAGGAAGTATCAGTCAGCAGCCACATCATCAGATTTATCCATCATCCTTTAGCTCCTAACTGAAACTTCAGTTTGTGTTTCCTCCATGAAAAGAAACCAAAATCAAATTTTTGTGTGACTGGAAACGGGCGCTCACATAATCTGACCACAGAATCGACTCCAGATTAGCATCAGAGTTTGTAACAGAGTGAGCGTGAGCAGTGAACCCGCCGGTCGATGTGACACAGAAACCAACAGCAAATATAATGAGGTGTAATATAAATCTGTCAGCACACACCAGCAGCCTCTGTCGGCTTTATACTGGCTCCTCACTGTGTGTGTGTGTGTGTGTGTCTGTGTTGTCGTTGTGTTTGCAGACTGTACGGCTAAACAAGGCCTGGTGTGTTTAAATGTGTATTTTTAGCTGAGCCGGGCTCAGTGTGTATCCTGTGACCAATATGGTGGAGAGTACACCAACACACACACACAAATACACACACATACACACACAAATACACACAGAGGATATTTTAAACAGTTAATACACAACATTTTAAAACACATAAATACACAGAATTTTATATTTATAACCACAAAATCCTGCACTTTTTCTTCTTCTTTTAATTTTATAACCAGATTTTTATTCAGTTTTGATCAAAAAGCCTAAACTTCACTTTTTCAGTGTTTTAATAATGTTTTAAACTCCTTAAATTTATCGTTATCGTTGTTTATATCTGCTGCACATTTCCATGTCACTGTGAATATTAGTCCAGACAGATTTGACAATAGATAATTGAACCAGTCAGCTGCAGCGATTAACTGATTATTATTAATAGCCAACTATTTTCATAATCGATTAATCAATTTGAGTAATTTTGTAAGAAAAAAAGTCCAGACTCTCTGATTTCAGCTTCTTAAGTGTAAATATTTTCTGGTGTCTTTACTCCTCTGTGACAGTAAACTGAAGATCTTTGTGATTTGGACAAAACAAGACATTTGAGGACGTCGTCTTGGACTTTGGGAAAACACTGACCAATGTTTCACTGTTAATCATTAAGCAATAAAGATTTATATTCTTCAAAGGGCAGTCTCAAAAGAAAAAAAAAAACATTTTAAAACAAATTATTACATAGAATTCTGTCTCCAAAAAGATCTAAAATACCCAGTAAACGTTATTATAAGTAGAAAAGTATTAGTAGCAGGTATGTATGTTTTATTTTATAACTTAAATTGTACTTCCAAAAAAAAAAGCACCTCGAAATTTAGTGATTTTTATTTGTATTAAATATATCAGTTTTGCCTTTAAGTTCAGTAAATTCAAATATAACTTTGACATATGAAGATTCACTAAGGCGTGCGTGTGTGATTTCTTGGTAATTTTATGTGATAAATTCACATTATATAGACGTGTGATGTGATCAGATTTTTCATATTTGAAATGTAGAAGCCCACATATGAAAATCTCACATTTAAAATCACATGTAACAACTAATCAAACGTCATAAATGAACATGTGTAAACAGCATTTAATGTGTGTTCTGGGACATTTTATATGATCGATGATCTCTGGTGTTATATAATCATTTCCATATGTAAAACGTAGGGTTTCATGGTTTCATTATTTCAAGTCATGTTAATAACTTGTCATAAAGCTCACTGACTGCATGGTTTATGCACTGTAAAAATATCATACAGGAATTTAGTGGAATCAACTAAATTTTTCTCATTAACTTAACATAAATATATATTATTAATTCAAATTAATTAAACTTAAAATTTATTTTTAGAACACTTTACAACGTATGAACATGAGTTATTCTGAGCTGAACTTATTTGACTGGAAAATTTTATTTTTGAATCGTTACAAAATTATGTCAACTTGTGTTTTCAAATTCAGTCGACTTAAAATTTTAAGGCAGTTTTTTAAAAATTAAAACAATAGTTTTTACAGCTGTACACCTGAATAAATCAGCAGAACTAAAAAAAGTTCATAAACTCAAAAGTTGGAGGTTTTTAGAGCTTAGTTACATTCAGTCTTTGATTACAGTTCAATTATTGGAATAGTTTTCAGTAAATGCAATTCAATTTTTATTCACCCCTCTCATTGCAGTAAGTTAAAGGAAGTGAATATTTTAAGTATAAAAACTCATTATTTCATGTTCAGTAAACTCAGTGTAGTGATAAATAAATAAATAAATAAATAATATATTTTTAAATTGTTTTAGGGGCCTCATTTACCTCATTAATCAAAAATTATGAGTTTAATAAACACAAAAGAAAGAAAATTCTCCTGGTGCTCAACAGGTTAATAGAACCTCTGAACAAATTAACTTTTTTAATATATTTCACTAACTGAGCTCTAAAGTTAAATTAGTTTTTATAAGACAATGGGAAAAGTCATTGTTTTTGGGCATTAAACATGTAAAATATCATATTTTACTTGTCAATTTTGAATTTCAGTTAATGTTTTAACTTTTCCACTGTCAGATTGTGAAATATCTGCAGAGTTATGTGACATATTTCCATATATTTTGCTAAATAAAGTTTAAAATTAAAATTGTAATTATCATAATTGGAATGAGAAAAACTCGGCAGAAATCAAAAACAAATCAAGAAAAACACCTAAAATGGACATTTATGGTAGAATATATGCATATTATTTAAGAGGCAGGGTTGCAAAGAGCATATTGCATGAAAAGTTAAATATATAATATTTTTTTTTAAAAAAAGGAAAAAAGAAGAAAAGTAAAACGTGCAGCAGTGTTTCCTGTAAACGTGTCGAGCTGCAGCTGATGATTCATCACAGTGACCAGATAATAATATTGTGTCAGCAGTGATGCAGTAAATATAAAGGAGGTAAAAATTAAAGTTTATTTTATTATTTTATTCTCTAAAATCCCCCGTTCTTCTTCTTCTTCTTCTTCTTCTTCTTCTTCTTCTTTCTTCTTCTTCTTCTTCTTCTTCTTCTTCTTCTTCTCGCTAACTTTGTTCTCGTGAATGAAGCAGCAGGTGAACTCTCCTCAGTTTCGCTCAAATTGCAGGTGCATAAAACATTTTATTAAAGGGCAATTTCACTTAATTTCTTCTCCTCCCTGCGTTGAGAGCGGAGGAAAGAGAGGAGAAGAAAAGAAGGGTGGTCACTCTGCAGGCTCTGACTTTCCTTCCTATAGACTTCCTGTTATATATTCTTTACTGTAATGTGCTGTAATTATAACTGTGTGAGAACATCATGAATGAAAGAGTTCTTGATGTACAGAACATGAGTTCTGTTCCACTGTAACATGACTGCTGCAGATATATAAATAATGAGACACAATGGGCCATTAATACTGTCATTATTCTATATTTTATATCCTGTGAAGAATTTTATTTTGATGCTGTATAATTATGATTGATTGATCCCCAGAGACAAACTCAAATAAGTGAAATGTCTATTTACATTTATATACATTATAATATTTAGGCCTAGATGATTTAACTGTGAAAATAATAACCTAATATAGTTTTATAGCCTATTTATATAGTTTATGATCCATCCCATAAATGTAAATGTGTCAGCAGCAGTTTTATTCCCACAGTTGCAGTAATAATTACAGGGTTTAAAAAGTGATATTTATTTATTATTGTTGTCTAACTGATAGACAGTAATTAATGACAGCAGCACAGTTTGCATAAATAAATAAATAAATGATAAGACCAACAAAATCATTTCAAAATATAATTCCTTGTTTCAAAGAGGAGCTTCTGATCACATGACATTTTATATTTTCATACAGGAAACTGTGGCAGATGAATGGGTAAATAAATAAATAAATAATGAAATTTTAAAGAAAAAATTCTCCATCCAAACAATCCAGCACTCACATAATCCGATAACATATGAAGGACATAATATGAAACAGTAAGAACTCAGTTATGGTGACATTATTCACGTATTATCATATTTTATCTACAACAAATACATTTGAAAATCTTAGATTTATGTCATATTCTGTATGCTCTCACTAATAACACATGACCTACTGCACAGATGGAAACTTACATACGTATGTCAAAACATTTTCACACATATTTACATGTGTATTAAATTAACATACAGTAACATTTTTATAAGATGCTGCAGGTCACATAAAATCTAATATATGGTCACACTGGCCACGTAAATTAGTTTGTATATCATATATCATATGTGTGTCTGTCACAAACATGTATGTGGTATATACAAACATAAATACCACTGTTTGTTGTGCTTTCACAGGTGTCAATATATTTTTATATTTAAGTTATATATTTTTTTTCCTCTTTTTTTAATCTTCAATTTATTACAGACTATTTCTATAACATACTTAATAATAATAATATTCCCATCATGATATGTTTTGGTTCAGGTTCAGTAGTTCCTGTACTTTCCCACTCACCTGCTTCTTCTTCTTCTTCTTTTAAATTTATAACTAGAATTTTATTCAGTTTTATCAAGAAAACAATAATAATAAATGTGGAGTTTCACAGAGAGCTGAGGGAAAAGAAAAACAGGTCTACTTTTTCCTGTAATATTCCTGTGATAATGTTAGTATAGTTGTTAGTATCTGTGGCACGTTTCCAAACTTAATTACTGAATATTAGTCCAAACAGATTCGTTAAGAAGATAACTGAACCAATCAGGTGCTGCAAAACAACATTTCTTTTACATTCTGCTCTGGTGAACTGTTTTACAGTTCAGTCACAAAAAAGAGACAATATACAGATTCTTTTTTTTCTAAATAAATAATGTTAAATAAATATTCAGTCTAAAATGAAGGTGTGTAAAGCAGATGTTGTCATTTTATCAGTGGTGAAAGAAGCACTCAGATCTTTTACTGACATTAAAGGAGTAAAAGTTGTGCATTTAAAATTTTATTTATGTAAAATTACAAAAGCACTGGCATCAGAATATACTATAAGTACCAGAATTTTGCCGAATGACCCATTTCAGAATAATATACAGGCTATTATATTTAAATTTTAATGTCTCATCTCTTTAATGTTGGGACCAGCTTTAATGACTTTATATTCTGTTGGGTAGCTGTAATTTCAATCAATGAAGTTTTATCTTAATCAGTTAATCAATCAAACTTTCTTTCGTACAGGTTCGTGCAATTCAGAGCGTTTAACTGATGACTGACAAACTGATGATACAACACAACAAGTAAGGCTGCAGTGGAGTGAAATAAAAACTACTGCAGAGGAAGAAGAAGAAGAAGAAGAAATGAATATAAAACAGATATAAAGAAATAATAATAAAATAGATTTGGATAAAAACAGATAAACATCAGATAAAATCTTTATTACTTTATTGAAATTCACTCACTACAGCAGCTCAAAGTAAAAGCAGAAAAGAGAGAGCGATGAATAGAAATACAAAATAAAATAAAATATAGATAAAAAATATGAAATAAAAACTCTGCACATCAACTATATACATGTTTCACCTTTACAGATATTAATATTTGTGCACAATTGTTGTAATTCACACCTGATGTTTAATTTTATACCAAGGGAGAAAAAAATATAGATAAATATTGACATGTACAAAAAAGTATAACTGCACAGAGAAAGAGACTTGTTGCACAGGATGATTTCACACTGTAGGTATAAATATATAATATACTGCACAGGATAATTACACGTTAGAGATGAAGGATTAATTATGTTCATATAAAACACAAACAGATTAAAAAAGACAAAAACAAACTGACATTTGACAATAAGACTTAATCATTTATTTGTTGACTATCTTTTTTTTATTCACCTGAATCTTAAAAGTAACTGAAGTTATCAAGTAAAAAGTACAATATTTACCTCTGACATGTAGTGCAGTGGATAGATACTCAAGTAAAGTACCTTACAAGTATTTGAGTAAATGTACTTAGTTACTTCCACTGCATTTTATTTATCCTCCAGCTGTGATATAAAACATGACGGACAATGACAATAAAATACGATAAAATAGATTTAAAGCAATAATAATAAGATACATTTAGATAAAACCTTAACTAAGAACTAAATAAAATAGATTTAATATTTAATTTAAATTTCTATTGTTTTCTGTTGTTTTTATTCTATGTTACTGTAATCTACTACACAAGAATTTCTTTGGGGATTAAAAAAGTTTTATTTTCTTTACTTTTCATTTCTTTTCTTATTTTGATTTAATTTTATTAAAGACAAAAGAAAATTGAAGCAAATAAAACTGACACATCGCAATAAGGCATGATAATTTGTTTGTTGACTATATTTTGTCTCATTAATCTGAATCTTAAAAGTAACTAAAGTTATGAAGTAACTAATAAGTAATGTTACTGTAATTTTGGAGCAGTCTGGTACAAGAACTACCTTCAGGATTAATAAAGTTCAATCTTATCTTAGCTTCTCCTCATCTGATCCTTATCCTATTCTTATCTTTATCTTGAAAAGTCAAAACAAAATTAAAACAAATAAAACTGCTAGATCACAGTGAGACATGATAATTAAATCTTAAGTTAAAAAATACAATATTTGCCTCCTAAATGTAGTGCAGGAAGAATATAATAAATACTCAAGTTACAGTACTTGAGTAAATGTACTTAGTTATTGCACCACTGCATTTTATTTAATAGCAGAAATCCTGAAAAGCAGCAGTAAAACAGCAGCTCAGTGTTGTATTTTCATGAATAAATGCATGTTGAGCGTTCGTCATGTGAAACTTTTCGTCGTCTCCTGGACAAACGGGCCTTGATGGGACGTTTTCGGTGACAGTTGCTGCGTCTGAACTTCTCCATTCACAACTGAAGTCCTGTCTTCTTCTCTGACGAGCAGCCGTGTTTTCTCTGCCAGCCTTTGTCTGCAGTCCACTTTCCCTTTTCTGCCTCTCTGTGGGGGAGGACGGAGGAGGGAGGAGAGGGGAGGAGAGGAGGGGAGGAGAGGAGAGGAGAGGAGAGGAGGGGGTGATGGGTGGTGGTTTGTTGCCCTCAATATGTTGTGATGGAAGACTTAGTTCTCCAGAAGGAGCGTCCGCCTGGCCAGACAGGAACCATCATTGATCTGTTTGGCATCAGGCGTCTCCACAGCTCAGAGTGCTGATCAGGCTGCTGGTGGATCCTCCGAGAGTCGAGCTCTGTTCACACTGCAGCTGACAAACACCACACACACAGACACACACACACACACACACACACACACGCCCCTCTCTGCTGCCCAGATTTAATGTTTCTGTGCTGCGTGTGAACAGCAAAGATCTGCACAGAGTGTATGGAAGTGATAATACATGCAGTCCTGATATATGAAAACACAGAGACACACAGGGTGACGGGAGGCAACAGAGCTGGAACAAGTACTCAGAGCTTTTACTTGAGTAAACAAAACAATACTACAAATACTCTGTTACAAGTAAAAGTCCTGAGAGTGGTGGGACAAAATAAAAAGTAGATTTACCCCAAAGTCCTGCTCTGAGGCACTTTTATCTGAGTACTTATATTTTATGTAACTTTACACTTTTACTCCATTACATCTCAGAGACAAATATTGTACTTTTTACTCCACTACAGTTACCTGACAGCTTTAGTTACTTTGCAGTACTTGTTGAAATTAGCTCCACTTTACCAGCTGCAACCATCGACACAGAGATGGACGACATGATCGTGTCCAGAATGGAACCCTACACTCTTCTGGTTACTAGTAGAACCATTTATAAAGGTTCCACTTGAAGAGAACCTGGAACCATCTCTGAAAGGCTTCACTCAGCCGATGAGAGGTTTTAAAGCAGAACCCTTCTGTGCTGCATTCGTTCCACCCAGAACCCTCTATGGGGGTTCTATCCAGAGTCTTTCCATCTTCTGACGGTGCTAGCAAGAACCCACCCAGGGGGTTCTATCTAGAAACACTTCTGTATTCCAAGGGTTTCATCTGGAGCCCAACCAGGAGACTCTACCCAGAACCCTTTTACATCCTTAGGGTTTCATCTAGAGCCCATCCCAGAGGTTCTACAGAGAACCTTTTTATATACAAAGGCTTGGCTTCACCTAGAACTTACCCAGGGGGTTCTACTGAGAAGTCATTTATATTCCTAGTATTTGAACTAGAACTCATCCAGGGGGTTCAGTTGAGAACCCGTTTATATTCCAAGGGTTTCATCTAAAGCTAGGAGGTTCTACAGAGAACCTTTTACATCAGGGTAACAAGACAAAAATTACGTAAAAGATGTAACAAGACGAAAAAGACTTAATAAGGTGAAAACAATGTAACAAAATAGAAAAGGTGCACCAAGATGTAAACAATGTAACAAGATGAAAACAACAACATAAGACAAAAAAGACAAAAACAAAAAAAGATGTAACAAGATGAAATCAATGTAACAATACATAAAAAGACAAAACCTTGTTAAAAACGTACAAGTACGAAACAGACGGAGACGGAGACACTCTGGTGGAGAAAAGCTGAGGGTCAGTTGTCTTTATACAGAAACAGTCCGTAGAAATGTCCTTCAGAAGACGACTTCTTAACTTTTATACTTTGAGGACATTTCAGAGACTGAACTTTTTAACTTTTTCTTGAAATTTGGACAATTCAACAAAAAAACAACTTTCAGTTGTGAAATGGTGCTAAAATTTTTGTGGACGTTGTTTAGCAGCAGCATTTTAGAAAACGCTGCTCTCAAGTTGTCTTTCAGACGTGGTTTTCAAACACGTCCCTGGTGGTTTTAGTGTGATGTTTCCTCTCCGGTGTGAAGACCAAAGACGGACTCCTTCAGGTTCTCTGATAAACTGCTCCTCTCAGTGCTTGTTGTCTTTTTTCTTTTACAGTTTTCAGCACTTTTCTGGATGCACTTTTCTGTTCAGACAGTTCAGACCTGCAGGGATGATGGTTGTTGTGTCACCGTTAAATGTCGCCACAAAGCGTCTGAAAGCTTCGGTCGAGGAGGTTTTTTCTCAGGAATCATCAAGAACGTTATTTCAAAATATCGGTGAGAGCGTCTTTTTTCTTTGTATTTCTCTGTGGTGTTGAATTGTTTCGGCAGCTCTGAGTTCATGGTCAAACACAGAAATGTCAAAGGAAAAAAAAATGGAGCAGAGAGAGTCTGACTCCTGCAGAGGTCACCTGGTGATTTCTAGGGTTCATCATGTCAACACCAAGCACACGTAGTTATGATATAAAATTGAACCCAACAATAAAACCTCAGACAATCTGTGGTCTGACAAACCCCTGAGGGTTGGACAAGTGTCGTCTGGGAAATATCGACAAAGTATTGCTAAAATGTGTGTGTGTTTCGTTGATGACTACAGATCCTTTAAAGTGATATGATCACATGTAAAACTGTGTGAAGAAAAAGCTTCACTAGAACACCAAGAAAAATGCTTCCACAAAAATGAAAGGATTTTAACTTATATATCACCCAAGATTCTGGTTTCTAAAGGACACAACTCAGATTCAGGCTGTCATACTTCAACTCAGGTCCTTGACATGGGACATTTCAGTCACTCAAGTGTTCAGAAGATTAATTTCAGGTGGTAAAAGTAATTCTGAGTAAACTAATTTATGCAGATTAAGAAATGTTTCTGTAAACTGGCCATTTCAGTTGCTCAAGAACATGTAGAAGACAGTCTTGTTGGCAACTGTAAAGGTGGAAATAACTTTAAAGAGGTGTAAAGTAACAATAAATTCTCTTGTATTGAAGCCAAATCAAGCAACGTAAAATAAAAAATAGCCCGAGATACATTAGCAGCATTAGCTTTGCTTAAATTCGATTTATTGTTATTTCTTTATTTGCTTTATCGCTGAAACTCATATCATCTAGGACAGAAATACACTCATAGTCACTGGAAAAGGAAGCGGAGGGGTTTGGATTTAAGAGCAGCAGACACTGAGTCAATCAACAAATGTTGGCATCTTTCAGCCACAAAGTCAGATGAGCAGCAAGACGCACCGCCGGAGGAGAGCTGGAGAACTGTTAGCTTGTTTATGTTCATTCTGTTAGCGTCCCGGTAACGCTAACGCTGTCTAAGTTTCAGCTTGTAGGTTGTTGTTGTTTTCCTGGGACTTTGAAAATGTTGATAGCGGACGCCGCAGTGTCGCTTGAAACAAGCAACCAATGACAGACTTATAGAGTCAGACTAATGATGCAATTATTAAAAATGAGCTTGTATCGTGGGGTTTTGCTGATTGTTGGGTGTGAAGGACTGGGCGGAGCAGAGGGACGGGCTTCTGGAGAGTCTGTTCTGATCCGGAGCCATTTGCCGGCAGGAGGGGAGCTCAGAGTTTTTTCTTTAAACTTTCGGGATTAAAAAGTCAATTTATCTTCACTCAAACTGCCTGCAGCAACACGCAACAGCGATCCTGACCTCCACTGCTGGGTGTTGTCCGCTGATTCCACTGGACACGGCACATCTGCGCCATGGGTTTGTTTCAACGGCGGAGCATACTGCCTGCTGTTTTTAGGATGACATGAGGTCTGTACAGGGTCTTTTATTTTGATCCATCAGATTCTCTTTACTTTTTCTTTCTGACTTCCTGCCTGCTTGATCTGCTCTGTGCAGCTTGATGTGGTATTCGTCAAAAATAGACTTGGCGTGTATTTGAAGCGGAGGGGAGCACTGCTGGTGGAATCACAACTATTGTGTTGAATGGCAGCAATCTGGCTGATGTGGCACAGCTGTAATGTGACTGTTAGTCTCCCTTTGTCCATGTTGACTTCTGACAGGAGAGAAATGTACTTTAATTCAAGAAAAAAAGAGGAGAGAGAGACGGGAGAAATAATAGAAAGAATCAGAGTTCAGTTCAGCTTATGACTGAACTCAGCACTCACCAAACACAGACACACAAACCCAAGGCGCCTAGCATTGCTCGCTAACTTACAACAAATGTACAGTAAGGTACTCTGGCTGTTTGGGTTGAATAAACCTGAATGATTTTGTGGTCAAATTTGCTTCACTTTATGTCTGAACACCATTAAAGTCCTGCTTACACCAGGAACATTTACATGTCTTCCAGAAAAAGGTGGTGCTAGCTGCATGGTGAGTATTTGCAGGGCAATGTTGTTAAACTACTTTAACTAGTAAGCTAACTGCTAGGAACATGCTAATGGTTGGTTGTCCCATTAGCAGCCAAGCTAACTCACACAATTTATTCAAAAGGCATATTTGTGCAATGGATCTTTGTCTCAAAACTGTCTCCACACCACATCTCTTTATGGAGCAATTTACAGCTACTGGAGAGTAAATAAAAGTAATTTTTACACCTTTGGCAACAAAAATTTAAGGTCAAAGGTCACCGTAGTAGAACGACGTAGAACGACGTAGAACAGTTTTTGTGGATTCACTTTACTCGTGCAAGTGGATCCATCAATCGTTGTGATTTAACAAATTAAATTAGCTGCTTAATATTTTCATTATAATTAATATAATTAATCTGCTGATTATTTTCTCCATTAATTGATCTATTGTTTGAGCTGTAAAAAATTTGTAAATAGCGAGAAATGAGAACCCAAAGAATCCAAAGTGACAGTGACAACCAATGGCCCTGCAAAATGATTGAAATAAAAATTAAAATAATTCAAAGGAAAATGGAAGTGTCTAGCATAAAAATGACTTAAATGATTATGAAAGTGATACAGTTTCTATCAATGTTTTATAAATAGTTGGGTAGTGAAGCATTATAGTTTTTAAGCTTTTCAGAAGTTTTGTATATTACTAAAACTGTCAGATAAATGTTGTGGAGTAAAAAGTCCAATATTTGCCTCTAAGACTTAGTGAAGTAGAATGTAGCCTGAAAAGAAAATACTCAAGTACTAGTACCAAAAAAGCATAGCCTACTTCAGTACAGCACTCGAGTAAATGTACTTAGTTACACTCCACCACTGCCACTAAGCCCTGGTTTGGCCCGACGTGGCTCAGATCTCCAGTCGTGACTCCTGGAGTCTGTTTCTGACGCAGACGTCCGTGTTTCACCTCCCTGCACCGCCCACCTGGCTCCGGCCCGCAGGAGGTCTGGATTTACCAACCATTAAGCTATCAAGAGCTTTTGTTTGAAAAATATTTCTGTGGGCCTTTCTCCTAATTGCCTGTCAAAATCGACTTAACCGTCGTTGGTGTGCAGAAAGGAGAGCCGCGCACGCCGTTCATTAATTCATACCAGCTCTATTCAGGCTGGATTTGGGTTTCACAACCTGCGGATAAAATACGCCAACATGTTCACATGAGCGCTGAATGATTTAAAAGGAAAGAAAAATCAGTTGTTTTAAAATCTCACTCCACTCGACAGGTGATTTATTTTATTTTTTTTACACTCCAGTCAATCAGCTGTTGCTGGTTATAAAAAACAGCTCCTCACTGATAAATCTGTTAAAGACAAATCACTACTGTGAACCTTTTCATATTCCAAGAGGTTTATCTAGAGCCAGCGTAGGGGGTTCTACCAAGAACCTTTTTATACTCCAAGAGTTTTACATAGAACCCACCCAAGGGGTTCTAAATGGTACAAAGAACCGTTCACAAACTCTGATGAAAAAGTTCTTTAAGGATTTCAACAACACTTAAATAATTATTTCTTCCAAAAAGGGTTCTCTGGATGAAAATGGTTCTTAATGGAACCCTTAGTCTTAGAAAGAACCCTTGAAATGCAATTTCTTCAAAAAAAGGTTCTTCAGAATCAAATGGTTCTGGATAGAACCTCAGACCTTCAAGAAGAACCATCTTGGAACCCTTATGTCTAAGAGTGTGTCATTATAATGATGCTAACAGGCTAATTTGGTTGTTCCTGCATTCAGAGGGCTTTCTTTAGGTCTGTGGTCGTCCGAGCATGACCGGGGCCTCTCTCCCTCTCTCTCTCTCTCTCTCTCTTCCTCTCCTCTGTAAGATGATCAGCTGGAGATGAACCTCGCTCGACCTGCACTTAACACTGAAGATGGGACCATGGGATAGCCCCCTCTCTCTCTTTGTCCATTAAATAAAACCATTAGGAGACACAGATCTTATCTGAAGGGTCGAAGAAGAACTGTAAATAAAGAACTAATTATTGTTGTTTCTTCCAAATAAAGTGTACAAAATGTCCCAAAAGGAGGAAGAAAACACTCTGGACTGCACCTTTATGAGGCAGCTAATGAATGTTTTCTGTTGTTGGTGATTAGTATTTTACAGGAAGTAACTATGGCAACACTGTAGCGTAAAATTAGGGATCTAAAAAGAAAGTGGCTAAAGTACATTAAGTAGCTAACACTAAAGTAGCGAGGGGTAGGTGGCCAAAAGTCAAATAAAAGATGTTAAGTGGATGAAAGTAATGTAGCTAAAGACATTTGCTAAGCTAAAAAACACGGGCTAGCTAAAGCTAAAGTAGCTAAAAAGTTTATTAAAACATACTGTATAGTAGCTAATGATTTTGGCTAAAGCATCTCATCCAAATAGCTTACAACAACTACAGCAACGATGGCTAAGACTGTAGCATGAAAGGTTTGTCCTGTAGCTATCTAGAATGCAAGTAGCTAATCATGTAGCTACAGTAAAAGTAGCTAAACACATCAGGTAGCTAAAGCATGAGTGACTAAATATGTTAGATAGCTCAAGTTTAATATCCAAGGAGCCTACAAAAACTACAGCAACCGTGGCTAAGACTACAGAATGAAAAGTTTGTCCTTCAGGTATCTAAAATACAAGCAGCTAATCACGTAGCAAAAGTAACAGTAGTGTAAGTGACGTGGGTGTGTGAGTGGAATAAAACTGTCCAACAACTTATGGGTTTTACTGCACACAGCTCAGTCCACACGGTACACCTGTGGAAATCCCGTCTCTTTCTTACTCTCCCTCCTCCCTGCTCTTCTATCTCTTAACCTTAAAAAAACAAAAAAAAACCACAACAGCCCCACCTAAACGCTACAACAGCGCCGACTAGCGGTGTAACCTTACACCAGAACATCAACTTAAGATGACTGCACGCAGTAGGAGTAAAGCAGAATATTAACATTACTGTAAACACTAATAATTAGTGAGAATATACTGAACTTAGATGGTTAAACCTGTTTACAGTTATTCACCTATCACAGTTTCACTCTTACAGTAGCTAAACATCAGGTAGCTAAAGATGTTAGATAGCTCAAGCTTTATAACTCAGTTCTACAGGACTTTAAGAAGCTAAGTAGCTAAAGGTATCATTTGGCAATACAAAGATAAATAAAAAACAGCTAAAGGACATCAGTTAGCTAAAGCTATAACTTAAGTAAAAATACATCAAATTGTAAACTGGTTAAAAGGCATCAAGAAGCTACAATAACATGTTATCTAGCTGAAGCTAAAGTAGCTAAAGAATGTTATGTGGCTAAGGCTAAAGAATGTAAAAGATGTTAGGGAACTGTTTTAGAAGATCAATCAAAAGATAATCAAAGATTGCCAAAAAAACATCAAATACAGTTAAAGTAGCTTTAGAATATCAGGTACCTAAAACTTAAGCAAATATTTTGTGCAGCTAAAGTAGAAGTTGCTAAATATTATTAAGTAGCCAAAGCTAAAGTAGACAAACTTGATCTGATATTTTAAATTTTGACTGCACCCATTTTCAAATGCAAGGGTATTACATCTTTAAGCTACATCGTATGCGTTTGAGGCTAAAGTAGCTAAAGGGAACAGAGATAAAGAATGTCAGGTAGCTAAAGCTAATAGTTGAGGACATCAGGTATCTAATAGAGATAAGGTAGCTAAACCTAAGTAGATAAATGGTGTTTGATAGCTTCAGCTTAAGTAGCTAAAGGACATAGAAGCTAAAGAACATGGAGTAGCTACAGCTGAAGAAGCTAAAGGGTGTCAGGTGGCTAAAGCTAAAATACAATTCAAGCAGTGAAATGTAAAGAAACAGTGGTGGTTTTGCAGGTTTCTGCTCCAGTTAAGCAGATCTGAAAGAGGAGGCAGCTCACAGTATCAGTGTCACTGCGCCTGGAGCGGCTCTCTTCATCCGGCCCCTGCGCTCTGACATACTGGGACCAGTGCCAGCACTGGAGGACATGCTGGTTTTAGCAGCTGGAAGATGTTCTGACAAGTATGTACAGCAGCAGAGAAACAAGTCGACAAGATGACAGCCTGTCAGATGGTGAATTTTTAGAGGAAAGAACAGAGGTGGTTAGATGTACAGCAAAACAAGTTTCTTTCACTTAACTAGAAATTTAAGGGTTTAGGTTTAAATTTAATGCACTACCACTACTACATGTCAGTCAGTTTGACATTGCTATTAATGACATAAAGACCCTGTTTACAAGAAAATTAGAATAGAATAAAACAATTTAATAGGCAAGAGAATAGAAAGCATGTAAAAGGTTAGGGTTAGCACTCAATACAAACAGTAAAAGAAAAAAATAACAAAGGAAAACTGAAATATAGAAGGTACATGTATTTAAAAATATAAATTAATTAAACTGCTAGTAAACTGAGCTCAGCTGAAGCTAAAGTAACTGAAGGTTAACATGTAGCTACTTCGCTAAAGTTAAAATGAAGTACCAAATTCTAAATGGCATCAAGAAGCTCAAGCTGCAGTAGTGGGGTTTAAGCTGAGGCTAAAGCTAATGGAGCTAATACATCAGATGGTTAACTCTAACTTTAGCTAAATGACACTATTGCTAAATTAAAAGCGGTATCAGGTAGCTAAAGCAGCTGAAGAACTGTAAGTAGCTCAAGCTAAGTAACCCTGGGACTTCAGTTAGCTAAAGTTTAAGTAGCTAAAGAATATTTGGCAGCTAAAACTAAAATAGCTAAAGAATATTAGGCAACTAAAGTTAAGGTAGCTAAAGAATATTAGGCTGCTAAAGTGAAAGAAGATAAATAATATTAGGCAGGTAAATCTAAAGTAGCAAAAATAATATGTAGTTGAAGTTTAAGTGGCCAGAGATGTTACATAGCTAAAGTAGCTAAAGCATATACACAGTGAAAATATATATGCAATATATGCATTATTTGTGTAATATGGAAGTCATAAAATTGGGGTAGTAGCGGGAATGATGGTACAATAAAGTTCTGTAAACTTAAACAAATTTACTGGTTAACAAATGAAAATGGGATTTTAACAGAAAAATGGTGTAAATGAATGTTTTTCATTGTGTTGTTGTTGCAAAATAACAAAATAGCTGGCAAAGTGATCTTATGGTTATTATGCAGCTACATTTCTAAAGCTACAATAGATACCCCCACCATCTAATTAAAGGGCATCATGACGCTTAAAGCTAAAGAAGCTAAAGAGCTAAAAGCTAAAAGAGCTAAAGAATGTCAGGAAGCTAAAGCTAAAGTAGTTTGAAAATATCAGCTAAATCTCACGTAGCTACGACATAATAGCTAACATTAAAGGAGCTATCAGGTAGCTAAAGCTAAAGTAACGAAAGAACCCTGCATGGGACGTCAGTTAGATAAAGAATATTAGGCACCTAAAGCTAAAGTAGAAAAAAATATTTGGTGGTTTAAGCTAAAGAGTATGAATGGAGAATGGAAAGATATTATATAGGTAAAGGTAAAGCTAGTGCATTACACATACACAGTGATAATATGTACAATATGTGCAATATCAGTGAAAATGTAAGTTATAGTGTTGAAATTGAGGTAGTAGCAGAAATGAAGGTAAAATAAAGTTCTGTGAGTTTGAACAATGTCACAGAAATTAAAACGGGTTTTAACATAAAAATAATGTGGCCTAAATTTTTCACTGTGTAGTTGCTGGTGGGTTGTGTTGGATGTGGTTGTAAAATAACAAAAAGGCTGGTAAACAGATCTCAGCTGTATTTTTTCTCTGCTCCTCCACAGCCTTGCTAACACAGTGATTCATGTTTGTGATTTTTCTATCTGTTTCTATTGACGCTTCAGATGCTTGTCAGCGGAAGAGAAGACATCACTGAAGCACCATCAGCCATTTCAAAGCCACCAGATAATCGATGCAGCTGTTGTTTGCCAATATGACCTCAAACAGCAGAGGATGACGGGTAATCTTGTGAAGCTGATGAATAAACAAACACGAGGAACAGTTTATGGATAAGATCGTACCAGACAGGCCTACAGAGGATCTGAATTCTGCTGCTACAACCAGTGGTCGAACAATTCAGAATCAGAGTCACTACAAGTGGTGTTCAGGGAATTTGCTTTTGGCAGATTTCAGAGTAAAGAAGACAGAGAAGAAAACAAGAATAACAACATAAACAAACAAAATAAAGTTAAAAGCAAATATGCACATACATTAAATACAGCAAACAAATATATGTACACTAAATACACATACACTAAGTGCAGCAAAACTATACATGCACTGAATGTGGGAAAAAAGTGTACACAAAGCACAGCAAAAATATACAAACACTAAGTATGGTAAAAATATACAAACACTAAGTATGGTAAAAAATACATGTACACTAAGTATGTGAAAATTTACGTACACTGAGATGGCAAAAAATTACATAAACTAAGTATGGCAAAAATATACTCAGATCCTTTACTTAAGTAAAAGTCTCAAAAAACAGGGTAAAAATATTCCATTACAAGTAAAAGTACTCGCTCTTGGCAACATGGCGGCTTCTGTGGAAGAAGACCTGCTCCGTCTGTAGATATAAAAATACAATCATTCTTATTTTCAGCTGATTATACACGAATGAAAACATACTGTTGAGTATTACATATATTACATTTCTACCATATTGTGACAATAGATCCTATTAAATCTGACACAAAGTACACACAGAGGTACACATGGAGGTACACACTAAAGTACACAAAATATCGGAGTGTTGTAACATGATGTAATTGATTCTCATGAAGCAAGAATCAGATTTCTGTATCAACAGGGAGGAGGCTGTAACATGTCTGAACAGAAATGTCATTTGTTAAACACTTCAGCATCGTGTCATGTAACACACACACACTCACACCATCAACACACACACACACAGAGGCACCTACACACACAATCTGCTACCTGCAGCCCAGGTTACAGAGTTGTGTGGTTCTGTGTTAATTAATTGGGAATGAGGTGACTAATTGTACAAATGTGCTCTACCTCTCACTTACTGCTCATAGATTTACGTCTCTCACCTCCTGACCCCTCCCTCCTGACTCCCCCTCACCTCCTGACTCCCCTGACTCCCCCTCACCTCCTGACTCCCTCTGACTCCCCCTCACCTCCTGACTCCCTCTGACTCCCCCTCACCTCCCTTGACTCCCCCCTCGTCCCACCTCGTCTCTCTCTATGTGGTGGACTGGATTTACTCTCAGTGTCAGAGCGTCATGTCAGGGATTAAACCCCAGAACAAACACTCTTCAGTCAACAGCTTTTGGAAAAGTTAACTGCCCTAACAGCGCTGACGTTTGAAGGAATGAAGAGCTATCATAGCTCGTGTGTAAATACCCCGGTTGTGGTGAAACTCAAACTGGGGACTGCACGTTTTTCCGATGGATCACTTTTCGGGGACCCCAATAGTCCAGAAAAGTTTTCAATTGGACCAAAACCCCATTCAGTCCGTTATCCTAAAAATAAAAGCCCAGTTCACCGAAGCCCCTCGTTCTGAAAACAGACTCTCACTGGAGTCTTTTGCCCTTAGTGCCCTTTAACCAATGTGGTTACAAAATGGCACAAGAGTGAATTTTCACTCCTGTCCCACCCCCATGACACAGTAAAAAAAATCCCCCGTCTTAATCCTGGAAGAATGATTCTTATCCCGTTCCCGTCAATCCACAGTCCCACAGTCCACGCTGATCATTATCCACATTTTAAAATCCTGGTTCTCTAAACAATCTCGACATTTCTTCTTCAGTAGTGTCAACGACAAATCTTACTCCAAACAAATGAAGTCTAACTTTGAGGACTAGCTCACCAAGATAATGTGTTGATATGATTAATACCTGGTACCTGAGGTGCATCAAAACTCAAGACTTTAACACGGTTTCTCCTCAAAAATGTAAAGAAAAGTAAAAACAAACCTAAACTCCGTTGTCCCCATGATTAGCCCCACCATAAACAGTGTCAGGGGGTTTAAAACTCAGCTGTGTTTGGACACTTTTCCACGTTACAGCGTGGGACAAACTTCAGGATTAGCTCAGCAAAATAAGTAGTAATAGTAGTCGGACAAATGCGGTAATTTGGTTCAAAATTAATTAGAGCTGGTGTTACAAAGTCACTGAGCTCACATGCTAGCCTAAATAATAGATAACTGACTATGTATCAAGTATGCTATCAGTAATAGTAAGTTGTTAATGTGGTTCGAGACAGACTGAAGCAAACAATCGTCCCATTTTAGTAAAATTTCAGCTGCTTGTGGCCATAACACCCCGTCTTCATCTCACTGGAAAGACATGCAATCACACTTTTTTAAAACCAGCTGACGATGTGAACGCCGTTATCTCTCTCAGGAGTGAACGTCACTCACGCTCACGTTCGTGAACTGCAAACTAATCCGTTCAGATCAGCGTTCACAAAAGATATGAGCACGTTCAACGAACGCTGCTCTTTTAGTGCATTCATGTGCAACCTGGCAAGAACTCGACCTTTTATTGACATTTTTACATTCAGTATTTGTTGATAATACAAACACTGCATAAATTAACTGAGTCTTGTGCCACAGACCCTTTTACAACTGACATCATTAAAAAGCTGCGTGCGCACATTAGTAGCTGAAGTAGCGGTTTCCCCCAGTCATCCAGATGAGTTATCAAGCTGCAAATGTTGAATTAAATGTTTTACCAGCACCAAAATCATCGAAATGCCTGGTTGTCGCGTACGCAATACATCAAATCGATATTCCACTGGTTCGACTCAGGTTGTTCAGAATTCTGACAGGATCACGACCGTTTCAGAGCGATCAGTGGCGTCCATGGCTGCGAGCTATTACAAGCGTTGACTGGACTGAGGACGCGATCAAAAGTGTTCTTGTTTGCAGCCTCCATTGACAAGATATTGTGCTCTGCCGCACTGCACGTGCAATTTACAAACTGTAAAAGGCTTGTATAGCAACCAAAGCATACCTGCTGAAAACTGGTAAAAAAAAAAAAAAAAAACCGCTGCACCTCCACTGCGCTCTCCAGCTGGTCCCTGCAGGACGTTTTCAGAAGAGCTGAATGCATGGCTGTAGACTCTTGTTTCAATAATATGTATCTCCTCCTGTCATCATCTGATCGGATCAGATCACTTTTGCATGCCTGGACACATGTTAGCATTCTAGCTAGCTGCTCCGTCTGTCCTGTTGATGTGAAACGCGTTCATTGACATTTCATAAATCCGCTTCTGTCATTAAGCACCTTCATCTTTAATCTCTGGGTCACACTATCTTTCAGTTTATCTTCTCATCACATAAGTAGTTTTATCCGGGTCTTTTGTTGCATTTGTTCTATTTTCATAGTGTTTATTATTGTTTGTACATGTTGTATTATCTTCAACACTCTCTGTTGGCTCTGTTCTCAGCTCTTATCAGTATCCAGTTCTCTGCTGCTGGATGTCCCAGTTTCCCCTCAGGGATCATAAAACTTTTATCTAATCTCATCTGAACCCTCTTTTGTTTGGAACCATCTTGTTTTGTTTTCACGACAGAGATGCTCTCTCTTTTGCTCTTTTTCTTCCTCTCTTTCCTTTTCCTCTTCTTCTTCTTCTTCTCCCTCCTCTGCCTTCCTTCCTTCCTGCCTGTCTGTCAGCCGACGGAGAGGCGACAGCAAGTCTCCACGCCGTAAACCGATCCGCCTCGGAGAGAGCGCGAGGCAGAGCGGGAGAGGATTCCTGATATGGATCTACCTCAGAAACTCAGCCAAACAAAGCCTCACCTGTTTTCACCGCCCTGCCTTGTTCCTCCTCCACCACCACCTCCACCACCTCCGCTGCTGCTCCACCAGACTCTGAGATCCACTTTGTCAGTGTGTGCATTTTCTCCTCTGGTTTTGTTTCCGTCGGGGATTGTGGAAGCTTTGATACACA
Organism: Lutjanus argentimaculatus; assembly: GCA_034769285.1. NCBI lineage: Eukaryota > Metazoa > Chordata > Actinopteri > Lutjaniformes > Lutjanidae > Lutjanus > Lutjanus argentimaculatus. The sequence goes on along the minus strand of JAWZSL010000003.1, from coordinate 11,248,860 downwards.
GAAATACCTGTTAGTAGTTGTCGATCCGTTTCCCAAATACCTCCACCCACCCCCACTCTTCCCCCTTCCCCTGGTCTCACCGGAACAGAAAATTACCCCTTTTACCCTCCTCCCTCCTCCATTTTGGGTGTCCCAAATCGGGGCCCCCGGGGCAGATCCCAGACATAAAAGTTAGCATTGAGGAGCCAAGTGTCCGATATCAGTTAATGTGAGATACAACTAATTAGTCCATTATCGGGCCCCCGCTCTCACCGGCTCATAAATTGGAGCCACTCAAAGGTCGTTTATTATTTATCAGAGCGGGTGAGGAAGGAGGGAGGAGGAGTGGGGGGGGGCTGCTGCTGCTGCTTGCTGCTCCGGTTTGCTTGTTCAACATATCAAGATTAGTTTCAACTAGCCCTGTTGGATGACTGCAGCCTGCAAACACCACACACACACACACACACACACACACACACACACACACACACACACACACACACACACAATCCCACACACACAGTCGCTGTCCGGCTGCAGGAGGCCGACACTGATTTCTTCAAACAGAATAAACGAAGAGCAGCTCTGTGTTTTTCAGTTTGAATCTTTGACTCCCGAGTTGAATGAGAGGTTAAACATGTTATTAATGAATTATTCATGTGTTATAAATGTTGTATTACAGCAGAATGTGCTTCTGTTCTGTTGTTAACACAAGTAACACAAGTCTGCAAACACTACAAGTAAAAGTTGCATACAAGGTTGAGTGCTTGCCAGTGTTGCCATGAACGTGCTAAAAGAGCGTCGTTTCTCTATTTGAAGTGGAGCAGAACAGTGAGACATTTATGTTTGCATTTCTTTAAACCAATCACAAATGTCTTGGGCGGAGCTAAGCCCAGGATGCAGCGACAGTGCTGCTGCAAAATAGTGTCGAGGGAGAATTGTTTTGGTGGAACGTTTCCATGTCGGTAGGCGAGCTCTGGTATTAAAATACTACATCACCTCAAAAGAAGAGCTAACAGCTGCTAGCTTGTTTACACTCGTACCATTAGTGTCCAAGACACTAACTTGCTGTTTTCAGCGTGTAGGTTGCAGCTCGGAGGTTGTTCTTGTTTGCTGCGACAGGGTTCTAAATACACGTGGCTTTTGGGGAAGCCCTATTTTCTGGTGTGCACTGCAACTACATGTTTGGAAGTTGGAATGGAATAAGAGAATCAACATGTTTTTACTATTATGTATATTTCAGGAACATTAATGTACAGAAAATAAATTAAAACTTAAAAATGTTTTAGAGCTCCCCCGAAATGTTCCAAAGCAGACTTTCAAGGGAGCTGTACTCCCCTTAGCTCCCCTGTAATTTGAGCCATGATTGGGATGCTGCAGTGACGCTTGAAGCAAGCGATCAGTACATGGACTTATACCCAGAGTGTGCACCCATTGAGTCAGACTAGTTGGTTAGGACACAGCAGTCACATTGTGAGATTGTTATTCTAAATTTCTTACTCTGTCATATCTTTGGCTGAAAGATCGAATGAACAGCCGTCTTTGAAACACAGGACCACCACAACCAAAGATGTCACCATGTTTCTTTCACGATGGTCATCGTTTGTCAGGACAACCCAAAATCCCACAGGTGACTGTAGCAGGGCTGCAACTAATGATTATTTTAATAGTCAATTAATTGGTTGAGTTCTCGATTAATCGATTAAAAGCTGTTTGCCAATAAAATATTAGACAATGGTGGAAAATGTTGATCATTGTTTCTCAAAGCTCAAGCTGACGCCCTCAAACGTCTTGTTTTGTCCACAACTCAAAGACATTCACTTTACTGTCATAAGTACTTTTCACACTGCATATTTTTAGCCCTGGACTAAGAGTTAACCCTGGGATAACTGAAGCCCTTTTCACACACACAGTGTTAACCCCGGGTTAAACTAAGCCCAGGGCTTTATGATTCACACTGCCCTTCTTCTAGCTCTGGGTTAAAGCCTCCATACACCCACACAGGTGATTATCTTCTTCTTCTATTTTTCTTAGCTCTGTTTCACACTGGCGGCTTTTAGCCCTGGGTTTAGTCAATTTTCAGGGGATAACCCGGCAAACTCTGGGCTAACCCTGCTCTGGAGCAAGGCCGGCTAGCCCCAGGATAAAGTTGGAATTAGCACACTTTGGAACGTGCCAGGATTGTGCCAGTATGAAAGGTCTTTTAGCTCCAGGCTAACAGCTCCCTTAGCCTGCAGCTAACAGGCTGCAGTGTGAAAAGCTCTGTGGAGGAGTGAAGAAATCAGAAAATATTCACATTTAAGAAGCTGAAATCAGAGAGTTTTGACTTCTTTTCATAGAAAATGACTAGTTGACATAAAATGCATCACGACTGGTAGCTATCAAGGGCGATGGTATGAGGGTTTAAATGACATATAAAAGTCCCACACTGCAAGTTTAAGTAAAAGTTCTGAGTACATCTCTCACTGCTGGCATTAAGCTGCATTATTTTCAGGCAGGTGTTCCTAATAAACTGACTAACTGAGTGTGTTATTCTATTGTAGCTGCTCTGTAGTCGTCCTGTGCTGCAGCAGCTTCATGTAAAGTGTGAAGCAGACAAAATGTTGGGAGTCTTCAGTGATTCAGTGCTCCGTCAGCCTCTCAAACACACAAACACATCCGAACCCTCCTCTGTCCGGGCCAATTATTCCTGTTTTCATCTTCGTCTCAGACAACAGGTCTGTATTTGAGTCGGAGCAGGTATCACACACGCGGGATCGTGTTACACAGCTGAGAGATTTATTGCTCGGCGAGGGAACGTGTCGTACCGCCATCGCTGTCGTCGTTCTCCAGCAGCTCCGGGTGAGAAGCAGAGAGAGACAGGAGGGAGGACGGGGGGAGGCAGCGTGGGAGGCTGGGAGAGGAGAGAGGGGACAGGGAAGCTCCAGAAAATACACAGGAATCACACACGCAGCTCTGTGTGGATGGAAATAAAATGTCAGTGAATCTAAATCTTTGACAGGCCTCCACATGGAGACGAAGAATCTCCTTCCAAAAATAAGATTTACTTCGTTTAAACTGTTGATATGAGATGATTTCTGATGTTTAATTAAAGATTATTACTCTTAAAGTGAAGGACTCTTCAAACTCTGAATCATCTCATAAACACAGAAGAAAAGAAGAATTTCCCCACATAGATTTTATTTTAAAAAGGAACTGAAAGTGTGTTTAAAGAACTAATTTCCAAATTAAAGCTAAACTCAGGACTCATCTGAGGATGTTTCCAGATAAAATAACTCAGAAACAGGTTGAAAAAAATATGAATATCAGGTGTTCATAAATTTAAAATGAGAAAAATAGGAAACTTTTTGTGTTTCAGCAGCTTTGAGCTGTGATATACGGAGGCCAAAGAGAGCCAGCAGATTAAATATTTGATGTAGAATATATATATTAGATAAAGGAGTAATGCACTGATGGATTAATTAAATTTGAGCAATATAAATCCAACTACTATTGGAAAATAACTTTTTTTTAAAAGATCATAAAAGTATGATTAAAGTGTTTGTTTACACAACAATGATGATGAATGAAATGAATGAATGAATGATGAATGAATGAAGAATGAAACTTTTCGTTTAACATCCGTGACCAGCAAAGAAAAAATAAAATAAAAGAGAACAGCTGATAATCACAGACTAGTTGTCACACTGTGCAGCAGATGAATGTGACAGTACAGTTTTATATACGCTGGTCCAGTTTAATCTGTGGACGTGTCACAGAATCTCTGAACAATGTGAGAAAATGTCAGGATGAAAACATGCAGCTGCTGTTGTCGGTTTTTATTAAATGTATCACATCTCTGCAGAGACCCACATTAACATGAAGTCATTATTATGATGTGATGACATTTTCACATCTGTGTTCCTGTAAAACCAGAAATACACACAAAAAAACACACAGAGTCAGTGTCTGCCTGCCAGCGGGAGATCCCACCAGCTCCTCCATCCCCCCACCATCAGATTTATAACAACACGACACGACACGAGACGAGACGACCTCCCAACCTCCGACCAGCAGAGAGTGAACATTTACACAACATTTGACAGATAAATGAAACCTAGTTTTGCATTTTTTTCTAGTGTCGATCAATATTATATAGAAACACTCAGAACTTGCTAATTTTAAATAACTTTTGTCCAACCAGTGATCAACAACAATAACATGGTGCAACACAAAACAAAATTATATGACACAAACAATATAAAGAATACAAAACCACATTAAATGCCAACTCATTCTTTTCAATCTGCTAACAAATAACATGACTTTACATTTTCAGATTGAGTTCAGTTTGTAACGCCAAAGTCAAATTTTGCATGCAGGTGATTTGCCAACACTTCCTATGAAACTTCTTGGTTAGATTTAGGAAAAGATCATGATTTGGGTTAATATGTTAGTTACGTAACTTCACTTAAATTACGTACGCAAGTGAGTCACGTGTGTACTTAAGTCTGAAAGACTTATGTCATATACATGAATTAAGTTAGGTAACTAAATGTACTTAACATAAGTTAAGTATCAAAGTTAAAGCTGCAGCAGGTAGAAAGCCTAAAAAGTCAGTGAGACGTGACCGCAGCCCACTTGGAGGCAAGTCAGGCTCGCTTTGGCCCCACTCCAGAGTGGGTCCGTCTCAGGTGCGGCTCGGCGCAGCTCAGCGTGATATAAGCGGTCATGGAAATGCAAATCAATGTGACATGGTTTGACTCGGCTCTCTCTTTACTCTGACGGTCAGACAGAGAGGACAGAGAGACTAATTATCTGACTGTAAACAGCACGGTTGGCTCCTCCGTGGTCGCTGCTGCACACAGGTTTACTTTGAGATAAATCCACTTTTTAACCCCAAAAGTTAAAAAAACAAATGCTGAGCTCTCATCTGGCTGGTCCGTGATTTCTTCGTGGATCGCTGCTGCAGAGGGGTTGACACGCAAGAGTAAAAATAAATTCTCTTTTTCATACACTCTGAGCTCCCCTCCTGCCAATAAAGCAGTCGGCATCAGAGAAACTGTGGTGTTTCTTTCCTCCAGAAGCTCCACTCTGCCACCAACCCTCTCCGGCAGAGCTCCCCGACTCTGAGCAGCTGTCTGTTGGACAGTGTCTCAGCTCCACCCGGTCCTCTCAGCCCTCAGCAAAGCCCCACGATAGACATGAATGAACTCAGCTGAAGGTGAAGTCAAAAGTAACCCGGTGAGCTGACAAACTCCTGGGCTGAGCATGTTGCTCACCAGCTGGATTTAAGATTCTCTGTCTGATAATTCACTTTTATAGCAACTTTTCCTGCGGGAGTTTCAGCCATTGATTCAGGTCTCACTGAAGGAACGTGCACACACAGCTGCACTAGTAGAACAGCCAATAGGAACGCTCGTTCTGAGATGACCTGTGATTGGTTTAAGTCTACCTTAGTCTCAGTGTTATCAAAACAGTGTTGTCTACCCTTGGTTAATAAGTCAATGTTGACTTTTGGTTTCACACAGGACACATACTGTGGGTTCTTCCTCCTACATATACAAACTCTCTTTTCCTTCTTTACCTGACATTTTTTTACTCTTTGACACTAACACATAATGACACCATCTCTGCACGATATAAACTAAATGAAATGAAATGAAATGCAAAATGTAACAAAGGTGTTCTGATAACAAAAATGAGATCGCTGTGTTATTGCTGCAAATCAAGTGAGACCAGGGTGGAAACAACATGACGCAAAATGAGACGATGTTACACAACAAAACAACAAAAAAATGACCCAAAACAAGGAAACATGACACAACACAAAATGATACAACATGGCATGAGCTGAAAGGGCACAAAGTAAAATGATAAATGACACGAGTCATCAGGGTTGGGCGATATCTGAAAATTTTACAACTGACCGTCGTCAGCCCATCCATCAGCAAATGGCAGTATCTTCATTCACCTCCTGTCCTCTTAAGTGTGTGCAAGCGGTGAATTCATTATGTTACATATGCTGCGTCCGTTCACTACGTCCAATAAACAAAATAAACTTAAAATGTGTCAAGAAATTAAATATTCTCACACTTATTTTCCTTTTTTAAATTTAAATTTCTCTCGTTTACCAAACTAAGACGAGCTTAATTGGCTCGTTAACTCCTTTTAAAGCACACTTCATTTGAACTCGACAGAAAAACAAATAAAACTCACTTAAATCGTCTTTGTTAGTCTGTCCATCCTTCCAACAATCACCAACTCTGGTTTGTTTAGTTTTTAGTTTATTTTAACTCATTTTTAGCTAGCTTAGTTTATTTTAGCTTACTTTTTTTACTTAACGTATGTTAAGTCTATTGTTATTCTGTTAAATACTCTTATTTTGCACTTACACTTTACATTTTATATTTCACTTTATATTTTTAATATTCTTGTTTTTATTCTGTTACTGTAATTTAGAGCGAATCTCTGACACAAGAATTTTCTTGGGAATTAATAAAGTTCCATCTCATCCTATCTTATCTTTACTTTTCTTTTTTTAATCTTATCTTGTCGTATCTTTTCTTGTCTTACCTTATGTTATCTTGTTTTATCTTATCTTAAAATGAAGCGACAGGGGCTGAAATGGCACGACACAAACTGTAAAATATGAAACAACATGACACCAAATGATGTGCCGACAAAAACGAGACAAAACAATGCAACATTACACAACACAAAACAATATGAAATGTACTAAAATGACTTGACTCAAGATGAAATATGAGAAACGATACAACATGACACGACTCAAAATGACTTGACAGAATGCATCACAACATGACACAATACGGTAGCCCTCAAGGGCCAAAAAATGCACCTGTACAGTACAAACACAAAGGTCGTATATCATAGAGCTGCTTGTTCTTTCCTTTAAAATATTCTCCTGTCTGTGCATCTTTCAGATGTTTGAAAAATACATGAAAAGTTTCTTTCCTTTGAAAAGTTTCCTTCAGTTGTCCACATGAGAGCAAACTGAAATGTCCTGATTTTTCATGGCAAGTGAATGCAACATAAATGCAGTATTTAAAAATAGAGTAACACCAGTGTTTTTTTCAGAGTACGAGGTCTGACGCTGCTGCTGAGATCTGTTTCTCACAACACTTTTCTCTCTCTCCTTTAAAGGAAGTCAACCTCACTGCATCTCTCTCTCAGCAGCAGCGGCGGCGGTGGTGTGTTTGTGGCGGCGGCAGCGGCGGTGTGTTTGTGGCGCGCTGCCTTTAACAATATGTTTAACTTCCAACAGCATCAGCATGTTTACCCACAAACCACTGCTCCGCTAAAACAATCCCACTACGAGAGAGACTTCAGCTAGATTTGTCATTGTCTTTGAGACACACAGACACACACACACACACACACACACACACACACACACAGACCACACAACACACACACACACACACACACACACACACACACACACACTGCAGCGAGTTGCCTCACCCATGCTGTGTATTTACCTCAGTAATCAGAGTCCATGCAAGTGTTGTGTCTTTACGTTGTGGAGGTGCTATGTCATTTACATTTACACACACACACACACACACACACACACACACACACACACACACACACACACACACACACACACTCAGCAGGACGTCTCAGTGAAGAGATGACTGGAGGAAAACACTCGTTTACTGTCAGAAACAACATCAGGGATTTTTTTTCTTTCTTTTTGCATTTAAATTTTTCATTCTGAGACCTTTTCTGATGTTGAAGACGGAACATTTCTGCCCTCATTTTTGATTTACAGTGACGGATTGTTGTCATTCAGACGTTAGTTAAGTGGTGGAGAAAGTACTCAGATCCTTTACTTCAGTAAGTACTTGAAAATGTTACTTCAGTAAAAGTATATGAGTATAATCATGAATAAGTGCTCAGTGCAGTAAATGTCTCAGTGACTGTTGGAGTTGGTTGAGGTGAAGCTCATTTTGAATTATTTTGTAAAGATCTGGGGTCGGCGACCTTTACTCTCACAAAAGACACTTTTGACTAAAAAAGAAAAAAGAAAATCTGGATTTGGCATCTAAAGGTAGTCCACAGAGACTTAAGACCAGACACTGGCAAACTTTAGAGGAAAAGGCACTTAGCTGTCAGCTATGATAAAATAAAATAAAAATAAAATAAAATAATATAAAAAAACTTGTTCATAACTGTTGGTCATTTTAAATCCATAGTCTTAGACCCTCTCAGTACTGGCTGTACATGTTTTAACTGATTTTGTTGTTCATTATTTTGTATATACACATATCTGTTTTAAGTTGCCTTGAAATTTTGAGATTTCTCAACTTTTTTGTTTTTACAGTACGGGACACTTTGGCCTTCTTCATAAATGAGTAAAGTAAATACATTTGGGCTCGATTGTTTTTTCCTCTCATCAGTAAAATAACAGACACATTTTAAATGTTTTATAAAAGCTGCACTGCAGATATAAATGTTAAATTTAGCAGAATTTCTTCCAAAGTCTTTTATTTATTTGGTAACTGAGCCTGTTGTTCTACAAACGTTGTGCATCCTCCAAAATATTTTTTATTTCCAGTGTATTTAACACAGGTAACTTTATTTTTATTATGTAACTACACAACTTATGACACTATCACCTGTGACTTACATTGAATTAACTTGTGTACATAAGTTGTATGTGACTAACTGGGCCCTTTATTTTGAAAGTCTACCCAGATGTTGCATATTTATTATTGCTAACTTGACTGTGGAGCTACAGAACTGACACAGTCACAGTTTGAAGCGTGTAGCCACCGATCAAGCTGCTGTATTTGAGTTGAGTGAGAGAACGTGTCGGATATTTATGTGCAAATATTTATTTGTAAAGTAATTTGTAACTAAAGCTGTCAGATAAATGTAAGGGAGTAAAGAGTACGAGGCTTCCTTTGGCATTTTGTGAAATTTCGCACCACTGAAGAGAGAAAAAAGCAGTTTTATTGTCAGTGAAGTGAATGACCTTTTCTTAAAGGGGTGGATTCCCCAATACAGCTTTTGGTGACCCAAATATAAACTCCCATGAACCTCCTGTGGGTCACAGCGGAGTCCTTATAGACTCTTTTACAACTGACGTCATCGAAAAACCGGGTGCTCCTTTTAGCAACAGAAGCAGTGGCCTCCCCTGTCCAGACAGGCTATCAAGTATATTCAAGCTGCAAATGTTGAATTAAACATTTTACCAGCACCAAAATGCACAAAATGTCTGGTTGTTGGTGTACGACGCATCAGAATCGATATTCCCCTGGTCAACGTCAAAGTTGTTTTAGAGCAATCGGAGTTTGCTGTGCCTGTTGACAAGTTGTTGTGGTCGGCTGTACATCAGTTGCCAAACTGCGCGCTCATCTCGCTCATTGTTGACAGACAGTAAAAGGGTCTATATGATGGTTGGAGACAGAAGTGACGTGATGTTAAACCTGTGCTTAATGTTGTGAAACTGCTGCAGTTTGGTTAAATTTGGGCAACAAAACTTCTTGGTTAGTTTTCAGAAAAGACTGCGGTTTGAGCTCGAGAATAAATACGTTATGTTGTGTCATGTGTCAGGAGACCTTCAGTAAGTTAAATTCTAACAGAAGTCAATGTTGTGTTTGATTTTAGTCTGAGTGTGTTTGATTCATCCACCCTGACGGCCTCCACATGTGGACTTTGTTGCTCGTCATCATTTCTCCGGCCACCAGCGGTCGCCACCTAATCATAAACGTACCCGGCTGTGATAAGCCGCTTGCACGTCAAACCGAACTTTGTCCTCCTGACGAGACGTCCTCCTCTGCAGAGCCTGAACGTGGACTCCGATGTCAGTCAGGTTGCGGCGGCGTCTCCGTCTGGACCAAAGTGTCAGAGCGATCAGCGCTGGCTGGCAGAGTAAAACCCTGTTATCAGTCCCATGTATCAGTGTAATCCTCTGTTTGTGTGTGAGGCTGTCTGTCATTGTCACAGTGTGAGAAAGCGTCCTCCTGTTTGCGTCTAGGTGTCATTACAACAAGACAACAGCACGTTAATAAAGAGAATGAGTGCAGTGTGTGTGCTTTTGTTTTCCATGCTAATCAGCCAGCTGATGCTGCTGCTCTCTGCTTTGTTCAGCTGAAACAAACAGAGCAGCATCACTGTCAGCATCACGCTCAGAGCTGACATCTTTCCTCAAATCAATATTATTGTTTTGTTTTCTGCCGCCTTTGTTTTTACACTAAAGGTTGGGCTGAGACTGGGAGCTGCCCAGTACAACCAGTCTGACGCTGAAGCTGCTCCGCTGGAGCAGAAAGTCGAGAAGAACAAAGTTAAAGTTAGTTACAGTCACTCAGTCTCACAGCTGAGATCAAAAGTTCATGCAAGTTTTAGTCGTATTTAATCTACTTCACATCTTGAGTAAATCTACTTAGTTACATTCCACCACTGGTTTTCATTCACTAAAGTACTGGCCTTGTACTTAACTTGAGTCAGACCAGCAGTGTGCAACCTTTACTATCCTTTTGGACAAAAAGGAAAAAAGAAAATTGATCTGGAGCCACAACTATTAAATTCTCTATTTCCCACTGAGACCAGGGGAGACTCAGGACCAGCCAATGGCAAAATTTAGGCCGAGTTGTCGCCTGTTTTTCATCCCCCTCTGCTGATTTTCTCCAGGGATCACAGTTCTCCTGAATTTCTCCTGATTTATGACACATTTTCACACCTTGTTTTCTACAGGAAACCTACAATTAATATATCCTCAGAAAAACAACTAAAAGCTGTGGTCCTGTTGTGTACTCCAGCTAGTAACTGTCAATCATAAGTCATCTGCAGATGTCTGCTTGCAAAATGTATGTTACTTATTATGTTATTTTAATTCTTTAAAATCACCAGAATGCAGGAAACAAAGTCCATGAAAATCAAATTTTCTTCCCTGCTTTGATTTAGAAATGCTCCCTGTTTTTGAGGTTGCAGTTTGGGCTATGATGCACACTTTAGTCGATGAAATATATATAATATATATATATATATAATATATATATATGTATGTATATTGTTTAATTTGGTGTGCAATCTGAGAATGTTGGGAGTCAGTACAGGCCGACAAAGATTATAAATGAAAATTAAAATGTTAAAAATGAATTGTTCATATAATTTATTTGTCAGAGCTGCAGGGAGCCGCTGGAACGACGCTCTGGAGCCGCTTCAGATGCAAATATTGCTTTTTGCTTTATTGACAGCTTTAGTTACTAGTTACTTTTCAGATTGCAACTTTTCATCCCCTTCCTGTCCAGTGAAAACCACGTATCTCAGAACGTGTTGATGTTGAATTTTTGTGATAAACTGAAGAATGAAGTGTTGCTTTATTGGTTGAGAAATATTAAAACCTATCATTTTGAGCATTTAAGGCCCAGATTCGGTTGGTTTGGACTGATGTGAACACAGAAATCGCACTCAGATGTGAGGCAAAACATGGGGGACTGCTCATGTGCAGTCAGAACACAACTGACCATCCAGAACGTGCGGTTCATGCATCATCTGATGGGAGCCTCTTTCACATCGGTAAAGTTATCTAATGAAGATTACCGAGTGTGTCAGGTATCAGGTGGGACTGCACAGCATTTTTATCCTTTGTACCACCTTCCACATACTGGGCCTCATTCACTAACATGTGAGTAGAAATGTTGTTACTGTGCACACAAAATAAGTTCCCCCAGCTCGTGCCCGCTGCCTGCAATCTGCATACTGACACACCCACAATTTTCTATATAAGGAAATATGTTTGCATAGAAAAGTCGTTGTACTTTTACTTGTAACTGAGTAACATTTTAGCAATGTAACAGTACTTGTACTTGAGTACAGATTTTCAGTACTATTTCCATTACTGCAAATTTGATGACTTGAGACTTGCTCGACTAAAAGTGATCAAAGACTCGACTTTGACTTGGTCTTCATGACTGGAGACTTGACTTGCAGCTAAATTCCACCAGGCACAGCTGTGTGGCGTCACAGCTGCACCAATGCAGATGTTGCATCAAGTAGCACAGAACGGCTCGAATGGACAGGAAGTCAGACACCGAAAAAGTAGAGAGAATCTAGTCAATTTTCAAAATAAAAGACTCTGTGCAATCATAAAGGCAGACAGAAAAGAAGCAATTTAACTACGTAGTGCATTTATCATGGTAGAGGCAAAGAAAAAGGAGCAAATAAAAATAATCAGGTGGGCAAAAACCCTGCTGAAACGTTTCTGAAACGCTGCTCTTACTCAGTGAAAGACGGGAAGCTTTTGGCGAAGACGCAGCAAGAATTCATTAGGTTGCAAGTTTGGGCTACGATGTGAACTCCATGATCACCTGATCTGACACAGTGACCATCGTAACAGACAGAAATATTGTGCAGCGTGAACCTGGTCTTAGTCAGATTGTCCAAGGGTCCATTCTACTGTATTTTGTACGTGTGTGTGTGTGTGTCTGTGTGTGTGTGTGTGTGTGTGTGTCTGTGCGTGTTAGTGTGTGTGTCAGTGTGAGCTCTGGGCTTTCTGTTTTCCCAACAGCCTCACTGAGTTTACAGACACAAAGACTTCTGCAACAAATCCCCTCAGCTCCTCGTGCCTCTGGGGTTTATCTCTCTGAGATTGTGCTTCACATTAAACATCATATCACTGTTTCTTTGTGTGTGTGTGTGTGTGTGTGTGTTAGTGTGTCGGTGATCAGGGGAATTCAGCAACTCTCCAACAGTCTGTCACTGTTTATCTCTTTGTCTCTTTGTTTATGTCCTCCTTCCTTCCTCTTTGCTTTTTCTTTCTTCTTTTGTCAACTCCCAAAAATATCTAAATATTTGGTCCAATATTTAGTCCAGGAATGTTTTTGCTTGGCTTAAAGGATAATATTCCACAATTTCTTATAATAAAAAGACCAAAAATAACAATTTGTCTCTTAGTAATTCAGCTCCAAGCCCTCTGGTTCCTACTGAACATGTAGATCTTTAAAGGTCCAGTATTTAGTCTATAGACGGGTCCTCTTCCATAGAGGAGGTCATGTTGCGCCAACAACCAACAAACCAAACACTCTCTTTCGACAGGGACTTAAGTGTGAGTGCAGTTCTTTAAAAACACAAATATATGGTTCCATTTTGCATGCAAACATACATGTGAAATACTATTTATAACCTCCTTAACCGTAGTTATTGTGCTGTACTTGAAACCGGATTGGTCAGAAGTTAGGCTCAGGTGTGTTCGATCAAGAATTCCTGAGTTCCTCACCAACCAGAGGTTCCTGTAAACACAGACCGCAGTACAGACAGCTGAAATATTATATCACTCTGCTGTGATGTTCCCGTGTTTGGGGTTTGTTGTTGAGGTGAAATATGATGAGTGATTTCCTCTTCAGAAGTATGACCAATCACACCAAACATGAAACTTACCGATCGGAGAAACAAACAGGTGACTGTGTTTGCGTGTTTACTTGGTGATTTTTGACGATTCTTGGTGACGTTTGTAAGTTCTAATGCAGAAACAAGACTCCATGTTAGCTTGAATGTTTCTGGCCCAATCAAACCTACACTCAATCACTGTCTTTATTGCCCTCCATATCTTCAAACGGTGAAAACATTAGGCTACTCAAACATCAGAGAATACTGGACCAAACCAGGGTTAAAACACCTATGCTAGGCTAATCGCACCCTAGACTGATCTCTGAAATTGACGCAAATTGATGACTGAACCAGAGAATAAATTGAGGCTCACTCGGTGGCTTAGATTAGATGGCTAGTAAGGATTTTCCAAAAAGCATATTCCATCCATATTTCCTCTGTTGCTGGTTAGCTAATAAGCTAACACACAAGCTGTGATTTGGGGAATCAAATATAGGTTTAAAAAGCCAGGAGAATACTAAAATCACTAGATATACTAGCTAACATTAGCATAACTGCAGCTAGCATTAAAGCTTTAAACAGTGAGGGGACTACCATTCATACTACCTAACATTAGAATACCTGCCATCTGTTGTTTGTGTGGAGAGACAAACTGAAGCTACCTTTTCTTCCTGTTTATTTGTGCTAAGCTAGGCTGATCTCATCCCGGATTTATTTCTGTGTTGGGTGCACCGTGATGAAACTGATGAGAATCTCAGATTAAACTGAGATGAGTTTGACTTGGATTAGATGTCAAGTCAGGATTCTCTCAGAAGTCACAAAAAACAACTTATTTGCTGTTTTGCAGACAAGCTAACACATTAGCTTGATAGCATTAGCTTTTAAGGTAACAAATGCTAGCTCAGTATCAACCTGTGGTTTGGTGAATCAACTTTAGCTTTAAAAAGCCAGAAGAATTCAAAAAATACTAGCTATACAAGCTAACATTAGCATACCTGTGGCTAACATTAGCATAACTGCTCTCTGTTGTTAAAAAAAAAAAAGTGGCTTTCATGTTTGGTAGTTTCACCTGGATTTTTAATGATTTTTTGTGACTGCTGAAACCGAAAATGGTGCTAAGCTAAGCTAAACACTTAATTTAACTATTGCTATAAAGCTGATACTGATATTAATTTATCTGACTCTGCAGAGGAAAGAAAACAACAAGATCTCACTCACTGTTCTTTAGTTTTCTGTCACTTTTATCAATCATAATCCGACATTAAAACACCCAAACATGAGCTCGAAACGAACAAAACGCCGTCTGTGCCGCCGCCGCCGCAGCAGCAGCAGCAGCAGAAGAAGAAGAAGAACGTGTGGAGTGTTTAATTTGTGTTATTTGGGTGAATCATTGTGTACATGTGAAGTGAAAGTGTATACATGCATCTGCGCCTTTGTGTCTTTGTGTGGCGAGTGTGTGGTGTGTGTGTTAATCACTGTCAGACTACCATCAGGCCAGGTGGTGTTGTCTTTAAATCCAAGTCCCAGCTGTACCTGCTCCACCTAATAACTCTGTGTGTGTGTGTGTCTGTGTGTGTGTGAGCGTCTTGGGATGTGGTTGATGATCCAATTCACCGGAGGCTGCAGCGGCAGCAGTGTTTCCCACTCCCCCCTAAATCACACCTCCACACCCTCAATACCCTCAACGCTGTATTAAATCTTGCCACTGTTGTTTGTGTGTGTGTATTTGTGTGTGTGTGTGTGTGTGTGTGTCATTTGTGTGTGTGTGTGAATTTTCACAGACCGCCATTTCCCCCCGTGAGCTCGTCTTTTCTTGTTCCTTCTTCCTCTCTGTTGTCCCTCATCCCTACTTTTTTGTCTTGTGTTTTTTTCCCATGATGCCTTGGGAAATAAACACAAACACACACACACACACACACACACACACACACACACACACACACACACACACACACACACTTGTGCTGTGTGTGTGTGTTTAGACAACATGCTATTGTTACGATGAGAGAGAGACAGAAAGAGAGAGAGATTTTCACACAAAGACCCAGACAAGACAGTGCTGATGTAGTGGAAGAAATTATACGTGTGTGTTTGTGTTTGTTTGTGTGTGTGTGAGTGTGTGTGAGAGTGTGTGTATGTGTTGGCCGACTGTTGAGTAATGACTGCTGTGAGGCAGGAGGTGGAGAGATTAGAGTGATGTAGAGAGATAAAAAGAGATCTATGTGGACATGAACACTGCAGAAATCTCCTCTCTGTCTGTAATTCAGTCTTTAAAGGTTCATTTAAATTTATTAAAATCGGTCTGAAAGCAGAAACCAAACATCATACTTATAAAAGTTTCTTGTATTTATTTTCCCCTTAAATGTTTTTTTAGGAGTGTTTTCTGATCTAAATCGAGGGCCTAAGAACAGAGGGTGCACAGATTGTGAAGCCTCTTGAGGCATATTTGTGATTGATTTGTGATATTGGGTTATATCAGAGTGGGAGGAGTGAATGGAAATAAAACAAAATATGATATTAGTTATTACATCAGTAATCTTCTTTCATCAGTCAACAGACAGAACATGTTGGTCCTGACAAGCTAATATATAAATATATTTATGGTTTCCACTAATTCCTCACGTAAATCTTTTATCCTGTAACTGTGATGCACACTGACTGACAAAGAAAAAAAACAACCAAATGCCCAACTAGAAGAAACTCGGGGGCTGAACTCGGGTTCAGATATGCTCATGTGGGGTAATTTTTACTGTTTTTCCCACTTTACTAGAGTCAGAAACTATAAGACCTCACAACCCCTCTGTGAAGCTTCAGGGACCTCTTCTTGGGGTCGAGATCCTAGGGTTGGGAACCGTTGTCTTAAAGCGTGAAACAAGACGAAGAAGCCACAACAACAGAAAAGGATTCTTGTAGATACAGTTCACATGAAACACGCGGTCTGATTTCTATTTGGGCCGAAGAATCAGCACTACGGAAACTGGCTGCACTTTATTTTACAGCAGACTAATGAGACGTAACAAGATGTACTTTGTATCAAGTTAGACAACAACTAGAAGTAATAGGTGTAAGCACAGGTAGGTTTACCTGCAGGGCTTTTCTGTCTGATGTCCCGCGTGATGCCGCTCTGAACCTCACCCCCCTCGCCTAACAAACTGGATCAGCTGCTGTGATGTTGTAGGACTGGCCCTGTTTGCTTCCAGCCTGTGTGCCTCCAGGATTTCAGCTAACTTTTCAGCTAACGTGGCACCATCTGTATCAACCCTGCGTTAGCGCTGCCTTGCACCTGGACAGGAGTGCTGTAGGCTCGGCAGAGTTGGCAGTTCCAGTTTAAGCCGTACCAGAGGTGCAGGTGTTGGGGACTGGGAAGGGTATCGTAAGTTGCCCTGATCAGGAATATGATCCTCGCTTGGGGCATCCTCCATGTATCTGCCCATGTAACAGCCCTGTTGATCACTGCCTCCCAGGTTGTCCACCTCCCTTGTTGATGTTGACTCGCAGCTCTTGATCTTATAGCACTCCTCTTCCATTGTCACCACTTCAGAGATCACAAGGTCTTTCCTTTTTATATTTTATGTGACAGTAAAAAATATGACCTTACCCTAATATGAGCTGAACAATCACAGCTTCACCCTGTAGACTGACCCCATCAGGCTATTAAAAACCATTGTATATTTATTAATTATTGTTATTATTATCGGATCTTATTAGAGGGTAATTAGGGGCACATTACAACACAATCATACTGTAAACTGAAATGTTTACTGTTAACCCTTATTAGACTCTTATTAGTGGGTAAGTTGTGTCTAATAAAGTCATTATTTCTAGTTTTTGTCCGATTTGATACAAATTATGGCTTATTACATCCTATTCGTGTGCTGTAAAACCAAGTGCGTCCCAAACTTCATTGCGTTACTGCCTCCTGCCAGTTAAAAAACAACAATGTATTCTGCAGATGGAAGTGATGTAGCTGCGTGTTTATTTGCATACAGAGTGTGAGAGTGAGATCTGATCACAAGTGGTCACTGAGACGTTAACACCAGGTGTGAACTGACGCACTCTGATCACCCAACACGCATGTTAACACCAGGTGTGAACAGGGCCAGAGAGAGAGGGAGAGAGAGAGAGATGCCAATCAACTTGTCTCTCTCTCTCTCTCGCTACTCCATCATCACAGGCCTTGGTTTCCATGGTAACCGTCTCCAGGCCAACGGCAGGCAACTGATGCGGGAGGGACAAGGGGAGGGGTGGGGGTGGGGGGTCTTCAGGCAGGCAGGGGCCAAACCCTCATTTAGCCCACACACACACACACACACACACACACACACACAACACACAAACGAAAATAGAAATATAAACACAAACATACACGATCTTTAAAATGATGTAAATAAACACACACAACTTACAGCAACAGTTGACACACACAATTACACATCATCAGTACACACATCACACACTGTGTTTGTGTGTGTTTGTGTATCTCTGTTTCTGTTGTGTGTGTGTGTGTTTGACGTCCTACACCAGCAGACAGGGAGAAGCTGTTGCTGTCATTTCAACTAAACAAAGAAAAGGCTGCCGGCTCTGACACGCACCACACACACATACAACACACACACACACACACACACACACACACACACACACACACACACACACACACCACACACACACACACAGCCTCACACACTGACAGGACTTGGCAGAGAGGAAACCAGCTGGTGGATGTACAGGGAGCAGAGTGTGTGTGTGTGTGTGTGTGTGTGTGTGTGTTGTGTGTGTGTGTGTGTGTGTGTGTGTGTGTGTGTTGTTCTGACACATTAGAGCTAGATTTTTTTTTGCAGCAGGTCTGTAGGTAAGGACCCAGGCTGTACAGTAGATGCAGGATGTGAGACGGTTACCATGGTCACGGCTGTGGTGATGACGCTGCAGTACAGATGCAGGGCAGACGGAGTACTTTTACTTACACACACACACACACACACACCAAAGCTGCTGTACTAAAGTACACACTCTGCCCATGTTTGGACACTTCATACTGGAGCTCCACTAACGCAGCAACAGAGCCAGTAACAACACTGATAACCCTGATGATGTCACTGTGATGTCATCAGGGTTATCTCAGCTCAGCCCTGCAGACTAAACACACACTCACTCAACACTAAACTAATCTAAACTAAACTTTAACACCAGCTTTGCACCAACAAAGCTTAATTTAATCTAAAATTAGTTTTAATCAGAATTTAGCAAAATGAGTAAATCCAGAATTGAAAATAAACAGAGCTCTGTTACACAATTCAACACTAATCTTAGTTTAGTAAATCCAAGTTTAGTGATGTAAACTGAAACTAAACAGTTTAACAATTTAAATTTATAAAGAAATGTTATAAATAAATAAAGACAAATAAGTTTGATTGCTGTTGGGACCTAATAAGTATAAAACAGGTTGGGATGGAGGGTGTATCTTGTAAAAATGTATGTTTTCTAGCTAACTAAAAAAGAAAAAATATATGTTGTTTTCTAGCTGGCTAAAGGGCTTTAAAAAGTTATACTGTTTGCCAGCTAAATAAAGTTAAAAAGTTATATTGTTTGCTAGCTAGTGAAAAACGAAAAAAATCTAATTTGCTAGCTAGCTAAAAAGTTCATGAAACATTACATAATTTGCTGGCTAGATAATTTAGAAATGCCTCCAAGTGCAGAATGACGCATCAACAATTTTTTTTTTTTTTCCAGAAAAACCCAAAACCAGAAGAATACACACATAATTATATTTTTGTGATGTCGAAATCATATGTAATAAAACCACTTAAAGATCGATTTTGACTTGATGCGAACTTTAAAAACATGAAAACAGGATCAGTAATCCTCTAGTTAGCAGAAACAGCTGCACACTAGTTTTTATCCAACAAAACAAGAGTAAACAGTGGATACGCTATTCAGGGACTATTTTTGGGGACGGATTAAAACATTTATTGCTCTCGTGAGTATGTGGGGCAGTCGGATGGTGTGTGTGGGGTTGAGTCAACATAAACTACAGTGTGTGTGTGAGTTCATAATGAAGGAACATGTCAGCCAGTGCAACAGTGTGGATCATCCATTTGTTTTTAATAGTTTTTGAACAAAAATGTGACAGAAAGGAAGAATTTATCTCAGACTGTGATACAAACACGTTACTCATCAGGAGATAAATTCACTGTTGGTTGGAATTAAAGATAAAATATTATCCTTTAAGTTAGGACGTGAATTTATACAGATAAACTGTTTCTTGCTCTGTTCTGGAGTCAAAGTGTAAATTAAATTCTTCACATAACTTGAGATGAAAACCTCTGAGTGGGCGTTTGTTCGCTCTGATAGCTTCACCTGCACGGGGACATTCTGACCTTTCAGCTCCTCATTCAGCCTGGACAAACTGCACCCGAACGCACCATTCAGTCAGTAAATGTGACATTAAACTGCAGCTTCCTCCTCCACCCCCCCCACCCCCTCCTCCACAGCTCACCCCGCCACAATAAAACACCCCTTTTGTTTTCCAAGCTTTGCTCTCTGAGACGCAGCCAAACAGAGGAAGCAGCGACACAAACTGTTTGCGTGGCGGCAAAAATGGCGTCCCATCAAGGCCAAATAGCAGCACTATCATCATCATCATCATCATCATCATCATCATCGTCATCATCATCATGCTGCTATCAGTATCAGCGAGCTCTCTGCGACACAACGCCTACTTAGGATGCACTTCTGGGGTTTGGATGTGTCTCCGTCTGGCACCCATCTCCCCTCCTGTGTGAAGGCACTGACACCTGGGAAGATTGAACATCTCGTCGCACAGAAGCCCCTTTTGTCAGACTAAATATGTTTCGCTATTTGCCGGCGCTATTAGAGAGCAGATTTTTTTTTCTTTTCGTGCATTGTTATGCTCAGAGTATTCATATCACTGCCTCTTTTTTTCCCCTCTCTGTCGGCTGGAGCGAGGGTTGGTGGGGGGCGGTGGTTGGTGGGGGCGACAGAGGCGGCAGAGGGGCGACGCATTAGCGGCGTTTTAGATGCGTCCGGGCTGACAGCAGATATTAGTGGCGGGGGAATTTCTCCCGTGTGCCTTTTGTCAGAGAGCTGTCAGTCTATCAGCTCGGCTCAGTTCTGCAGGCTGTTAACTGGGTTTGCTGAAATTGGCTTGTGAGTATTAGGACAATAGCAACAGCAGCGGGGACTGGAGGGGGGACTGTCAGGGTGAGTTAAGTGGGAATGTTTGGAGGAGATATATATATATGTACGTGTGTGTGTGAGTGTGTGTGTACAGTGACAGAGGAGAGAGTTCTGCAGTGGAAGTCGTGATTCTTTGTTGAGACCTAATGAGCCAAAGATCTGCAGGAATCAGAATCAGAAGACAGAGTGTTTTCTTCTTTTTACACGGCCACATTTTGTCTGTTTTCACGCAACTTTTGGTTCTTAAAAAAGAACGCAACAAATTTGACGTCACACTTTACCAGACACATGATGGAGGACTTTTCCATGCAGGTGTGCTCGACTCGGCTGGACTTGCATCTTTGCAGGGATTTGAAATTGTGTCTTTTAATTGATGACGTGCTTGTCTTCTGAACCAAATGTATTTACACATTTAAAGACAACAGCAGTTGACCAAAGTGCTGAACAATCAAATTAGGGCCGTCCCCGACTCAGATTTTCCATAGTTGAATCAGATTTAGTCGCCCTATATGAATACTTGACAATTTGTCCTTTTACAGTTCAGTGTGCCTTTATGAGCCTACATGAGTATGTTTTACAAGATAGATTCACATTTAATGCCTTTCTTCATCATCTGTGACGTGAAAATATCAGATTTTCACGCGATCAGAGAAACTAAAAGTGTGCGTCCTCCCATAGTTCAGTTCAAAGTGAGAGGTGCGACTCTTTCTCAGTGAGAGCTTGCTGGGCCGTATCACTGAACCTGTTTGTGATGTTCATGGACGGGATCTCGAGGCGTAGTCATGGAGGGGCTGCAGTTCGGTGGGCTGAGCATAGCATCGCTGCTTTTTGCAGATGATGTGATCCTGATGGCGCCACCAGTCTGTGACCTCCAGCACTCACTGGATTGGTTCACATCTGATTGTGAAACTTTTGGGATGAGGATCAGCACCTCTAAGTCTGAGGTTCTCAGCAGGAAACCTACAGATTCCCTGTTCTGAGTCGGGAATGAGTTGTTAGCTCAAGTGAGGGAGTTCAAGTGTCTCGGTATTACACTTGCTTTATCACACTGTTGTGATGTCAAGAGAGCTGAGCAAGCAGGCTAAGCTCTCAATCTACTGGTCAATCTTCGTTCCTACTCTCACCTGTGGTCATGAAAGGGTCATGACTGAAAGAACGAGATCATGGATACAAGCGGCCAAAATGTTGTTTTTTTCTAGGATGATGGCTGGCATCTCCCTTGGGGACAAGGTGAGAAGCTCAGTCATCTGTGGCGGAGTCGTAGAAGGAAGCCAGTTGAGGTGGTTCGGCATCTCGTAAGGATGCCATCTGGTCGTCTATCTCCACCCTGGTTTGGGAACGCCACCCTTATAAGTGGTGATGAAAACGCAAATCAAGATGGCGTGGTCTGACTCTGCACAGCCAAAAGTTATGATGGAAAAACTCCAATGGACAGTTAAAAAAAATCTTAAAGATCAATGCAGGAAAACCAGAGATATCAAGCTTGTTTGAGACGAGCTGCAGAATCACTCATTGGTGATCACCACACAATGCTGGTTAGATTGATGTCCGACTTAATTCTGATTTGTTCTGACGTCATGCACATGTGGGCAATGATAACTTCAAGAGATCAAGGTGACTGCAGTGTAATATTTAACACTATATAACAGTATGATGTTGCTCAATGAGGGTTTAATCTGGTAATACTCATCTTGTGTTTTAACAGATTAAATTTATAATACTAAAAGTTATTTATAAATATCATTTATTAAAATGAGCAGTTACAAAGTGCTTTACAAGAAAGACAAAAAAAAACAGAGGATGATGGGACAGTTTCTTTCTGCTTCAAGTTCATCAGCGATCATGTTTTATTTCCTCAGCCATGCCATCCTAACGTGGTCTGCAGACTACAGGTAACCTAACAGGATGTAAATATTTCTGTCACTTCCTGTATATTCTCTGAAGGCTGCTGGAAACTGTCGTAACTCAACCCCCTGACAGTTGGGTGGGACACTGGGGTGTGTTATGCTCGTACCTGTATCTATCCTGAAGCCTCCAGCCTGCTGAGGAGCAGCTGCAGACGTCTGCTCAGCTCTCTTCATTCTAACTCCACAACAGATTCGTTTCAGTTTCAAACTTTTTCTTCCTCTTCAACCGACACGAACTCAAGTGACATCACCCGAGGACATTCATCAGACTTCACCCAGCTCCCTCTGGAGACACTAAAGGAACTTTGTACATGTCGCTGATCCGTCCTCTGCGACACTTCATACCTCACCACCAGTGTTTCAGTAGCAGAGCGTTTTGCCCGCCTGATTAGATTTGGTCATTTTCCTCGGATAAGTAGGCTTTGTAGTTAAATAGATCATTTTTTGTCTGTTTTATGATCATGAATCTTTTATTTTGAAAACTGATCAGACTGCTGTTTCTGCAGACTTCCTGCCTGCTCGATCTGCTCTGTGCAGATTCATGCAGCATCCGTCAGAAATCGACTGTGCGTGTTTGAAGGGCTGCTGGTGGAATCAAGCTGTAATGTGGTGCTCCTTCTTTTACTTACAATATTTTTCATCATTTTTTAAATTCCTGAAGTTCATGAACAAATTTCACTTTTATATGCAGTGTAGCAATGATGCTAACGAAATAAAACTCAGAAAGACTGACTGACAAGTGATGTGCACTGTTTCTGTAAATATGCAGTCTAAAGAAGTGTGTGATTCAAGTTCTTCCCATGTTCTTGTGCTTAAAAAAGCAAATAAAAATAACAATACATCGTAATATTGAATCACAATACTTAAAAATTGCAATACATATCGAATCAGCACATAAATCAGCAAGTATCATGATGGTATCAAATCGGGAGATCAGCATTTTGCCCAAGACCCAAAGATTATTCAACTGTTTGTAATATAATTCTGTGTGTCCATACTGTTTTTTTCTATTCTATGCACACAACATCTATTTCCATCCATTGTCTGCTGCTCTTCTTGAGGATTCTTCCTTTTTTCCCAATTAAAGTGTTTTTTGGGGGAGTTTTCTTTATCTGAATCGAGGCTCTGAGGACAGACTGTGAAGCTGCTCGAGGTAAATTTGTGATTTTTGGGCTAAATAAATAAAACTGACTTGACTTGACTATTAAGTATTGAACAAAATGAAATGTTACCACCAAAGTTCCCACAGTTCATCTTGACGGGACGATGAATGTCAGTCTAATATTTGTCAAGATATTTGAGCCTTTGCAGATTGTAAAGAGATTTCTCTTTCGGCTGCAGTTCCAAAGATATCTAATTGATAAAAAAGAAAAAGCAGACGTGATAAAAGCTCATGGAAGCTGATTCTTAGAATAAAGAATGATGTTATATAAGCTGCTCTCTCCTCTTTATTTGCAGCAGTGAAGATGCAGTGTCGGCTCATTACTGCCAATAACTGTTCCGGGCCTCCGAGCTGGAAAAAAAAATAACGGTGGTGAAATAAAAAGTGGACACAAATGAATTCATGAATGTGACATAACAGAGTTTCAGAGGAGTTACTGGACGTCTCGTCATGTCATCTTTTCACGTCCACTCGGGAACATTCACATCGCATCGCATTTACATTTGACACAAGCTTTTTGGAGATTTGGATAAAATTTGCACAACATTTACATGGAAACAGCAGCTGTGTCCCAATTCAGAGGCCGGACGAGGACCATCACTTATCACTCCCCTTATTTACAGGCTTTTTCACATTTTAGGCTGGTTTGTCATATGTTAATATTTTCAGCCATCGACTCACATGTCAGTGACTCTGAGAGGAGAGCGTCAGCGAACCATCTGAGATGAACATGTGTCCTCAGCGGCTCTACGCTTCAAACTATGATGCTGTAGGTCTCTTTCTAGCATCAGTTTTACATCTGCAGGGCTCCACAGTCAACTCAAGTGTAGTGAGGAATGCACAGACCTGAACTCAGGGAAACGAAACAACCACTGGTCCACTCAGCAGTCAACTGGCCAAGAGACACTCCTCTGGAGACAGCAGTGTTCGTATTTTGGCCAGGGAAGACAGATGGTTTGAGAGAGGAGTAAAAGAAGCCATCTTTGTTAACTCTAATGACTCACATGATGGCAGGGTGGGTCGACAACTCACAAGCCTCTTGGATGAGAGACAAAACATCTTCAAGAACCCAACCAAGTCCAGCTGCCTACGATAACTCTTCTATGAATGACCTGGATGACTGAGAATCTTCACAGACATACTGTTCTGTACCAAACTATACCACACCATACCAAAAAGTAACGTACTGTAAAGTAACGTACTGTACCATAAAGTAATGTACCCTACTGTAAAGTAGCATACTGTACTGGACCATAAAGTAACCGTTCTGTACTGTACCGTAACATAACGTACACAAGTTACGTGATGTAACTTAAACGTACTACAGGGAGTTTTTACCTGTTTATGAAACAGTCTCTGTTTAATACTGGTGCCTCTATATGACCGCAGTAAACCAGGTTGGAAATGGATGAAAAATGTCATTTTTGACTTATATTTTGTGGTTCTGGTGGAGGAAACAATACTGCTTTTGTCCACAGGGCTCCAAAACCAACAAAACATCAAAGTTCCTTTAAGCTGCTTTAAGTAGTTCTTACTTACAAACTTAAATTACATGTGTTACATACAAACAATTAATTCATTAATGGAGAAAACAATTAGCAGATTAATCCATCCATCCATCCATTATCTGTAACCGCTTATCCGTGAGGGTCGCGGGGAGCTGGAGCCTATCCCAGCTGACTTTGGGCGAGAGGCGGGGTACACCCTGGACAAGTCGCCAGTTCATCGCAGGGCTGACACAGAGACAAACAACCACTCACACTCACATTCACACCTAGGGCAATTTAGAGTCACCAATTAACCTGCTGCACGTCTTTGGACTGTGGGAGGAAGCCGGAGTACCCGGAGAGAACCCACGCAGACACGAGGAGAACATGCAAACTCCACACAGAAAGGCCCTGCCGGCTCGGGATTCGAACCCAGGACCTTCTTGCTGTGCGGCGGCAGCGCTAACCACTGCGCCATCGTGCCGCCCTCAGATTAATCTACAGTGAAAATAATCAGTTACCTACTGATACAAAATAGTTGGAAATGAGCTTCACATCAACACCTACGACAGTAAAATCTGCTTTTTCATTACAGACTGAGTTACATTTTCCTGATTATACATATTTAGGGGGACCTCAGTTGTTTCTGACCCTGTCACTGTCCTCTGACCCCACCAGCAGTTTTTCTGAACGTTTCTCGACTGTTTTGACATCAGTTATCAGCAGGAACCATAATTAGCAGCATGTTTATGAAGCTCATGAGGTAAACAAAGATGAAAAGTGAGCAAAAACAGTCAAAAATCACACGTCAGAAGTTACGTCGTCCACGTTCAGACAGAAGAAAACTTGATTTCTTGTAGGAAGGTTTAAAATGAGATAAAGTTTGTTCTGTTTGAAAATGTGAAAGATCCAAACTCTGCAGTGAGTCACAGGAGGAGAGTGAGGAGGAGGTCAGGCCAGCTCTGATGTATGATCCTCTAATGAGCTGACCAATTGGCTGCTGACGGAGACGAGGAGTATGCTCACACACACACACACACACACACACACACACACACACACACACACACACACGTGGTGCTCGTCCCCGGTGTGTGATCCATCGTGTGTGTGTGTGTGTGTGTGCTGAGTGAGGCGGTGAAGGTTTGGTCCTAAACACTGCGGCCGATAGATCAGACGGAGCTGAAGTTTGACTCCAAACACTCGGAGCTCAGAGGGGATCAGCCGGAGGTCGACCGCTCTCCGCTCCAAACTTTAAACCAGCAACAATAAGGACCAGAGAAGAAGAGTGATTACCAACAGACAGACAACTGTGTCTCATTTAGATCAGTAAATATTAAGACCAATCTATCAGCTGACGGGTTCGTGTTCTGTCCTACAACCACAACACACGTGTGCTGGGAAAATGTCAGTGAGCAGACCTGCAGAACAAGGAATACTCACTCCACGGACACTAAAAAGTACCTCTGCAGCCCAAACACTGGGTCGTGACCCACAGGTGGGTCACAGGAGCTTGTATCTGGGTTGCCAAATAAATTAAAGATTGTGGAAGAAATTCTGCAAATGTAAGATTTATATCTGCTGTTCACCTCATTGGTTTCCTGCTGAGAGGAAATAAAAACAGTGAGAAGGCCCGTTAACAACGATTATTCAATTATTAATCAAGTATGAAATTAATCACCAGGTATTCTGATAACTGATTAACTGGTTTGAGTATATTTTTAAGAACAAAAATTTCTGCTTCTTAAATGTGAATATTTTCTGGTTTCTTTACTCTCTGACAGTAAACTGAAGATCTTTGAGTTGTGGACAAAACAAGACATTTGAGGACGTCATCCTGGACTTTGATCAACATTTTTCAACATTTTATGGACCAAACAACTAATTGATTAGTGGAAAAATTATTGCCAGATGTCGTACGTCTGTGCGCTCCACCTGAGATTTCAGGAACTGCTGGAACTTTTGGCCGTCTTTCTGCAGTGAATCAGTGTCTTAGGAAGGACTACTGGCTGCAACAGCCGTTGTTTCAGGTGCACCAACAGCGAGAAGCGTCCACGGAAACGACTTGTCTCGAACAAATGATGGCGGCTCCTGAAGAGGTTAGCATAGATACTGTGGTAGCATCAGTTACAGCAGAACTGGAGAGTATTTATTGAAAGAAGAGTAAAGAACGACACTGAAGGCTTTTATCGATAGAAAAAATGTTTTCGCTCTTCTCCCGGCCGGCGTCAGCTTTGATTTGGTGGGTTGATCCGACTGGTTGAAGTTAGCCTGTGTTATATGTGACAGATGTTTCATTCAATCACCTGCCAAGTGTTTGTACGAAAGTGCCTGCCCTTTTCCAAACAGTTTCTATGGACGGCTTCCCAGATGGTTCCGTGTAACAAACCATCCAGCGTGTCAGGTTAGCACATTTAGCCACAGCCAGCTGTTTGAGGTACATCCATCATATACACTTGAAGTTTTGTCTGTTTTCTAAATGTTGCAGCAAATCTCAGTCCAGCGCATTTTATCCCTTGTTAGAGCGCATTGTTTAATAATATTTGTTTAATATTTTGAAGTATTTCCACACAGAACTGGTGGCAGAATTTATGTTGTGTGTCTAATTCTGATGGTAGAGCTACAAGTTACTGAACTAACTGAATTAATGGTTATAAGTGAATTCATGGCACTTCGTGTTAGTTTTTGTTGGGTTTTTTTTGGCAGTTTTACCACTGCTTTTTCCTGCTTTGCCTCAGGACTGGCGGTTCGTTGCACCCCCATCTTGGACTTTGTGGGGCGTAAAAACCCAATTTGACCCCGTAGATGTGCCTATGCAACTAACAGGGGCAGGTTTGCTAAAGAGTTAGCAAAAAGTGTAGGCTAATCTTCAAGAGCTGCTGAGACATCAGACTGTACTGTTCATTTCTTAGACAATAAATAAACTGTTTTTACAAATGTGATCGATTTATCAAAATGATGCCGAGTTGAAAATTTGCACCAAGTTTCTAGAGTTGTGAGGACGCTGCAGCTTTAACTCTTAACAGTAACGTCTCTGTACTTTTTAAACAGAGTTTACCTTGAAGATCAACTTCGGCCTCAGTCTAAAGTCTATGATGTAGAGTTGCAGAGGCCTGGTGTCTCCAACGGAGCATGAAATTAAATCAAATTAAATCAGGAAGTGTCATCGTGGTCCTGAGGCGGCTGTTAATCACGTCTTCCTCCTCTCACAGCTCGGAGATAAAGAGCTCATCATCACTGGGTACCTCAGTGTTAACGGTGCTGTCACATGATTATCGCTCGTCACAGCTAACGCTAACATGTTAGCACCCAAGTCACTCAACATACAGAACCAGAACCGGAACAATCCAACAAGAACACTGAAACAGGAAGTTGAGAAGATCCGCTAAAATAAAAGCTTTGTGTTTTTCTTTTATCTGTTAGTAAACCTGACGCAGCTTCACAATAAAGTCTGTTTGTGTCGATGTGAACTTACGCACACACACACACACACACACACACACACACACACACACAAGAAGTCACATGAATACATTAACACTGCCAACACACACACACACACGCTGTGTCACCTCGAGGGTGTGTGTGTGTCACTGTGTGTGTGATGGGATCTGAACGTTTCCGTCTCATATTTGCCCACATTTTAATACTGAAACCAACACACACACACACACACACACACACACACACACACACACACACACACACACACACACACACACACAAACCATGTGTGTGTGTCTGTGCATATCTAAGTGTGTGAATGTGTAAAACCATGCATATACATCAATGTATGTCAGTGTAAATGAACACATGGGGCCAAGAGGTTTGTGTACGAATAGTTTTTACACATGAACACACACACACACACACACACACACACACACACTGCATGTGATTACAGGCTGAGGGAACCCAGCCTGCCACCGTTTCCCACAATTCCACAGGAAACACACATAGGAAGGAGGATGGTGAAATGTAATAATAATATAATAATAATAATATAATAATAATAATAATAATAATAATAATAATCTGTGTCACCAGGGGCGTTTCTAGAGGGGAGGGTCTTGGGGGGCACTGGTCACCCCAAGTGCCACCGTGTCCTCTCGTATGATTGGCTATCTGCCCTGTGAGAGGAAGGATATGAGTTAGAAACAACAATCTGACAGTTATTTAAAAATGTGCATTGTTTTCTTTTGTATGTAGCCAAACTTTAATTTTTGTCAGGGGTTAATTTAACTTTTATTTTACAACACAACCCTGTGTTGTTCCACTGACACTGTGACTTCGGTTTTGACTGATGCATGTTAGCAATAAAAAAGTCAGTTTTACTGGTGATACTTCAGTGAAAGCTTGAATTCAAGACTTTTACTTGTAATTGCACATTTTTACAGTGTAGTTCTACTTTTACTTAAATGCACAACTTGATAGATTTTTGTTGTATGAGTTTTTTTGTTATTTGCCTAAAAAAAGTTCTGTGGTTAACACAAGCTGAAGAGATTTTCCCATTTTGTTCTACGACATAAAATACGTCAGTAAAAACTTGTTCTTGGAGTTTTGAAGCTTTTTCAGTTGCTAAAAAGAGGCTAAATGAGACTACAGAGGCGTGTCAGGGACATTAAACGGCATCATGTCGAACACTAGTCACTTATTGGTGGTGACATTAAAGTCATGTGACCATGGTGTAGTTCTTTTATAGGGTAATGTTAGCCTTTTGTTCTGGTGACTTCATTTATGTTAAAAAATCATAACATGGTGTTCATCACTGAAGAAGATCCTGCAGAACAAAATGTGTCAGGATCATAATTGTTTTATTTCTGCACTAATTTCCTTTCCTCTTTCTTTTTCCTTTCCTTTCTTTCATTTTGTTTCCTTTCCTTTACTCTTTCCTTTCCTTTGCTCCTTTTATCTGGCAGATTTTCTACACTGTATCCTTGTTTCCTTCCCTGCTTCCTCCTGTTTGTTTCCCATCTCCTCTCTTCATTCACCACTCACTCCTGACTATTCTGTTCTTTCCTTTTCTACCATCTCCTTTCTTCACCACCTTCACTATCTTGCGTTCTCCTCGACTCTCTCCTTCTCTCTTTCCTTGCCTCCTCCTCCTCTCCTTCTCTCCTTCACTACTACCTCCTCTTGTCTCCTGAATTTGAACAGATTTGGACAGACTGTCACAGCAGACGGATTCGACCAATCACAGCAGCCAATGCAGTGTTTACAGTATCAAACTGCGGTGTCACTTCAGATCATCTTTGTGTCGCCGCTGGCGGCAGCCATGACGCTTCATTCAACAAGAGTTAACATCAAACTGCTCCACGCTGACGGCTGTTAAACACGACTCAACTAGTGACCTGTAGATGTTTCTCTCACCTGGAGCCACAGGTAAAACAGAAAGTTTGTCCTGAAGGAGGCGCCAGAGTAAAAATCAGGGAGTCATTCAAATCTGCAGGGCTCATCCTCTGCGGAGCAGGAATCAGAGCAGGACTTTTCATTGAAATCTGCTCCATATTTTCAAGGAAATGACAGAAAGAAAAGTTTGTATTTTTACTGTAACCAGATGTTGAAAAAGTGTAAATGTATCTGTCTCTGCGAGATGATTCTCTCTGAACGATGTCAGTCTTTTTTTGAATTATTGATCAAAACTCAGAACTCAGAAATCTTTGCAGTACTTTGCCTTGAAAGTTTGAGTCGTCTAAACTTTTTCATAGACCTACAACACTGATAAATTAAAATTAAAATCTTTAAAAAAAAAGTTATTTTGCCAAAATCACAGGGAGCCACTGGAGAGGAGCTAAAGAGACGCATTCTGTATGTAGTATTACTATACATCATACGTATAAAGCCAATTATTTAAATGTTCAATAAACTCAATATAGTATCAAATAAAATCTTTTTTTTTTTCTTAAAATATTTGTGTTTTAGGAGCCAAATTTCCCTCATTAATCAAAAGCCATGAGGTTAATAAACAGAAAAGATAAAAAACATTTTTAAGTTAGTAGAACCTCTAAACCAGGGGTCTGCAAACTTTATGACCAAAAGAGACATTTTTGGCCAAAAAAAGAAGAAAAAAAAAAAATCTGTCCAGAGCCACAACTATTAAATTCTTTATTGAAGACTTTTCTTTTTTGATTTGCGACTCCAGAAGATGAGCCCCAACCAAAATTTAGAGACAGAATAATTTTTGGTGTACAGGCTACATATTTTTACAGTTAAAGAATGTAAGAATCAATTTACACTGTAAAAAAATAGTTGAGAAAACTCAACCTATCAACATACTGCAACAGATTTTTGAGTTTTGAGCGAAACTTAAAAACTTTAGTTTTGCTGACCTATAATCTTTAGTTGAGACCATTAATTTAATCTTTAGTTGAGATCATTTATTTTTCTTCTTTAGATAAACTTGAATCTCTGAGTTTTATTTGGTGCCTGAAAATTAAATGGATTTAATGGCTGCAGGCTGCAAAACGCTGCTCTAAAGAAATTTAAAGTTTTCACTGCTCACTAAAAATAATAAATTTGAGTGTTTTACAGCGCACTTGTCTCATCTGCAGGAATGAAACCAAATCAATCTGAAGACTAATGGATGATTTGGAAAATGGTCAGAGGGACAAATCTGCAAACAAACAAACAGGTCCAGTGTGTGTCTGAAGAGCAGCGTTTGTGTTAAAAACAACCAGCCGCGTGTGTTCACGTGCACCAGCCTCCTGTATGTAAAGCAGCCAATTACTGATGGTTAGCGCGGCGAAGGTGAGACGAGCGTGTCACATGGCGCGGATGTGTGGCATTGTGCGGCCTCATTATCCGTCTGAAAGGACACGGACTCGCTCCGGTGGAGACAGAGACGTGCGGGAAAAAGAGAGTTAATTTACACTCTTAAATTCGTCCTCCTTCGTCTTTTCTGTCTGTGGATCCTGGAGGGGTCCGGGGGGGGCCCCTCCATCACTGACCGCGATTGTGTCCGTGGCCTCTTCTCTCTCTTTCAGCCACTTCCACCACCATTAATTGGTGCTGCTGGTTGAATCGAGTCTATTCTGAGTGTGTGTGTGTGTGTGTGAGTGTGTGTCTGAGAGGTAATTGCTGTGAGCTTTAGAGGGCCAAAGTGTTGGTTTAAGGGCCCCTGACCTTTGACCTCCTGGCTAAAAGTCCCCCCTCCTTCTTTCTTTCTCTCTGTGAATGTCTTTCTTACCACCTTGTTCAGCCCTCAGTGTGTGTGAGAGTGTGTGAGAGTGTGTGTGAGTGCGTGTTTTGTCTGCTTTGTTTGCTGGTGAGGGGGTGAAGACAGATGAAGAGAAAGAGGTGAGTTTTCTGGAGGAATGACAGAAATATCAGCACATCATGACATCATCTCTGCAGTTTTCCTACTTATATTAACTTTATCAGATGGCCAAAAGTATGTGGACACCTGATCGTCCTCTCGTGGTTTCATTTTTCAGAGAATAAAACTGAAAAAGCATGTTTTTCTTTCTTTCTTTTTTTTCTCAGCCTTGTTGAAACGAAAATCGGTCCAAATATCTGCCGGTGTCGTTCTGATGTGGTGCACACAGCACAGCACACAGAACTGCTGCAGATTGGAAGAGATTTTGGTAAATTACCTGGGATTACCGCTTCTGGTCGCCAACATCAGTGCTGGATCTCACTGATGCTCTGGTGTCTGAATGGAATGAAATCCCAGCAGCAGGTTCAACATCTGGAGGAACGAGTGAAACCAGACGAATGGAGACTTTTAGAGGAGCTCCAGTTGTCACAATCACGTTACACTTTCACATGGGCTTGAATGATCAGGTGTCGACACACTTTTGGCAATGTAGCACAGCTTTCAGGCTGGAAATACCACATTTTAGAGAATAAAGTAAATACACTGAACACAGAAGTGTGTTACTTGTCAGAACAATTAACCAAAAACTGAGGAACTCATTTGCAAAAACAGATAAACACAATTCTTAAAATGAATAAACCAACAGCAGTTTGATTGATATTCCCCTGTGTGCACAATAAAAAACACCATTTATGAAAATTAAAAAGAACTGCGATATCTTATCAAAACAACCCCAACACCTGTTTGATTGATATTCCTCGGAGCGCACAAAAAACCATGATTTAGGAAAATAAATAAATAAAGAGAGAAATGTTTGCAAATGAAGCCTTCGATTGCTCCCTCGTCTCTCACGGAACGGCGTAAAAATAAAAAAAACAAGGAAGGAAGGTGGTATTACTGAAGATTTAAGTACTTCTTATGCCACCGCTGATATCTGTCCTATATAAAACACACAGAAACAAAATATTTTCTAAAGACAGAAACACAAAACAGAGACACGCTGTCGAACAAAAACACTCAGAAAGAGCAGAGACGGATTTTCTACTGACGGAGTTTCTACTTTAAACACCTGAATGTGTTAATCTGTCCCGGGCTGTGTCTCTGTTTGTGTCTGTCTTTCACTGCTTGTGTGTTTTTGTAAGCTGTGTGTGTGTGTGTGTGTGTGTGTGTGTGTGTGTGTGTTTGTGTGTGTTTGCCCACAGCAGTCTGTCTGTGTCCAAACTGTCGGTGGATGAAGATAAACTTGCTTTGTGCTCTTTGTCTTCAAAATGTTCTGTAGTAGAAGTAAAAAATGGTATAAAATTGAAATATATCTCCAACTTGTACTTCAGCACAGTATTTGAGTAAATGTACTTAGTTACATTCCACCAGGGTCCATTTTTTGAGGGGAAATCAAAGGTCTGAAGGTCTGGTGGAGGTTTGAACCAGAAGTTTGACCTTAACCTTGGACTTGTCTTGAATGACAGTAGTTTTAACTTGGTTTAGTCTTGAGTTGTTCAGAGGATTAGCAACATGCCTCAAATGACATGTTGCTCAACTTGGACTTGTCTCAACTTGGTCTGATCTTGAATGAACTTGGTCTAGTCTTTAGTAGCTCAGACTTGATTTGGACTTGTGCAGTGTGACTTGACTTACAGTGACTTGGGCTTCGCATGGACTTGTCTGGAATGACTTGAGTCCAAATCTGAATTTCAGCTTAACTTGGTTTTAACTTAACTTCAACTTGTTTCAAAAGATTTGAGACTTAACTTGAATGACATGACACTTAACTTGGTCTAGTCTTGAGTACCTGAATACAAATTTAACTTGGACTTGTCTTAAGTGACTTGAGACTTAACTTAACCTGGACTTAACTGACTTGTCTGATATTTCTAGAGTCAGTTTCAAGAAACATCAGTGAATTACTGATATTAAACTTAACTTGTTCCAGTCTCGAGTAGCTCAGACTTAGTTTAGACTTGTCTTACGTGACTTGAGATTTATAGTAACTTGGACTTCAAACAGACTTGTCAGGAATGACTTGTAACCAATTCTGTGCTTGTCTCATATTACTCAAGACTTAACTTGGTCTGGACTTAACTTGGACTTCTCACAGTCTTACAGATGATGTTCAGATGGATTGATGCCATTTATTATGGTATCAATCCATCTGAACATCGTCTAAAAACTTTATACTGTCATGGTTGGGATTTCTTTTGTCAGTTATTGTTATCTTGTATGACTTTTATCTGTAATGACTTGAGACTTAACTTGGACTTGTCTGGAATGACTTGAGACTAAATCTGAACTTGTCCCGAATCACTCAAGACTTAACTTGGTCTGGACTTAACTTGGACTTCTCACAGTCTTATTTTGTAATCTTGTATGACTTTTATCTGTGATGACTTGAGACATAACTTGGACTTGTCTCACCTGACTAGAGATTTGACTTAGTCTTCTCTTGAACAATTTGAGACTTGCCATGGACTTTTCTTGAATGACTTGATTCTTGACCTGGACATGTCTCAACTTGTTCTTGTCTTGACAAACCTGGAACTTAACTTGGACTTGTTTTTGATGACATTAGTCTTAACTTGGTCTAATCTTGAATAGCTCAGACTTAATTTGGACTTGTCTGCAATGACTTGAAACCAAATCTGAATCTTGACTAAACTTGGTCTTGTCTCGATATATATGAGACTTAATTTGATCTTATTTCATAATCTCATATGAGTTTTGTCTGTGATGCCTCGAGACTCAAAACTTAACTCGAACTTGGACTTCTCTTGAAAGATGTGGGACTTGGTTTTATTTTGCAATGTCGTATGACTCGTCTGTGATGCCTCAAAGTTCTTGGCTTGGACATGTTCTTGACTTGACCTTAATAAACCTGACACTTAACTTGGTCTCGACTTGCTGTGGACTTGTCTCAAGTTACTCTGTTAAATGTCTGAAGAGTCTAAAGGTGATCCAGGTTTTTGTTGGTGTAAGAAGACTTTCCAAATCTGTCCCGGTTCGGTTCTTTTTGACCACCGTGGTCGCTCAGTGCGGTCCAGATTGGCCCGGTTTGTTCTGACGTCTTTGTCTTGTCTTGACTGTGACCTGGCTCGGCTCGTCTCAGTCTCAGCCTCAACCCTCAGGTGTTTGTGTGTCTCAGGTCATGTTGGTGTCAGATCAGCCAGGTGCTGAGGATTAGTGTCGCCAAACTCTCTGTACCCTGAAGAGCAGCCGGCGCTTATCACCAAAACAGGAGACGAACAAAAACAGACGATTAAAGCTTCAGTCTGAGGGAGTCTGAGGGTTCATATTTAATATGATGATATTTCTACAGCAGTGGAGACAGACTGACAGACAGGATGGAGGTCAAAGACTGACAGACTCTGTGACACATAAACACTACATTTATATAATACATGTCCCCAAGAATGTTTAGCATCAGATACAGAGGTGGTAAATAAATCTACTCGTGTGCTGTAATTACCTGATTTTCAGCTTCAGTTTTAGGTTTTGAACATAAATGAATATATGAACTGACTACAGAGCTGTGGCCTGTGACTTTAATTTAATAGATTCAGGACAGGAGATACTGTAGACGTACTGCACCTGTGTAAAAGGTATGAGCGTAATGTCATCGTACATGGAACATGTCACCACCAGCATCTGACATTCTGCAAACAAACAAACAAATAAACAAACAAAAAAATCCAATCAAGCAAGCAACCAAAGATCAAACTAATCATCCAACCAACCAACAAGAAATCTGACCAACCAACCAACCAAACAAACAAAAATCCAACCAACCAACCAACCAAACAAACAAACAAACAAACAAAAATCCAACCAACCAACCAACCAACCAATCAACCAACCAATCAACCAACCAAACAAACAAACAAACAAATAAACAAACAAAAAATCCAATCAAGCAAGCAACCAAAGATCAAACTAATCATCCA
Source organism: Lutjanus argentimaculatus (assembly GCA_034769285.1). Lineage (NCBI taxonomy): Eukaryota > Metazoa > Chordata > Actinopteri > Lutjaniformes > Lutjanidae > Lutjanus > Lutjanus argentimaculatus. Next base: position 11,212,537 of record JAWZSL010000003.1, on the reverse strand, counting down.
ACCAACCAACAAGAAATCTGACCAACCAAACACATAAACAAACAAAAATTTAACCAACCTGCCAACCAACCAACCAACCAAACAAAAATCATTTAGTCAAAATTTAGTCAAAACAAAAATTGATAAATAGTTTTTTATTTTTCATGAATGCAATCTACATGCATTTAGGCTTTGTTTAAAGTAATGTGACTTTGTTGCTGTTAATATAAGGTTCATATATGAAAGAATGTTTAAGTTTGAACGCCTCAAATTGAGTTTGTTTGAGGGGCTCTTTGACTAAAGATACACATGGACACAAAAATCACAGGAACAATCTCCAAGACTCTCTCTTTTTAGACAATTAAAATGTCTTTACACTGTTTCAGCATCAAGCCTTCATTGTTGCTGAAACATGTCAGTTTGTGTTACGGTTTAACATGACCATGGTACGACTACAGAGGGTCATATACGTGTCAGGAAACTCAATTCTAAGCCACATGTTAACATTAACAGACCGCTGAGTGTCTGAGGCTGGAGTTTGAGGTGGATGCAGCAGCAGCAGGAGCAGCAGCAGCAGCAGCAGAAGAAGAAGAAGAGCGACGGCAGTGTGCAGCAGAAGACAATCGATCAGCGGACTGCAGCCGCCTCGTCTCATCTTACCTGACAGGAAGGGAGACGGATGGACCAAACTTTCCCACCAAATGGCTGTTTACAGAGCTGGGGGGTCCCAGAGGAGGGGGGAGCTGGTGGGAAAGGTGAAGGGAGAGGAGAGGTTAGAGAGGCTGCAGGTCGCTGGTCTGAGGCTGGGTCATTAATAAAGGTGGGAATCACCTGGAGACATCTGCAGGTTAGACCGCAGAGACAATCTGTTATGTCCTAAAGCATTACCTAACTGATAAGGCTGTAAAAAACCCTCTAAAAAGGGACATGTTGTATATTTTCTTTTTAGGCTAGGCTAAACTCATCCTGACACCAGAGGGTCAGATATTTAAAACTGTGTGTTCATCTGATTCTGTTCTAAAAATCTCAGTCATTGTGGAACTGGAGCCTCATTTCACCCCCACAGTTAGAGACATGGAAAAAGTTAAACAGCTCCACCCCTCATTAGACCTGTCACTGAGAAGAAGAAGAGAAGAAGAAGAAGAAGAGAAAAGAAGAAGAAGAAGAAGAAGAAAAGAAGAAGAAGAAGAAGACAACAACAGGTGTCGCTAAACAAGACTGCGTTTGTTTTTTTAGCACTAATGCAGGTGAACCATAAGCTGTGATTTCACATCATTATTAAACACCAGACAGATGATCAATGATTGATTAATAAAGCTCATATCGCAAAACTTTCTCTCTCCAAACTTGTCAAATACAGCCGCTTGCATACAAAAAAGGTGACTGTATTACACAAGAGTTACAGATAAAAAAGACATCATCAGATTACAGTTACATTGAGTAAAAATGGGGATTATTAATAGGATTTATATCCTACCTAGTCAATCAATCAATCAGTCAGCTGAGCACAGCAAAGGAGGGAACAGCTGGACAAACTAATAAACCTAACAACCAACATGAAACACATACAACTGCAATGATTAATCTGTTATTAAACAACTATTAAATTGATCTGTATCTATTCTGGTAATTGATTCATAATTTTGAGTCATTTTTTAAAAATTCAGCTTCTTAAACACATTTTTTTTTCTGGTTTCTTTACTCCTCTCTGACAGTAAACTGAATATCTTTAGGTTTTGGACAAAACAAGACATTCGAGGACGTCGTCTTGGATTTTGTTCAACATTTTTCACCATTTTCTGACATTTCATGGACAACAACTAATTGATTAATTGACAAAATACTCAACTGATTAATCAATGATGAAAATTGTTAGTTGCACCTTTAAAGACACCATATTAGGCTAAACAATGTCACCATATTTTATACTGAGGTAATACAAAAGTAATAATGTTACATTAATTTAATATGTTATTTAACAATGTAACTGTATCCGAATACATTTTTAAAGTTACCCTCCCAACCCTGCACACGAGACTGACGTCTTCTGCAGATTTAATAAAATGTTGAACTGCTCCTTTAACATATTAAAGTACAAAATCTGAACTTTGAGGCACGTTGTGGGAGTTTCCCGGGAAAAACAGACCGCGTGCTGGAGTTAGCAAGAACACACACACACACACACACACACACATGCATACCTATAGACACACACACACACACAGTCAGGACAGTGATGAGTGTGTTTAGCTTGGAGGGAGGCGGGTGGGGCACGGGGGGGGTCTGGGCGAGGGGAGGGGGTGGAGGTGAGGAGGGGGGAGGAGGGGGGAGGGGGAGAGTAAGCTCTTTAGCTGTTAATGATGGTGGAGGGGGGAGGAGGGTGGGGGGGGTCGTACAAATGACTTGAAGAGAGAGAGAGGGAAGGTAAGACGATCCAGGTTGGACTCACCCTTAAAAGCAACAGCACCTATTGTCCCTGCAGGCAGAGTGTGTGTGTGTGAGTGTGTGTGTGTGTGTGTGTGTGTGTGTGTGTGTGTGTGTAGGTGTGTGTGTGTGCGTGTGTGTTGACAGGATGGCAGGTTGGTTATGAATCATCTCCTCCTCCTCCTCCTCCTCCTCCTCCTCCTCCTCCTCCTCCCTGTCTTCAGCCCCCAAGGGCGACATTAGCTTTAGAGCGAGCTGTCATGTTCAAGAGAGGAGCGCTTGTTTTGTTGTACCCAAAGAAAGGAAACACTGTGAAAACATACACATGTACTTAGAGCCGCAAAGTATGTAAACAAGCCGGGCCAGGGCTGACAGGTACACACTGCACACGGCCCGGAGCTGCAGGGAGCGCTCGGTTTGTGTTGTGGAGGGATGACACACACACACACTCACACACTTGCGCACACACATATGCAGGTAATTTAGAGGGAGGAAGTATGTCAATAGACACAAAGAAGTGAAGGGAGCGCTTGTTTTGTTGTGGCCAGAGAAAGAACAACACACACACGTACTTAGCGAGGTGAAATATGTAAATAGACAAGCGGAGGTTGAGTTTCAGACGAGTTTGTAACCGGAGAACGAGACGGTTGTTTCTTCTTCTACAGAAAACCAGAAACAGATCGAGTGTTTGAATAAAAGATGAAAGTCACTGACGAGGCTGAAAACACCAGAACTGTGAGGTCACGCTGTCTGTTTGCTCAACAGTTCACTGACACAAAAGGCCTCATGCAAGAACATTTTCTTATTCTTATCTTAAATTTCTCTTACTTCTTTTGTACAAAGGGCTCGTAAAAACATGCAACATCTACGCTTCCTGCCCCATACGTCAAGAAGTGTGTATTCACGAAAATGTCATCAGTTTATTTAGTCATATTTCTGTTTATCGTTACATGGCAACCTCTGGTAAGTATGACTGGAGAAGTATAAAGAGGGAGAAAGTCCACTTTTGCAGGAGTTGGGGAGGATGGATGGCTCAAGGAAACACTTTCACTCAGGAGACCAGGGTACGGATCAGGACTTTCACCCAGAGGACTGAAGTACAAGTCAGGACATTCACCCAGGAGACCGGGGTACGGATCAGGACATTCACCCAGGAGACCGGGGTACGGATCAGGACATTCACCCAGGAGACCGGGGTACGGATCAGGACATTCACCCAGGAGACCGGGGTACGGATCAGGACATTCACCCAGGAGACCGGGGTACAAGTCAGGACTTTTATCCAGAAGACCGGGGTACGAGTCAGGAGTTCAATCAAGTCCTGTGTGAAACGAAAAGTAAAAGTGGAGTTATTTAAAGTTTTAAGTTATTTGAATGTGATTGTGTAACATTATTATTCTTATGTATTGTTTCTGTATTTTTTTTTTTTTTTTAACCCTAATCATGATCTTTTTGTAAACCTGTCAAAGTAGTTTTTGTGGCTGGAGCCAAACAAACAGCAGCAGTTTTACAATGTAAACCATATAATGTCATGTGACTTACAAAAAGCAGTAAAACTCCATAATATATGTCACTTGGTAGTAATTATTGACCTATTCTGTCCTGAGGATGTGTTGTTCAAATCAGTTTGAAGACACTGGACAAAAAAAGTTGAGTTTTATTCTCAGCATTAACAAAAACCGCTGCAGCCGAGTCAATAGAAAAGCCTCTAGAGGACTAAAAGTTCTTGGTACTTTGGATGTTTTCAGCTTTGTGACGATGTATGTTTGTGCTGATCCAGGAGGGTTTTATTTAGCTGAAGAAGGAGGAGAATTTTCTCAACACATCATCAAATGAACAACAGTGGAGAGCGGGATCACCAGAGCTGCAGCTGGTAATGTGTCTGCATAGTTTAACTGGTTATATCACATTCATCTACGTTTCTTTGTGGGGGGTTTTCCTGATGGATGAAGTGATATGTTGTGGTAGCTGTTGCATACCACTGTTCTTTTCTTACTTCCATCATCAGCAACATCATACTTCAGTCCATCTTTTGTTATTTTTGGACTAGTTCCCTTCATGATAGCTGCCTCCTGCACTGGCCTCTGCTGGTCTGCAGTAGGTTGCTTAGTTTGTGAAAAATGAAAAAAGTCAAGTCTTGTCAAGTCATCTGTCTTAAGTCCAAGTCAAGTCTCAAATCATGAACACCAAGGCAAAAATGCCTCGACTCGGGGGGCAGTACTTTCCAAAAGAACAGAAACTTTGGGGGTGGGGCTTAACAAACATTTCTGATTGGTCGCATACTTACAGCATTTCATTTCAGCCACCATTTTAAAAAATCTGCAGGCGCAAGCCAGTTTGTTTTTAGCTCACTGTGCTTCAACACACAGAAAAAAGCACACGACTGACGACAAAGTCTTTGGTCCGCATTTATAAAAATGTTGTAGATTTATACCTGAACCTGTTCTTGGGATTCTGTCGATGTGTTGACAGTTAATTCGTTAAAGATACTGAGCATAAAAATAATGCAAAAAATGCATCATTGTTGTATAGTCACACCCAAAAAATGAGATGTAAAAGCAGGCGCCAGTTTTTCATATGTCAGTGGACTAATTTGCTTACTTTTCAAGGGTCTTCAGGCCACAATTGAAGTGCAGACAGTGAACTGGAGGAACCTTTTAGATCGTTGAAAAGTAGTTCCTGGGACCAAAACTTCTGGGCACCCTGGGTCAAAACACGGCTTCATATGTTTTTGGATTAATATTACTGCTTCATTAATCTGTATTGTGTTTTACTGCCACAGATCATTAAGGCTGAGCTCATTTTAACTACTTCACATACATTTTTAGGTAGTTTAGTTTACAGCACTGCATCATGGTCTGTAAGATCATCATGTTTGCAGCAGGTCTTTCCTGTGAGAACCACGTATCTCTAAAAAATCAACATCTCACTGGGTCAAAAATGAAAAAGCTTGTTTTCAGGTTTTTAAAGGCATTTGAAAGAGTTTATTCAGCTTAAGAAGAGGAGAATTTTCATGCTTTTTACTGGACAGGAAGGGGATGAAAAACTGTAATCTGAAAAGTAACTAGTAACTAAAACTGTCAGAGTAAAGAGGCATTTATGCAGCTTCACCTATATTTTCTCTTTGCTGTTTCTTAATAACAGTCCAGGGTGTTTGAATGCCGTCTCACAGTGCATGCTGGGATTGAGTCTGATCTGTCCTCAGTCAGGAATCAATAAAGTTTTATCCACTCTGATCAAAAGTCAAACAGATGCTGGTTTTGTTTTTCTTAAATGTAAAAAAAAGTCTCCTGAAAACACACAGCAAAAAGTCTGAGTCCTGAGGGGAGCGCTTGTTTAGCCTTTGTTTACTAAAGACAAACACAAGTACAGTACTTAGGGCAACAAAGTATGAAAATACACACAATACAAACACACACTAAACACACTAAACACACACACAAAGAGCGCCTGCTTTGTTGTCCTGAGAGACATGAAAAACACAGTACAAACAAAACCAAACAGAGAATCTGATAGTGTGTAAACACACACACGCGCGCGCACACACACACACTCAGTTGAAGAACAATAGCTCTGATTAATTTCTCAGATTTCATGACCGCGGTGTCGAAGCGTCGGAGGCGTCAGAGTGAAAAAAGAAACGGCGCTGTTGTGAAACAAACATGGCAGCGCCGGCCAACGAAACAAACACACCCTGACTGTGAGACGACGGAGGTCAGAGGTCGACCGTCACGGGAGGAGAGGAAAAAGTCGGAGGAGACGGAGGAAGAGAGTGAAATGACAGAAAGGAAAGAGTGCTGAAGGAGGGAGGAAGAGGATGAGGAGAGGAGGAGTGGAAACGGAAGAAGAGGGAAGAAAGAGAAAGAAAATGAAGAATGAAAGAGGTAAAAGATGGAGGATGGAGGAAGAGAACAGAGAGAAGATGGATGAAAGAGAGGAATCAAGGAAAGGAGATAAAATGGGGGAAAAAGGAGGAAGTAAAGTGGAAAAGAGAAGAGGAAGAGAGAGCTAAAAGTTGAGAAAACACTGTGTGAAAGGAGAGATGAAAGAGAGGACAAGTGGAGGAAAGAAACTGAGTACATTTACTCAAGTGCTGTACTCAAGTTACTTGTGCTTTACTTGAGTCTTCTCAAATAATCAACAAATAAGTTATGATGTATTATTATTGATTATCATAAAAACTTGTTCTGTATTAAGGAGGAACTGGACTCAGCATCAGAGTCGGGCTCCGATTATTTCTTATGAGAATTTCCAGGTATAAAACAGGGTTGCCAGGTCTGCCTTTTTTCCATGGAATTGTTATTTTAATGTATTTTAATAGTGGATACAACCACACACACACACACACACACACACACACTGCTGTGGTGCTGTGGTCTGTCTCTCTGCCAACTATGTGTGTAGTCTCTCTGTCAGGACATACCTGTCTGAGACTGATAAAGACTCGCTGTGTGGTGTGTGTGTGTGTGTGTGTGTGTGTGTGTGTGTGTTGATGTGTGTGTGACAGCTTCTTGTTCCAGGTGAGTTTCTTTCCCAACGAACTGAAAAAGAGGAAGAAGATTTCTGTTTATGAATGAGAGCTTTGTGTGTGTTTCAGTAGATATGAGTTGACTGTCAGGCTCTTCCTCCTCTGAAACTTTATCATCCTGCTGCGTTCGGACGTCTAAACGCCAAACACACTTTATTTTCCTAAACTAACTTCAACTCGGGAACAAAAATGATAAAACTGTCGACTGTTTACTGAACATTAAGCCTTAAACATTTATTTTTAATATGCGTCGCAGCTTCTTGACACTTAAATAAATGAAGTTACTTTAAAGTGTGATCAGAATCACCTGCAGAGGACGTAACTGTGAGCTGAAAAGTGGTGGGGACATGACGGTTTTTACATGGTTTTCAACATATGTGATTTTAGACAATGCAATGCGCATGTCCTAAAATATGACAATCAACTGAAGGAATTAACAATATCAGCTAAAGACATGAAATCAACCTTACTTTTAGTTTGATTTATTAGTCAAACTGTCTTGTTGTTCTGATGTTGCACAGCCGACTTTAACATGAGACAAACAGAGTTCACAAGAGTTCATGAGTCAAGTTCCACCAATCAGGACTCATCAGACCTCATGCGAGAACCACTGGTACAAACAGATTTGTTCTTAAGTGGTGTGTACGAGTGATTTAGAAGGAACTTGTCGCATTCACCAATTTTCTTGTATTTTGAATTTTCTTTCAGATACGAACACAGTTTATGAGGTCCAGTCCTGTCGTAGAGTCACGTGCAGTCAGTCTGCTGGTGTACAAACGTTTTTCACTAATGACTGTAGATTTCATTAGTGTGACGATATTTTGAGTTTTCTAAAAGTAAATTACACTTCATAATTATCCTGTTTGACTACATATGAAGCCTCTCATCATTCATTCAGTGATCTATTATTACCTGCTGTCAGGTGTATTGGTCAAATATCTTCACATGCAGGTTTAGAAAGTCTCTGTCCAGAAATAAATGCATTTAGGCCAGTTAATAGGTCATCTTATTGTTTTTATTTTTATTTATTTACTCTCATCAAGAAAACAAACTTGAGACAACTCTAAATTTCAAGGAAGCTTAATAAATTTGTTTTGAATCAAAGTCTTAAGTTTTGAAATATACCATATGAAATAATATGAAAAAAAGTTTTGCTTTTCCTCTTTAGATAAACTTGAATCTTTGAAGTTTAGAAACTCAAAAATTGTTCAGTTCAATGTTTGAAAATTAAATTGTTTTAATTGAAAATATTAAAATATTAACCATTACTCACTTTCACTTCAACGAGTTTACTCAATAATTTTTGAAATACATTTTTTTTGGTGGTGGTGGGGCGGTTCTAAAACAAAGATTTAAGACAAACAATTAGCAGTTGGTAAAACTTTCTCAAAACGTAGGAGTTTGAGTTGGGCTCAAAACTCAAAAATCTACTGAAGTAACTTGCCTTGAAATTTTGAGTTTTCTCAACTTTTTTGTTTTTACAACATGGGACATTTTAGCCTACTTCAGTTAGCTGTGTCAGCAACTGTCAGTTACAAGCTAACAAACAACATAAACAATTGAAAGATGCTAACAGTTAGCATTCTGATTCATCTGCACAACAGACTCCTCATCTGAGTCTGGCTCTGACTGTAGACGGTATAGTGGATGGGTCTGAAAAATAGAAAAGTAGTAAGTGCAGAGGTGCCTTAAACCTGCATCCTTTCTAATGCCAGCAGGGGGCAACTTCACTGGTTGCAAAAAGAAATCTGATTGCATGTATACTTATGGGAAACTGACCCTCCTTCTCCATTGATTTATGAACTTGGTAAAGTTCATAAATATGGATCAATATTCTGTTCCTATACTGCCAACAACGCTACAGCCAGACAACAACGCTACAGCCAGACAACAACTCTACAGCCAGACAACAACTCTACAGCCAGACAACAACTCTACAGCCAGACATCAACTCTACATCCAGACAACAACTCTACAGCCAGACAACAACACTAAACTGAGGGGAACTTTAAGTGCTGCTTTGGGAACATTTAGAAATTTCAGAGCATTTGTAGAAACACTTGTAGAAAACCCACTTCACTATAGGACGGATCAGGTTGTCCTCTGTATGATGAAGCAGAGGACTTCGCTCACTGATTAAAATCTGTATTTTGTCTTCATGTCAGACGCTGTTTGACCCGAGCTGATGGGATGTTTCTCTGCAGGTGATGACACTGAGCTGCTGCCCATCAGCAAAACAAACACTCTTCCTGAAAGAAAACCAAACAGATACCTTTTCCTCTCCACACCTCCTCCTCCTCCTCCACCTCTGTTTTTGCTCTGATTACAGAGCAGACGTGCCCTCCCTCCACCACCGATGAAAACAACTCTTTGACTCGAACCGACGGCGCAAATTCAACAAGCAAATCAAACAAACCTTCAGCACACAGGCAGCCTTTTGTCTCCCTGCCGGCCAGGAGGAGAAGATGAGAAGGGCAGCAGGAACAGGTATCCCAAAGGCTTCTGGGATGTAGCCACAGGTTTCTGAGGTCTGATGGGTAAAGTCTAGGTTCTGCACCAACGAAGGAAAAAGTAATAGTGATACTCAAAACCAAAAGTTATCTTCTAAATATCAAACAACCTGTAAAAAGTCAGCAGTTGCACCCTTTTCAGAAAACAGCAGCTGTGGCCAGTGGTGGAAGAAGAACTCAGATCCTTTAGTGATGTAAAATTACTATTACCACAGTATAAAAATACATCCTTTTTAGTTTTACTGAAAAGTATAAGTATTTGCATCAAAACATGCCAAAGTAGATTATAATTAGATCATAATTATTGATGCATTCCTGTGCTGATCACTTTAATGTTGCAGCTTGTAAATCTGGAGCTGATGTTTTACTTTGTATACTGATGGGCAGCAGTATGTACAATATAATTTGTTGTTTTTTATGTTAAGGGAGAATTCTGTAATATATTTACTGTACTACATCATAAAATGACCATGGTGTGTCAGTAATGATCAAGGAAATATACAGCCAGCCAACAACACTACAGCTACCCAACAACTCTACAGCCAGCCAACAACACTACAGCTACCCAACAACTCTACAGCTACCCAACAACTCTACAGCAGCCAACAACACTACAGCTACCAACAACACTACAGCTACCCAACAACTCTAACACAACCACGCTACCCAACAACACTACAGCTACCCACAATCTAACCAGCACTAAACTACAGCTACCCAACAACTCTACAGCCAGCCAACAACACTACAGCTACCCAACAACACTACAGCTACCCAACAACTCTACAGCTACCACAACAACTCTACAGCCAGCCAACAACCTACAGCCAAACAACAACTTACAGCTACCCAACAACTCTACAGCCAGCCAACAACACTACAGCTACCCAACAACACTACAGCTACCCAACAACTCTACAGCTACCCAACAACTCTACAGCCAGCCAACAACTCTAAAGCCAGTCAACAACTCTGAAGCAGTCAACAACACTACAGCCAGCCAACACCACTGAAGCAGTCAACAACACTACAGCCAGCCAACAACACTACAGCTACCCAACAACACTACAGCCAGCAAACAACTCTAAGCCAGCAACACCTACAGCTACCCAACATCTACAGCCAGCCAACAACTCTAACAGTCAACACAACTCTAAGCAGTCCAACAACACTACAGCCAACGAACACCTAAAGCCAGTCAACAACTCTGAAGCAGTCAACAACACTCAGCAGCACAACACCACTGAAGCAGTCAACAACACTACAGCCAGCCAACAACACTACAGCCACCCAACAACTCTACAGCACCCAACAACTCTACAGCAGCAACACCAAGCAAACAACTCTGAACAGTACACACACAGTAATACCTCTACAGCCAGCCAACAACTCTAAAGCCAGTCAACAATGTTATAGCCAGTCAACAACACTACAACCAGCCAACAACTCTGAAGCAGTCAACAACACTACAGCTAGTCAACAACTCTGAAGCAGTCAACAACACTCAGCCAGCCAACACCACTGAAGCAGTCAACAACACTACAGCCAGCCAACAACACTACAGCCCCAACACCCACGAGCCCACAGCCAAACAACTCTACAGCTACCCAACAACTCTACAGCCAGCCAACAACTCTAAAGCCAGTCAACAACTCTGAAGCAGTCAACAACACTACAGTAAATCAACAACTCTACAGCCAGCCAACAACTCTAAAGCCAGTCAACAATGTTATAGCCAGTCAACAACACTACAACCAGCCAACAACTCTGAAGCAGTCAACAACACTACAGCTAGTCAACAACTCTGAAGCAGTCAACAACACTCAGCCAGCCAACACCACTGAAGCAGTCAACAACACTAAGCAGCCACAAACTACAGCTACCCAACAACTCTACAGCCAGCCAACACTACAGCCAGCAAACAACTCTACAGCTACCCAACAACTCTACAGCCAGCCAACAACTCTAAAGCCAGTCAACAACTCTGAAGCAGTCAACAACACTACAGTAAATCAACAACTCTACAGCCAGCCAACAACTCTAAAGCCAGTCAACAATGTTATAGCCAGTCAACAACACTACAACCAGCCAACAACTCTGAAGCAGTCAACAACACTACAGCTAGTCAACAACTCTGAAGCAGTCAACAACACTCAGCCAGCCAACACCTCTGAAGCAGTCAACAACACTACAGCCAGCCAACACACAGCTACCCAACAACTCTACAGCCAGCCAACACTACAGCCAGCAAACAACTCTACAGCTACCCAACAACTCTACAGCCAGCCAACAACTCTAAAGCCAGTCAACAACTCTGAAGCAGTCAACAACACTACAGTAAGTCAACAACTCTCTACAGCCAGCCAACAACTCCAAAGCCAGTCAACAATGTTATAGCCAGTCAACAACACTACAACCAGCCAACAACTCTGAAGCAGTCAACAACACTACAGCTAGTCCAACAACTCTGAAGCAGTCAACAACACTACAGCCAGCCAACACCTTAAGCAGTCAACACACAACACCAATACTACAGCACGCCAACAACACTACAGCCAGCCAACACTACAGCCACAAACAACTCTACAGCTACCCAACAACCTACAGCAGCCAATCAAACCAACACTCTGCAGCACAACAATGCTACAGTAAACAACAACTTACAGCCAGCAACAACTCCGAACTTGTCTACTTTTGAATAAGGACTCTGTAACAACACTAGAAAATCTGAGAGTCAACATAAGTTTCACTAATAATCTAAACCAAAATAACAACATACACACGTTCCATCTATCCAGTCCATATCTTCAGTTTATCATGAGGTCGGGATGCAAGTAGCAGGTAACCAACACTCTTACACCAGCAAAACATGTTTTAATAGCTCATCCTTGAAATTCAGACTATTCAGATCTTTATTTTGCAAATGACGTACCATGCAGAGCCATATTCGTCTGAGCCGGGTGAGTGAGCGACAATTTACCGGCAAATGGACTCTCAAAATCCAGTACCATCACCAGCATACTCACCCCGGGAGCAATGGAAAAAGTATAATAACACCGCCTTAAAAAATACAGTAGCGGCTTCCAGAATGAAGTGAAGTAGAAGTAAAGTACAAGTACCTCAAATTTGTACTTCTTTACAGTACTTGAGTACATGTACTTAATAATGTCTATTGCTGTATAATGTGTTCTTTGGAAATATATATATTGTATATCAACACAATCTTCTGCTGCACACACACACACACACATCTGCTTTCTCTACGAGGTCTTTTGGTAACAAAAAAAAGTTCAACCAACCGACGAGCAACAAAAGAAGAAGCTCAAACACGAACAAGGCAACACTGACCCCATTATCTACCTGCCTCATCACCCTCACAACACACACACACACACACACCTTTCTGTGAACACTGGCTGGATCCCAGAGAGGTGAGAGAAACGCTATTAGCACCCTGGGCGTAATTACAGCGACTCAGGTGACATCTTACACCGGCTGGAAAGAAAGAGTGTGTGTGTGTGTGTGTGTGTGAGTGTGTGTGTTGGCTGTCATGTTTGTGTGGGCTGAAGTCTCCTCACAGGGGAGGAAAGTTAGACAACAAAGGAGATGGAGGGTAAATTTGAGGGAGGAGAAGAAATGAGCCGACACGTCGACTTTCTGAAGACCTGAACCTGATCCATCCCAGCAGGTTGTGTGTGTGTGTGTGGGTGTGCGTGTGTGTGTGTGTGTGCAGTCAAGAGAGGGAATTTACAATGATGAGCAGAGGCTTGTAGGCGTGCATGTGTGTGTGTGTTTAGGTGTGAATTAGTGCAGGTGAGTGTCTGAAGTTTTTACCGGATTTCCAGCAGTAGAAAGTAACTAAATACTTTTACCCAAGTACTGTACTTTTTAAAAGTCCCCACACTGTTTTCTTTTATTCGACATGCAGCTTTGCAAAACATTTAATCTCAAACCCATAATGCACTAATGCAACCCTAAATTTTGAATCGACTGGACTTCAGTTTTAATAAAATTAGCTCCACAGACCAACATTTGTGTTTTACACATGTAACATTAAATGCCCTCCTTAGTTACTGTTGCTACGCCTGCTAAACTTCATACTCTTGTGCTGCATTTATGCAGTTTACGGTGATAACGGTGACAGATTTAACATTGAAATTGGGAGTAACTGTTGAAACATGAGGCCTGTGATTCCAGAGAGAAGCAAAGAAAATCAGCTTCTCATTTCTAGCTGATGACGGTGGATTTTGTTGTTAAAAAAATAAATGTAGCTGGCTGATGTAAGCTAATGCTAATGCTAACTCGACTTGAGTCAGCTGAGAGTCTCCATCTAACGTTTAATGTTTCCAAAACAAGAACCTATGAAAGTGTGTTGAAGTTAGCTAACAGCTGCGTACATGGTATAATGTTAATGTTAAAAGAGGCTAAAACTAGCTTAAATACACTCATTAACGTGGGAAAAGGGAGCACAGGGACTTGATTAGTGAAGCGAGTCAGAAAGAGATGCATCGTCATCGACCCACTTTGATTCTTCATCAGCCCACATCCTCCTCCTCAAACCCCCACAGAACAAATGCAGATGCAGTGGATCTAACAAGTTTGGTTGAAGGTAAAGTTAAAGCTAGCATTAATTAGCCAGACATGCTAACGTTCACATCTTATGTTAGAGCAGATGAACACGGAGTTTAATCCATTCCACACACGTGTGCTCTTGTATGCCAACAATCATCTTTCAATGAAGAACATGAGAAAAGGTTTCAATTAAGCCAAATAATCAGAGTATTTTATGTTAGCATGGATTGGTTAGCATAAAGCCCACAATCATTATTAGCATTAGCATGTAGGGGGATGCTACATGCCTGCTAACACTAAAACAGATTATGTTATGTTAGCATGGAGCCTTTTATCACAACACAATATGCTAACTCACTACTGTGAACAGCATGAGTGAAAAATAAACACCATCAAAGCTGTGTGAAAAAGGTCAGCACAAAGCTAACTACTGCATGATGTGGAACATGCTAAGGAGTTAGCATGTTCCACAGTACCAGTGTAGTGGGGACACGCGGATGATTTAGATGCTAAATAGGAAGCTAACTGCGTGTCGGTGTCTGTGTGTATTATATATATGAATGTCAGGAACAATGAATACAAATGTGTGTATGTATCCACAGGTATCATGTGGTGTGTGAAGGCTTGTGTGTGATCTTTATGTCACCCCTTCCTCTCACACACACTCACACACACACACACACACACACACACACACACACACACACAGTTGTTCAGTTAAACAGTGACTGATGGCTCTGTGTAATGAATGTAAAGGCTGTATTGTTCATTTCAGCAGTGTTCACATATTAGTGTCGGGCCCCGGGGCGAGTGAGACGGCTAATGCGGGCTCAACTTTCCACCTCCACTTCAAAGAGACACAAACACACACACACACACACACAACACCACACACACACACACACACACACACACACACACACACAGATGATAAAATGAGGCTGGGTTGTGGTTAACTAATAGAGATGTTCACACAAGAACAACACACACAATGACATAAACACACACACTCATGAGGAACCTCCTGATTTGCTGTGTGAGGCGGATTTCGAACATCACAGCATGCGAGCAAGTTTGACCCCTTAAATAAAAACATTATTTGACTGAAATTGTGTGGACCCCCGCTGTCTACGATGATATTTTAGACAATAGTGCTTCCAACTTTCTGGCATACATGCTAAAGTGTTAGCATGCAGTCTACTATTAGCAGAGAATATGCTAAAGTTAGCATGGATCCTTTTATCAACCAACATTAGGGCTACAACTCACAATTTCATTTCTATTTTTAAATTAATCATTTAATTCATAAAATGAAATGATATATTAATGGTGAAAATTTTAAGAAGCCGGAACCAGAAAATGTTTGACAATCATCAAAATAACTGGCAACTAATTTTGTAATTGTTGCAACTCTACTCAACATAGAATATGGTATCAGCATAGAGCTTGCTTTCAGTTAGCACTGAAAAGTACATAGCTAGCTAGCACCTTAAGCTAGCTAACTGATGTTTTCTAATGTGGGATCTGGTGCTGGATGATACTATGTCAGAGTTTAAGCTAAACGTTAGCTGTTCCGTCCTGATCTTAATTTGGTTTGGAGAAGTTTACACTCCAGTAACTCCAGCTAATGTTAGCGGAGATAGCATTGTGCTGAACTCATCAGTCCTCATTCTTGCCTTCTCTCGTATTAACTGAAATTGTTTGACATTATGAACGTCATGTGTGAAGTGTTTCAAAACAAGCCGACCAGAGTAAGAGTGTTCAACCTGAGGAATTAGCGTTAATTAGCTAGCTACTTACAGCTGATTTAATCTTACAGCAACAGTTGTCATTGCAGTAAAATCAACACTGATTTTATCTAGCCCAGCCCTGTCTAAAAACAGCCAACATTTCCCTTTTTTTAATGAACATTTTTAATTTAATAGTAAACTGAATATTTTTGAGTTGAGGACAAAACAAGACATTTGAGGACATAATAAGTAACTGTGTCTGAACACATTTTTAAAGTAACCCTCCTAACCCTGGTCACAATCACATGTTACACTATCACACATCAGGCGTCCACATACTTTTGGCCTCACTGTGTATTTAATCAGTGATATTGTGAGAATGTGGGAATATTAAGAGGAACACTCAACATGAAGGAGATTTCATGACACCACACACACACACACACACACACACACACACACACACACACACACTCCACTTTATCATATAAATAACAGTAATAATCAGAAGGTCATGTGACGTGTAGATGAGACTCTCTGCGTGTGATACAATAGTGAGCAGGTGTACGGAGCTGAATTACTCTTCTTTTACTCAGTGGTGCTTCTCATGTATTTCACTGTATTATTATCATGATTGCTTCATGGAGAGCGTGACATTATGTTTCATGTCTTTGTTTGATAAATGTCAAAAAAATAATGAACCAAAGCATGTCAAGTGATTGCTCGTCGATGGTTACCGTGATTTAAATGATTGACAGGCGTGTTAACACACAGACGAACTAAATATCTGAGTCTCTTCATGCTGCTAAATGTTTGTTTACAACTCTGTGTCGGAAGAAGGACCCGATCAGTCAATAAAATGCTCATTTGTAACGTATAAGTTTTGAATTATGTAATGTATGTACATATATTTATATATCTGTTTGTTACATGTCAGGAAATAAAGACACAAGACGGCGTGTGAGAGCATCTGTTAGCACATCTGACTGATTTCCTGCACTTTACTGTCTTTTCATGCTACTTTCTGCTTCTACTCAAACATCTACCTCAAGACTCTCATGATTTTACTGCGTTAAAGATAATTTGTCTGCAATAAGTGAGATCGGTTCAAAAGCTTTTAGGTGTAAGTCCAGCATTATGTAACATTTCCACTGCAGGACTTTTACTTCTAACAGAGTATTTGTGATATTAGTACTTTTACTGAAGTAAAGAATCAGGAGTGGGTTTGCACCAACTGGTCTTTACTACGCCTGGTCCTAACTGCTAAGTCAGTCTTAGGTAAGACCAGTCTTTAGAATGGACTTTAGATCGGTTGTACCAAGCAGACTTAGAGCGGACTTGCTTTTATCTACATGTTCCTAATGCATGATGTCTTTCTCACGTATCCTGCGTCCATTTGGAGCATTGGTTGTCCATGTCCTCAGAAATTAATGCTGCGTGTCTTCAAGATGTAATACACATATGACTGATATGACCTGATATGACATGACTGATAGGGGCAACGTAGGGGCAGAATGCAGAGACAGGGTCAGGGGTCAGGAGATATGTCACCAGCAATAACAATGGCTCATTGAAGAAGTTCGGAACTACCCTCATCTTTACTACATATCGTTGCTGCTACACAGCAACAAACATGTCTGTCACATGATGGAAAAACAGAACTCCTTTTCTTCTTTCTTTTGTTTTTACAGCGGTTTATCTACCGCTGTCCTGCTTTCCTGTAATCATTAGTGGCAACTTTAAATATGGAGGATCAGAGAACGACGAAGGGAAACTTCACATACATAGAGATCCGCAAATTTATCGAGCTGTACAGCCGACACAGAGCCACGCTGACAGCCGAGCAGTCAAATGTTATTACCAACAAGAAGCAAGAGAGAGAAATAACTGAGGCAATTAACAACTGTTTGGATGCTCAGACAGTGATGTCCGAAAGAAATGGAAGAAATGGAAGGATCTCCCTGTCCCTAATCACTCTCTCATGTCTAAAAGCCCACTCGTTGTACAGCCGATAAATGAGGTGCGCCATTGTGTTCGAAGTTTCAGTTACTACGAGTCGTTACCGTAGAAGTGAACTAGATTTTGACTCTACACCTGCTCCTGACTGGGTGTAAGAGAGAGGAAGGGTTAAGTGGTGCAACAGGTGTAACTCTGAGGTAGGACTTAGAACACAAAGTTACGACCATCTTAGCTTAAGACCAGGTGGAAGTCCTGTTGGTGCAACCGGCCCGAGAATATTTGTCTGTGAAGATTCTCAGTCATCTGGTTCGTGGTATTTTACTCAGAACGGAGGGTCTCCAACCTGCGGCTCCGGACCCGCATGTGGTCCTTTAGCTGCTCTCCAGTGGCTCCCCGAGGCTTTGACAAAAAATCAAACAGAAATGAATAACACATTACACATTGCAGTTTAATTTTCATTTACTACTGTCATAGGTCTACACTGTAAAAATGAAAAAGTTGAGAAAACTCAAACTCAAACAGGCAACAGTTTTGAAAAAGTTTGACCTAATCGAGACAATTAACTTTTCTTCTTTGGATAAACTTAAATCTTTGAGTTTTAGAAACCCCCAAAAGTTTTATTAAAAAAGTCATAGAGTATATTAAATGAAGTGAAAGTGAATGATGGTTAAGATTTCCAGTTACAATTTTCACTTAAAAGTACTTAATTTTCAGGCATTTATTTTTTTAAAAAAAGACTCAAAACGATGAATCCATGACTTAATCCTGTCACAGCTGTACGTCCATCTGCTTCACATGTTTGGACCTATTTTCAAAGTCTTTCCTGAAATTATATTTTTCATTATCGATTAATCTGTCAACTGTTTTCTCCATTAATCAATTCATTATTCGGTCCATCAAGTGTAAGAAAAATGTTGCTCAAAGCTCAAGATGACGTCCTCAAATGTCCCGTTTTG